>OY282644.1:66308596-67508596 GCA_958299015.1 Tetanocera ferruginea
TCTTCACAAGAGGAGGAAATAGTTTTTGAGATGTAGATTTAAAAAGTGATAGAGGTGCAATGTTTTTTTACTAACCGAGTCAAGCACTTGAATGAATAATACCTATTTTTAAGATTGAAATAATGAATTTATTTTTGTTAATCGTTTTATTTTAAAAGCTTTTTGGTGCTATTTTTCAACTCCAAGATTTTTTATACTCTTATATATTTAAACGTGGAGGACTGAATTCTATTTAATGCCCCATTAAAGTTATTTAAAAAAAAAAAAGTAAAATTAAAAGTTTTATTGTAAAGGGACTGTTTATTTTATGTAATTTTTATTTTTGCATAATAATTATACAATATTTAAGGACCATTTTTAATGTTTTTTAATAAAAAATATTAACATACCCGGAATCCGTCATTTAGTAAAGACTTTACGCAGCTTTTTCGTTAAAAAAAAATTTTTTTTTACGATAATGGTACTTGAAAAACCGATTTTTGAATCTTAAAACTTCATTGATTTTAGGTTATGAAATAAAAACTATTTCTCTAAAACAAAAATTTAAGGATAAAAAGTAAATAAAAGTAAAAGTGAAAAGTAACTTTGCAAGTGAAATAATTTGGTAGTGATCCTTGGAGCCGTTCGACTTGTCTTTCTGAGTCTTCCTGAATTATGCATTCCAAAAATATAAAAAGAATAGAATTTACTTTTGGTCGCTAAAAACCTTTAATTGGTCCTTAAATCAGTTTCAACATATTTAGTTTTTGGTATTGTTCCTTTTTATATCATATTCATATATTATTCAAATATATACAAACGTTTATATGTTCACAGAATCATGTTTAATAAAAAAATACCCTAAACAAATCTAGCCTTTTTTTAGCTTTTTTTTAAGCCAGTCTAGCCTTTTCTAGCCATTTTTTAAAAACCATCTAGCTTCTTTCCTCAAAAATGTCTGGCAACACTGATTACAAGGTACACATACTTAATGAAATTAAATAGAGACACTCCGAATTGCATAAACTTTTCGCTCATGAAGTCGTTGAGTGACGTCACTTTCGCGAACATGTCATTTTTATCCAAGTGACGGTTGTCGCACAAATGTAAGTTGCGTACGATTTGTTTGAAGTGTACTCGAGCCATCGCTTCGTGAATGAAATCTCATATCAATGTGGGATTCCAGTAGATCTGTATTTGCGGACGTGGGATGTACAATCACGTACAGAATACCAATGAACTGTCGCATTTCGTCAGCGTCAGTGGTGAATGTCGCGTTGTTGCAATATCTTTTCGCTTAATCGATAGTACAGCCCGGGACCCAGTAAATAACCTCGTCATCTATGAATAAATCGTATAATTCGATTGGCAAAAGGGAACCAACACTCAAAAAAAGTTTCTCTCAATATGATAAAAAAACATTATATTTATAGAAAAATGGTATAGACTTTGCTCCAGAGAATGCTTTTATCTCAATGTGATCCTAAAAATTCCCTTAAAAATGTTAAGAGCTTTAATGAAAAAGCGAAATGTATGAAAATATATCGTTTTAAGAGAAGATCACCCTTTTTATTTTTGAGAAAACGTTTGTTTTAATTGAAGAATATACTTCGCATAGTGCATTTTTTTATTAAAATATAGATAAACTTTTTCATTTTCAATGAATTGTTCTCTATAAAAGAGAATTTCTTTGTGCGAGAAAAATTTTTACCATTACTAGAGACATGAATTGTTTCCTATTTTAGACATGAATTTATTATTTAGAAATATTTCATCGAAAATGTGAAAATTTATTCTAAGTTAAGAACATTTTATTTGAAAAAGAGAAAATATTGAAATTTGGATCGCAGTAAGATAGGTATTTTTCTCTGAGTGTACCCAATAAACATTGTGGCGAGGTGTGATTCGTTGACGAATCGTTTGTACATAGTTTTTTCATATTATTTTCGAATAGTTTGGTTTTGTCTGAATCAGAGGTTGGTTGGATGTTAAAAGAGAACACCGGTTAAAATTGCTTTCTTAAAGATCATTTAAGATGTTTCTAGTCTCTCCCAAATTTTTATTTCCACTAATTATTTTTTTTTTTTTCATTTCAGGACTTGCTATCGCCTTTCAATATTTTAATTACTCGCTAGCGAATCAATTTTTCAGCCTCAGTGATTCGTTAGTGATTTGCTTATCTCATTTTAAGCAATTAATCAACGAGTCATTACTTTTATTTTAGCGATTCGTTACCGAATAGTTCCATTTATCTCTAATGATTCGTAGCGAAGTGTTTTGTCCCAAATTATTTCTTATATTTCATTTATCTTTCTTATTATTATATTTTCTAATTGAAGGGCTTATTGCAAAAACATGATATGCTACACTGCTTTAAAAGTTTATATTTTATGTGCATAACGTTCCTTGATGCATTATCAATATCTACTAAAAATATTGCGACCATTACCCGATCAATTTTAGCCGTATACGTAATAGTTTTTGTAAGCATTTTAATGATTTCATACAAATATACATTTTTTCAAAACTTTAAGTCGATTTTTTCGAAATATTTTTTATGTGGCATATCATGTTTTTACAATAAGCCCTTCAATTATATAATTATATTTCTAATTTTACGTATAATTTTTTCTAGTCTTCTTTAGTCTAATTTTCTGTAATATCTGTTATTTTTTTTGAAATTACAAAAAAAAAAAGAAATAAATATAAAGCTGTCAATACAATGCCAATTTTTTAATTTTTCGAATTTGTTTTACAAGTATCGAACATGACATAAAATGAAAACTTATAAATTATTTCAATATTTAAAATTCAAACTTCATTGAGTAGATTTAAAATTTGGTATTCGGCGGATCGCAGGGGTCGCTGATTACGAATCTGGAGCCTATTGCACCAACAACTTATCACTTTGAACTTAATAAGTTAAATCATATAAGTTTTTTTCTGCTAAGTGTAAGTGATAAGTTTTTTTCTATATCAAAATTTGAATTTCACTCATTTTCACTTTTCAACTTATCTAGTTTTTGAAAAGTGTAAGTGATAAGCGTTGCTCCAAAATTTTCAAAAAACTTTTCAAATAAATTTACTTATCAAACAATTGAAAAATACTTTTGTAAAAAACTATTTAATTAAAACAATTCAGCAAATTTTGTTTGGTGGTTTCCAAAATACTTACACCATAGGGGTATTGGCGGCATATCTAAAGAAAACCACAATACTTAGAAGTAGCACTCAATCAGGACCTTTTGTGGTTCTGTAAGGGCATGTTTCTTTGAGTTGTCACCTTCAGAAAATATTCAATCTTCAGACCATAAACCTCTGATAGCCCAATATATGAGAGATTATGGTGGCCTCACTCTGATCCTCACTCTGATCCTAACACTTTTTTTCTTTAGAGATGGATAAACATGCAATAACAATAGAGTTCAGCTACTACAGCTTTTTCGCACTTTCTCAGCATTAACTCATTTGAAACCACAATCCAAAGCATCAAAAAGTTTTAATGATAAAGATTCCAGTGGCTCAAAACAAAGTTAATGTGGAAAAAATTTACCCACCAAAGTTTGGGTTGGGCTCAGGGACAACACAAGACGTAACTACTAACCATGCACACATAGATCTAATTACAGAATAGCTTTTAATCTACTTTTGAGTTGACCTTTTGACAAGTTAACATCAAAAACGCTACAGTTGTTAACAAAGGTACTCATGCGGTTTAAAGGAGCAGTTGACATATAGTTCGTTCTACTAAAAGGTAAATAAATTAAAGTGTTAGCGTTTCTACTGCTTCTACGGTTAGAGTTAAAATTAATGAGAGAAAGAATTTCCGGAGAATCGAAAACACCGGTCATGAGTTGGTGTAAATACACGATATCTGCGGACCTCCTTCGCTCACTTAGTGACTGCATTCTTAATAGTTTCAAACGATCCTCATAAGGAGGAAGGTTGAAGATATCAGTTTCACTTAAGCCCCTTAGAGCAAACCGAACAAAACGTTTTTGGATCCTCTCTATTCGTTCAACATGCACATTATAACTTGGGGACCAGACTTGACTTGCGTACTCCAAGTGAGGACGCACAATTGCATAATATAACGTTGTAGTTGTAATCGGTAATCGTGCTATTGAATTCTTTGGCCCAGCGTTTTATAAATCCAAGCATTGAAGACGCTTTTTTACATATATTATCAATATGAATGTTGAACGATAACTTAGGATCCATGCATACACCAAGGTCTTTGACCACATCTACACGACTTAAAGCAGTATCTTTTATATTGTAATCAAATAATAAATTATTCCTTTTTCGCGAAAAGGTCATAGCTTGGCATTTACTAGGCTTGAGAAACATATTATTTTTAGAACACCAAACTTCAAAGGATTTCAGATCAGCCTGGAGTAGGTTAGAGTCATTTTCAGTATTTATTTTACTGTATATTTTCATATCGTCTACATAAATCAGCAGACGAGAGTGTTCAATGACGTGTGTGACGTCATTAATTGCTTAAATAAACAGAAGTAAACCAAGGTGGCTACCTTGAGGAACACCTGACTCAGCAATAAATTCTGAAGACAACACCCCTCGGAATCGTATTTGATAAGATCGCTCAGTCAAATACGATTTTATCCAGCATACAAAATAATGTGGAAATCCCATTAACTTTAGTTTGAATAAGATTAAATCATGAGGTAACTTATCAAATGCTTTACTAAAGTCAGTGTAAATACAGTCGACTTGGTTACCAGATTCCATTGAATTTAAGCAGAATGTTGTAAAATCGAGAAGATTAGACACAGTGGATCTTCCATTAACAAAACCATGCTGACGAGTTGTTATGACTTCTCCACAATGAATTTTAACACGATCGTACACAATTCGCTCAAAAAGTTTGGGAATAGACGAAAGCTTAGCGATGGGCCTATAATTATTAACATCATTCCTGCAACCTTTTTTATATATAGGACTTATAAATGATTTTTTCCAAAAAACTGGAAAATAACATTCTGTAATTGATTTATTAAATAATAAAGAAAGTGGTTGACACAAAACGGATCCGCATTGAGTTAACACTGCGGCAGGAATTCCATCAGGTCCAGCGCCAAAATCCTCATCGACTGTCCCAATTTACTTTAAAATATCCACAGAGGTAAAGGATATAGATTCCAAAGAGACCCTGGGTGAAGAGTTCATGTAGTCAAAGTAACCTTTATCAGGGTTAAATGAATCTGAACAAAAAGATTCCTTGAAGAGATTGGCAAAAAGGCCACAAATTATAGAAGGATCGTCCGTAAATCCATCAAGAGTTTTGAAGGATGAAGAAAATCCATCAGATTTTTTCTTAGTATTTATGAACCCCCAAAATCTCTTTGGATCAGACAATATTCTCAGCTTAATATTGTCTAAATATTTATTATATAAAACAGCTGAAAGATTTTGAAATTCCAGAAACAAACGTTTATAGATTTCCAGGTCATTTGAGTCCAAACTACAAACATATCGCTTCCATGCCCTATTCCTGTTATTGCGAAGTGTTTTCAACTCTTTTGTGTACCAAGGGTACGCCGAGCTCTTTGCAGAAATTACAGAAATTACAGCAAAGAGTTCCAAATAAAAAAAATTAATGGATTCATCAAGATTATGTTAATTTATGTATTCTAAAATTAAGTAACGTTTACTGTGACGTAAATGATTCAGCTTCAAAAAGTCAGCTTTTTTAAAATTGAATTCATAAACCTTGTCCATTGAACTCGAATTAACTATATTCTCCCTATCCGAATTATACCAAATACTTAAAGGTGGATGAGATGCATCAATAGTAGTAAGAGCATGGAAGACCCTCTTAACAATGACATTGTTACTGTCCGTAGTTAAGACCAGGTCAAGAAGTCTTTCCAGACTATTATAAATACAACTCACTTGTTGTAAGTCAGAATATATACTGTCAACGAATATATGCTCACCAAGAGTCTTCGCATTAGATGCACAAAAAAATGTATCATCGTCAGAAGAATGCCATTTTCAGTCGGGCAGATTAAAATCGCCCAACAATAAAATGTCGTCATTAACGTCAAGAATATTAAGAATATAGTCTAGACAATCAGCCAGACTTGTATAAACCTCTACACTACTGTTTGGAGGAACATATGCATTAATTATGTATACATTTGAGCTACAATGTATAACCTTAACGCATATTAGTTCAATATTAGAAGCGCAGGTTATATCAACAAAGGAACTAACAAAGCAGTTCCTTACATCTATAAGAACACCACCACCAACAGAAGAAATATTGCTGGCGTATCTGTCCTTTCTAAATACTTGGAAACTATTGTCAAACAATTCCAAGTCAGTAATGCTTGCATTCAACCACGTTTCAGTAAACGCGATAATGTCCTCAGACCAATTCTGAGTAGAAAGATATAAGTCTCGCGTTTTGGAGCGCAATCCCCTTACATTTTGATAGTAAAGGGACAGCCTATTTAGTTTTTTTGGTTCCTACGGGCTATATTATTTGAGCGCCTAGCCTTTTTTTTTAGGTTTAAATTCTGAAACGAGAATATTATCGGCCCACATATTCGAATTGAGAACAGCTGTAAAAACTTCGGCTGCAACTGTGAGAATAAATGAGGCGTGGGTGGGCTTATTGCCAATTTTCTTACATGAACGGAAAGCATTTTGGGGTATTAAATTACATTGTTCGACAAACGTCAGAATATCATAAGTTGATGTGTCGGGTTGTAATCTCGAAATGATAATGTTCTTAGTCCTCGAAACTGCTCTTAGAGTAGTTGGCTCAGTTGAAGGTTGAAGTGCAATGGATGGCGCAGTAACCAAATTATTTATGAAAGGAATATCTGAAATTTTAGATACAGCATTATCATTAGTCACAGAAATAACTGGCACTTCAGATAAAGGGGCAATCAACTGAGGTCCTACAGTAATATTAATATTACTAACATTATTATTATTGTTTTTTTCGTTATGATTATTATTATTACTAGTGTAAAAGCCCGTCCTTCGACGGGAAGGAACCATTTAGAGTACAAAATGCGACAAAAAATTTATTGGATTTATATACAAAGGTTTTTTATTTGAAAACATATTTATTAAATTATTTTGATAAAACTTCTTTATATACAACATTTCTAGTCAAAAAATTCTTAGAATTTTTAACCTTGTCTCTTGCCATCTATAATGCTTAGTTTTACATCATCAGCCCGCTCAAACAGCCCATGACTAAATACCAGTTCTTTTAGAAAAACTCCTAATTTTTGCAATATTTAACCTTGCAATTTATTTATGGTCATTGAAAATGTCAGTTTAATTGGAAATTGTCGCCTCCGGAGAGTGAAAGGCAAATCTGTGTTTGTCGGGGCCAAATCAATTGTAGGTATGAAAACTATTTCATGTTCGCCAGTGCGCCTGTCAATACCTGTGCGATGATTAATTAAGTTTTTAGGTTTTTCAAAACTAACCACCTTCCATTACAGATATCTCTTTTGGTATTGAAATTTCGAAGAAGTATTATAATATTTCCAATTTTGAGGTTTAACTTATGCAGTGGCATTCCTGAAGGATAAAATTCATTCAAAAACTCGGCAGGGTAATTTTGTTTATCGTTATCATCACTGTCTTCAATTTAATCCGTGCTCAGATCTCTCACTGTGTCACCAACTAAAATATTTAGAACTTGCTCGTTGACTTCGTTCACATCGGAATTTTTTGTGCACAGGATAGCAATTTTGGAATAACGGTTGATGTTATTCGGGCTCAAAGTATCGCCAGAAATATATTTAATGGATTTGTCCATTATATTGGACACTTCAGAAAAATTTTTTTTTTATTTTCCAACGTCTTTTCTAAAACCAAATAGGTTGGTACTATGAAATGAAGTTGTGCTAACATGACAAAAATAATTTTAGGGAGATATATAACGTTTAACTTAGTTAGATTTTCGATTTTATGCCCAACAGAAGCCTTCAATTTTGTTATATCGCGTGTTAATAAATTTTGCAAAAAATAAGTGATTATTGTGATTGGTGTGCAAAGTATAATTTTTTTTTAATAACAATTGCATAAATAACGCATTTGCATTTGTCTCCGATTGTTTTAGTTGAACTAAAATATTATAATACAACGTTATCATGGTTTTGTCCATTATATTAGACAGCCTGCCAAAAGCAAAGCAGCTCATGTAAAAATCAGAGGGATGTTTTTTAATCTTTTTATTGGTTAAATGATGGGAATATAAGCTCAAAAAAATTGTCCACGATTATTCTAGGCAAGCCATTGAAAGGGTTAATAAGCGAACCTTTACAAACAAAATGATCGGGAATTTCTATAATGTCTTCATCTCCATTTCCTAACTTGAGTAGCCAATCGCTAAAACTTGGATCAGAAGACCGATCAAGACAATTGTGATTTAATTCTAGCAATTCCAATTGACACCAACGTCTCTGCCAACGTCACTGAATGTATGCAGACCGAATAGGTTCTGGTTCTGTTAATTAAGAAGTACTGTAATAGCAAGACATGATGTTTAATGTTTAGTAGTTGAGGAAAATGACGATAGTCTTCAAGTACAAAGATTTCCAATACATAATTTAAGAATAGGTGCTGGTCCAGACTGAACAGGTTCTAAAAAGTACAGTAGGTACGTACAAAGATTTCAAATAGATAATTTTACAACAGGTTATGGTCCAGGATGAACAGGTTTTAAAAAGTACAGTACGTACAAAGATTTCAAATAGATAATCTTACAACAGGTTCTGGTCCAGGCTGAACAGGTTTTACGATATAGAGCACGGAGCAGGACGCTTGCCTTTTATATATTAAGATTATTATCATTATTATTATTATTATCAATGTTATTTTTGCTATCATAATTATTATTGTTATAATTATTATTATTATTATTATTATTATTATTATTATTATTATTATTATTATAATTATTATTATTATTATTATTATTATTATTATTATTATTATTATTATTATTATTATTATTATTATTATTATTATTATTATTATTATTATTATTATTATTATTATTATTATTATTATTATTATTATTATTATTATTATTATTATTATTATTATTATTATTATTATTATTATTATTATTATTATTATTATTATTATTATTATTATTATTATTATTATTATTATTATTATTATTATTATTATTATTATTATTATTATTATTATTATTATTATTATTATTATTATTATTATTATTATTATTATTATTATTATTATTATTATTATTATTATTATTATTATTATTATTATTATTATTATTATAATTATTATTATTATTATTATTATTATTATTATTATTATTATTATTATTATTATTATTATTATTATTATTATTATTATTATTATTATTATTATTATTATTATTATTATTATTATTATTATTATTATTATTATTATTATTATTATTATTATTATTATTATTATTATTATTATTATTATTATTATTATTATTATTATTATTATTATTATTATTATTATTATTATTATTATTATTATTATTATTATTATTATTATTATTATTATTATTATTATTATTATTATTATTATTATTATTATTATTATTATTATTATTATTATTATTATTATTATTATTATTATTATTATTATTATTATTATTATTATTATTATTATTATTATTATTATTATTATTATTATTATTATAATTATTATTATTATTATTATTATTATTATTATTATTATTATTATTATTATTATTATAATTATTATTATTATTATTATTATTATTATTATTATTATTATTATTATTATTATTATTATTATTATTATTATTATTATCATTTTTGTAATGAATATTATTTATATTATTACTATTATTATTATTTGAAACAATTTCAGAGACATGTGACGAGGAGGTGGGAAATGAAAAACGCTTAGCCTGGGGAATAGAAGACAGGCTTTGATTGGCACGTTTGCGCTTATTATTTTTTTGTTTATTTTTAGAGTTATTTTTAGAATTATAACTCTGCTTTTGTACTGAACCCCTATTTAGGACTTCGTTTGTGGATATGTTTGCTGAACCGAGAGTTTCGGACTCCGTCAAAGGAACGTCAGCACTGGTTGGCGAAAAAATTTTATCCGTTATACTGTCACAGTGGTCAACACTTAATTCGCTTAACCTTCGTATACTCGCGCCAAACAGCATCACATATATACTCGCGCACTGTGCCTCAGACCGAGATTTGATCTCGTCTGCATTATTTCAATTATATACTTTTTTTTGGCATTGTATGTGTTTATTGTAAAGAAGAGGATATAATTGAACAAAGGAAACATATAAAATTTTAGATCCTATAATTTATTTGCTAAAGACCACAGTTTTTTACGATGTTAATTTTTTGAGAAAACACCGATTTATTGTTTCTTCGGTCTGAGAGACCAATGCGCGAGTATAGGAGGGTTAACGACGTCATAATGAATTTAAAGGCTTTCCCCAAAGAGCTTTATTTTTGAGTATAATTCAGCAGGGGAAACGACCCTGCACGTAGTACAGTACCAACGTAGTCCTGAGTGTCTGTAAATCTTCCAAATAGATGTAATAGGAGGACTAAATAGGGCAATTAAACTCCTTCAAACCATTCAAATCAGCAGATGTAAATGGTACTTTTCCAGCTCTTTTGCTGCAGAAATCTACCAGTAGCATGCAATCCAGTAGCATGGAGAAAAAATATAGCAAAATACTTGCCTAGGTTTGCATAAGCTTGGAAACTTATCCAAAAGCTTTTATACCAGACATGCACAGCGAAATCAACAAATTTTTTTCGTTTCGTTGAGGCAGAAAAATAAATGATCAAAATTATTTCGTTTTTTAAATAACCTTAAAAATTTATCAAATCAAATTTCGTTTCTTTGAAAAACGAAAAATTTTCTATTATGTTCTCCTATGCTAAAAAAAATTTCGTTATGCTAAAGTCGTTTTCTCCGAAACGAAATAAATATTTTTCGTTTTTTGAATTAACGTTATTTTTTTGATTTCGTTTCAACGAAACCAAAAAAATATTTCGGTTATCCTTAAAATTAACGTTAACGTGCATGCCTGTGTTATATCTATCTTTCATACAGAAAATCTGAATATATATCCTTTATGCAAAGCGCAACATGAAACCAGACAGATAAATCTACAGACTCATCGATAAATGACCTTGTAAGCATAGCTAAAAAACCTTTCGATAACAAGGAACTATGTATGATCGTTTTTCTTTAGTTACAATTGGACCGATAGGCAAAGAAGTAAAATATAAGGAAGTGCTGTAGTTGAACAAAAGTGCGGCACCTCTCATATTTCTGTTGGTTCTCACAAATACATTAACATCCACAAAGGGCCGTATTTGGTGGCATCGTATCTTAATTGTTTTGTTCATTAAATATTATATTGTATTAATTTACTATTTCCACACCACCACCCTTGAGGAATACAATTTTGTGAGTTACCGATTTTTTTTTGGATGTTCGGTCCTGTTCGGTTCGGTTTCACTCTAAAGCTGAGAATAAACATAATATAAAAATTTATTTATTTTCCAAATAATGATTATATGTTTATACACTTGGTTAATATCACAGTGTGACCGCTAAATTATTACAAGAACCATTTGTAAAAATTCTCAGAGATTAATCTTTTGCGAGTTAAACGCACCTAGTGTGACCTCTCAATGTCGTCACAATTTTTTTTAATTGATGTTTAAAAATTATGTCTTGGAATTTTGCTGCACCGACATTCAATGACGTTTTGCAGTCATTTGCTTTAGCGGAAATGGAAAACAAAATTCACTTTTATTCAGTTGAATTTGTCGTAGAACACGACTGCGCAAAAAAAACTGCGAAAAAAATCCAAACGAAGCGTGGAGCGAAGCCAGTTCTTGTAGTTTTTGTAAATTTCTCAAAAAAATATGTGTTTCTTTTAATATTATTTCAATAATATGCCGAGAAGGACATTTGTTTTTTCACAATACTATCCTGCACTATAAAAGACCTTTCGATTGAATCCAATAACATAGATATCGGTTGAGAATTCGCCAAATGCCAGCAATTTTAACGTTTTTTTTTCACCATAAAATACTGATTCCCATATAAATCTACTTCCAAACAAAGTGTTCCCATTTACTCAAAAATTAACCGATTTTGGTCATCTTTATCTTGTTGGAAAGACAATAAGTAGCAGAATAGAATTTTGAAAAATAAAAAAGTTACTTTGGTACGATTTGTAGTATATTATTTCTGTGCACAGTGCACGCTGGAACAGTATGACTATTTCAAATTAAGAATATTGGAATGCATTTAACATTACAGAAAGTTGTAAGGTTAAGGTTACAATGGAGTGGAAAAATAACACGTACAAGTAAATGAAGTAAAAGCAGTAAAATGTCGGCGCAGTATCACGAAAATGCTCTCACGATTTTCTCCACGACCACGCTCGTAGTTATACTTTAAGGCGAGACCTGCGCCTAAAAACCATTTTCTTACAACTTTCTGCATTGGTAAATGCATTCCAATATTCTTAATTTGAAATAGTCATACTGTTCCAGCGTGCACTGTGCACAGAAATAATATACTACAAATCGTACCAAAGTAACTTTTTTATTTTTCAAAATTCTATTCTGCTACTTATTGTCTTTCCAACAAGATAAAGATGACCAAAATCGGTTAATTTTTGAGTAAATGGGAACACTTTGTTTGGAAGTAGATTTATATGGGAATCAGTATTTTATGGTGAAAAAAAAACGTTAAAATTGCTGGCATTTGGCGAATTCTCAACCGATATCTATGTTATTGGATTCAATCGAAAGGTCTTTTATAGAATACACGAAACCAGTATAAAAACGTTCTTATTGAAATTTTATTACTGTTTTGAAACTTCATGTATGGCCGAGTGTGCTGACGAGTGCGTCTAGTACTCGAGTGTCCTGCGTTCAAATACCGTCAAGGCCAACAAAATTTATTTTTTTATTTAAAATATTTTTTTTTTTAAATAAAAAATGAAATTTGGAACTTTTTTTTTGCAAGATTGTAAGCAACTTATTTTGAAGGTTATTTTTGACCAAACTGTTAATGAAATAGAATTATTATTATTTCAATTATTAAATTACAAATTTTGATGCTAACACAGCTAGGGTTCGAACCCACGTCCCCCGCGTGACAGTATAGTGCACTTCCACTGAGCTATTGGCAACGATAATATAAATATAGCAAAACACATTTAAAAACTATTGCTTAAAAAAAAAAAGACAATTCAAGAAAAGCACAAAAATATTTCAACAGATGATTTTAACAGCACAAACATACTTTGAAACGTTCATTCAACAAAGAAAATTGTTTACTGAAAAGCAAATCATTCAATCGAATAGTGTTTTGAAATAGCAGTGGCCGACTGTTAATATTTCAGTTGATATTTTTCTGAGTGTATAACGAAATCTTTTAACCGTCCTTTTAACACTTTCTGGTCAGTAAGTTTTCTACTTGAGGGCTCCGAAAGAGTGGGATTATTTATGAACGTTATCCATTCTCAGAAGAGAATTTATTTTAATGGTTGTCATGTCAACGGATCTGGCAACTTCCCCATTGCTTAAAAATATACAATTCCCGATAATATGTTGTTTAATTGTTGCAGTTAATGTACATTTTCAGTTCATACCTGTACACTACAAGGTAGATAATTGTTACTTGTAATTGTTAATGGTAAAGTAAATACTCACAACCACGCTTTCTAAATCAAAAACACTGTCAACATTTGTTTTTGGATTGAACTGATAAGTTTTTCTTTGAATAACCTCATCTTCAAAAATACTTTCAAATTGAGATATTTTGGATTGTTGACACTCTGTGTAGCTAATAATAATAATGATGAATAAAATCACTTTTAGAGGTCTTTTTTTGTTAGGAACACTTTTTTTGAAAGTGAATTTTTTCGTAGCAAATTTAATGAAAACTTATCAAAATTTAATTTGATAAGTTTTCAATAATTTGTTGGTGCAACAAAAACTTTTCGTTTCTACACAATTTTGACAAATTTATCACTTTTCAAAATAAAACTTATCACTTATCCAATTTCGGAAAACAAAAATTTTGAAATTGAGTACTTTTCATAACTCAAACAATAAAAAAATTATCAAATTTTTGTTTCGTGCAACACAAGATAATCAAATATTACGATAAGTTGCAAAGTGTAAAGTGAAAAGTTGTTGGTGCAATATGGCCCTGGTGTCAAAAACTCAGAACTGAAAAAATGGCATCGAAAAAATCATGCTTTAAAATATTTTTTTTATGTATTAAAATTTTTGTTTCAAATTTGTTTTTATTTTTATACTTAAAAACATTGTTTTAAAAACAAAAACTTTTGTGTTAAATTTAACTTAAAAAACATTTGTGCTTAAAATTATTGAAATTGTTTAAAGCTGTATTTCGAAAACAAATTTGTTTGATATGAACACAATTTAATTTAATTTTAAAACATATTTCCCTCACTGTACAATAAAATTAATAAATGTTTTAATAAATAATATACTGAGAAAAAAAAGTACTTGTAATTAAACAAAAAATTTTAAATTAGAAATTTAACGCATTTGCGTTTCTACAAAACAAATTGTAAAACAAACCTGTTTATATTGCAACTATAAACGCCTTCCTTTTTTTATAATTTTCTGTTATGTCTTTGAAATAATAAAAAAAAACTATCTGAAAAATATGACAATTTTTGAATTTTTTAAGTAACTAATAATTTTCATATTTGAAATTCAAACTTCATCGAGTTGAGTTAAAATTTGGTAATCGGAGGGTCCCAGTGATCGCTGATTACAAAGCTGATGTCAAAAACTCATATAAACTGATAAAATGGCACCGAAAAAATGCTTTAAAATAGTTGTTTAAAATATTAAAAATTTTTTTTTTAAATTTATTTTTATATTTAAAAACATTGTTTTAAAAACAAAAGCTTTTGTTTTAAATTTAACTTTAAAAACATTGTTTCAAGTTCTATTTCAAAAACAACTTAATTTGATATTAACATCATTTTATTAAATTTTAACACATATTTCCCTCAGTTCTCAGTTTTATAATTTTAAAATAAATTTTAGTCTTTCATTAGACCTGAAATGGGAATTTTTACACAGAAAACAAAAACCAGAAAGAAAACAACCCAAAATAAGTACCAGTTTGTCATTTTTATGCAACCTATCAGCTAATTAACCTATTAATCTTTAGGATCACTGTGTTGAATTAATATACATCGAGGAATCGCTTTGACTTCAGGTTTTGAAAATTTAATAATCTGAAAATTTTACTTGAACCATTTCAGTCGAATAAACTCTCGGAACTGTTGCTTTGAGTTTGTTTTGAGACGAGTGATCTTCCAATTTGAAAAGGTTTTTCACTTTTATTTAAATTACTTCAACCTTTCCCGAATAATTCATACCTTAAACGCAATCTTTCAAATCTATTATCTCATATAATTAGCATGTTTTTAAATGAATTTTCAATTTGGTGATGAATGGCATCAGGAGACATCAATGTAGGTCCTGTTAAAAAAGAAATCTTAAACTGATGTTCCAAGCAATATCAAAAAGGCATATTATTAAAAAATATTCATAGATACTAAAGGAAAATAGTCGTATTAACAAACAATTTTACGCAATGTGACTTCTTGTCATAGTAAATGGCAGATAATTTTTATTTATTTATTTTCATTTTTCATTTATTTGTAGTTAGAAATGGGTATTTTTGATTTGACACTAAATTCAGAAATGGATTAACTAAATCTTAACTTTTGAATTTTAGCGTTTGAGACTTAGGACGTTAGTAGAGTCTAGTGCCTTTTTTATGAAGAATTAATTGTAATATTTTGTTCTCTTGGTGCATTTCCTCCATATTATTCTATTGAAATTTTTGGTGTTTTTTTGCAAAATGATGCCCACTAGTTTTTATTGTTCCCACTTATAAAGTCAAATTCATTCACTCATTAAACTCACGAAAAATAAATTAAACAAATAAATCAATCTGAATTCAAAAATAGTTGAGGGAATATAATTTAACAGTTTTAGTAATACGATACAAGTGGTGTTTTTTAACATTGCTTGCTTTCACTTTAACAACGATTTCATGTAAAAATCACTTAAGATGTTTAGCAATAAAAGAAGATTGAGAAGTATTGTGTTCAGAATCTACGTGTGTGGATTTTATCTAGAATATTATACATTTAAGTAAGGGTTTGGAACAAAAAAATTGTATTTGAATAAAAATTGACTAATAAAAATGTTTATACTTACACCGTTACGAACCCACTTCTTCCGCATGATCGTGTTGCACACTTCCACTGTGGTATTGGTAACGATAAGGTGATTGTAGTATAACATATTTTAAGACTATGAATATCGTGCTGAGATAAATTTAATTTGTCCCGTGTCAGGCACAAAATACCTGTTCCGTTACGAGCTACATTGATAACAGAAACTTAAGAGTAATTGACTCTGCTT
Organism: Tetanocera ferruginea; assembly: GCA_958299015.1. Taxonomy (NCBI): domain Eukaryota; kingdom Metazoa; phylum Arthropoda; class Insecta; order Diptera; family Sciomyzidae; genus Tetanocera; species Tetanocera ferruginea. The sequence continues at coordinate 66,325,099 of OY282644.1, forward strand.
TCTCCGTTAGAACATGTCAGGCTTTTAAAATTTCAACGCTTAAAGATCAAAACCATCTGATATAAAGCATTTTTATTGATTGATAAAATAGTAGATAGCGAATATACACTTACCATAATCAAAAACTGCTATACACAAATATTCATGGTAATGGAATTACCAGTTTTGTAGATTTTGTATTTGGGACGGAGAAAAATACAACAAATCAAAAATAGTTTCAATCTGTCCAGCCGTTTTTCAATTAAAAATTGTGTAACTAACCTGCAATGGTTTCACTTCTAGAAGAAGTATCTTCTTTTATAGTAGACAGACAACATCATAATAACATTTTTAAATAAAAGAGAATTATAGATATAAATATTAAACAATTCATCAAATTATTATAATTATGTATAGTTTATCTAATTAAATTTTACATTGAGGTTATAAAGCATATAAAAGACTTGCATAAGCATTGGATGCCGTGTGAAGTAAAGCCGTATGAACTGAAGAGACTTCGAAGCCCGTTTTTTCACTTGTAATCAACGGCAAAAAAAATGGAGTTTTGCATCGTATTGTGAGAAGTGAAGAGCAATGGGATCAGCCGCGTACCGTGGGGGGGGGCGAGGGGGGCGGTCCGCCCCGGGCGGCATTATTATAGGGGCGGCACTGAAGCTAAATTAAGCATTTTACAAAATAGATATGTCTAAAATAACATTTTTAATAGCAAGGGAAGAAGAAATTAAAATTATTGAAGGTTCTTTACTGAAATACCTTAATCGAGAACCTACACTGAGAAAAAAAACACATACCTTGCTCCGGTAAAAAATTTCTCTATTTTTGATAAAAGCAATTTTCTCTTTTTCAAATAAAATTTTCTTCAATTAGAATAAATTTTCACATTTTCGTGGAAATATTTCTTTACTTCTAGGAAATGGAAACATTTCAATGTCTCTAATAATGATAAGTATTTTTCTCGCACAAAAAATTTCTCATGTTTAGAGAAATTTTATTGAAAATGAAAAACTTTTCTTATATTTTGATAAAAAATTCACTATGAGAAGTATTTTCTTTAATAAAAACATATATTTTCTCAAAAAAAAAAGTATTTTTCTCTAAAAATGATATATTTTTCTATTTCATGGTAGCTTTTTATCATTTTTAGAGAATTTTTAGTATCGCAATTAGAGAATAGCATTCTCTGGAGCAAAGTCTATACCATTTTTTTCTAAGTATGATGCCTTTTTTATCATATTCCGAGACACTTTTTTCTGAGTGTAGTTCAAAAAGTGTTTCTGAAGAAGTTTCCCCTAACATACCACTGTTAAATTCAGATGAGTCTTCTGTCAGCGATGAAGAGTGTGAAGAACAAGGTGGTGCAAAATTAATCATCCAATTTTGTTTTTGAATATCTGTTCTAGTAAATAAAAAAAATTATATTGAGTGAAGAAAGTCTTTATTTGAACCATTACAATATTTTGTGTTATGTGGAAAAGGGGATATTCTTCAAGGGACTGTTGCAAGTGTGGATACACATTTGTGCCCGTTTTGTCGATTTTCAATGACTTTCAGAAAGATTTCCGGTGATAACTGTTAATTTCCGGTGATAACATTCCTGTCGAATATTCTCCTTAAGGTTTTCGATAGTCTGAGGCTTGTTGGCATAAACCCGCAACTTCAAGTAGCCTCAAAAAAAGAAGTCTGGGATGATTAAATTGGTTGAAGTTTCTGACGATGCCAAATCACCAAAGCGCGAGATTACACGACCAGGAAACGCTTCCTTCACAATATTCATTGTGGCTCTTGCTGTGTGTGCGGTGGATGTAATGGAAATTGTCATAAAGTGGCTTTGAGTGGATGTAATGGAAATTGTCTCTACAATAACTCTTACTAGGCAACGTAAAAAAAAATTTTTTCAAAATAAAAGTTATGAGCAACTTAAAAAATTTTTTTTTGCCTATAACTGTTATGAGGCAACGTAAGAAACATAAATTGAAAATAACTGTTATGAAGCAACGTATAAAATATTTTTCAAAATTTCGAGAACTTTTTCGACCTAAAAAAATAAATAACTGTTATTTTGGATCTCTGATTCTCCTTCAAAAAAGCTCTTTACTGCTTTTGATTATTTGAAGAAACAGTTCTGTCGAGTCGGTGGAAGAATTAGTTTTATTCGCCTCTTGAGGAGTAGATAATTTTGACTTACGTAGTATTAGAATTAGGTTGATAATATGTATACTAGAATTTCTTTATAAAGGTACTTGACAACAATAAAATATTATTTTCTAAAGATTTTCGATAAAGCTTCTATGTGTACACACAGAAAAATAGCCACATAAAAACCTAATAATGAAGAACAGAGTTAAACAGATTTCTCTATGGTTTTTACCCAAGAAGATGTTCTTAAAGTTATTGGCTTAATTTAAGAAGAAAGAATTAATTAATTTAATTAAGAATTAATTATTTTAAGAAGAAATCTCATACAGCTAATAGGTTTTCTTCTTGATTTTGTTCGGAAGGAATGTAACGAAGCTACAAAGTTTTCTAAATGATATGCTTTTCTTCTCAATATTGAATAAATTAATAAGAAATTACGAATAAATGAAACACGAAGTCAAGGACATGAAAAAAGTCTTGAAAATATGAATTTTAACGGAAATCAATAAATAAGAAAGAAATAAATTAAAGAAGATTTATGCTGAAAAACAAGAAGATTTCTTCTTAAAAAATACCTCTTCTCTTTCGTCTTTCATGCCCTTTGTTTTTTAAATGTCTTGAAAATATGAATTTTAGATGAAGATAAGAAGATATTTTAAGATTTCTTCTTAAAAAATACCTCTCCTCTTTCGTCTGTAATGCCTCTTGTTCTAAATACGTTTTAAGCAGAAATATTGTAGATTTTATGTGGCATTATTTTTCTCTGTGTATGTTTGAAAACCCATATTAATATTAAAGATGTTTTTGTATATTGTATATGAGAGGGGCGGTTAATTGGGAATCCACCCCGGGCGGCTTAACCTCTCGGTACGCCACTGAATGGGATAATTACGATAACACCAAGTGCAAAAAATCATACGGGCCGCCCGGACATATGCCAAAATCGACGCTAAAGCCCAATATTCACAGTGACAAGGTCATGCTCTGTATTTGGTTGAACCAGGGGCGCAACCAGGAATTTTTTTTGGGGGTTTTATCAAATGTCGGGCTTAGATATGAAAACAATTTTACGTAATTAGGCGAGCAAAAATTTTTTTTTTGTTTTTTTTTCATAAAACAGCATAAGTTTCAACAATGTTCAAGCAAAGCATATGTTTACTTATATTGCTTTCTTAATAAAAAGTGATTTATTAGGTATTTGTTTTGTCAGGGTATTTTTTTTTGACACCTTACGTCTGATTAGACCATAAAAAAAAATTCGTGCTCTGAGACAAATGTATTTCGCTAATTACTAAAATTTTATGGTTGTCATAATCGATCCACCGAACTGCTGTATCGGCCAGTGTCAATGTATATTTCGATTTGCAGTTCGTCGCCGTTCTCCACAATTGGGTGCTTGTGTTATTCGACCACCTGGAACATTTTAAGGACCTCGGTATGAAACCATACAAAAGTGAGCCGGGTGACTTACCACAACGTTTGTTTGTTAAATGGGCCTTAGAAAAGTTAGATGAAGATCCACTTTCTCATCCAAAAATTGTCTTCAGTGACGAAGCTTATTTTTAGCTCATCGGTAGGTCAAAAACTGAATAGCTGAATTTATAAAGATATAAATAAATTAAAGATAGAATAAATTAAAGATAGAGGCAGTTTAAGAGCTGCCAATGCATCCTGAAAAATGCATTGTTTGGTTTGGTTTGTGGGCTGACGGCATGTGAACCATTCCTTTTCAAAAATAATGAAAACCGCAACGTTACAGCCAATAGAGCAAAATGAAGACCTGGACTTATTGTTAGTTGACATGTGGTTTCAATAAGACGGTGCCACATGCCACTAGATACTAGATCTAGTTTGAGGCGAGTTTTGTGAGAAATTAATGTCACGTTTGGAGCACGTTTTGTGGTGACCGTGGCATGCAGGTTAAGTGTGTGGCTTAGCATGCTCGGAGCCCGGGTTCGATCCCCAGCCGCGGCGAAAAGTTTTTTCTAAAAAAAATTTTTCTGATCGGTCACCACCTCTCTGCAGACAATGGCAAACCTCAGAGAGTAAATTATGCCATGTAAAGCTTCTTGAGAACATGAACTTTAGCCGTTCGGAGTCGGCATAAAACATGTAGGTCCAGTTCTCGGTCAATTGTGTGCAAACATTTAATAACACACACAACACAATTGATCATAGGAAGCTCGGTCAAAGTCCTTTCAAGGGCTGAAATGGCCAATTTGTTTTTTTTTTTTTTGTTTTTTTTTTTGGAGCAGTTCAATGGACAATAAGGTCATGCGATTTTATCCAACTAGACTATTTTTGGTTGGGCTACATGAAGTCGATCATATACAGAGAAAAACCAGCCACAATTGCAGCCCTAAAAACAACATTACAGATGCCATTTGTGAGATACCAGCGGAAATGCTGGTAAAAGTGTGCCAAAATTGCAATACGGATGGACCGTATTGATGAACGTAACTTACATGATAGACCGATACCGATGTGCGGATGAAATGATCTTAAAAAGTAAATAACAGGTATTAATATTTCAAATAAGTAAGTTACTCACTATTGAAAATTTTCTCTTTGTTTTTTTTTTCTATTTTTAAGAACCAACCGATTAAAAAGTCACGCTTTATATCAACTGTAATATTTCAGTCAATATGGAACAACGAAATCTTGTCCCATGTCAAAATTTGATCTCTCGCCAAATAAAATTTTAATTTACTGTGCCGTCACTGTTCGTGCAACGGCTCACCACCTAAATAAGCGATGAAATGTCCTCCTTGTGGAAAATATTTTATAATTCATACATTTCATTGGATTTAAAAAAACTGTTTCATGAAAATCTCTCTTTGGAAAAGTGTCGTGAAGGCCTGTTGTTAAAAAAATTATTATTTCGATAGAAGTCAGAATTTGCTTATTCATGCTATTGGTATAATTTTAATATATCACTGGATATAAACGGGTGAACAGAAGAAAAATCAAACCAAAATATTTTTTCCAATAAGCCCTTATTTCTTAAAATCGGATAATATTTGGCAATTTAGAGAAATTTTATGAAACAGATTCGGAAAAGTATGTTATAAAATGATGAATTGTGATTTTTTTTTTTTCTCCAATTTCGGAAATCAATAGGAATTATATTTTTAGTCTTTATTTAATAAAGACAATTTCAGAGGGAATTTCTTTAATTATTTCGGTGGCGAGGGACTCAACCGATTGTCCTAAAAGTCAGGCCTTATTATTTTATCTTATTTTTTAATGAAGTTTTTCCCAAATATTTTAGCCAAAAGACAACTAAAATCGAAGTATTGTCAACAATATATCAAATATGTATTCATAATCAGAACTTAACAAAAATTAAAAAAAAAAAAAAAAAAAAAAACAAATTGGCCATTTCAGCCCTTGAAAGGACTTTGACCGAGCTTCTTATGATCAATTGTGTTGTGTGTGTTATTAAATGTTTGCACACAATTGACCGAGAACTGGACCTACATGTTTTATGCCGACTCCGAACGGCTACAGTTCATGTTCTCAAGAAGCTTTTACATGGCATTATTTACTCTCTGAGGTTTGCCATTGTCTGCAGAGAGGTGGTGACCGATCAGAAAAATTTTTTATTAAAAAAAACTTTTCGCCGCGGCTGGGGATCGAACCCGGGCTCCAAGCATGCTAAGCTACACACTTAACCTGCATGCCACGGTCACCACTAACAAAAATTAAACATCAACCAGATATTATGAATCAACGGGAATAGAATTGAAATATACATTTGGGTTTTCTTCACTCATGAAATAAGGTGTGTGATTACTTTTCATGTGACTTTTGACACTTTGATTGTATTCTATTTTGCTTGGTACTGCAACAATTTTGGGGAAGGAGGGAAGGTTTAAACCCCGCAACCCCCTTTTGGTTGCGCTAATGGGTGGGACCAATGTGCTAAGTGGGTGTGGTGTACTAAGTGCTGCTAAAACCGGGTGAAACTATCACAGAGCAACTCTACCAAACGCAGTTGATGCATTTGAGCCGAGCATTAAAGCAAAAACTGCCAGAATAGGTAATAGGTCGTGCAAAGGTACGACAAGGTCATTTTGCAACATGACAATGCTCGGCCACATTTTGCGCAACTAATCAAAACATATCTACTTTGAAAAGCTGAAATGGGAAGTCCTACCGCAAGCGTCATATATCCCAGACATAGCCGCTTCCGACTACTATTTGTTTTTGTCGATGGCGTATGCACTGAGGAGCAGCACTTTCCCTCTTTTAAATAACTTAAAAATTGGAACGATTCGTGGATCGCATCAAAAGACGAATCGTTTTTTCGAGTTGGTATGCAACAATTGCCAGAAATATGGGAAAAAGTAGTGGCTAGCGATATCCAATGCTTTGAAAAATGAATTTTTCGCAAAGTTGTTACAAGAAAGTGTCAAACCTGAAAAAAATCTTTTACAAATTTTTTTACACTAAATATTAATAACAAAAAATATAAATTAAGCCTTATTTCTAAATTTGAATAGCAAAAAACCGCAAAGAAGATCATAAAGTAAAAAATAAAAATGTTTTGATGCACCTTGTTAGGTAGAACCAACATTTTTTAACATCTTTTGTCAAATATCAAATATAAAGATTTAGTATTATTTTAAATATTTTTTTTAAAAGAATTTTGATATATTGTTTAGTTTTGTTTTTTTTTTTAATTTCCAAAGTTGACTCTGTTTTTTTGATCGCATCAAAAGACGAATCGTTTTTTCGAGTTGGTATGCAACAATTGCCAGAAATATGGGAAAAAGTAGTGGCTAGCGATATCCAATGCTTTGAAAAATGAATTTTTCGCAAAGTTGTTACAAGAAAGTGTCAAACCTGAAAAAAATCTTTTACAAATTTTTTTACACTAAATATTAATAACAAAAAATATAAATTAAGCCTTATTTCTAAATTTGAATAGCAAAAAACCGCAAAGAAGATCATAAAGTAAAAAATAAAAATGTTTTGATGCACCTTGTTAGGTAGAACCAACATTTTTTAACATCTTTTGTCAAATATCAAATATAAAGATTTAGTATTATTTTAAATATTTTTTTTAAAAGAATTTTGATATATTGTTTAGTTTTGTTTTTTTTTTTAATTTCCAAAGTTGACTCTGTTTTTTTGTCTTCAAGAATGATTTATATAAAACTGAATAAGTACTTATGAAAACTGTGGTTTGTATAGCACTTGTTAAGTAGATAATACTTAATGGAGCTTGCAGCTTCCATTATGTTTAAGCGAATGCCTTAGTTTCTATTCGATTCATGCTCGTACAAATTTAGTTTCAGTTCCAACTTGAATGGAAGGTTACTGTTTCTTTTATGTGCACAGTGCGGAGCTTCAGCTTTCAATCGTTACATAACATTTTCTTTGCGTCTTCTCCGCAAATTTTTGTAAGATTTATACTTTAATCAGGCGCGGATACAAGGGGGGGGTAAAGGGGGTAATTACCCCCCCCAAGAACTTTCAAATACTTTTTTTTCATACTTTATTTGAAGAAAATAATTATGCCCACAGCTTAAGGGTACTTTTATGTATACCTAAGCGATTCTGAAGGCGTGTTTTGAAAGAATACTAAAAAAAAAATGGTCAGAGACATTGTTAAACTCTAGTTTTTTTATTGATTTCAACAATTATTAAAGTATATAAAAAAAATTTTGTTTATTTTTGTTTTGTGACGTCATTTGCGTGTAGATGACGTTTTTATGAAGTGATGCGAGAAGAGTATGACCATTTTGCTTGTAACCTTTTAACCTTTGCTTGTTTGACAAACCAAAATATAATTATATGTAAAGCAAACACCTACGTCAAGGTAGTAACTTCGCTTTTTTTTTTTAAATGAGCTTGAAAATAAAGTAACAGATCGTTATGTTCTCAAATTTACAGCCATTTTTTAAACAATCAACTTTAAAGACGCGTTATTTTCTTACAAATAAAAAACTTGAAGTCACTACCTCAGCGTAAGTTTTTGCTTTATAATAATTATATTGTTGCAAAATATTAACAATTAGTTTAAAAATGCCCTTTTTATGAAATAATTGAGTAAGTAACAAGTAATAATTGAGCAATGCAGACAAGAGTTGCCACTTAAAATATTTTATTCTTCTAAATTTTTACTGAAAACCTGCCAAACTTTTTTGCAACCTATGTGCCAACGAATTTTACCATAAATAGACGGTGCACATAACCGTCCGTCTGAGACCACCATAAAGAACGTAATTACCAAATTTCGGTCTACATTCACTCTTTTGGATTCCAAGCCACCGATAAGAATGAGAAGAGTGCGTACAGAAGAAAATATTGCTGTCGTTGAGGCCAGTGTCGAAGAAAACGTTAATTTATCGATTTGTCTCTGAAAATGAGGAAGGACGACGCGTTACCGTGAATAGAAATCGATACAGAACCATGATCAATGAATTTTTGTTGCCTAATCTTCAAGATATGGATGTTGAAATACGCCCTCAAAGACTTTTGGGTCGCAAAGTGGACCTCCAGAATGCCCTTTGTGCAAAACAGTCGTGGTGGCCATATGCCCGAAATTATATTTAAATGTTAACTGCTAAGAAATTATCTACCAAATAAAAATTTTTTTGGCTATTTCATAATTTGGCATGTGTTTTCTTTTAATTTCAAATCAGCAAGCTCTTGAAAAAAACACCCTTTATAACAGGGTTGTTTTGAAGTGAATTAATGTTACGTTAAAGTTGCTAAAATTGTATCAACTGCGCAAATAATTTGTTGCATACAATTATTGTTGTTTAAGTAAATTCTAAATTGTTTGGAATTCTGAAATTTTTCAATCCTACCTTAACTTCATCTTTATATAAATAGGCGTAGGGAAAACGGTTAAGAACCATTTTCTCCCGTGTTTTTCAACCGATTTTGATAATTCTGTTTTTAAATGAATTAGAGTGCGGAGAAGGAGTGCACCGACAATTTTATACAACTATAAATAAACAAACAAAAATTGGGCAATTTGCGACCCCAGGGCGGTAATAGTAATTATAATTGCACTTTTAGTCCATTTTTAGTAAGGAACTAATTCAAATTCAATTATTTCATGAACTTAAAATTTGGCAGTGTTAATAGGAGAGCGACACTAATGTTAATGATATTAACGGCGTTTTTACTCTTTGTAATAATGACATTTTTCCACAAATTTCTATAACGTTTGCTATCTTTGCCACGCTTCCTATCAGTGTAGAAACAGCTGAGCGAAGTTTTTCTATACTGCGACAATTAAAAATAGGTTCCGTTCGAATTGAGAACGATTGAATGGACTCGCATTATTGCATATACTTAGAGACATTTAAATAAATATTAACGAAGTTATTGATAATTTTGCGATGATTTTGTCATATGATTTTGTCAGTAACAAAATTAAACTTTATGAAAGGTGCAGAGATCTTGATAAACAATCCCGAATGAATTTTGCCTGCTGAATTCAAATATGGACTCCATTTTTCTCCATCAGCTCGAGTTTTTGAGTTTTAGACAAAAACATGATAATCAGTTTTTGTCTGATAATATTGCTATATCTATTATATTGATCTACCGATTTGTTTTACTATGACTGATTTCAATGAAGAAATACTAGACCTTTTAATTTTTGCACATTCAATAACAATATATTAAACAATTTCGAAGATATCGACATTCAAAGACAAAAAATTTTAGAATTTTACGTGGGCAGCTCTTGTTAGATTTCAAGTTTTTATTTACTTTTCGCTGAGATATTATTCCAGAAAAAGGGAGAAATAAATAAATACGGAAATGTGCGTGTATGTGTCTGGGAAAAATGGTTCTTAAACAATTCAATAATTTCAATTCAAAAAAGTACAATTTATCTATTTGTAAAAAGGCAAAATTTTCTCAAATCGAAAATGTGTGTCTTTGATAATTTACCCCCCCCAAGATTTTTTCCAGATCCGCCCCTGACTTTAATTAAGAATATTTTGAAGCTTCTTGCTTCTGTTGTAAAGTTTCGATTATTACAACTCTGCAGGCTTTAAAAGGCAACAACCTTGGAAGGTGTAGCGCTTTTGAACTGGTTTTCGATAATGCTTCGAAAAAAATTTTTTTATCAAAATTCTTGCAGGCTAAAAGGCTGCAGTGTCGGTTGTTATTTTTATCAAAGTTCTTTGAAGTTATTCCAAAAACTTTCTTAAGGTTTTTGAACCCTTGTGCTAAGGCTGTATAAAACTTCTGACTGCCTTATAACAACAACTTTTGATATTTTATAGCTTATTCTTTTAGTTGTTTTACAAAGAATTTAAGAGAGGGAGTGCTAATAATAAAAAATAGTATTTAGAGCATATCATGTTTTTCTTAACATTTTCTTAAAACATGTGATTAGCTTCTTAATATTCTTATACACTTCAATGCAGTTGTATCAGTATCTACGAATTGATCCACCACTAAATGTGGTCACATCTTGTGTATTGCTTCATGTATTGCCTGCCGCCTTGCCTAGCCTTCGTTCTGCCAATGAAACCATTTTTGTTTCGAATTTGGCTCTGGTGTATTTGTGCCAGTGTTGCCACAGTTTTTGTTACTTTCTTGCCGATATTGTTACTTACTGTCTTTCTTCACATGTCCTTAAATCAACGAGTGCACGAGATGTTTGGATAACATTTACATATACCTACACAGCTGGAAATCCTTCAAAATCCTCATCTTGTTTGCACCTTCATCTGAAGGCGCGGGCGCGGGTGTGTGTATTTTGGCTGATTTTTAATGTTGCGGACTTAGTTGTGATTCCGTTGACGCGTCGGTTTGTTTGTTAGTCTAACCGTGTGTTTGCCTGCTTCGATGTTTTTTCATTATTCATTTCTGTGCGGATTCTGTCTGCTATACTTGAAGGTATGAATTCCCAGATATGTTGTTTAGATACTGGGTGGTTGTCTGGGTGCTGCTTGGCAATGTCGTTAAGCTATGACTACGCGATGCTTTAAGTTTTCTTGATGCTGAATTCGTTGCTATTTATTTTATTTGCTCATCTACGCTCTGTGGCTGCTTGTGTGTATGTGTGTGTATATTGGTATTTGAGTTGATTGAGTTGTTGCATTGTGTTTGTGGCTGTGACGCTGTGGTGCCAATTTTTCTAGCTCTGGTGTTATTCAAATATCACCTACATCTAGTTATTTTTTTTTTCATATAAGCAGACTCTGGGATTCAGCTAAAACTCAATTGAATTAGTTTTATTTTGAAAAGTCGTAATAAAGTGAGATTATTCTGAAATTCTAATAATTCAGACAAGGTGTACAAAGCAACAAAAAGTCTTCTTAAGATCGTATAATAGCGGATCGCCTTGTCTGAAACCTCGTTCGGTATTAAACGTTTTGTAGAGGTAATTTTCTTCCTTAACGAAGCTTCATGTATTATTCAACGTCATTCTGCAGAGTCTTATCAACTTTTTAGAAATACCAAACTCGGACATTGTTGCGAACAGGTACTCCCGATACGGGATACAAACACAAACAAACAAATTGGCCATTTCAGCCCTTTCAAAGGACTTTGACCGAACTTCTTATGATCAATTGTGTTGTGTGTGTTATTAAATGTTTGCACACAATTGACCGAGAACTGGACCTACATGTTTAATGCCTACTCCGAACGGCTAAAGTTCATGTTCTCAAGAAGCTTTACATGGCATTTTTTACTCTCTGAGGTTTGCCATTGTCTGCAGAGAGGTGGTGACCGATCAGAAAAATTTTTTTATTGAAAAAAACTTTTCGCCACGGCTGGGGATCGAACCCGGGCTCCGAAAATGCTAGGCCACACACTTAACCTGCATGCCACGGTCACCATACGGGTCACCGATACGGAATATCGAGCTTTATAATCGACAAAGAGATGGTGGGTATCGATTTGATATTCATGGTTTTTTTTTCAGGATTTGGCGTAGTGTAAAAATCTGGCCTATGGTGGACTTGCCAGGACGAAAGCCACACTGATAACATACACTATTTTGGTATGCGGCTTCATTCTTTCACACAATACTCTCGAAAGAACCTTGTACGCTAAGGAAATAAGACTGATACTTAGGTAGTTGGCACAGATTGCCGAGTCTTCTTTCTTAACCCTTTCAATGGATTTGTCCATTATATTGGACACATCAGAAAATATTTTGTTTTTATTTTTCATCGTCTTTTTTTAAATCAAATAGGTTGGTACTATGAAATGAAGTTGCATCAACATGACATATATAAATTTAGATAGATATGAATGGTTTAACTTAGTTGGATTTGCGATTTTACCTCAAATCAGGAATAATAACTCAAAACAAAATTTTCCACGATTACATTGCAAAGTTCGAAGGTCTATTAAAAAAAATTCGAACTAACATAAACAAACGCCGCGATACCGGTTTTCTAATTTAACCGGTCTTCTAAATTAGCCTCTATTTTCACCCCTCACTCTCAGAATTGACCTCACTTTTGCTAGACAGAATTTGTTCCATTGTGTTATTCTAGCCTAGCCATTGAAAGGGTTAAGTATAGGACAAAGCAGACAGATATTCCAATTGGCGGGCATGCTTTCTTCTAGAAGAATGCTGCCTCTAATCAAATCACCATTTTCATCTCTACAAGAGGATGCTCCGGGCTTGAAACCTTGGGTTAGACGCTTAACCTGTTGGTCGATTTTCGAACATCCTTCTTGCTTTGTTACACGTCAACTTTTTCTGCTCTCTTTTTTGCGTCTGAAAAGGCATGTCTCTTCCTTTCTATTTTCACGATAGTTTTCGCGCATCACTCGCTTTGTGTCCGACTGAAGCCTATTTTTATATGCGGCGTATTTTGTTGATGTCGCGTCTCAATACTTCTGGTCATACCATTGGTAACAAGGTTGCTGTTCCGAAAACCAATCCTCAGCAGTCGTACGTATGGAGTGGGGTATACGCGCCCAAAGTCCGCCAGCGTCATCGAGTCATCAAGTCCCCCACATTCAGTACGCTTGAAGCGTGCCTTCTGTCGAACACAACATGATCAATCTGGTTATGCGTTTTTTGTTATGGAGTCAGCCTGTTGGTTTTGTGGCTATCGAGGTGTTCGAATTTGGTGCAACTTACTACCGTATTTCACGCCGCGGCGAAGTCGATCAGGCTTAGACCGTTGTTCGAAGTGGGCTCGTGGAGACTGAACTGACAGACAGTGAAGCAAAGGACGCCTACCTTTCTTATCTTCGCGTTTAAATCACCGAACTTTTCCGCCGAGCAGTGATCATAAACGTTCTCTAAGATCGCAAAGAAGGCGTTCTTGACAGCATCGTTCTTTTCCTCCGTCGAGGCGTGTGGCCAAATTAGGCTTATTTTGAAGAATGCGGATTGTGGATAGCCTTTCGCTCACAGGTTTGAACCGGGAAACAAGGTGGCGTAGTTTCCTAGTCCTTTCGATCGTATCTCCTGGATGGCTGCGATATCAGCTTTTATTTTTACGAGGGCTTCCGCCAATTGGAAAGAGGCACCTTCCCTATAAAGGGTCCGGACATTCCAGATGCATATCCGTAAATCATTGTCCGTGTTTTGTTTTCGGTGGTCGTCAGCATAGTGGGGGCTCATATCCGAGGCTGGTTTGGTTTTCTTTGTGGCGTTATAATAATTTTTAAGGTATTGTAGAGACCTCTCAATTGTAAAGTCTAGAAGAGACACGAAGTTTTGGACATGGATCTTTTGAGGTCGCTCCGACTCAGCTTGACAGTGTTAGTTGCGGACTATGTGGTTTTTTCGGTCAAGACGCAGGGCCTGTACAACAGTTTGCCCTTGCACGCCCTAGCTAGTTACTCTCTACTTATCCTGGATCGCAAAAGAGCGGCTAACCTCTATATATAGACGTCCACTATCAGCAACTTGTGACCCGCCCGGCAGCTTGTAGCTCAGTCCCTGCTGATTTCCTATAGAATCCACGGATGCCGGATTGTTCAGCAAGAGTCGCGACGAAATATAGCCAGAATAGAATCTATTCTATATTTTCTCCGAATACCAACGATTTTCTCTCTGATTGCAATTAATGTTGCCATGTTTAAGCTAATGATTAGCTGTGTTTAGTGTTATGTTGTCTGTATTTTATATATTCAGACGTAGCTTTACTTGTGTTTGTGTTGCATTCATGTCCATTATGTCATTTTAAACCAAAATAGGAATTGCATTTTGCAACCTTGCAAACGCCTGTCGCAATCGCTTTATTTTGGATGGGTTTTCTGTGATTGGTAACCGGTTAAAATCGGAGTTAATAGCGATATTAGATTATGTTTGGGCTCTAAGGATGCCTTGTAGGGAGTGGTTTTCTATTCAGTCTCGACACTCTTATCGTCGTTCGTATTTATCGTCTTTCCAAGGAGTTCTTTCTTGAAGCTAGAGTTAGAGCGTGAATTGTCGTATTTTTTCTGTGTTATCCCAAAAACAACAATACGAGCTTTTACAAAAATTGCTTGATTTGATGAACTTTATAGTGGCCTCTCAAAATATATTCATTTTGTTCATAACGGTAATTAAAAATTAGTTATATTGGTATGGCTTGAAACAAAACATTTGTGACGATATCAAAGCCTTCATAAATTCCACAAAAATTAAACTTTTCTCACCAAGTTTGATATTGTCTAAATTTGAAATTTGGAAAAAAATGGGATGAAAGTTACACCCATCTGCCATAGAAAATGATGTCATCAGAATAATAAAAAGAAGCCAATTGGCCATATCAGCGCCTGAAACGACTTTAAAAGCTTCTTATGATTAATTGTGTTGTATGTTTAAAATTTAAAAGTTAAATTTTAAAAATTTTACGAGATGAAGTTGATAACATGAATGAATTTTCAGAAAATATATGTTTAAATTGTTAAAATTTAAATTTTTTCTCTCCTATTTAGGGAGGCAGGAAAGTATTGTTTTGTAATTGTATCCTTTCACCGACTTATACAGAGATATTTTGTCGAAAGACAGAAAGAAAACGGATTAAGTTGACAGTCGTTGCTGGGATGCGTTTCATGAATAAAATTAATGATTTATGAAATGAGTTTGTATTTTGAACCCGTTTATGTAGTCTAGTAAACACGGTATTAGTTACGAATTTTTGCCTATTTTAGAGTGTCATAAACTAGATGTCCTTCTGTGCAGAGGGATTAAATTTTCAGCATTCGAACTGATGCATGCTGAATACGTATTTGTCACGCATTGATGGCTTTTAAAATTCTAAACATTTTACGCTATGCGTCACCAGATATAATATGCTCCATGATGTCTCGAACTGTAGTCCTTAAATGTATTACAACGACAAAAACAACAACAAAGAAACGGCAACCCCAACGAAAGAGGACACAAAGAAGAGCACAAGAAGAGAAGCAAAACAAAAGTCTTCTTATCAATTTTTTATTTATTATTCCCAAGGCGTAACCTAATATTATACACTTGACCACTTTTACGGCAACATTATTTAAGTTTTAGCCTAGTTATTGTAGTTGTACGATTTAATGTTGTTGTTCTTCTTTTTGTAGTTAACGCTTTGGTGGTCGTCATCGGTTAGTTGTTTGGATGTTTGATAGTTTCTAGTAAAAGTTGACGATACGCACAACAGCTAAAAGTGAGCAACATAATGTTGTAATGGTGAAGAAACATAAAAACAACAAAGCACTTGTCAAAAGTGCCAAATAGAAGAAGCATAGGAAGATGAAGATATCGAGCACACCGAATTCAAAAGGGACGCCGAGTGCCATGTTTCAATTGGCTAAAATGCGCCATGTTATGCGATACTGTTGACCGTTACGTTACAGCTTAAGATTGTCGTTACGATAAAATGAAGTGTAGCAGCGTGAATTATTATATCGTAAAGTATCGCAAAAATCGGCAGAATTATCGAAGCTATCTGCGAGTCACTCGACTAAGCAGAATAGAATAGAACAGTACAGAATAGCTTCTATAGAGTTTCGAAGGAAGGCAAAAATTAAATGAAATAAAAAAAATGTAACAAAAAAGGAAATGCAAAAGCTTTGTTGTATTTGTAAAATATCTACACAACTTGCACACACACACACACAGGCACCCATACACTCGCTCGCTCGTGCAGATAAAACTAGTAAATACTCGCGTATCTATCTATAGGAAATGTGTATCGATGCATGTTTGTCTGTTTGTCTGTTATACAAAGATATACTAAAGCATACATACATAGTTAGATAGCAAAGGAACACCAAAAAAATGTTTTATATGTTGTTGCGTTTTTTTTTCCTTGGTTTTTGTTTTTTCGTGTAAATTCATTTAATAAAATCTAGGACAACAAACAAACAAATACAAATCGTAAGCAAACAAGACGAGACGTTATGCTACTCCGTGTTATTACATAAGAGGTCAGGAGACGATTTATCACGGAGAGTGTTGTTGAATCGAATGGAACGTTATGTTGCCTTCGCTTTGCTTTTTGGGTGGCATTTAAATGTCCGCAAAAAAAGAAGAAAAAACAAAAAAAAAAAAAATAGAAATAAATAAAAAGTACAAATAGAAATTCCAATAAATTAAAGTTATAGATACAAACATATGTTATTTGTTGCTGTTGTTGTTTTTGTTGCTGTATTTCGATTGCAATCAAGCTTTAATGTATTTGTGCAGATAATTTTAATATTTATTTACTTTAGCTGGATTTATTTATTTATTTATTCATTTAGTTTTGCAAGCTCAATATTGCAAACATGAAAATATGACCAAGCAAATAAGTTGTAATCCTTTCATGTGTCAAAAATAATTAATTTTGCAAACAGATATTTTGAGTTCAATAGCATATCGTAATAAATTAAAGCTTATTTTATCAGGCTTGATTTAAGAAATATAACACATAAAAACCAAAATTTGTTAAAAATATCGAGAATGATCCACTTTAGCGGAGTAAAATAAAGACGCTGGAATACATGAGTGGATGCTAGTTTGGTCTCGAAAAAGAAGAGGCACGGAAAGGAAAAAACTTCTCCATATACACTGCGATCGTAACCTAACTAGCATAAGGATCAATCGAACACGTTAAAACTCCGAAAGCTTCGGAAGCAGTAAGTCGAAGAAGCTGGTCTAGAAATAGCGGACAGAAGGACTAAACCAAAGTGGTGCAAATCAACCTGCCTATTGTAAAACAGCAACTAACGACTTGATGCTGTACATTTCTAAGAGGATTGTTGACGTGGTCCTAATACAGGAGATTAAGATCGTCAGCAACAAGAGACATAGAATATCTCTCAGTTGGCGTATCTATTGACAATGCAGTCAAGGTTTTTTATATATATTAATCACGAAGGAGGAATTTTCAAATGACCCCACCGTACTGGTGAGCGGTTTTTTTGCACTAAAACTAACATTCGCATCGCCTACCCAGTGCAAATCCCTCATTGGATGAGGGAACAGCTCTTGGCTAAAAACTGATGGACTAATTTTGTCTGTCGGAGGATTATAAAGTTGAGAGCCTACATTCCTTCGTGAGCTTGATGGCAACTATATGGCAGGGAGAACCTTTAACTTCGTGTACATATTTGCTATGTCACGTTGGCCTATTTCGAAAACACTCGACTCTTCGAAAAACATCGATTATGCGTTTTGGACAAAGAGCTTACCACTGACCAGTTGGTTTCGCTTCTCAACATGAAACATGTTATGGGATGTCACCACTTCACTGGAGCGGACCGAAGCGTCACTTCTCGCGTCGTTGAGCGACACTCGAAGAGGACGTGTGAAGTGTCTTCTACTGTGCTATCCTATCAATGAGTGCAATAAAGGTCACTTAATGCTTGAATTTATGCAGATGTACTTTTAAGCATTCATGACCGCTAAGAATTTTGGGTGAGGTAGAAGTTCACTGAACCGTGACTTCTACCACGCCTCACGGACAGGTTAAGGATGAGGGTTTGGATGCAGCGTTCTTCTCCGATTTATTCCAACGTGTCTGACATTGTGTCATACTTCTCTCTAGATCCATTTTTTTACGAGAGGATGCGCTCTCGCTATTAGCTTCTGGTTCGGCCTCTTGCTTTTGAGTGTAACGCCGTCCCGCGCACGTTTATAACTGCGATTTCGGACTTTTTACGGCTACTGATAAGCATCGCCTCTGTCTTGTGTACGGCTAAATTAAGCCCAGCTGACTTAAGCCAGTCGTAGATAGTGCTAATAGCAACACTACTAAGGGCTTCAACTTCTTCTAGATGTTTACCTGTTACCACAACCCCATTCGCACATCTGACGATCTTCACACTTGTAGTCATCTCGAGCTTTAGAACACCATCATACATGACGTTCCACAGAAGGGACCCTAGTACTGACCCCTGTGGAACGCCACCTCTGACTTTGTAAGTCATTGCTTCGCTATCGTTCGAATATTGCAGTACTGTCTCATCTAAATAACTTGCTATAACTTTCGTGAGGTAGCTTGGTACTCTAAACTCAGTTAGCTGAGTTGAACGCATTGCGTACATCAAGCGTTGCTACAAGGCAACATTGTTTTGCACTTTTCTTACATCGAGTGCCTGCGATGGCCTTCTGCACAATAGTGGTGTTAAGGCTTATGGCCTTGCCACTGCATTTTGGTATGAGCATTAGTTTCTGGGCCTTCCACTGAGCTGGAAATATGCCCTCCCTGAAACAGGTCTTGAAGAGCTGGGCAAATGCTCGAGGTTGGTCTAGAATGGAGAATTTTAACGCACGGTTAGAAATACTATCTGGACCAGGTGCCTTTTCGTTCTTCAAGAATTTGGCAATTGTCACCATCTCATTAGTGCTTACCATCATGACCTGATGGATACCTACGTCTGCATGGTGGGGCGAAAACGCTGGTTGTGGCGGGAAGAGAGTTCTTACAACGATACCAAACAGGTGTAAGTCCTTAGGAGTAGGTTGTCTGAACCCCTTCAGCTTTTTTGTTACTAAATTGTAGAAAAGTTCCCGATGGAATAACTTCTGCCTCAACACATTGCTGCAAGAAGCACTCGCGTTTGCTCTTATTAACAGCGTTTAAAAATCTTAAAAAAACGTCAGTTGCTTTTGCTTTTACTTTGCTGTGAAAATTGAAAATCGAACAGCAACAGCAAAATCAGCAGCATTAAAAATATTTTGTTATACTGCGTAGTTCTACGAAAACAAAATAAATTATTTTGTTGCTTTGCTTTTCATTTTGCTTTTTTTATTTGTTGCAGCACTACGAAAACAGCAATTCGTTTGCTATGCTTCGTTTTGCTGAGGGATAAAAATAGTTTCAGCAAAACAGCAAAAGAACAGCAGAACAGAAACATTTTGCTGCGGTAGTGCTACCGACAGTTTTTCAAAATAACAACATACATGCGCGACTGCGCACAAGATATGAGCTTCTGAAACGACGTAGCAAAGAAACAACGAAGACGACATCACGAAAGCCAAACGAATACACAACATCCGAAAGTAAAAAGCGAAACTTAGCTGCTTAATAACTGCTGCTGTCATAGTGCTGTAACAAATTAGAAAAACAAAATGAAAAGAAATAATTTATTTTGCTTGCGTAGCACTACGCAGTAAAACATATTTTTTTAATGCTGCTGCTTTTGCTTTGCTTTTCACAATTCACACAGCAAAGCAAAATGAACAGCATAACAATGTTTTTAAAAACTGTCGGTAGCACTACCGCAGTAAGAATTGCGCCTTTGCTATTCTGCTGAAAGCAATTTAAACCCTGCTTATTAATAGCTTTTTTCACAGCTTTTTGGTTACACGGTAAGATTCGCGAATAAATTCGAATCTTCCGGTACCTGTTGAGCGGTAATATCTTCTTCTGAATGCATTCTCTGCGTGCTTCTGCGATTTCTGTAGACCACCAGAACACTGGTGTGCAGGGTCGTTTGCTTGGTCTTATAAGAAGCATGGACGCGTCACAAGCTCTCCTAACTTGGTCAGTGGCTTCTTCTGCCATATAGGTTGCTGTGCGAGCGAGGTGTATGTCGGCCATCATTACTCTGAATATGTCTTCGAATCTGTTTTATAAGCAGCTCTGTTTTCGCTACTATTCCTTCGGCTACGATGTCGTTTATCTAGCGTATGTGTAATGGCATGGTGGTCACTTTGCGTATATATTTCTTGTACCCAGCCCTGAGTAGATCCCAGTCTGAATTCTCAGCTCACTACTAGTGAAAGTCAGATCAATAAGGGAGCTACCTACTGAGCTGTTAAATGTGTGCTGATATCCGGTATTGAGAAGCACCACGTCAAGTCATGCGAACCAAGCCCAAGCGTTAATTTCGCCAGCTATTAGAATTGGCTTAGTCCCTTGTATGTCTTCAACTATGGCGTTTTTGGTCTCCACAAGTCTTCAACGGACAAACTTGGCAAGGTAGCAGCTCACAACTTGAATACCCTCGACCCGAACAAAACAGTTTGCACTTGTACGAAGGTGTTTACGAAGGGAACCCTATCGCACCATCATATATCAGCTTTGCCAGTGTTTTCTGAGATCTTAACTTCTGGGCTATTGCAGGCATGCGGTTTACTAAGAATTTGTTAATAGATTTTGCGCTGCTTGGCAGTTCTTTGGATTCAACTGTAGGAATCATCTTTGGATTATCGTCGCTTAGTCTCCGTAGCTTTATTGAAGAATGAACATCTCCATCTTCCGACACGGTGGTTTGTCTCTGTGTTTTTCTTGGCTAAGCATAAAAAGCAGCTTGCCACCGCTATACACTCTTTTGCCTTGTGGCCTCTTTTCTATTTCGGTCAGTATTGTCGAGGCTTGAAGCACCTAGTTAGAGAAACTTTCTCTCGAACCCTACATATCGCACACTAAATACAAAACAGTCACAACTCAAAAAACATAACTTTTCAGGAAAAGCGAAAAATAAAACTCTTTGGTTGAAACTGCAGAAGAAAAACAATTTTCATTTAACACAAAAACTTCATTCTTCCAGTTAATGAAGAAAATAACGAAAAATATAGTCAGATATGTGTTTTATAAATTGATTTATAACAAAAATTCGATATAAAAATTTTTGAGTTGTGACTGTTTTGTATTTAGTGTGCGATATGACCCCGCCAACTTAAAGCTTGCCAGTCTCGATCATCTTTCTTGCCTGTGTCAGTGGTAGGCATACAACCGCCGTTTGTGTGCCAGCATAGGCTATACGTAGTGACTTCACTTTCACCACTATAGGCTCACCAAGATGCTTCTGGATGGCGTTTCGCACATCATCCGATGTTGTCACTTCGTCGAGGTCGAGGATCTCGACTTACAACTCCTCTTGGACTAGGGTTCTCGTCATGGCATAGACATTAAATACCATGTCGAACTCCTCTTTCAGCTTTTGAGTCGACATGGTTGTGAACCGCTTTAGCTGAATAAGCACTTCACCTTTTTCAGTGCGTCTAACTCTCGAGATTTTTTCAACAAACCCTTCGAGTGCATTTTTTTGTTTCATCTTCTTGATGATGTCGCTGTTTGAGAGCTAACCTGCTTTCGCTGCAACGATGCATCCGGTCTTACTAGCTTCTTGGGCGGTTTTTATACGTTTTTAGCGTTTTTTCGCGTTCCTAACGACCAAGGCTCGACCTTACGCTTCGCCGGTGGAATTTCGGGTTACGTGGAAGTATTTTCTACTTTTCTAGATTTGGGCTTAGGTGTGCTCTCCTCGACAGCCAACTGCTGTAGTCAAGTCTTTGTTGGTGGCGTTTTCTGACAGCCGCTGATGAATTCGCTTGCTCTTTTAGGAGTGGGGGAGTCCTTGTGTAATTGCTTAGTAGAGTTGTGCGATTGCAAAGCACTATACTGCCGTCGTTTTTTCGCCGACTCTGAATAAACTTCGAATGAGAGGTGGGGATATATGTTATTCGAGGCTGTCCGCAGGGTTCTATATGTTTTTTTTTTAACTTGAACCAACGCTCAGGGGATGCCCCTATTAATACGAAAGTATTGTGTTGATTCGAAAGATGGGTAATAAGCTAGTTGGAGGGTGGAAAAATGGAGAAATGACGGTGAACATTTGATTTGAATTTTTTTTTAACTTGAACCAACGCTCAGGGACCTGCTTATCATGGTGGAAGGTAGCTCTCGCGTTGAGTTTGAAACAATGGCAAGTGAGGTTATGTCTGCTGTGTCTACATGGGTTGCACAGGTTAATGTTGGTGTGGCGAGGGATAAGATGGTGATGATGTTGCTCAAGGGAAAATTATCACATGGTCGATATCCAACCATAAGCCTGCAAATAACCGTGCAATGA
Organism: Tetanocera ferruginea; assembly: GCA_958299015.1. Classification (NCBI taxonomy): domain Eukaryota; kingdom Metazoa; phylum Arthropoda; class Insecta; order Diptera; family Sciomyzidae; genus Tetanocera; species Tetanocera ferruginea. The sequence continues at coordinate 66,347,443 of OY282644.1, forward strand.
ACGGTACACGAATCAGTTATATGACAGAAGTCAAATACCTGGGTATTTGGATGAAGGTTAGAATGAGCTACTTGGTACATCCTGAGAAGTTAAGAGAGCGTTTTTTGACATTGGAATGGAAAGTGTGGAGGATTCTGAGAAGTGACTGTAGATTTAGTAGGCAAGCTGTTCATGTTGTTTCATGTATGGTGGGTGGGCTTTTGGTTGCTTGTGTAACTTATGGTTCGCCTGTGTGTGAAGATATAATCAGTACTGCTCTTAGCTACCGGAAGATACTCTAATGATCTTGGTCGGATGAACGCCGGTTTGCTGTATGATCTCTGCAGATGCCCTTCATGACAACATTCGCTAATTTGGTACTTTGATACCCTCAAAGGGGCGCCAGCCGACGCAATATGTCAGTCCTGTGTTAATAGCAACGTAAAATTAAGCCTTCACAGCAGGTGACTACGTTAAACACTTTTGGATTTTCTGTCCCATTTTGGTGATCTCCAATAGGATTGTCATTTTTTTGAAGATTTAAAGAAGATTTGAAGGATGAACACACCACTGCTTCCCATATGAAAGTTCATTAAAAGCACAGGTTGCTTCTCAGAACAATGATGAATAATAATAGTTGGATCGAAATGTATTTTTAAATTTATTTTTTTTTTTTAATTTTGTAGTTTCATTTGCGTGCTACAGAAGAAGTTTTGTCGAATTATTTTGAATAATTTTGAATTTTCTTTTGCGTGCAACAGAAGTTTGTTTTTATCAATTGAAACGTTTTAAAAAAATATCAATATTTTGTGTAATTTTATAAATTTATCTTTTCTTTCTTCCAGATCTACTGGTATAATCTATGCTGTAGCATATCAGCTATAAAAGGTAAGTCCATCAAAATAATTTGAAACTCCATAAATGTAAATATTTGGAAAAAAGGAAAGTTCCATGCCAATATGAATACGAAACTATGTATAACATAATCATAGCATATCGTATATAAAGATATGCTATGATTATGCAAATCAAAAAAAAAGATCGCAGATAATACAAAGTATCTACTTTTAAATAGTCATCAGTTCGGCATGTATTGACATCGTCCTTCCGTATCTTCTTCATGCAAATCATGCATTCGTCATAAACTAATAAACCTTGCAGTTGGTTTCGCTCATACTGGCTCATGCCAACAGACTACATTTCACTCCATTGTTGCTGTATGAGTTGTAATCAATGCACAACTTTTCCAAGCCCTGTCCCTGTGGTCGACATTCGTGATGGCTTCGTCATCATCGTCCTTTCTACAATTTTATGAAATGAAATTCAAAATTGGATCGAACGAATTGTGAAGGGAGCGAATGTTGTGAAGGATGGGGCTGATGGGAGAAATAGAAATAGAAACGGCGAACTTTGTATGGACCTCGCACGAATTCCATACGTGGTGCAAACCTGGGGCACAAACACAAGCACAAGCACACGAGAAATATTTTTGTTTTGTTATGTTTGGGTTGTTTTTTGGTTTCCAAAGTAATAAACAGTATAGAGCAAATATATGAATTCTAATAAAGAAATTCTTTCGTACATTGCTTGCAAAACTTTTATGGAATTGTTTTTGTATTCTTGTTTAAAGCTGCTATGTTCTGAGCTTCAATTCAACTAGCATTGAAGGCCAGTTTGAAGTTAATGGATGCACAATATATTCAACAATTTAAATTGTTTTCAATTTAAAGGACCTTCATAGGCTATTAATGCAGCATATAAGCAAAATCAATAATACAATTAATGTTGACATAAGTCTCAAAAGCTGCACTATTAGAAAATAGGAGTAAGTTTTATAATTTCTACCGAGAATCAGTAAAAAACTGCTGCTTAAACACATAAGTTATAACAAAAGAAATGCTCTCTAAAATAGAGAATCAGTTAGAAACTGCTGCTTAAACACATAAGTTATAACAAAAGAAATGCTCTCTAAAATATGAATATTGCGCTCATATTAAATCACCAATATTGTTCTATATAAAACTTATTTTAAATACATTTTAAATAAATTTAACGTCTTTACATAACCTTCGCATTAGCACTTTTAAAGAGCATTTAACTTAAACTGCATTTATATGTTTAAAAACCACTCGAATGGAAAAAACTTAAACGAATTAATTTATATAGAGATGCATTACTTTACTTTAGGAAAATGATAATTTTTGCAATGACTTGTTTGGTTATTCTCTCTCAAAAATCTTCTTTGCTTATTTATATTTTTGTACCCACTACAGTATAGTTATTTTTATACGTTTCACTTTGTTGAACTCATCATGTGAAATTAAATTGAAGTGGTTCTTTTTGAGTTCTCTTGAGATTGCAGCTAATTTGAAATGAATTACATTTGAAGTCATAAAATATGTTTGTTACCTTTGTGGGAATTTATTTTGCAACATGCAACGATGTTTTTCTATTCATGGTAATATGCACAAAACTCCTTCTGGTTTCGTTATGCATTTTTTTTTTTTGTTGGAAAAAAAATTAAATGTATAAAAATTCTAAAACATGAAAGCAGAAGTTTGGTAGGTTCAGAAATATAAAATATGTGTCTATAAGAGAAACTCGTGTGTGCGAAACTTATGAAAAAACTTATGATTGAATTACTTTATTAAATCATGGTTGTGATATGAATTTGGAGTACAACTATATGTGGTACTATATTTGCGGCAGAACTTAATTTTTTTCAAAAATATATTCATTAAGGAAGTCGCAAAAATATAAATTGTTCTGAAGAAATTTCCATTCTTCTTAAGAAGCTATGAAGAACACCCAGAATTCAGAAATTCTTATTGTTCTACGAAAACATCAACGAAACTTTCGCGTATATCCTGAGGTTATGCTCTTTAATTTTTGTCTAAAAATATTGACATTGAGAGGTTGCACTGAATTCTCCGTTAATATGTTGGCATATATTATTAACACGATGATCTCATTATCCTGGCACTTATTGATTTTTTAGGCTGTTGATACAGTAATCATGACTTTCTTCTTCAAAAACTGAAAAATTTTATTATGGGTTAAGTAACAGTGCTTTAAAAGTAATGAAAACCTAACTATTCCACCGATTTCAGCAGGTTTAAAATAAAAAAAGTTAGTTAGTAAGTATTTTTGTTAACGACATAGTTGTAGAACAGCTCGATTCACCTATGCTCCGATGATGTGCAAATATATCTTTCTAGACCAATAGGTTTGTCGGAAGACTTGATCTTTAGAATAAACGAGGATCTGAAATCAATAGAAGAATAGTCAGTCGCAACTCGAAATTCAGGCACCTGCAATTTCCAGCCAGCGATTTGCAATTTCCTTGAGTTTAAAATAAACAATATTCTCAGTTGTGCAGATCTTGTAAAAATCACTGTCTCAAAAACATATGGAGTACTTCGAAAACTATGCCATACCAGTGACTTTATACCACAGAAAACGAAATTAAAGCTCTTTCGCGCTCTAATATCTCCTCATATCGCGTATGGAGAACTTTCAGCAACTGCTATTTATTCTATTAATATTAAAATGTCATATTCAAAATGAGGATAACAGAGAAAATAAAATAACAAGTAAAGAAAGTCTAAAGTCGGTCTAGACCGACTATGAAATACCCTAAACCCACTTTTGAAAAAAAAATTTTATTGTAAATGGGCGTGTCCGTGGGCGGATGAAGCCTATATTTTATATGCATTTAAATGTTGATGAAAAATTTACACATACCAAGTTTTATTCTTGTAGCTCACAGTTAATGCCTTCATTGTGCTTTCGCTATGGAAGGTAGGCGTGTTCATGGACGGATTAATTCCAATTTTTGAACACACCTTAGTTTTGGTATAAAAAACATACATACTAAATTTATAAATAAGGTTATGTTTAATAAACATAACCTTATTTAATGAGTTATAAACTTTTTGGGTTGTATGGGAGGTAGGCGTGTCCGTAGGCGGATGACGTCCATTTTTTAAAACATCTTTTTCTTGTCATAAAAAACATACGTGTCAAATTTGAGCTCTGTAGCTTAAACAAAAACAAAACAAATTGGCCATTTCAGCCCTTGAAAGGACTTTGACCGATCTTCTTATGATCAATTGTGTTGTGTGCGTTATTAAATTTTTGCACACAATTGACCGAGAACTGGACCTACATGTTTTATGCCGACTCCGAACGGCTAAAGTTCATGTTCTCTAGAAGCTTTACATGGCATTGTTTACTCTCTGAGGTTTGCCATTGTCTGCAGAGAGGTGGTGACCGATCAGAAAAATTTTTTGTTGAAAAAACTTTTCGCCACGGCTGGGGATCGAACCCGGACTCCGAGCATGCTAGGCCACACACTTAACCTGCATGCCACGGTCACCATACCACCACCACTGTAGCTTAAACAGAGGCTTATTTATTGCGTTTTCAATTTTTGGGTTTTATGGGAGGTAGGCGTGTCTGTGAGCGGATGACGTCCATTTTTCGAAAACATCTTTGTGTTGATATAAAACACACATCCATCAAATTTAATTGTTATAGGCTAATTATGAGTTGAGTTATGCAGTTTTCAATTTTTGCGTAGTATGGGAGGTAGGCGTGTCCATAGGCGGACGATGTCAATTTTTCCAAACCATCTTTGTTTTGTTATGAAAAACACACGTGCCAAATTATATTTCTATAGGCTAAACAGAGGCTTATTTATTGCGTTTTCAATTTTTGAGTTGTATGGAAGGTGGGCGTGTTCGTGGGCGGACGACACCCATTTTTTGAAGACATCCTTTTTTGATACAAAACACACACACACCAAAGTTCATTGTTGTAGGTTAATTATATAAAACAAAAAGTGCATGACTTTGGGGAAAATTGGGAGACACGGGTCTTTTTTTTTTAGTCTTTTATCACGTAGTGGTGTCCGTATATGGTTATTTTTTTGGTGTTGCACTGTGTTATGAGCTTATTTATGCAGTTTTACATTTTTGCGTTGTATGGGAGGTAGGCGTGTCCGTGGGCGGATTCCAAAAATATTCAATAGTGCAGATCCTTGGGTCCATGTGACCATGTGTACACTAAGGGAAAAAGTTATGTAGTCAGTACAGAGACAGCTATGTAAAATCTATGCACTACAACTTGTATGGGAACGCAACAAGAGCAGTATTTACTGAGTAAAGGGAGCGTGTACTGACTACATATCAATTTATTCACTTTTTAAAATGAATAAAAAATGTATTCAATACATCATGTTATGCGTTGAATACATAGCAGACTTCAATAGATACAAGCAACGTGTACTCAATCAACGTGTTATGTAATTTTTTACAAAAACTAGACTCAATACATAAAATATAGACTCAGTACACGTCCCCCTTATAAGATTGAAGTGACACATTTATTCAGTACATAAAATATGGACTCACTACACGTATCTGTTGCACATCGGCACACGATTTTGCTGTTTTATGTCATTCGTTTCTTGATTTTCAAATAAGCAACACCTCCAAAGCTAGTAGAAAATCAGAGCGGGAATAAGTTTATCCACTGTACTCTTAACAAAAGCGATGAATGGATAAGAATTAAATGGCTGGGTTTCTATAAGTAATTGCCAATGTATTGAGTTGAGAGAGTGATTTACGCACAGACATTATGCATGTACTCATTGCATAAAATTATGTTTTTAACATATGTAATGAGTAAATGATATATGTACTCATTATATAAAATTATGCATTTAAAATATGTAATGAGTAAATAATGTATGTACTCATTGCATAAAATTATGTACTCCAAATATGTAATGAGTAAATTATGTATGTACTGAGTCAATAATCTATGTAATACGCACATGAGATCTTTACTCATTACATAAAATTATTTGTAACAGTTTGCGATGAGTACAGTGTGCATGTACTCACCACATACATCCATGAATTCACGACACATATTTATGCGTTGAGTACATAAAATTCTTTATTGACTACATAACCGCTTAAAAGCATTATGTAGTCAATAAAGATTTCAACATGTACTCAATACATGAAAAATGTAAAATTTTTATGTGCAGAAAACTATGCGATGAGTACATAAATTTATGTATTGAGTCCATAGGTTTTTCCCTCTGTGTACCTAGTTTCATCCAATTATCTCAACTCCTTCTTCTTATCCTGTGTATACGGACAACACACAGACGGACAGACGGACGGACAGACGGACGGAAGGACATGGATAGCTCGACTCACGTGGTGACGCTGATCAAGAATATATATACTTTTCTATATATATTCTCGCTTCGGACTCGCTTCGTTCTATGCGTTACAAACGTTTGCACACAGTTAATATACCCTGACCTTTCAGGTTTAGGGTATAAAAATTAAATCAAGATCAATTATTTCTGGTATTGGAGAGGCCGATCTAGTCTCTGATCACTCTGATCGATAGCTGAGAATCAGCCTCAATGCTCACTTGACAATGTTGATTGGATCATCCCTTCAAATTTGCAGTTAGCAGATCCTCTTTTTTATAAAACAAATAGAATTGACGTTTTGATTGAAGCGGGTTTATTTTTTGATCTGTTGAGCGTTGGTCAAGTGCGTCTGGGAGCAAATTTGCCGCTGCTTCAGAAAACCCGATTGGGCTGGGTTGTCTCTGGTGGCCATGGTCACTCTACCAACAAGCATTCGAGCCTCGCAGCATTGGAAAAGCCATCGACGCAAGATCCTGGTTATCATCTGGATAACATAGTTCGCAAGTTTTGGGAGATCCAAAGTTGCACCGAATCTGCTGCCAAATTTAGCAAGGAGGAGTTGGAATGCGAACATCATTTTGTAGAAAACTACCATCGCTTGCAGTCTGGTGAAATTTCCATTCATTTGCCCTTCGCTATGTGTAAGCTAGGTGAATCTACCCAGCAAGCTCTAACGCGTTTTCAAAACTTGGAAAGAAAGCTGCAGCGGAGCCCGATCTCAAGTTACAATATTGTTCGTTTATGAAGGAGTACCAGTACTTGAATCACATGTCGTTAGTCAAAAGTTTGTCAAAAAATGTTCCATCTTACTTTTTGCCACATCATTGTGTGCTCAAATCCGACAGCGCAACAACCAAGCTCCGGGTTGTCTTCGGTGGCTCGGCTTGTACAACTTTGGGCTATTCACTGAATGATGTTTTGATGGTAGGCTCCACTATTCATCCAACATTGTTCAATTTATTGTTTCGGTTTCGTTCTTTTAAAATTGCACTAACTGGCGATATTGCCAAAATGTATCGTTGCGTTCGAGTGCCAGAACCAGATAGGTTTTTGCAGTGCATACTATGGAGAGACAGTCCTGATAGAGATGTGCAAATTTTTCGGTTAGACACCGTAACATACGATACAAGGTCTGCAGCATTAGTATCCATTCGTGCTATGCACCAATTAGCAACTGACGAGGAAGCTGATTTTCCTATTGGCGCAAAAATTGTTCGGCGCGATTTTTATATAGACGATTTAATTTCTGGTGGCGATTCACTAGATGAGGTTTTTGGAATTTTTAAGCAAACAAGGCAGTTATTGGGCAGTGGAAAGTTCAAGTTGAGGAAATGGTGCTCAAATGACGTAAATGTTCTTAGCGAAATCCAACCATCAGATCGAGAAAGGTTTTTTAAATTCCACGATGGCAGCGATGTAACAAAAACCCTCGGACTCGTTTGGGACTCATCTACTGATAAATTCATATTTTCGTTTATTCCATTTGCTCCAACCAAAAAAATAGCCAAGCGCAACATTCTGTCGATAATTGCTCGTTTTTAAGGACCCTTTGGGCTTGATAGGTTTAGTTATGGCGAAGGCTAAAATATTTTTGCAAATTTTATGGAAAAGGAATTTAAATTGGGACGAAAGCTTACCACAAGCGCTTCAAACGCTTTTTTTTTTTTTTTTTTTTTGGATTCGCCAAAGGAGTGAGAAATCTCATAAATACGTATAGCCCGTACTATACGCATGCACGACTTACATTCTACAACATTCCGGATTAACCGGAAAGATAGAATGCACCTACGTACTAAAAAACACACCCAGTTGGCGAAGTATGAATTTCCACTAAGCACATAACTGGCTTTTCAGCGGAACTTAAAAATTTTATACAAAAACACGAATTTATTAAGAATATTTCAATTTAAAAAAGTAAACAACATCAAATAATTAGTAAACTTTACATAAAACTCTAAAACAAAGAGACCAAAGTAACTATAAATAATATGAATATTAGTAAGTTTGCGGCAACTATCCAACCCAAGATCCTACGTGGAAAAGAGAGTAAACTCTTAAACACCAAACCAATTCCAATTATAACGGAGATATATACGTGTAAATATGTACAAACATGTATGTGTATATATATACGGGTCACTATGTAATTTTGGAACACCGTGCTTATGTTATTAATTGGATATGTATTTGGGCCAACGCAGGCATAAACTTGCATGGAAAAGAGATAAACTCTTGCGCACCAAACTAAGTAACTAATAAGTCAAAATGAAAAAGAAAAATTAAAAATTTTTTTTTGATTAAAAACAAACAAGTTTAAGCATACATATCATATTCGATGGTGTTTACTTCATCAAACGCAATATTATAAAGGAAAACAACTGAAACGGTCTCGAATATATGGAATAACTTCAGCCAACATTTTAACAGAATATAACAATATTATTAACCGAGTTAATGTTTGAAACAAAAATTCTAAAATGTATCAATTATTTAAATGTAAAATCATTTTCCGTTTCAAGGCATCCACCGACTCACAAAAATTAATTAAGTTGTAGCTATTGTTGAAATCACTACACATACATCGTAAAGGGTCATGAAGGGCAAAATTTGAAGTGCACTGGCTCAACTTAAAAAGCACAAAATGTCTAGATCCTCTTCTTGGGATGTTAAAGTTAAGAGATGAGAGAATATATTGGGAGTCAATTTCACCACAAAGTAATTTATATAGGAAGGTGACATTAAGCACCATCCTTCTGCTTCTCAGGGAAGGCAGTAAAATTTGTTTAAGGCGGGTTTCATACGAAGGAAGAATAATATCTGGGTTCCAACGATGATGACGTAAAGCAAAAAGTAAAAACTGTTTTTGAACCGATTCTATTGCATCAATGTGGACGTGATATTGAGGGTTCCATACTACGGAAGCATATTCAAGAATAGGTCTTACGAGAGATATATATAGTAATTTAGTTGTGAAGGCATCATTGAATTCTTTCGCCCATCTTTTAATGAAACCAAGAACACCTCTAGCCTTATTTACAGCCAAATTTATGTGGAGATTGAAACGAAGTTTTGGATCCATAATTACACCAAGATCAACAAAACTATGAACAATTTCTAAGTGGATGTTATTTATAGTGTAATTTGTACTATGAGCAGTTCTACGTGAGAAGGTCATTGATTTGCATTTTTTTAAGTTAAGGTTTAATAGGTTGAAGTTACACCAATCCACTAGTCTGTTTAAATCAGATTGTAAAAGGTGTTGTTCGTCGAGTGACTTGTAGGTAAGAAAAAGTTTCACATCGTCAGCATACATTAAGACGTCACAATGTTTAATTGCCGAGGGAAGGTCATTAATAAATAGTAAGAATAAAACCGGTCCAAGATGACTTCCTTGCGGAACACCAGATGTAACCATTATATTTTGTGAAAGAGAATTTTTATATAAAACTTTTTGAAAACGTCGCGATAAATAAGATTCTATCCAATTTAGCAATTTTACAGGAAACCCAATTAGCTTAAGTTTATTCAATAGAAGATTATGATTGACACTGTCAAAAGCTTTGCTAAAGTCCGTATAAATAACGTCAGTCTGTTTTCCCAAAGTAAAACCTTTTATTACACGAGTTGTAAACTCCAAAAGGTTTGTTGAAGTTGATTTACCCTTTAAAAAACCATGTTGAGTGTCAGAAATGGAAGAAGATACGAAGTGGGTTAGTTGTTCAGTTATGATTTTCTCAAATAATTTAGGGATTGCACTTAATTTGGCAATGCCTCGGTAGTTAGTGACATCAATTTTGGAGCCAGATTTATGAAGGGGTATAATATATGAATCTTTCCATAAAATGGGAAAATGTCCACTTTGCAAGGATATATTAAATATGTTTGTTAGAGGAGCACACAGGTTGCTAGCACATTCCTTTAGAATGCAACTCGGAATTTCATCAGGGCCAGTCGAAAAAGAGCATTTAACTTGACGAAGGTTATGCATAACAATAATTGAGTCTATTACTGGAGTTTCAAAAGAGCTAACTGGAGGTAAATAAGGATGCTCAGAACACATATTAAATGGTATGTTGGAGTAAGTTGATTTGAAGAAGCTTGCAAACATGTTGGAAATAACATTGTCACAAGACGATTCCTCTTGATTGAATCTCATAAGGGGTGGAAAGTTGGAAGCCTTACGTTTTGAATTAACAAAAGTATAGAAGAGTTTCGGATTATCATTAAATTGAGATTTGATGTTGGCTATATAAGCTGTATAACACTGTTTATTTAATAGCTGGTATCTGCAACGACAAGATGAATAACAAGCAAAGTCTATATTAGAACCAGATTTTTTATATTTTTTAAATAAGCGATTTTTTAAATTTTTTAGTGACTTAAGTTCACTTGTTAGCCAGGGTGGACTTAAGGGTTTAGAATTATTATGCTTTGTTGGGACGCACAATAAGAAGCACCTTTGCAAAGTATCATTAAAAAACTGTATCGAGGTTTCGACGTCATAATATGAATACGGTGGTTTAATAGATAGAATCGGTGACCAGTCAGTCTGCAAGAGTAAGGCGTTGAGTTTAACATAGTCTGTACTTTTGAAATTATATATTTTAGTATTTCGCTTATCAGGTGTAAGTTTATTTTCATTTTCATGAGCAAGTAAAACTGTTATTTCAAGAGTTGGATGATGTTCATCTTCCGGAAAAGATACAGGGTTTGAGCGATTGAGATATACAGTAGTGCATCTGTCTACAAACACAAGGTCCAGCGTTCTATGGTTTTTATTAAAAATATTATTGACTTGTTGAAGACATAGGTCAGATAACTTATCTAAAAAATCATTTATCCAAATACTAGTGGAAACAGGTGTAAGAAATGAAGAGTCATCTGTCGAATTCCAAGACACAAAGGGTAGGTTAAAATCGCCCAACACAATAAGAACATCATTATTTTTTAACATATTATGAACTTGCTCGATGGCGTTTATATGTCTTAAGTAAATTGATATGTCACAATTAGGAGGAATGTAAGAACAGGTAAGATAAGCAATGCAATTATTTAATTTAACTGAAACACAAATAAACTCCAGTTCACTAGTGTCGAGAATTGTTAATTCATCAGATGCAAACGAGATATGAAGAGCTATCAGAACACCACCACCGATCTTATTATAACGGTCTTTACGGAAAATTTGATAATTAATGCTTTGGCAAACAATTTGCTCAGAACTCGAACTCGTTTCAAAATATACTTTTTCTTGTTGTGTTGTGGTGTCTAACGCCAACCTGGAGATCCACGCATTTTGTGATGCAAGTTTGGCAGCGTAGGGACCATGCGTTTATATACGCGCACAGGCAAGATACATGGTGAAGGTCAGCTTGCTTTGTTCGAAATAGCGAGTTGCGCCTCTGAAAAGTATTAGCGTACCGAAACTTGAGCTATGCGGAGCAGCACTTTTGGCGAATGTGGTTAATACGATTGCTACCATGGGAATTTTCAAGGGCGCTATACACTGTTGGTCAGACTCCACTACGGTTCTTTCTTGGATAAAAGACCATTGTTCAAATTTTAATGTTTTTGTTGCAAACTGAATCAACATAATTCAAATTTTAACCAGCAACATGACGTGGCATTATGTACCCTCTGAGCTCAACCCAGCTGACATTTTGTCCAAAGGAGCTACACCAACAGAACTTTTGTCTACGCACTTGTGGCAAAATGGCCCTGAATTTTTGAAATATGAGCAAAGTCAATGGCCTGCGCACCTTGTATTAGTTCAGGATCTGCCTGAAAGGCGCAAGCGAGCATTCATAGTGGCTCTCAAAACCATCGACTTGCCAATATATTGCAAATTTATCAACTTATTTGGTAAAATGCAAGGGATTTTCGCATATATCGCTAGAATGTTTCGACAAAAATTATTTAAAATTTTTTCATATTTAACAGCTGTGGAAGTTCAACAAGGCACACAGTTGTTGATTCGCATGGTGCAGATATCAAATTTGTCATCAGAGTACAACGCCCTAGGATTGAAAAGACGAATCGGCTCATCGAGTAAAATATTTAATTTGAATCCGTTTATTGACGATCATGGGCTGCTACGTGTTGGAGGTCGTCTACACAATGCATCGCTGGACTTCGAATCGCGACATCCGTTAATTTTGCCGCAACAGCATTCACTAGAATGTTTCGACAAAAATCATTTAAAATTTGTTCATATTTAACAGCTGAGGAAGTTCAAAAAGGCACACAGTTGTTGATTCGCATGGTGCAGATATCAAATTTGTCATCAGAGTACAACGCCCTAGGATTGAAGAGACGAATCGACTCATCGAGTAAAATATTTAATTTGAATCCGTTTATTGACGATCATGGGCTGCTACGTGTTGGAGGTCGTCTACACAATGCATCGCTGGACTTCGAATCGCGACATCCGTTAATTTTGCCGCAACAGCATCCACTAACAAATTCGCAAATGGTGGAGTAAAGGCTGTTAGCCGCGTCATCAACAAATGCATCCAATGTTTTCAAACAAAGCCGAAATTGGCTGAACATATCATGGCACCTCTACCAGCTGATAGAGTACAAGCAAATAAAGCATTTCTTTCTTTGGGCCATTCCTCTATCAATCGGAAATTAGAACACGAGCGCCTATCAAATGGTATATTTGTTTGTTCATATGCTTCTCGACGAAGGCAGTGCATCTAGAATTGGTGAAAGACCTTTCCACGTTAGCTTTCTACGCTGCATTGAAGTGTTTTATTTGCACCAGAGGAAAGCCGAAAACTATCTGGTCGGACAACGCAACTAACTTCGTTGGTGCTAAAAACGAGTTAGCTGAACTCAAGCAGCTATTTCTTCATTCCGAGCAACAGGAAGCAGTCCAACAGTTTTGCCTCGAAGATAGTTAAGATTGGCAGTTCATACCTCCTAGGTCTTCTCATTTTGGGGGCCTCTGGGAGGCATCAGTGAAAACTGCAAAATATCATTTTTGGCACACAGCCAAACTTTCAATATTAAATTTTGACGAACTTAGAACTTTAGTTTGCCAAATTTCTGCCATAATGAACTCACGTCCTTTATGTCCACTTACAGAGAATCCCGACGATCTTGGTCTGCTGACGCCCACCCACTTCCTCATTGGGCCGCCTTTTACTTCAGTAGTCGAGCCCGACGTCTCTATGCTCAATATTCACCGGCTCGGTTGCTGGCAAAAATTATCGCAAGTGCAACAGATTTTTTGGAAGAAGTGGAGCATTGAATACCTGACTCTGCTTCAAGAAAGAAACAAGTGGCGTACTTCAACATCAAATATAGCCGTGGGAGCTATGGTTATACTGAAGGATTAAAACTTACCCCGCTTAAATGGCCATTGGCGAGAGTCACCGAAATAATCAAAGGCGATGATGGAGTTGCGCGCGTGGCAGTACTACGAACATCTAGTGGCACAACCAAGCGTGCTGTAGCTAAAATTTGCATTTTGCCTTTAGATGAAAATACGGTTGAAAGCCTGAACCTTTCAACGGGCGGAGGATGTTAAGAGATCTACTTAACCATCATATTTCTATATGTACTCATCACTTTAGTACTCATCATTAAAAGTAGCTAACACTTTTTCATTTATCTCACTTTTGTTATTTTGCTTTTGTTACAAATTTTGCATTGTTTTTGTTTATTTAAGTCGCGCTCTCGTGACATCGCTTAGCTTGTAACAGTACCTAAAGCTTTCAATTGCATTGCCTAGCATTATAATTATATTTTGTTAAAATAATCATTATTGCAATAAAACTTGTTGGCGAAAGCACATCGCATAAAATAGCACAAACAACATAATTTTTTCTTTAGTTTAATTCGATTTCGACACTAGCAAAAAACATTGCTAGTCTTTTCAATAAGTAATTATTGAACCTTTTATTATAACCTTTTATTATAAATTTATATCAGTAAGAACTTTCTTTGTTAGCTTTTTGTACACCATATGAAATTTTATACTTCTCTAACTTTGAAACACTGGATTTGAAGTCAGAGCTCACATCGAGCCGTAGAACCGAAAATTATATTAAAAAATTCAGAGGTCTTCCTGAAAAACTTGGTTCTTCGAATGAAGCCGTCAATTGGGTCAAGGAAAAATATAAACTTATTTATATATGTGTCTAATCGATTTTTTTAATATAAAGCAAAAAAATTTGTACTTTTATGTTTATAAATTTACTGATTGAAATTATCATGTCATAAAGATTTTATTTTTTATTTTGATTGTATGAGAAAATTTCATGAAAAATCAAATTCTCGGCAAATATCAGATAATATATTAAAATCACGGCAAATAATCATTAAAACTTAGATGAATTACAAAATTCCCTGAAAATATGAGCCCATTCCCCAATTCCCCGATCAACTTGAAATTTCCCGCAAATATGGGAATTCTCAGATTGATGAGACCGATGGTTTCCTCCCGTCAAAAATTATGAGATTTGCGAAAGAATCTCGTTCAATTTTTTAAAAGTAATTTCGATGAAGGCTCTGTAATGGTGTGGGGAGCTTTTGCATCAAAAGCCACACTTGAACTACAGTTTACATCACTACAAAACAGTCTCCTTCCATTTATTGAGGCAAATAGGGATGTGCCACTAATTTTTTCTGACATAACTATTTGTAAGAAATTTTATTTTGGCAGGTGGATAGAAATATCAACAAGATATGGGAAATACCAATGGGACATATCAACTGAATTTGCATTCAACTGAAAAGCATAATACCATTTAATCAGAATTCTTGTTTATCATAGGATAGTCTTTTCATCTCATCTAACCCATACAGGGGCTTAACCAGCAATTTTTTTTTGGGGGGAGGGGGGGGTTTATCAAATGTAGAACTTATATATAAAAACAATTTTACGTAATTACAGCGGCTGAGTTGTAGCGGTAAGTGCGTTCAATTTTTGCACTAATGGTTCATTGTTCAAACTTCAGGCATGACCAGCACCATATTTTTTTTTTTTTTTATTAAAACGGTCACTGTCAGGACATTCTATCCGTTCAGAAGGTGAACAGCAGTGGTAGCGGTCGTTTTAAAATAAACTGGCTTCAACGTTGTTTAGGATCTGTTCGGCTAAAATATTTTGCAAGCACCAGTTGTGGCCGTTTAATTGATTTTTTTCTTATTTGGCAGTTATAGGAAGGTTATAAGGCTTGACCTAAAATATTTTCATTTTTACTCGGGTCCCAATAAGGTCAGCAAAAATTAAATTTTTTCTCCCCACACATTCAGAAAAAAATACCTACCTGTCTCCGATAAAAAATTTCTTTATTTTCGATAATTCAATTATAATAAATTTTCACATTTTCAAATAAATATTTCTTCACTTGAGGCAAATGGAAATATTTCAATGTCTCAATTTCAATAATGATAAGTATTTTTCTCGGACAAAAAATTCTCATTTATAGAGAAAAATTTAAAGAAAATGACAAATTTTAACTAAATTT
This sequence comes from Tetanocera ferruginea, assembly GCA_958299015.1. Taxonomy (NCBI): domain Eukaryota; kingdom Metazoa; phylum Arthropoda; class Insecta; order Diptera; family Sciomyzidae; genus Tetanocera; species Tetanocera ferruginea. The sequence goes on from OY282644.1 coordinate 66,363,139, forward strand.
TGATAAAAAATTCATTGTGCGAAGTATTTTCTTCAATTAAATATAATCTTTTTTCAAAAACAAAAAAGTCTTATTCTCTAAAAACGATATATTTTTATATATTTCCCTTTTTCATGGAAGCTATTTATCATTTTTAGGGATTTTTTAGTACCACATTTAGAGAAAAGTATTTTTTGAGAAAACTCTTATCATATTTGAGTGCAGTGAAAATTTTTCATCCTAATGAGCACTAATTATGCTCAATTCCGAAAGTAAAAACCGCTAAATTTCTGACACCTTGGAATGAAAAACAAAGAGTCTGAATTTGAAAAAATCGTTTGGTATTACTTCTCCAATGCGCAAATGCTGACGAAATCGAAATAATATAGTTTTAACGATAGGTCTTTCCTACACTTTTCCAAAATCGGTTAATATTTGCGCAATTTTGAGGGATTTTCATGAAACTGATTTTGAAAATCCAATGGAAGATTATGAATAAGACGTATAACTATATTATGTCACTGGATGGGCGAACAGAAGAAAAATAAAACCAACATATTTTTACGTAATAAGCCATAATTCCTTAATATCGGATAATATTTAAAAATTTAGAGAAATAGTTGTTACTTTATTTTATCGACCTTTGACTTTGTTTGTGGTTTTTTTGTACGTTGTCTAAAGCCTGACCTAAAGCCTGAACAACGTACAAAAAAACCACAATTTAGAGAAATTTTATGAAACGGATTTTGGAAAAAACGATGGAAAATTAGAAATTGTAAATTTTTTTCTCCACTTTCGGAAGTCAATCGGAATTATTTTTATAATGAATCTCATGACTTCACTATAAACTTATTCTGTAGAGTTTGTGTTATCGGTGTCTAAAAAATTACTTTAAAAAAGGACGAAAAATAATAATTTAACGGAAAATTTCTTTGATTTTCTCAGTGCAGAGTGACTCAACCGATTTTCCTCAAATTTTGGCTTTTTTACTATGTCTTACTTTTGAATTAATTGGTTTCCAAATATTTCAAGTTTCCACCATGCTAAAAGTTGAAAAGATAACTCTAATCGAAGTATTGCCAACAAAACTTTAATTTTCAATAAGAGGTTGTTTTAAATAGAGGTTGTTTAAATATATTAGAAAATTATTGAGCTCTTCTTTCCATTGATATATCGTATGGTGCCACAACTAAGTGCCACAATTATATAAAATGTGAGAAATCGATATTCAAAAGCTTCCTTCATCAATTATTATTTAACTAGCAGGCCACAGTCGTCCGAGGCTTCGCCACGGACATTTTTTCTTTATCAATAATACCTTTGTATATTTGAAAAATTTCAATAATAAAAAATGTTAAAATATTTGCATTTTATTTGTATTTGGAAGCAAATTATATTAAATAGATTAATGGTAATAAAGTGAAGATATTTTCATTTTAATTATTTAATGCTTCAGTATAAACAACGTTTTTTGATTCATTGGCATTGCCAGGAATAAGAAAACTCTTATTTTCTGCTGTACCGACTCTTAACCATAATCTACTTCTACGATTTTCGACGTTTTTTATTGAATATTTATTATACTCCACCCGCAAAGCGTAGCGGGCACAATAATTTTGTCACGAAATTTTTTTCACGACCATGAGTCGATTAAGCCATGTCCGTCTGTCTGTCTGTTCATTCGTTTATCCACACGATGACAGCCGTGTCTCTATTGCAAATCTCTTTAAAGTCCAGAGTCGTTCGGTAAATCGAAAAGTTAATTAAGTCGGTAATACTATTTTCGAGTTTTTTATCATATAACAAAGCTAATAAATTTGTCAACTTGAAACAAATATCCTTACATTTTTTGTCTGAATTATGCACTCCAATAAAGTTGAATTTTTGAACTTGTTTTAGGTATTATTAATTATTATTATTAAATGTTTAGAAAGCTGATGGTTAAAATCTGTTCACACTCTAAATGAAAAATCCAAGATTATGTCAATACATTCCTATAATGTTTTTAAAAAGGAAACCCTACAATATGTACATTAACCCGAGGGGACTTTTTGAGAATTAGATAAGTTAATACATATTAATGTTATTACAAATTCAAAAACAAACGAAGCACGCTCAGAAAGCAAATGTTTGTTCAATAGAATACCTACAATTTCAAATGTTCGCAATATAGAGTCAACAACGAACATTAAATAAGGGTTCGTTATATTGGAAGTTCGTTAAATCGGTGTTCGCTAAATTGGAGCACCACTGTAATGCTTAAATTTGAAACATATACCCTGAAGTTGAAATTCAACAAAATTTTGTGAATACTTCCATAGAAAGTGACGTCACCAAAATATCAAAACCTTCATAATTAACACAAAAAAATAATGTGTTGAATTGAAAGTTCATACATTTGTCTTGTTTTCTTGATAAATAAAACGTTCTCTGAGTTTGAAATATGAAAATTCGAATAAACTTCAACCTGAGTAATTTGACTTCGGGCCAGTCGAAGATCATTTTTTAACAGGGACCGTACCGGTTATGGTTTTTATCGAAAAAGTCACATATTAACTGTTATTTTTTAACTTTTATTTTTTCCGACAAAAATAAAAGTCATTTTGTGCCTTATATTTTTACGGGCGAACATAACAGTTACTTTTGACTTTTATTTTATCGGTCGGAAATAACAGTTATTTTCTGCCTTTTACTTTTTCGGTCAATAATATCAGGCAATTTGTGTATTATAAAAGGCTGTTTTACCGACTAAAAAACTAATGGTACCATTATTTGGGTCTCATCGGTGTGCACAATTTAAATATGGCATCAATAGTTTTTTAATTGGTCAAGTGGCCTTTAAAAAAATACAAAGTGCCTGATATTTTTGACCGAAAAAATAAAAGTCACAAAATAACTGTTATTTTTGACCGATAAAATAAAAGTCAAAAGTAACGGTTATATTTGTCCGAAAAAATAAAAGGCAAAAAATAACAGTTAATTTTTAACTTTTATAGAATCAGTCGAAAATTTAAAAGGCACTTAATATTCATGAAGCTGAGGCCATTTGTAACATAATGGTATATTCGAAAAAGTCCTGCGACAATTTTTTCATAGTGTCTTTTTTATTTAGAAATTGAAAAATAACAGTTATTTTCGGTCCCTGTTTTTTAATGGTTTTATTTTTCATTTGTCTTTTATTCATCATTAAAGTGATGAATTAAAGTATATTCCTATATATATATTCCTCACTTTATATTCCATAAAGTTTTTTAAAAAAGCTTTTGTACTTCAAGTATTCATCTTAAGAAGTGCTCAAACATGCTAGTATAGTAGACATTTCATCCAATATCCCAGAAAAATTTTTCGTTAGGTCTTGTTTTTTAATCGATTCTAAAATGCATTACATAAATGCTAATGCAAGAACTTAAATTTAATCCGTAATATATTCACGGCAAAGCATTCACATCAAAGTTGTTATTCAAGTATTAATTTCGTGAAATCAGTTATAAACCAACCATTTTAAGCGCTTAATCTTTTCAAGTGACAGCGCTTTCGATTACCTCTGGCTATATAACAATGGCTTTATAAAAATAATGGGTTCTGTAAGCGAGAGGGTAAGCGATGAATGAAATTTTCTGGATTACTTTTTCGATTATATGTAAGCGAAGATTTTGCTGGGATGTTCTCCAGCAATACATTTCTCCAGAGCTTTTTAGAAAAACGTGCTCATGTCATAAATGTCAGGAATAAAAATATACTTTATAACAAACAAACCTTATTTGCAGCTCTTAACCTGCTAGAACATAATTTTAAATAGTAATATAATTTTGGGTATCCTGTAACATAAAACAATTTAAAAGCTAAATTTATTAATTGCTTTAAAATTTCTAAAAAAAAAATAAATTGATTAAAATTCATTAAATTTTTTATTTAAATTAAATAAATGATGTTTTATAACAATTTTAGGGCGTTATGATGTTTTTTTATTTTATTTTGAAGATGTCTATTTAAAACTCTAAGAAGGTTTCCTACTCCTCTACTTTACTAAAATACATAATTATTATTCTGTTCAAATCAACCAACAAAAACTGTCAAAAATCCAGTTTTTAAGTAAAACTATTCTAAAAATTATTCTAATTTTCATGACTCTTGACCTTGTTCTCCCAGGGAAAGTTTGCTTTGGGAATTATGTAGATAATGACTATGAAAAAAATTTCTTATATCAATTTGGTATCACTGTGATATTGTAATACTGTGATATTTATGGTCGAGAATAAGGCAGTCAAATGTTACAGACCTCAGTCTTGTCTAGTAAAGTCGAAGCTGAAATGTCGAAATGTATAAAGAGTACTATAAAGAAATTTATAAAAATTAGGAAAAAAGTTTATAAATTAATTTTAATATTCTGTTCTAATTTTCACTTAACTTTTATATAGAAGACGTGGATTGATTTCGAAAAAATGTTTAAATTGATAGTTATTCAGGGTCACTGAGGGAAAATTTGTTAACGTTTTACTTCCCGGTCCTATTTTTTAATTTATCATGCAAAATTATTCAAAATAGATCTTTGGGGATTTAATCACTATTGCAAGTCAAAATTTTGCGTAAACAAAACATTTTTGAATAATTCCTTGATTGCGGAAAATTTTTCAGTTTTGTATAAGTTACCAAATTATTTTTCAAATGATATCAAATATATTAATATCGATGAGATTAATTTTTAATTTTGTATATTGTTACCGACTTTTATAAATAATACAATGAATTAAAATATATATATGTTTACTCATTTGCACTTTAACAAAATAATCATAACAGTAAACTATTATTTAAAAAAATTATATGCATTTCGTAGTACTGTTTTATATGCAATTATATGCATTTCGTAGCATTGCTTTTATGAGGTTAAGTATAACCTCCTTAAAGGGTGCACAATTTAGTTTCGGCCCCAGGTGCTAGAAACCCTAGCTATGCCACTGATTCACTCCAATCGCAGTCGTGTAAGCAAATAATTGCATGCATAATTTACCAACAATTTTCTCTTTGAGTCGCTGCTCTTGCTCTCCTAGCGCGGAGCATCGCTCTTGCATTTTCTGTTAAGAGCCCGAACAGAACCAAAGCGACTGACGGCTGGCGGTCCTCTTTCGGCGAATTGAGCTGAAACACGTCTACAACAAGAGCGGCTGGCGGTTGTCGGAACAGAGTTGCTTTTTGTCACGGTAGTGGTACAATTGACAGATAGGGGTGCAACAGACGGACAACATGATTAACATATATGAAAAAATTTTGAATTATTCAATTAAGTGTTCATCAAAATCCATTATGAAGACAATTATTTCGTATATTATTGCGAATTCACATAAATATAACACAGACACAAAAAACAAAACGTCAAAATATACTAAAAGCTAAAAAAATTACATTAAACACAGCCAATTCTTAGCTAAAGTATGGCAACATTTATGTTTCTCAGAGAGAGGACCGCCAGCCGCCATAGCAAAAATAGAAAAGATTCTATTCTGGCGTTTTTCCGTCGCGGATTCGCCCAGCGAATTTGTTTTTGCCGAGTGCATACATTTTAATGTATTCTGCTGTACGGCGAATCCGCCAGCCGTCATCCGCTTTGGTTCTGTTCGGGCTCTAAACTTGTCAAACTTGTTTTACGTCGAGGCATTTATTTGTAGTTAAGGAAAATACGAACACTTCATTTTTCAAACTTTTAATTTATCTTTAATCTATACAAAATATGCTATCATACTTGTGAATGCCGCATTTTGAAATATTAAAAAATTGGAAAACTACACTGAGGGAAATATGTGTTAAAATTAAATGAAATTGTGTTCATATTTAACGAATTTGTTTTTGAAATAGAGCTTGAAACAAATTCATTAAAATTAAACACAACTGTTTTTAACGTTAAGTTCAAAACAATAGTTTTTGTTTTTAAAACAATGTTTTTGTTATGAAAAACGATTTAAAATAAAAATTTTAAAATTTAAACAAATGTTTTAAAGCATAATTTTTTCCATGCCATTTTTTTAGCTTTTCCGAGTTTTTGGCAACAGATTCATAATAAGCTACCTCCGGGACCCTCCGAAAACCAAATGTTAACTCCATTTGATGAAGCTTGCATTTTAAATATTTCAATATTAGTTAAAATAAATTAAATTAGTTTTATTTTATCATTTAAATATTGTCATTATATTCAGATTTTTGTTTGTTTTTTCAAAGAAATAATGAGAAAATTAAAAAAAGAAAGGTGTTTATAGGTAGTTGGAAAACAAACACACTTGCTTTAAATTTTGTTTTGTAGAAACGTAAAAGCATTAAATTGCTATTTTAAAATTTTTTGTTTGATTTTAAAGTATGTTTTTTTTCTCAGTGTACAATAATAATATGTGTAAAGAAATTGCATGCGGCGAAACAAATATGCACACATTGGTTTGCAGCTCATCATTCTACAGCAATAACAGCACAGCAAGGTTTATTTAACTTGTATTCTCATCACGTCAAAGAGCGCCAACTGCTTTTGGTTACTCTTCGAATGAGTGTGGAGAGCGAGATCAATAAACTTTAAAGAGAAGGGTTGATAGCAACATGTCGTTTAAACTCTCGTAACACAGACGCGTGAAAAGCAAGCGACCAAGCAATGCTTAGCATCGGTGGTAATTTCCTAAAAAACTTAACAACTTAATTTAATATATTTATTATTAAATTTTCTTAAATAAACCCCACCTATGGCATTCTGTAGCACAAATATGATATTTTAAAATTTTTTTCATAAAAATCGGTCCAGTAGTTTTGGAGTCATTGCTGCACTTAATATTTCCACTTCATTTTTATATAATAGTATAGATATAGATAAGTTCAAACACGAGTTGAATGTCAAAAAAGTAGCCAGTTTTAAAATAAAATATTTGGAAAAGCTATGTATTTTCTGAGCTGGCTATTTTTTTAAATGTAAAACTGACTTTATGTTTTTATTGGTACCGTTTCTGCTTAATGTTCAACATTTTTGAAAATGTTGTACATTAAAATCGTTTTTTGGTAAGGCTGTTACTGATTGAAATTATGTCATAAAGATTTTATTTTTTATTTTGATTGTATGAGAAAATTTCATGAAAAATCAAATTCTCGGCAAATATCAGATAATATATTAAAATCACGGCAAATAATCATTAAAACTTAGATGAATTACAAAATTCCCTGAAAATATGAGCCCATTCCCCGATTCCCCGATCAACTTGAAATTTCCCGCAAATATGGGAATTCTCACATTGATGAGACCGATGGTTTCCTCCCGTCAAAAATTATGAGATTTGCGAAAGAATCTCGTTCAATTTTTTAAAAGTAATTTCGATGAAGGCTCTGTAATGGTGTGGGGAGCTTTTGCATCAAAAGCCACACTTGAACTACAGTTTACATCACTACAAAACAGTCTCCTTCCATTTATTGAGGCAAATAGGGATGTGCCACTAATTTTTTCTGACATAACTATTTGTATGAAATTTTATTTTTGGCAGGTGGATAGAAATATCAACAAGATATGGGAAATACCAATGGGACATATCAACTGAATTTGCATTCAACTGAAAAGCATAATACCATTTAATCAGAATTCTTGTTTATCATAGGATCGTCTTTTCATCTCATCTAACCCATACAGGGGCTTAACCAGCAATTTTTTTTGGGGGGATGGGGTTTTATCAAATGTAGAACTTATATATAAAAACAATTTTACGTTCTTTGTTCAAACTTCAGGCATGACCAGCACCATATTTTTTTTTTTTTTTATTAAAACGGTCACTGTCCGGACATTCTATCCGTTCAGAAGGTGAACAGCAGTGGTAGCGGTCGTTTTAAAATAAACTGGCTTCAACGTTGTTTAGGATCTGTTCGGCTAAAATATTTTGCAAGCACCAGTTGTAGGCCGTTTAATCGATTTTTTCTTATTTGGCAGTTATAGGAAGGTTATAAGGCTTGAGCTAAAATATTTTCATTTTTACTCGGGTCCCAATAAGGTAAGCAAAAATTAAATTTTTTCTCCCCACACATTCAGAAAAAAAATACCTACCTGTCTCCGATAAAAAATTTCTTTATTTTCGATAATTCAATTATAATAAATTTTCACATTTTCAAATAAATATTTCTTCACTTGTGGCAAATGGAAATATTTCAATGTCTCTAATAATAGCTGCGTTTTTTCCAACATCCAAATCCGATTTCCATACAAACAAAATCTTGCCTTCGATTTAGATTTTGTTTACTTATAGTTCTATGAACACGACCAGGGAACGTAAAAACGAACCAAAAAAAAAAAAACAAGACGTAAAATGTTTCACTTTGACAGCGCAATAAAATTGGAAGTTGCAGTCTTGTCATAGAAGTAAAATAAAAAATATATTTATATCTATATTTCTTACTTCTATAGGTCTTGTGCAATTAAAAGCACGAAAATGCTTTCATCTATTGAAGATACTGACTAACAAATAACATTCCATGAGCTGCAAAAAAGCTGGGCGGCGTCACTATACTGGATCAAGGCTTCAGCAGAAGGCATAACAGCACTTGCTGAAACATGCCCTTAAGATAAATAAATTTCTCAAAATGGTTAATGGTTCTGGTTAAGGAACATCACAGCACAGCCAACGAAGTGAACAGCATTGTGCAACTTTATCGTCACTTTACACTGCAGCTGAATGGTTTGACCAATCGTTTTGCTGCAATATTAAGTGCTAAAATAAACGATGCTGCTGAGGAACAAATAAACACATTGTTGGCTGAGATGCGCGACGCTTGAAAAGACGCATTTAATTTGGTTTTTGCAATAAATTTATAAATAAAATATATAAAATTTGTTTCTCGTTCTCTTTGCTCGTACTCTTCTTGACCGTCTGGTGTCTCTACGCCATCTAAAGAGCCTGTAATCAAGTGCACCTCATTGTCGATATGTTGCTGCATGCTTTCGATGTTGGCTGGAACAATATTTCCATTAATTTTGGGATCAAACAGCCAACTATCTAAGGTGCACAAAATGAAGCGTCCATCAATCTTCCCCAAAGCATTGCCTTCGTAGTAGGAATTAAGCGTTGTCGATAACCAGTTCCATTGCACCTGATGACTTTTTCTTTGTTTTGTAAACAATTTCTGACAATGTTGTTGACATTTCTTACGTTATTTTACAATGTATTAGCTTACAGAGTTGCAAACCAAATCTAAATCTAGATTAGGATGTTGGAAAAAACGCAGCTAATGATAAGTATTTTTCTCGGACAAAAAATTCTCATTTATAGAGAAAAATTTAAAGAAAATGACAAATTTTAACTAAATTTTGATAAAAAATTCATTGTGCGAAGTATTTTCTTCAATTAAATATAATCTTTTTCAAAAACAAAAAAGTCTTATTCTTTAAAAACGATATATTTTTATATATTTCCCTTTTTCATTGAAGCTTTTTATCATTAGGGATTTAGGGATTTTTTAGTACCACATTTAGAGAAAAGTATTCTCTTGAGAAAACTCTTATCATATTTGAGTGCAGTGAAAATTTTTCATCCTAATGAGCACTAATTATGCTCAATTCCGAAAGTAAAAACCGCTAAATTTCTGACACCTTGGGATGAAAAACAAAGAGTCTGAATTTGAAAAAATCGTTTGGTATTACTTCTCAAATGCGCAAATGCTGACGAAATCGAAATAATATATTTTTAACGATAGGTCTTTCCTACACTTTTCCAAAATCGGTTAATATTTGCGCAATTTTGACGGATTTTCATGAAGCTGAATTTGAAAATCCAATGGAAGATTATGAATAAGACGTATAACTATGTTATGTCACTGGATGGGCGAACAGAAGAAAAATAAAACCAACATATTTTTACGTAATAAGCCATAATTCCTTAATATCGGATAATATTTAAAAATTTAGAGAAATTTTATGAAACGGATTTTGGAAAAAACGATGGAAAATTAGAAATTGTAAATTTTTTTCTTCACTTTCGGAAGTCAATCGGAATTATTTTTATAATGAATCTCATGACTTCACTATAAACTTATTCTGTAGAGTTTGTGTTATCGATGTCTAAAAAATTACTTTAAAAAAGGACGAAAAATAATAATTTAACGGAAAATTTCTTTGATTTTCTTAGTGCGGAGTGACTCAACCGATTTTCCTCAAATTTTGGCTTTTTTACTATGTCTTACTTTTGAATTAATTGGTTTCCAAATATTTCAAGTTTCCACCATGCTAAAAGTTGAAAAGATAACTCTAATCGAAGTATTGCCAACAAAACTTTAATTTTCAAAAAGAGGTTGTTTTAAATAGAGGTTGTTTAAATATATTAGAAAATTATTGAACTCTTCTTTGCATTGATATATCGTATGGTGCCACAACTAAGTGCCACAATTATATACAATGTGAGAAATCGATATTCAAAAACTTCCTTCAGATCAATTATTATTTAATTGCAATAATTACTGTTTGATTTTGGCAAATCTTGGTGGGTATATATATATTAGTGGGTACATATAAGTTTTTAGGTACACAAATCGATTTATTTTAACCAGTTTTTAGTTAAATGTGCACCAGATAGCGCTCCAGTACAAAAATTCATGATTTTCGAATATTTATATTTTTTAACACTTAAAAAAAGGCATTTTTCATAGTACTCAGTTTTGATTAAACAACATCATACGATACATCAAAAGAAAGAAGAGCTCAGTACTTTTCCAATAATCTTAAATGCATTTGAATATCAAGAAAAAAAAAAATTTTTATACTTGTTTAAAAAAAATATTTTCTAGTTTTTAAGAGTACTTCTTACTTTTAAGTCGGTGTCCGGCTCACTTTTTTTCTTCATACAAAATCCGATGCGGTTTTCACTCATTTCATAAAACGTGTGATCGCTTTTCATATGACTCACTTTGATTGAATACTATTTTGCTTGGTACTACAATAATTTTTCGGGGGGTTTAAACCCCAAAACCCCCCTTTTGGTTGCGCTTATGAACCCATAGTATGACACAAAACATATGTATAAGGGCTGATAGCTGAAAGTCAGAATTGTCGAATAACCAAACGAAATGGAGCTCTTTAAGGATTGATAGGCCTGCAGCTACCTTTTTCATTCTACTATGATCTAACCACATACTCTCAGACAATTTTAAATCGATTTAACAATTTTGATCATTTGAAAAATATGTAAAAATAATTGTCAGTAAAAAATATTTTTTTTGTGGATACCTTAATAATATCAAGATCTTTAAAGAAGACTTGTGTCAATAGGTCAAGAAATTTGCGTCAAAGAATACAATAAATTAACTCTAAGGAGTTGTGCTGAATTCAAAGCTAATTTTTTGCTTTTTTGCTGTGGTCCGAAATAAAAAAAAAAAAATGCAGAAAACTTCACAATGAATCATTCGAAAAGGGAATTGACTTTTTTGAGATCCATACTAACTAGGTGCAATCATAAATGCAATTATTTCTGATCACGTTTACTTTATTTTTATATTTATCTATGTTTAATCACATACGTTATTGTTTACATCCTTATGTATGTAATGTTTATTAAATGTAGTATGTAAGATGGAGATATTTTGTTCATCATTCGAATAAGTTCAGCCCCTGTGGTATAACCTTTAAGTTAGTCTTTATTTAAAAGACTGAATCACGAACATTCATTTTTCATTCGTTTTCAGTCCTAATAAAATTATTGCAAAAGTCTACAGTTTTGTTTTCGTCTAAAAATCGATGTTAAGGATAGCTTAACATAAGACTCATACAATTTAACCGTTGTTATGTGTTGTCTCGAGACTTCATCTAATTTCTAGAACGTGTCTAATACTATGATGTATGTATTCGGCAGTGTTTTAGTGTGTGTATGTGTGAGTGCCTCTATTTGTGCCTCTAGGCAAAGTTGTGAAGATGCTATTTTGCCCCCAATAGCGTAATATAAGCATCATTCAGAACAACAACAACAACAAGAACAACATGAACAAAGAACAACAACACTCAGAAACAATGAAACCAATTATGATGGATGCACTGATAGTAGGGCAAAACCTTCTTAACCCCCCTCCACTCATCAAGTGCTTAAAGATTCTGAAATGGAAGTTAAATACATAAATTATAAACAAGTTAGGCGATAATTTAATAAATATACTTTAGTGGAAGTGAACAAGCTCTACTTCCAAAACATTGAAGATTCTTTGCTACTGATAAAAAAAAAATTGTGCAGATAAAAAGCTAAAATCTGCCAGATAAACATGTTTTAATAGAAATCTATAGAAAGTAGGTTTGTTTTTTTTTTGCTTACTACGCAACACTATTCATTGAAATAAAAATGTTGCATAATTTGTGGCGCTATTTTTAATGAGACGGTTGAGTTGAAAATTGTTAAAAAGTGAGCGAGCGAATGAGCCATCAGCAAGAGCGACAGAGATACGGTTTGAGGCATATTTGTACAATTATGAATAAACAGCTGAATAGATAGATACAAAAACAAATTTAGCTCTGAATGCACTAAATAATTACATGTTAAGACATACATAAGAACAGACATAGAGAGATCCTTGCAAACTAGAGCGGCGTCTAGAGACAGCTTTACGCATTAAAGGGGAGCTAAATCGACATCAACAAAAACTGTCTCAAAAGCCCCAACTAGCAGTTTATTGCATAAGGAGGAAACAAAGGACAACAACTGCAAAATAAATAATAAAAAAAAATAACTGTGCAATAGGGTGTTTAGATGTTGTAATGCTTTGCTTGTGGGGAGCGTTTTTGTTTTACATTCGCTGCTTTTTTTTTTGTTTTTCACTCTTAGCCTTTGACGTTACTTAAATAGAATAGTATTATGCAGCTTTGTGTCTGCAGCGTGTTGCTTTTGGTAGCAAAAACATTTGAACTTTTCCAAAAACTGCTGCTGCTGCTGCTGCTGCTGTGCTTTTGTGCTGTAAAGTGACCAAAACTGGTCAAAAGTAACAATAGTTAAGCGCACAAAAACAACAACAATCACTTAGGGCACAAGCAACATACTGCACAGCTAGAACGGCAACCCCAAAAGCATGCTTCTTTAGTTTTTAGTTTAATTGCAAAATATTCAAAAGCAAAATGGCGCATAACGATTGCTGGTGAATTTTAAATTTGTAAACGTGTTAATTTTTTTGTGCTTGTCTTATTTGGTAAAGTTCGCCTTGTTCACTGCGTTGTTTAATTGCATTTCAAAGTGCTTGCGCCTGAAGGTATGCTTAATTTTTCGATTTAATAGAGTACTATTTTTTGCTGATGATCCCTTTAAACGATGTGCTAAAAGTAATTTGCAAAATTAAAATCTTCACCCATCAAAAGATAGCAGTAACAACACGTTGAAGATTTTAGCCCCACTCACCCTTCTTCACACAGCATGCCACAAAAAGAAATGCGCGCCAGCAAGTAATGCAAAATCCTTTGAAATTAATTAGTGAAAAGGTAGCAAAACGTAAAACTGTAGAATAATACTAAGCTTATGCAGACAATTTTTCTTTTATTTTTAATCCTTCAATTTTTTTGTCCAATCAATAGACAATTTTAGATAAATCACTCTATCACCCCCAATGAAGCAGCATTTTTCTAGTCATTCATTTGCAAAGGTTGAACCTATCGCTTACATTGATGACACCTGAAATGATAAAATATTTCACACAGCATTTGTGGCAGGGCATTTTTTATTTTATTTAAAACTTTTAAAGAATTATCTTGGACAGAATGAAGTTAAAATATATACATATATGTAATGAATATTATGTCCAGTGAAGGATCCAAAGAGAAATTTTTTTTTTTGGGGGGGGGGGGGTACTTTTAAATTTTTTTACATAATTTTTTTAATTTTAAATAAAGTAATACTTATAATTTTGTGAATTAATATATCACACATGTAATAACTTCGTCACAAATGCTTAAAAACATAGTGTAAAAGTTCTTATTTAGGAAATGAAATCATTAAAGCTTATAAAAAATTAATCTATTTTATTGAATGAAATTTGTAGATTGAACAAAATTTGATTTGAAAAAATTTGAAGGAAAATAAATATGAAAACATGATTCATGAAAATATCATAAAAGTTAATATGCAAAGTATTTATTTGAACAAGTATAACACATAGCAAGACCTATTTTTTTTTAACTTACTAAAGATTCAACGGTTTGTTCTCCAACTCGATCAAAAAAATCGCTCAACCACATCCTCTGGTTTAAAACTATGTCGAAGGGTATATGAAGCAACACCAAACTAACTTATCTTTTTTCAAGCCTTGTAGTACGGAGTCAGGTTTTAATGTAATGCAATAATGAAAAAGACCCTTCAACGCTTGAATTGGTCTCTGGCAAAGTCCAGAATATTTAAATGTCCTTAAAACAGCATTTCAAAAGCACCTCTAAAAGCAAAACCAGGAATCTTTCCAATTTCAGATAAGATTTGATACTTCCATTCTTGTTGCCAACGACAGAGTTTAAGTTTTCAAATCCAAATTTCTTTTCTCTGTCATCTAGCTACCAAATCATGCAACGGTCTCCTATAAAAGTTGTTTCAATTGACCAAAATCTTAATTCAGTATTTTCTCTGGAAGAAGTAATGTTAATTAGAATACCTCCATCACCACTGGAGAAATCCGTGTTTTTAGAGATCTTCAACAATATTATTGAGAAGAGGTACATAAACTTAAAAACTGCAGAAAGTTTTCACATCATCTGTATGAGTTTTGATATCTTTGCAACAATTTGGTAACTTGATGAGACAAAATAAAGGAATTCAGAAAAGGATTCGGAAAACTAAAGCTATATCTTTATCACCCCCTCGCCTGTTATATGGCATAAAATGCTGCTTGTTTTGCTAGATTTTCAAACTTTTGCTGTTTTGGAAGAATAATTATTATTTTACATTTTTATTAGTAGAATACAATTATTCCTTAAAATTTTTCAAAATTTAGATTTTTAAGACTCAAAACTAATTGACGATTTATTTGGGTAAAATCCAAAAATAGTGTTTAGTTAACTTAAAGTTTTAATCGGGCAAGCTTCAGGTGTCAAAAAATGGGTTGGGAATTTATTGCGTTAACAGGTGGGGCATTCCTGTGAGTTTCTGAAATTTGTTCCTATAAGGTCTTATTGTGGATAAAATTGGTTGGTTTGGATGGTAATACTTCTTCTATTTGTATCCAATTTTGGACGGTGTGGGGCGTTTATGGGGTTGATATGTTAATCAGAGCCATCCAGAGCTATTGAGGAATATTGTAGGTGTTGTTGATCTCAGCATTTAATAACAGTAGTCAATAGTTTTGCAACTTTTTCATGTCACACGAACTTTGTAAATTGGCGTAACATTTTTTGTAATTTCGGACTTTGTGTTTTAACGAATTTAATACTGATTTAATAATCGGGAATCTAAACCACTTAAAGCAGAACAAAAAGAAAAAAGTGTATTTTTTTCTTGGGGTATTTTTTATTTTTCTGCTATATGTTGTCCCTGAGATTACCAGGCAAAAATCGGCCGATATTTTGATCTTCAGCTTCGGCTTCTGCTTCGGCCGAAATAGCCGATTATTTTTGCCGAATGTTTTTGCTTTGCTAAACAAGTTTTTTTATAAGTTTTTTGACTTTTTTTGAATTATTCAGTAAACATTTGTAACATTTCCATTGTTCGTTTTGTGTTTCTCTCGTTTTCTGTTCTTTCATGAGTTGGTGTTCATTCTTTGAAAATTTTAATCAAATGATAAATGCAGCGAGTCCGACTGTTACGTTTTTGCTTTTGTTATGGACTGAAATATAAAAGCCGAGTTAATGCTAGAAATTTTCTGCCAGATTTCAGTTAGTATTACATTTCTGTAGCTTTTCTCGACTGGATCGAAAATATATTCAATTTTTTTCTACTTTATCCTGACGTCAATAATTCGAATACAGAAATATCCGAATCTTGCAGAAAAACTTTTGCGTTTAACTCGAATTTAATGATTTCAGTAAGTTTTTTTGTACTGAAATGAATACAAAGGGTGGTTAAATTTTAAGGGCCGATGTTGATTTTGAATAAAACACAAATTATTCAGAAATTACTGTCATTTATTTTTATTATGATAATATTGGTATGGTTCAATTATGTATGAAACCAAATATCGGCCAAATGGCTTCCGCGACCTCGGCGTCACATCTCCATCCGATGGTCCGAATTTTCGATGAAGCTGAGGCATAATTGAGGTACTATGCCATTGATGTGCCGAATTATCTCATCTTTTAGCTATTTACTTTTTACTGGCTTATCGACGTATACCTTTTCTTTCAAATAACGTCAAAGAAAGAAGTCCAAAGGTGTCAAATCACATGATCTTGAGTAGTGTCCGACCGAATGTGCATTTTTGCCGAAGCCGAAGCCGATTCTTCGGCAAAATGTAAATAATCGGCCAAAGCCGAAGCCGAAGCCGAATAACAAACAAATATTTTAAAGTAAAAAAAAATTATAAAAATTTATTCTTTGCTTTTGCTATATATTCCTTTACAAAAAACGTAATGAAATCATTAAATCCGAATTAAATGTAAGAGTTTTTCTACAAAAATCGGATGTTTCTGTAATTGATTTATTGACGTCAGGATAACGTAGAAAAAAAATGTTATCAATTTACGACCCAGTCAAGAACAGCTACTAACTGATACTAACTGGGTCATTCCGCCGAGATTGATCACAAAATAGCAAATTCGGTCGGTCAACCATTTTAAAAACTTTTTTTACCATTAATTTCGTAATGTTTCGGCACCTTAGAACTGCTTTAAAAAATTTTTTTGTTGTATTTACAAAATGGCGACCATGTTTTTCATGCAACCACGAGCGATTTTCGTACTTATAGAGTTTGCGGTAATGATCATATCTCAGCTTCTATTAAACATACAGTAATAAATGAATAAACATAACATTAATTATACCTTAAGCTATTATCTTGCATATCAGAAAAATTAATTGGGATGTTACTTAATTTAAAAAAAAAACGTTAAAGTTTCCGAAAATAATCGTAATTTTTGATAACTTTCAAAAAAATTTTAATGTAAAGAAGTTAGTGGCAGACCTATTTTTTTGGTATTAGGTACGTCTTAGTAAGAACTTAAAATATAAATTTTTAAAAGTGACTAGATCATAAACTTGTTGGGTTAAATCGCTTTGAAAAATAAGAAATCTCAAGTTTGCCCTAACTTTGGGGTCAAATATCTCCAATGGGCATGGGTGAAAAAATTTTAAATTAACGTTAAATAGACTACGTAATAAGAGGATTCTGATGATATAAAAATTAAAGTGATTTTTATTATTCATTAAAAAGATATAGCATTTTAAAATTCGTGCATTTTATTACATGAGGTATGAGTATTAAAGTGGGTCACCCCATATGGGGAAAAAAGTTTGCATGTACCGCCCCTAATATGAAAGCATATGTTGAGAGGATTTCAGAACAATACAAATTTTTCTGTGAACCCGAAATCTGCCCCAAATGGTCTTTTTTGTATAACTTCACCAGTTTTAACCCGATCGTGAAAAGAAGTATATCTTTGCATAGGTCTCAATTAGTACACAAGCACCCCAAAAACTTTAAATTTTTTTAATATAACAAAAGTTCATAAAAAATCACTAAACTTTTGTGAAGAAACTATTAAATTTCATTCTAAAAAAAAAAAGTTACAGCGAATCAAAATTTAAGTGAAGTTCGTTTTCGCTTTTGGACTTTAGCCTTCGGTTCATCTTCGTTTGGGTTCGTTTTTATACCAAGTTTCTTTACATTCGGGACAGTCGTTCAGGCGTTATTGAGCCATGAAAGTGTCGCCAAGCATAGAAAACTTTCATATTATAAACTTTCGATAGAGGCCGCTTAAAATATATATGGCTCAATAACGCCTGAACGACTGGACCAAATGTAAAGAAATTTGGTATGAAAAACGAACCAATTCATAAGAAATGATTTATCATTTGAATAAAATTTTCAACGAGTGAACACCAACTCATGAAAGAACAGAAAAGGAGAGAAAAACAAAACAAACAATGGAAAATGTTCCAAATGTGGAATTATGAACGGAGTTCACTGAATAATTCTAAAAACTTATAAAAACCTGTTTAGCAAAGCAAAAACATTCGGCAAAAATAATCGGCTATCTTGGCCGAAGCCGAAGCCGATGCCGAAGGTCCAAATATCGGCCGATTATGCCGATTACCGATGCCGAAGCCGAATAATCGGTCGGACACTAATCTTGAGTCATTGTTTCGTTAGCTGTGTGGCAAGTGGTACCGTCCTGTTGAAACCACATATTGTCCACATTTATTTCTACTAATTCGGGCCTTAAAAAGTTTGTTATCATCTCACGATAGCGAACAACATTCACAGTACCTGCCTGACCGGCGGTATTTTGGAATAAATATGGCCCGATAATGCCGCCAGCTCATAAACAGCACCAAACAGTCACTCTTTGTGGGTGCATTGGTTTTTCGACAATCACTCTTGAATTATCATTCGCCCAAATGTGGCAATTCTGCTTATTGACGACTCCACTTAGGTGAAAATATGCCTCATCACTGAAGATGATTTTCTTCGAAAATTTATCATTCACTATTGCCATTTCTTGAATAACTTTAACGCGTGGCTTGATTATGTATCTTTCCATGGTTCAAATTGAGTTAGTCTGAAATTAAGAAATGCCAAATGAAATGCAGAAGAAACTTGACGTTTAGGTGTGGTTCACATTCAACATCGGCCCTTAACAAAAGCAAAGAATAAATTTTATAATTTTTTTTACTTGAAAACATTTTTTTTTATTTGGCTTCGGCTTCGGACTTCGGCCAATTATTTCCATTTTGCCGAAGAATCGGATTCGGCAAAAATTCACGTTCGGTCGGACACTACATTGTATGCTTTGTTCAACTGCTGGCTACCAGACTAGTGCCCCACTTGCTAGAATAGGGCGTACCACTGTGTTAAGCCATCTGAATATTTTTTGATTTAAGACTTAATATCTTTCCGAAAATATTTTTATAAGCGTACCATTTTCAACATTGATGTTCAAATTGAGCTTTGAATCTAGTAAAACTGGCAGATATTTTGCACTGTTGGATAGTGAGACTGTTGTTGTTTAACCCTTAAATGCATAGTGTTCCATATATGGCACAACCAAAGAATTTCGTCTCATGTCTCAAGTACGAGATTAAGTTTGAAAAAAATAATAAATTTACTGAGGCATACTGGCTTAAAACTTTGGTTTTTTCACATCGGCAACACATACAGAATTCAGCTCATTGAGTTATTTGGCTCAAAAGTGAATAAACTAATGAAGAAAATCGCTGAGGTCATGCATTTAAGGGTTAAACTTTATGAACTGCTACTTCAAGGTAGCAGTTCATTAACTGAGTTTTTCCAAAGATCCTTCCAAAATGTATGGGTACCCCATAACTTCGATTTAAAATTATTATTTAAATGAACTTCATAAAAAATTAATATTGTGAAAGAATTAATTGATTTTGCTCACTACAAAAAAAGTTACAAAGGTTAGAAGTTTCAGTACAACTACTGTGTTTCTATTATAGAAACATGCAGCAATTGAAATTTTCTCTTAGTAGTTATATTAAATTTTGACGTGATTTCAGTTGGGTAAACTTCATGATCGGACTTAAAATACTAATGTTAAAACTAAAATACCATTTTGGCCGTTTTTTGGGACACCCAAAAAAAGTTTTTATAGTGCTGAAATACTTTCGATGTAAGCTTGAATTTTAGGGGTTGTCTTTTTATATTCATTTTGGTGGCCCTCCTCCCGGGCTGTACCCCTGCTAACAAATCTAGTGAATTGATTCTAGTCTAAGTTTGCCTGAATTATTCTTGAGCTGAGCTTTGAAAACAGGCAGTTTTTCACAGGTGCTTCCACACCTAACCCAGTTAGAGCATCACAAAATGCCTATGTGAGTATGTTTTTGAAAGCTCCTTCTGTATCTTAGATGGCCGTTGATGTGTACTTTTTCAAGAATAGAGATCTTTATTCCGTTGATATAATCGCATAAAGGGCAATCTCCATAGATATCCTTTTCGGATATGCGTGTTCAGCTGTTGATATTTCGGTTCTGCTTAGGTTATTCCTGAGGTATAAATATAGAATAGATTTCAGAGTTTTAAGTGTGAATAATGAAAGGCTTATATGTCGGTGATAAAGGCTAAATTCCTTAGCTGTTTCGTATCTCGTCTACCTGTTTTGAGTATATACAACTTTAGCTCTTCTCCGACTCCTTGGAGTATCGTTAAGAAGAAAGCAACTAGAAAATATTGACAACAACAAAGATGTGACTGCATATTGTAATTCCTGTATCATCATTCGTATTATGCATTTGACCTGGAGAATTATAGGTACAGAAATTATAAATGGTGACCGTGGTATGCAGGTTAAGTGTGTGACTTAGCATGCTCGGAGCTCGAGATCGATCCCCAGTCGCGGCAAAAGTTTTTTCAATACAAACATTTTTTCTGATTGGTCACCACCGCTCTGCAGACAATGGCAAACCTCAGAGAATAAATAATGCCATGTAAAACTTCTTGAGAACATAAACTTTAGCCGTTCGGAGTCGGCATAAAACATGTAGGTCCAGTTCTCAACAATTGATTCAAAGAATCTCGGTCAAAGTCCTTTCAAGGGCGGAAATGGCCAATTTTTTTTTTTGTATTTTGAGTTGATATGTCTCGTTGGAATAGCGTCCGGCATCACTGAACCTGTGGTCTAACTGCTCAGACAGAAAAATGTGTGTTGATTAGGAGGCCCAGTGATTTTTCTGTAGATTCGGTTCACCTTCCATCATCTTTCCTAATGAAGGAACTGAAGTGTTCCTTGGATAAAATGCTACCCAGCCTTGCCGATTCCTTTAGACTTTCGATTGAATGAGTGTTGATTTGAAGATTGCTTTTTGCAGTCTTGAATAGCTTTTTTGTAAGTATTAAGGATTTCTTTGTACGGTTGCCACAGTGCCTCGTTTAGAACAAGCTAGCTGGACAAAAATGATTTTACCAAATACTAAAAAGAGGTATGCAATTTTGTCAATTACCCGAGAAAAGAAAACAAAAAGAATTAGTTTTGACATTGGCTATAATATGATGAAACAACTTCACACTCAGATCAGAAAATTTTTTATTTGGTTTTTATTTTTTTCCTATAAATCCTTATTCTACAGATTTCTTCATAATTTCCGTTTTAAACTTTTTCCCCATTGGGTAAATTTTGGTTACGAGCCTATTATAACGGGATAATTCAGAATTTTTAAAATTCTTCAAGTCAATTGAATGCATACTTATCGTTTGTTAGTCGCTTTCATCCTTTCTTGGGCACTCTAGCATATTTTAGTCAAATATGTTTGAAATCTAATTAAAGTTCAAATAACATTTCAAACTAACAATACAAGTTTTTAAAACTTTGTTTTCTTTACTTGCTCGAATAAATTGTATCAACTTTCACACAAATATTTCAAATATTTCTGAAACGGTATCAATGCAAATTGAATTCATTGAATTAGAGTTAAAATAATTTCCATCGACACCGATTCGAATACTTTGTTGTACAGTTGTAATCGTCTTAAAATAAACCAAATGCGCTCGCTGGTAAAGGTAAATGAGCGTCAAAAAGGAAACGGAAAAACATTGCTACTTACTTAACTCTATGTTTCGGATTTGACACTTCCGGTTGATGTCGTTGCCTCTGCCGTTGTTGTTGATGTTGATGCATTGCATGCCGAGTATTTGTTGGTTGGCTAGGAAACCTTTGTCGATATAGCTGTTGTTTTTGTTGTTGTTTTTATACTTTTTGTTATTCCGCTTGTGCATGGCTGTGTTCCAGTTCAAATGCGGAGCATTCGATGGCAAATGGCGCTTCAAAGGGTGCAACATTTTAACACCTGCCAACGTATTGCAAACAGCTTTCTGCTACTTGAGTATCGACCATGACAACGATTGCGATTCAGAATAAAGTTTGGATTTTCATTAAATTTCTCTCACTTGCAAAACTGATAAAATTTCAATTTCAATTAACTAAGTTCTTTTTTGTGGCCATTTTTCTGCTTCTTTTGACTATTCTTGCTTCGTTAGTGAATTGCTTCTTCATAATGTTGGTTTTTTTCTATAGGGAAAACCTTTTCAAAAAGCCAGCCCAAGCCATTTTTTACTCCTTCAGTTGCAATCTTTTAATGACTTTCTGCAATTGACAGCAAATGAAAATAATTATTTGTTCGTAGGTTTGCTTTGAGGCTTGAAGTGTTTGTGAAAAGAATACAGTTGAATTTATATGTGTTAGTGGAAGACAAAGATGTGTGTTTGTGTAAAAATGTTATGTAGTTGTGTGCGATTTGAAGCAAGGAAACATTTTATTTTCTTCAAGTAAATTGTAGAGTGCTTTCCCAGGAGTGTTTCAATGAGAAAAAAAAACATACAAAATTTGTTTGACCTGAAAATTAGTTGAAACGTAGTTTATCGAAATTTAATATGTTTTCAATCTTGTGAAATTGCATAGTAGTTTCCTTTTATAAGATAATAAAATATTTTTTAAAAGAAATAATGCATAAAATTTGATCAAATATATTTTTCGGTGGTCTGACATATTTTTTAAATATTGAAACTCGTCTCTCACTCACACACCAAATCAATAAAAGCAATATGACGGACTTCAAGTAACAAAGAGTAACTTTTTCGCATAAAAGCTCTTCTCGATTCGAAAAAAAAGACTTCACTTTAATATGAGCCAGTCGAAAGAAATAACCTACCATGAAACCACTGAGCAAGAAAGAAAAATTAATTTCATTAACAAATTTCAATATTGTAGCAACTTTTTTTTCGACAACAGCCTTCTTTTGTGTGGAAGAAATCTATGCTGTGGAACTGCTTTTAACTGCTGCTGTTGCACGTTATAAAAACGATTTCAAGTCGTACTTTTAACCATCCTACCGGAAGTACTGCACAATTATTACACTTCCGGTATTGCGGCCAAATGCTTGCGCAATAATTTGAATTCAGAATGCTACATAAACAGTTAGACAAACAAAAACGACGAAGGGGCTGCCTAGCCGATGCGCATTGCACTCCCTAGCGGTTAAAAATACCCTATTAGCACAATTAGCTACATTAGCGGGCGGATGGCGTTTAGGATGGAAATAGTTGGTAGGCAGCGGCTAGAGTAGCTGTGTGTAACTCTCTGTCGTTTTATGCATTGGCTGGCTGGCTGGGTGGCTGGCATGTCTATCTGACTGTGCGTTTGTATGATGTTCTGTCTGTTTGTTCGTTTGTCTGGCTGTTTCTGTCGAGTTTCGTGGCTATTTCAACCTGTCTTTCATTTATCTAACATTTCGTTATTTTTTCGAATGGTTTCTGCCATATTTGCAGAATAGCTAAAGTGTTCGTTCATTTATTCGTTCGTTCGTTGCCAACGTTTGCAATTCTTTGCCATTAAATAATTTTGACCATTGCCAAAAATGGCTTGGATTGCTTTCAACTGGTGAGTTTTGTGTTATGAAGCGAATGCCAGGAAGTGCAATTATTAAAAATATTTTAAGAGGCGTTGGCTGCGGGCTTGCATTTATGTAACGCATTAATTTCAATAATTAAATGAAACTGCATTTAGTACAGCAGCTAATAAAATTATTTTGAGTTTTAATATAACCTAGCTTGTAGGTTATTATTTAAATGCTACAAAGCATAAAACCTTTAAAATAAATTAAATACATTTATTTGAATAAATTATTACTTAACGATTGTACTAAGAAGATGGTTGCCATTGAAGGCATGTTTACCAATGAATTAGATGGGTTTTAAAATCTTTAAGTCCAACAGAACCAACTGAGTTGAAATGGCTGAATATCAGCTTGTAAAACCTTTAAAGAAACTTAGTCCTGAGAAACTAAGAAATTGAGAATTGAAACTTTTAAAAGAGAAATAAATTTTTTGCATAAAAAAAGGCTTTTAAATCGATATCAAAAGTTGATATACATACTTGGTTTGAGAAGAGCTTATGAATTGGTCGAATTTTTTTAAAAACATAACATATGATTCCAGAATTTATTTAATTAAATTGTCAACCAATTTTGTTAAAAATATCTATACAGAAGTATTTTTAATTATTTTTTTTAAAATATTTCTTATTTTTCTTGAGTTTCTTAAATCGTCATTATTTTTATTAAGCTACTAGCGGATGTAGCCCGGTGTTTTCAAAGGACGATTTTCAAAACTGCTCACATTTTTACGTTTTTAAAATTATTAATTCAACAATTATTATATAATTAATAAATAATTTTTTGAACACAAATTAAACAAATTTGAAGGAGTTTAATCTTATGAGAAAAAAAAAAATTGAAGGGGGATAAATTGGGCTAATGGGGCTTACTAGTTGAATATGACCTCAGAAGTAAAAATGTTCTAAGAAGTAGTACTCGTAAAGCCCTTTTCAACGACATATAATTTTTTAAGATCTGACATATAATGCTTAAGTTATGCAAATAAGACCATTATGGCTGTTTTTCCGGTGGTCCAAAAAAAAAAAAATTTGTCTGTTTTCGGAACCCTCTCCAGGTCAACTTTACAATAGGGGGTGGTTTTTTCAAACTTTTTTTTTCGACCCACTCTAATGTACACCTTAGTTTTGACATAAAATGCTCCCAAGTCTTATATCTTTAGGTCAAATATACATTTTTTTTAAAGCGTTATCAATTTTATAGGTCGGATGGGAGGTGGAAGTGCTTGTCGGCGGGTGACACCCATTTTTTGTACATATCGTAGTTTAAATATATTATACATACCTGTTTAATTTTGTTCTTGTATAGTAAGCCGGGTCGAAATTTAGATTTTGCCGGACACCGACTCAGAAGTTAAGGGACTCTTAAAACTCTTTCTTATAGAAATTGTATACAGGATTTTTTTTTGGATCGGAAAAATCCTCGTAGAGCGGTTTTGGTTCTCCTGAACCCCTTTTGACGTAGAATTACGTCTTACAGCGCGGTTCGTAATTAAACTCACAAAAAAGTAAAATATAAAAGGAAAAATGAATATGTTTATATAAGAAAATCAATCATCAGCTGCTTATGCTGTGCCTGCTGCTTTCTTTGTTTTTGTTTCGTTGTTATACCCTAAACCTGAAAGATGAGGGTATATTAACTTTGTGCAAACGTTTGTAACGCATAGAACGAAGCGAGTGCGGTATAGGAAAGTATATATATTCTTGATTAGCGTCACCTCGTGAGTCGAGCTATTCATGTCCGTCTATCCGTCCGTCCGTCCGTCCGTCTGAGTGTTGTCCGTAAACACTGGATGAGAAGAAGGAGTTGAGATAATTGGATGAAACTTGGTACACATGGTCACATGCACCCAAGAATCTGCAGTATTGAATATTTTTGGAATCAGCCCACGGACACGCCTTCTTCCCATACAACGCAAAAATTTAAAACTGCCTAACTTAGCTCATAATTAGCCTACAACAATAAAATTTGGTGTGTATGTGTTTTTTATCAACACAAAAATGTCTTCGAAAAATGGACGTCATCCGCTCACGGACACGCCCACATCCCATACAACCCAAAAATTTAAAACGCAATAAATAAGCCTTCGTTTAACCTACAGAGCTAAAATTTGGCACGCATGTTTTTTATGACAAGATAAAGATGGTTTTGAAAAATGGACTTCATCCGCCTACGGACACGCCTATCTCCCATACAACCAAAAAAGTTTAAAACTCAATAAATATGGTTATGTTTGTCATAGAGAAATTAAATTTGGTATGTACGTGTTTAATACCAAAACTAAGGTGTGTTCAAAAATTGGGAGTAATCCGTCCATGAACACGCCCACCTCCCATAGCGAAAGCACAATAAAAGCATTAACTGTGAGTTACAGGAATAAAACTTGGTATGTGTAAATTTTTCATCAATATTTAAATGCATATAAAATATAGGCTTCTTTCGCCCACGGAAACACACATTTTCAATATTATTATTTTTTTTTTTTTAAAAGTAGGTTTAGGGTATTTCATAGTCGGCCTAGACCGACTTTAGACTTTCTTTACTAGTTTTTACTTGTGTTGGTATTGTTTTGTACGAACTTGGTTCTCTACTCCACGGCATTGGCAGCATTGGTTCTCTACTCGACGTTAAGAGGGTGATCCTATAAGATTTAACTCTTATAAAAAAAAATTACTTGCATCATATTTCGTTTTGTGCTATTACATAAGTAAGCTCATACATTACCTACAACATTTGGTTCGTTTGTATTGTAAGGGTGATCTTTTAAGAGCTTGATAACTTTTTTTTAAAAAAAAACGCATAAAATTTGCAAAATCTCATCGGTTCTTTATTTGAAACGTTAGATTGGTCCATGACATTTACTTTTTGAAGATAATTTCATGTAAATGTTGACCGCGGCTGCGTCTTAGGTGGTCCATTCGGAAAGTCCAATTTTGGGCAACTTTTTCGAGCATTTCGGCCGGAATAGCCCGAATTTCTTCGGAAATGTTGTCTTCCAAAGCTGGAATAGTTGCTGGCTTATTTCTGTAGACTTTAGACTTGACGTAGCCCCATCTGACAACAACAACACGATTCACAACATTTGACAACATTTCCGAAGAAATTCGGGCTATTCCGGCCGAAATGCTCGAAAAAGTTGCCCAAAATTGGACTTTCCGAATGGACCACCTAAGACGCAGCCGCGGTCAACATTTAAATGAAATTATCTTCAAAAAGTAAATGTCATGGACCAATCTAACGTTTCAAATAAAGAACCGATGAGATTTTGCAAATTTTATGCGTTTTTTAAAAAAAAAAAGTTATCAAGCTCTTAAAATATCACCCTTTATATCAAAACAAAAATATTTTCGAATAATGATTGTCATTTGCTTAGGAACACGTCCACCTATTCAACCCGAAAATTAAAAACTCAATAAATAAGCTTATGTTTAACGTACAGGAATAAAATTTGGTACGAATGTTTTGTATAGCAATTCAAAGAAATTTTTGAAAAATGGACTTCATTCGCCCACGGACACGCCTACCTCAGAACAAACAAAAAATTTAAATTGCATAAATAAGCGTATGTTTGTCTTACAGCGATAAAATTTCGTAATTGTGCATTTTGTATTTTGTATTTTATAAAAAAGAAAAGATATTTTTGAAAAATGGGCATCATCCAACTACGCACATACCTACCTCCGATATAATCCTAAAAATTTTAAAGTCCTTAAATAAGCTTACGTTGAACCTAAGAAATAAAATTTGATTCGTATCTTTTTTTCTTATCAAAACAAAAGTGTGTTAAAAAATTGTGCGTTATCCATCCACGAATACGCCCACCTCCCATACAACCCAAAAATTAAAAACTCAATAAATAACCGTATGTTTAACCTACAGAGATAAATTTTATGTTTTTAATAACAAGGCAAAGAGATTTTTAAAAGTGGGCGTCATCCGCTCACGGATACGCCTACCTCCCATACAACGCAAAAATTGTAGACTGCATAAGAAAGCTTATGTTTGTCTTGCAGAGATTAAATATGGTACGTAGTATGTATTTTATATCAGAACTAAGATGTGTTCAAAAATTGGGCGTAATCCATCTACGAACACGGCAACCTCCCATGCAACCCACAATACCGAAAACACTATAAAAGCTTTTAATATGTGAGTCACAGGAATAAAAATTAGTATGTGTAAATTGTTCATCAAAATTGCATGCATATAAAATTAGGGCTTCATCTGCCCACGGATTCATCTATTTCAATTCTATTATTGTCTTTTGAAAAAAGAGGTTAAGGGTATTTTATAATCGGGCTAGACCGACCCTTGACCTTCTTTACTTGTTTTTTTCTGCTTTATTCGTGCTTATTTTCGGCCACTGTGCACCTTTTTTTAAGGGACTACAACCAACCAATTTACTGTTTTGTCATTTTTATTTTATGACAAATAACACAAATTAAAAAAAAAATTGAAGAAAAAAGCGTTTGAACAAACCTGTTTACTCCGGTACTACATATTTTTGGATTGTTTTACTACCAACTTATGATATAAGCTCATGCAACGCAACCCTCGTTATATCCTAGACAATCATGAAGAACAAAATGTACTAATGATATGGAAACGTGTGTCATCGGTATTCCAAAATTATGTGCCAAAGCAACTAGAGTTCCGTACTACAATAGCATCCAAGAAATCATTGAAATTCATTGGTGTTTTGAAATGTACTACGATGAATCGCATTAAACACAGCCAAAGCTTTAAAATCTTCTGTCAGAATCATATGTTTTCGGTGCAATGCGACAGCATAAACGAATTGATCAGTTAGCAGAATATCCAATTTATCAGTATAAACTGAAAAAAATAATGGAAAAAGTTAAAACAATATATTAGAAACGCTGCAGTTAAGAGTGGGCAGATTTTATTCCCAGTTACGTGGAGCAATTATAACTTTGATTGCATCCATTTTCTTGATTATATTTACAAGCCTTTGCACCAGCTGACATGTGAAGAACTAAGTACTACAATACCACATGTCTGTCACCATACTAGGTCCTGGTTTCTTGAGCTTTCATTGTAGTACAGATTGTAGTACGGAAACCATATGTTTGTCTAGGATATAACATTGTAAAAATAATCTCAGAAAGTCTTAAGAATATTCAATACAAATTGTTGTAGTTACATGCACGAACGTGAGAAGTCGTAGAGAAGCCAATAAATGTACTACTTCTTAAAATTTAAACTCGTTTCTTTCGAAAAGTGTTGTTTGAAACCGGTGGACAGCATTACTCGAAAATTATTCCAAGGATCGCTACCAAATTTTTTCACTTATAAAGGAAATACTATTGCTACTTCAAATTACAATAAATTGCAGAATTGCACAAATCAACAATAACAAGAACTAAGCGTAACGAAACTGCGCTAAGAAAATTCGTCACAAATGCGGAATCCGGACCAGGAAAGCGATTGGAAATAAGAGGAATAACAGGTTAAATTGTAACAAAGTGCAGACCAAACTTTCCCTATTTTTCAAAAAAATAAATTAAAGAACACAGATTAAATTTTAATGTGCAGAAAAGGCATATTTAAAATATGATATTTTTTTTGAAAATAGGTCTGTTGGACAGTAGAAACTTTTTCCTCGGTTTTTGCAACAACCTCAGTTTTCGCAATTGGCCTGAATTTAATTGGTTGCGTTGAGCGAGATCGTACTGTATACAAAATGCCGATTTACCCGCTTAAGCGAACTCATTGGATTTAAAAACCTAGTAATGCATATCTTCGACTTGTCCGGAGACCCACGGCCGATTCGTTAGGATAAGAAATTGTAGCGCTTTTTGTATGAGATTTTAAAAGATTTTACCATTTTGATGACGACTCAAATACAAACATAACTAACTGCTTTCGTTTAGCTTAAAGGTCATCCTTTTTATAAAGTTTTCAACTTTGGAGTTGTATGGGAGCTTGGCGTGTTCGTGGGTGTTTGACATCAGTTTTTCTAACACCCCTCAATTGTGATATAAAATACAAAAATACCGTATTTCAGTTTTGTAGCTTAAAAATTAGCCTATTTATAGAGCTGTCACTGCAGTGGGGTGTATGGGAGGTGGGAGTGTTCGTAGTCGGATGACGCCCACTATTCTTCCGCGATTTAGTTTTCACATAAAATACCAACGTATCTCATTTTTGCTTATAGCTAAAACAGAAGCCTATTTATAGTGTTCTCAATTTTGGGGTTGTATGGAGGTGGTCATAATAGTCAGTGGATGACGCCTATTTTTCTAACACACCTTACTTTTGATATAGAACATAAAAATACCGAATTTATTAGTTTTTCAGCTTAAATATAAGCC
The DNA here is from genome assembly GCA_958299015.1 of Tetanocera ferruginea. Classification (NCBI taxonomy): domain Eukaryota; kingdom Metazoa; phylum Arthropoda; class Insecta; order Diptera; family Sciomyzidae; genus Tetanocera; species Tetanocera ferruginea. Next base: position 66,392,957 of record OY282644.1, read on the forward strand.
TCTTTATAGAGTTTTCATTATTGTGGGTGTACGAGAGCTAGGCGTAGTTTTCATCCGATGTAGCCGATTTTAGAACTTAATCTTTGCTTTTTAGAAAATGCTCAAATATCGAATTTCATTACAATAGACTGAATATTATGGCTGTAATCATGTCGACAGATGGACAGACGGTTGTGCAGATTGAGAATGTTCATATTTTTTATACCTACTACGCCTCCTTATAGGCATTACATACGCCCTGACAAAATTATATATAATTAATATACCCCTTACGCAGTACTATAAATGGTTCATCGAACATCTGCATCCTCAGATTGCGTTCACATTTTAGGTTGAATAAAAATTGCTTCCTGCACACCGTGTGTAATACAAAATATGTTTTTATTTCTGTGTCTTCATGTGTGAAGGCAACTAACTCACCGTTAGAAAACTTAATCACTTCTAAACTGTTTTAATTAATCTTCCTAATTTCGAAGCGTTACTCTTTCAAACATTTGAGATTGTTCCAGTCCGAGTCTTGCATACACTGAGCCCAAAATGTACGGGGGAGAAGAGAACAACATTATTATGTCAGTTAAATACGCAAATAATGGCCATGATAATGAACTGTTAGCCCAACCTTCTCCAACTTTTGGAAAGCATATAAAAAATAAAGAGTAGGATTTAGATTTGAGAAGGGCTTAAATTTATTTCAACAGAGCGGAAATGCATCAGGTCAAATGCATGCATGCAAATAAACAAACACACAAATTCAAACACATCATATATAGAATGTTTACCACACATACTAGTGAATATGACATTTTGTTGACGTCTGACTGCTGAATGAGCTACCAACTTCAAATGAGTATCAAGCATCCGTATCCTGCAGTCTTTGTCCGACAACTTGATAGAATGCCTGACTCCGCTGATGTCAGTTTTTTTTTTTTCGGTTGCCTGCACGTGCGCTTTTTCCGCCAAAATAACTCTATGTTAGGATTGCTGCTGAGTTTGCGTCATTAGCGGTGCATGAGTTGCCACAAGTTTCGGTTTTGGATTTAAGGATTTTGCCTCATGATGCTTTGGAAGAGTATTCATTTTGTTTTTTTGTTAAAAGTTGCATGTAGCTAGTGCCAGCCATAAAAGACAAACACAGATACGAGGACACGCTCATGAAGTTATCCACACACGAATGACATCTCCAAATTCCGATGTCACGCTGCTGACAGTTTATACTGGCAGCTCCATCTGTTTTTAAATTGTTTGATGGATGTTGTTGGTTGGAAAAGGCTAAAATAAATTGCTTCTCAAGTTGGCATAAGAAGTTTAAACCATGCGAGTTGTTCTAAATAGTAGCTTTAACTCGTTGCTTTTACTTGTAATTGTATGAAAGAGATTCAAGTAAAGATTATTTCGTAGAGTTGCCACAAAATGTTGAAATAAGTTTCATTTATTTTGTCAAAGTCTATAATAAAAACTTGTATTGAAATTATTTCCATAAATCATACAGCTGTAATCAAAATATCAAGTATTCTTATCTTCAGCACATTTCCATCGTCTTTCGATTGTTTTGCATTAGCAAAAAGCTTTAAAATCGATCATTTCCTTTCTGTCTTGTTTTCAGCTTATCCCACAAATGCAGACACATAAACTAATAATTCTTTACATCTGTGTCTGTCATGTCGTAGAATGTTATCTAACCTTCCTCACAGTCTGCAGATAACACCTTGACATGTGCTAAAAAATGGTAGTAGAAAAAAAAACACAAATTTTGACATAACTGTAACAAACTGATGTTGAGTTCAAAACATTGGTAAAAAAGGAAAATACGCTGACATACTTGCTGACATGACATAAAAGTTGATTTATTGCCAATGAAAAATGTAGTAAAAGTCGGAAAAAAAAATACGAAATATGGAATCCAAACGTAAATGCAACAACTTTTAATTTATTTTTGTATCTATCTATGTTGTTTTTAAATTTTGTTATTGTTGTTATTTTTGTAATTTGTTATATTACTTCAATTCAGCACAATTTTGTTTTTATCATCTACATTGTTGTTTTATTTTTAACGTAGTGGTTGTTTTTCTTATGGCAACATTTACTAGATTTTACAATTTTGTTTGTTGGTTTTTTTTTTTTGCGAAGAACGCGTGAAAAATAATACGCTTACATTGGAAAATAACAACAAAGCATGTTGATTGGCGTGATCGATGGATGACCCTGATGGGGTAGCACGACGTGTGAGATTGATGGATTGATTGACTGACTGACTGAATGACTGACTGAATGACTGACTCAAAGATAGTTCAACACAGGAATGCATTAGCAATGCTATTAAAATGGATTAGTATTTATTGTTTTTGTGAGTTACAAAAAAAATAAAAATTTATAACGTAAATATTGATACACAATATTTTTCATATTTTGGTTTTTTCAGTTTGCAAACCAAATAAAAACTTTAGAACAAATTTAGAAAACTGGAGAAAAAAAAACAAATAAATAATAAGACTTATTTTATTAAACAAAAACTTAAATTTAATTATAAATAAGTGTAATGGAGTTGTGAAAAAAATGTGTTTTTATGATATGGTAACTATAAGCTGAATGTAGAAAATTTTGGTACCCAAGAGCTATTTGCACACATATGTATTTCAGCAAAATATCGAGATAATGCTAATCGTCAAGTTAAACGTTTGTTTTAACGGTGGACATGACATTGGCCGTTTTTTTAAATTGACTTTTGTTATAATTTTGTATTTTAGTAAATATTCTTAAGATTCTAAGAAAAAGCTTCGATTTCATTTAAAAATTCCTACGGGTTCAAAAGTTACAGCCGGATTAGTGAGAGCGTATTTAAATTTTTCTTTAATTTTTCTTTGTTCACAAACCTTGAACGCGTTTATCTCGAAACTATGTTTTTCGTACTGGTTGCCGCACTAGCCGGTTAATTTTTTGACGAAATTTGTTTTTTTTTTGTATTTTTTAAACTTGATTCGCTATCGTATGACACGATCCTTTTTTTAAATTTTTTTTCGATTTTTTATGAATTTTTAAAGTCAATACTTTTTTGAAAAAAACACACTTTCAAATTTGAAACATCACCAAAAATTGAAAAAAAATTAGAAAAAAACTCCTGTCATACGATAACCAATTTTGTTAAGATTTAAAAAAGTATTTTTTTTCCATGTTGGAGTAAGAAATATATTTTTTTTTTAATTTTTTTTCTTATAATTTGTTCAACTCTCTACAATAATAAAAAATTTTGGAAAATGTTTTTTTTGACTGATTGTGAGTTATGAATTTTTAAAAAAAGTTTTGTTTTCTCTGCCGCAAATGTTATGTACCTCATTAATAACTTATACACTCAGCGATAAAATGCTGTTATATCAAACAAATCTTGAGTTGATTTAACAGATTTCACTGTTAAATACCATCCAACAAATGAAACTTTCAAATTAACAGTCGGTTGACAGTTGGTCTAAAGAACACGAAACCCGTATAAAAACGTACTTATTGGAATTTTATCACTGCTTTGAAAGTTCATGTATGGCCGAGTGTGCTGACGTGTGCGTCTAGAACACGGCTGTCCTAGGTTCATATACCAACAAGGCCAATAAAGATTTTTTTTATTTGAAATATTGTTGTTTTTTAAATAAAAACTTAATTTTGAAATGTATTTTTTTCAAGATTTTAAGCAACTTATTTTGAAAGTTATTTTTGACCAAACAATTAATGTAACAGAATTATTATTATTTCAATTCTTAAATTACAATTTTACACGTCTACTTACACAGCGAGGGTTCAAACCCACGTCCCACAGTGTAACGAGAGGGACAAAATTAAAAATATCGACTTATTTGGGAAAAAAAAGTATCAGGATGTGTTCAAAACATTCCAATTAAGTAAATTCCAAAAGGGTTGTAAGCTTTTAACTTTAGTTTAGCCGTGAGGAGCTTCGAAACAATGATTTTCCATAATTTTTAACTTTTTGGTTGATTCATTAAAAAAATTGCCAAAATTGCGAAACAGACGTTAGGATTAAAATTTTGTTTATAATATATTAGCAAAATATTGTAAAAACTAATAAAATTAGATTTGAGTGGTTGTTCAAAGAGTTATAATTTAATTTTAATAAAATTCTAAGAAACAATAAAAACAATTTTTGGAACTATGGAAGAAACAAACCTCACCTGCTGTCGCATTAGCACTTTGCGTAAATATGTCTCAAAGTATCTTAATTAAGAATAAACAATATTAGCTGCTACAAACGTGCACTTTTTATAAATGATTTTTGTTTGAGTTCATCATGGGTACAAACGCCAAATCGCCCGTGAGATGTGTGCAACATACTAACAAATATTTCTTTGAAATTTTTATAAAAAATTCGCATAGTAATTACATTTTGTGAATAATGAGAACTATAAGTCATTTAAAAATTACCGGTGTGAAGTTAGCCCAAAGTCTTTATCCCAAATTGTAAACTCAGCCCAACTTTTGAATTTGCCGTAAAATCAGTTAAACAATTTAAATTCGCCGTAATTGAATAAAAATTGCTAAATTCAATAAAACATATTTTTTGAAGCAAAATAGAAAAAACTAGTCAAAAAACAATTATTTATGAATATTCAATGGTCCTTCATGGTGAATTTGCACCAAATGCATCAATAGTAATTTAGAAGATTTTTTTCGGAAAAAACGACAAAAAGAGAAGAAGATGAAAGTTCTCATTAAGCTCATAAGTTCCGATCGATCGTCCTTCGTGGTGAAATTTGAGCCGTAAAGCAAAAAAAAAGTGATTTTGTATGAAAGTCAAACTACTACACCCTTAAAAGTAGTCCCAAAACAAAAGTTCTCATCCTGGATTGTTGATATGTGATAAACATCTTCAAACAACTTGTTATAAATGATAATATTGATTACAGCAAAAAACAAGTAAAGAAAGTCTAAAGTCGGTCTAGGCCGACTATGAAATACCCTAAACCTACTTTTCCAAAAACAAAATTTTATTTAAAATGGGCTTGTCCATGGGCGGATGAAACCTATATTTTATATACATTTAAATTTTGATGAAAAATTTACACATACCAAATTGAATTCCTGTAGCTCACAGTTAATGCTTTTATTGTGCTTTCGTTATGGGAGATGGGCGTGTTTCATGAGTACGGATAACTCCCAATTTTTGAACACACCTTAGTTTTGGAATAAAATACATACAAATAAAATTTCATCTCTCTATGACAAACATAACCTTAATTATTGAGTTTTAAACTTTTTGTGCTGTATGGGAGGCAGGCGTGTCCGTAGGCGGATGAAGTCCATTTTTCAAAACCATCTTTATCTTGTCATAAAAAACATACGTGCCAAATTTTGGCTCTGTAGGTTAAACAGAAGCTTATTTATTGCGTTTTCAATTTTTGGGTTGTATGGGAGGTGGGCGTGTCCGTAAGCGTAAGACGTCCATTTTTCGAAGACATTTTTGTTTCAACATAAAACACAAACACACCAAATTTTATTGTTGTAGGCTAATTATGAGCTAAGTTAGGCAGTTTTAAATTTTTGCGTTGTATAGGAGGTCGGTGTTTCCGTAGGCGGGTTCCAAAAATATTCAATAGTGCAGATCCTTGGGTGCATGTAATCATGTGTACCAAGTTTCATCCAATTATCTCAACTCCTTCTTCTAATCCTGTGTTTACGGACAACCCACAGACGGACAGACGGACGGACGGACGAACGGACATGAATAGCTTGACTCACGAGGTGACGCTAATCAAGAATATATATACTTTTCTATACCGCACTCGCTTCGTTCTATGCGTTACAAACGTTTGCACAAAGTTAATATATCCTCACCTTTCAGGTTTAGGGTATAAAATTATACGGCCATTCCAAAGTTGCCTAATGAAAGTTTTTTAAAAAAATTTATCAAATGGTCTTAGATTTATGTAAAATGTTGACTATTGGTTCGTATTCTAGCTATAAGAACATAAATTATTTGTTTTTTTTTTCTCCATTTTTTTAAGTTTTGGAGAAAAATGAAGTCATTTATAGTAACTGAAGTATCATGAAAAAGCTATTGAAAAGCAATTTTGATAAAAAATGTAATATATTTCTTTTTTTTTTTGCTAGAGTTGCTACTTTTTGAAAAAACTTAAATTTGCTTATATCTCAAAAAGTGCTCTTTTCATTTCTTTCGTTTTTTTTTCTTTGTTATTTTAAAAACAAAATAAACTTTTCAACGAAAAAGATATAATCACGGTACTTTTGATTTTAAAAGAAAACAACTTTTTCTGTTGTTTTCCTTCAGTTGGACATAATGTCCTCTGATCCTCTGCTTCCGGCGTTTATTTTTGGACATGCATATTATGTTCGTTCCAAATGGAACATAAATTTCCAAATAAAACGTAGAAATAATTGCCTTTTACAAATTGGTCTTATAGTTACGAAACTTAGTTTAATACATTTTTGTAATTCTTTTGTTTTATTTAATAATAAAAAAAATATGTGTCAATTTTCAATATTGTATGTGAGTAAATTAAAAACTTTTCAGTTTTTGAAAATTTTGTTCGTCTACAAAAATAATCTTTTACATAAAAATTTTCTGATGATTATAAAAAAAAGGTGAATTCTGCTTTATTGAAACCAAAACTGAAATTTGAAGTATTTTGTAATGATGGCAATTTATGTGCTGCTTTTTTGTATTGCTGAATTAAACGCAATTATTGCTTAAGTAAACTATTTGTAAGATTATAACGGATTTCAATTAAGGCAAATTCAAACTTCATTGAACCAAGCAGCTGAAATGCATTAGTGAATCATTTGTTGTGGTTTGCTTAGTTAAGCCAAATAATTAAATTCCAACTTGGTGCTACTAAAGTGCAACAACACTACCGACCAACCCTTCAAATACATTCGTCGTTTGCCATCAGTGAAATAGTAATCAGCTCCACTGACAACCATCACTTAATTTAAGACACCAACCAACGCGAAGCATCTAGAATTGGAACGCATTGCTTATCGTCATGATCAAAACTTGCAATTAACGATAACTTGTTCAGGAGGGCATGAGTTGTACATTTCGAATATTTTCTACTTGTGCGAATAGTTCAACTGCTTATTGTTGAGCTGTAACCAATTTTCCGCTGACCGATTTGGTTTTAGGTGAATTTTCAAAACCTAAAACCAACTTCAAACCGTTAAGCACCAGTTGGCGTGGTGTTTGGTGGGTTAGAGTGTAGCTCTGACATTTATGCGTTCTGCATAAATGACCACATGTGGCATTCGACTTTGAAGCCATTAGCGCAGCAAATTGTACTGTTTGTTGTGGTTGACGCTGCAGTTGTGGCTACGAGTTGAGTGTGAAAAATGGTTATTCTAAAAGTACTCGTTTACAGTTACGTGGTTAGAATTAAAATTTAGAGGTGCTACTAAATATTTATTATTTTTATTGAGGTTTGTTTTGTAGCTGATACATGGACGGCTGTAAAATAAATATTGATAGAGGTTGCAAGTTTATTCAAAAATATATATCCGTTCTCTTGCCATTTGGCAGGCTCTGTTTAAATACTTAAACATTTAAGAGTGTTATTTTTGATCAGCAACAAACTTTACTTACATGGACAAGAGAATCGAGGGCGCTAGTTTAAATATTTGTTTAAGTTGGTTATGGTCAGCACTAGCCATTTTGTATGTTAATTAAAGCCATTAAAATATATATTAGTTTTATTTGTTTAGTTTTCAATTCAAATGCATTGAATGCTTTAATTATTTAAAATCGAGTTTTTGTTTCTCTGATCAAAATTAAATAAATTTCATTGCCTTGAATTGTCCCATGTTCTAACTGTGGTCGTTGTGGAGACGGAATGAGTCTCGTTTTGGGCGATTGTTGAGTCATGCAACGTATTCATATTAACTGGAATGCAGAATCTGCAGCACTGGAGCAACACTTTGCCATACAAGCTGTGTCTGTCTGACCTGCTGTGACCAGTGAAAGCGGAGCAACCTGGTTGCGCTTTCCGTAACTTTGCATCCGCTCGACGGTCTTCGGTCATTTGGTGGCTTACTGCCTGTCCTGTTTGTGTTTTAAATTTGTGAGCATGAGTATTTGGGTGTGTGTATGTATGTGTACTGCATATTAATTGCTGATGGAGCTGCTGATGACGAAGTTGGTGCTGCTGGGTAGAGGAAAGAAAAGTATTTTTATGCTTGCATTTTTGTTGTTGCTGGATTCTACAATCTTTATTGTTGTTTTTTTTTTAAGTGTAGCTGCATACCTATGGGGTATATTTGTGTGTGTGTTTGTGTTGGTTGGCTCGACCCTGATGGCTTTTTGTTGGCTTGTAGAAAGTGACCTGCTGCTGTTGCTCCTGGTTATTTTTTTTTGGCTTAATATGACGCTTGCGGTGATGACTGGTGTTGGTGTTTGCAATAATGTTTTTGTTGCCTCTTTTTCTCCGTGTTATTACGTGTGCATGTGTGAGTGTATATGCGTGAATTTAAGAGGTCATGGGTCACATATAATGTCACTAAAATAGCGTTAAGTTTTTTCTACTTTTGTATGTAAGTAATTGTTGTATACTTAAACCGGCGTCGTGCTGCCTCTGAGAAAGCTAGTGTGTTTGAGTGCATGTGTGTGTGTGTGTGATTAAGCTTACAACTAAGTGTAGCCTTTATTTAATGATTTTGTCAAGGCTTTTTTTATTGTTGCTTTTCACGTAACGTGTTTTGTTGTCACCCGTTTAACTGTGGGAAGCCAAATAAATCGCCAACAAAAGAACGAACACACCGCTGTGTTCGTTTATGTGTGCGTGAGAGCTGGCCAGAGCCTCACCAACTCATTAATACTCCAACACACACACACACACACACACATACTAAAATACTGGACAAGCGTTAAGAAAACAATTTCAGCCAATCTTCATGACTTTAACCTCGGACATCGGGGCGTATGAGTAATAAAATTATTTACGAATTTTGTCTTGCGAACAAGTGTTGGTTAACTTAATTATTTATTAACACTGCCGAAGTGGATCGTGCTCATTCGCACGTTGATTTCAGTGGTGTTGCTCAGTGGTGTTATTGTTGTTGTTGTTGTTGTTCCTTTTGCCACTAAACAATGTGTCATTGTAGAATTTTTTTTGTTGCTGCTTTATAACATTAATAATGAATTATTAAATTATGTCAATCTGCTATACTAGCACAAGCACACATAAACTCACACACACACACACATACGCACTTACATATACGCAAGAAAACCCATGTACTTGTGGAGTTATGCGGTTTTTAAACATCTGCATATCTATCCATGCCTTTGCATATAATTCTCCTCCTATAGCTACTATTGTGTGTGTGCTTAACTTGTGTGGGTTTTGATTCTGGCAGCGGCATGTTCAAGTTTATTTAAATTTTATGAAACCTTCTAAATAATTGATTTCGAGTTGCTGGTTGTTGTTTAATTAACTGTAAATTTTCCAAGTTAGTTGTTTTCGCTTAATTAATTTATTTTGTGGCAAAGTCGAAATTGTGGCTAATATACCAAAAACGGCGGTTAACTTGAAGTATTAGTTGATATTTTGGTCAGAATACGGTAAATTGAACAAGAGTTCAATAAATTAACTCCATGCACTGCAATTAAGCACATTAAAAGTCATAACCGTGTGGTTATAAAGCCTGACCAAATAAATCAATAGAGGTCATATATTTAGAGAGAGCGAGAGGTAGAGAAATATGTGTTCGGCTGATGTGAATGCACTCATAAATATTAAAAAAAAAACTATTTATAACATTTAGTTATTCCAAATAATTTGGTTTATATTGAAGAACTGCAGGAAAGTATTACTTTTTGTTATCATTCTATGCATTTAATGCAAGTACTCCATATTTTCAAATCAACTACAAAGCAAATCGAATGAATGCGAAGCATTGCAGAGCGAATAAATGTATTACTATTTGAGAGATTTTTAATGAGCATTGATCACTTAGTCGTTTGTAAGCAGTGCTGTCACTTAACCACAATTGATCTATCACTTGTTTTGTAGAAACGCAAAGGCGTTAAATTTCTATTTAAAAATTTTTTGTGTAATTTTAAAGTATATTTTTTTTCTCAGTGTATGAAAATTTTGCTTGAAACTTGCTTACTTTTCTGGTTTCTCGTGAGCAGCTCTCAACTTGGCTTGCTCACGGTGGTTTGTGCTTTGCAGCTCATGATTGACAGCGGAAATTTAAAAAAGGCTTGGCCACGAGCGTCTAAAAATGTATACACATAAGGTCAAGTTTCGATCCAATTGCGTGAGAGCTTTCCATATCCCCTGAATTTTCACATTTAATAGCCTTTATGATGGGGTGTTCACAATTAAAAATGGATGTAATGCTATTTTAGGAAAATAGTTTGAGACCAATTGTTTTGTGTTTTTGTTTTTTTTTTGCTATCAAATTTAGTGAAAGTCAAAACCATAACTAAAATATAAAGCACTAGCGGATGTTACCCGGTGTTACTCGGGGTTGTGTCTCGACCACAGAAAAATGGCGATTTTTGAAACTGCTCCCATTTAAACTTTTTTTATATTATCAATTAAATTTTTTAAATAATTTAAAATGATAGTTTTTTGGGGTTTTGTCCCTCCTTCCGTCGAAAATGTTTAGCCAAATTTCCATAAAACTGTACCTGCCGGATACGATAACAAAAAAATGATATCTTCAACGTCTCGCTCTGACATCTGGTTTCTGAGGAAAATGGTCACCCAGTTTGAAAAAAGCCATTTCGCAAAAAATGCGTTTAAAGTTTTTCTTAGCATGCATATAATATGCATTTTTATCTCAAAAAGAATTACTAAGCATTTTTATCTCAAAAAAAATTCCAATTTTAAAAAGTCCTTTTGGCATCGATTCGATTTTGGATTGTCTTCGTTCGGGTTTAACTTCGTTAGTCTTTAGTTCTTGACTTAGTTTGCCTTCGGCGCATTCCTTGATTTTTGTCGAAAGAATTTTTAAAAGCATAGGATCTTTTTCAGTAACAGATACAAATGCTAACCAAGTTTCATCAAAATCGGTTCATCCGTTTTGACGAGAATAAGCCAGACGTAGTTGGTTGAATAAAGCGCTCTCTCAAGGAAGTTTTCTGAAATTTAAATAGCCTCAATTCTGTTGCAGGGTCAGGTTATTTCATGTATCAAATTTTAGTAAAATCTATCAAGTCATTTAGGAGTAATTGAGTCTTAACAAAACACTACTTAAAGCACCCTCTTGCGAAAGTCTTTGGAATTTTTAATAGCCTATATTAGGTTGGGCGCAGCCGAACCTTGGAGGTGTTACCTTTAAAAATGTTTTAACCAATATTATAATCTAACAAAACATGTTTTATAACAGTCTCAATTTTTTAGTAATTGTGAGTGAGAATCACATTAAGTCTTTGTTTAAGGGTTTTCCAATAAGAGATGTTATTTTGAATAGCTCGCTATTTCGGTAGCTGTCACTTTTGAAGCTGTTATTTTTTGACATTTGACAAGTTGTAACGAGTGTTTTTGTTTCGAAGGCTATGCTCAGTCGCTCCAGGGTTCGTCCAAGGGATCTCGCAATCCTTGGGCAAAAATAAATTTTTCATAATCAGAAATTAAATAGATTAATCAATCGCAGAATAAGTCACGGTTGACGTTAAGGCCAACAAAATCACTAAACCTCAAAGATTTTAGCTCGGCACGATTAATAATCTATTTTGTTCCCTTTTTTTATATTATTCTTTTTTTTTTTTTTAAAAATATTTATTACAAACTTAGTGTAAACCTAACCTTAGTGCATATACGTTATAAACATTAGTGGCAAAGTGAGTGCGCACGGGGGCAGAGGGCCAAACAGATTCAGGCGGCAGATGGCAGAGGCCCGACGGCAAAGCAGGCCTTCACAACGCAGAACTACTTACAGTACGGTGGGTTGCTGAACCCGGCAAGCCAAAGCTTAAGTTTTGACCGGAGTCAAAAAGCCAGAGCTTGAATTTGACCGGGGTCGAAAAGCCAGAGCTTGAATATGACCGAAGTCGACTAGTTACTGAGTTACTGGGATTAGGTGGCTTGATTACAAAAATCTGTTATCAATTTTAATTCCCTGGCTTTATCACCATCCGAAAATTGACTTATGTACAATTAAAAAGATTAATTGATATCAATTGAAATATCAAGCGAACTCAACATGCCTAAACCGACATTTTGCGCACTACTTATTTAGTGCTCACTGCTAACTGCATGTGAATCATATCATTATTATCATGCTAGCAAGTGATCCAATGTAACGTCGCTATAAATAGCATGTCTGTTTATATTGCTGCTAAACAAGTTTTGTGTGTATGTGTGCTGCACTGTGATTGAGACATTAAGCAGCCTTCACTGCACTGCGGTTAGTACTTAGATGGGGAACCACATTGGATCCTCGCTTGCACACCCTTTTTTTTTTATTAACATTTTTTTTTCATATTTTATTCTACATCATTTATTAATTTTACTTTTTCCTTTCTTTTTTTTATTCATTGATATCTTTTAAGTTTTAATTAAATTTTTGACTTTGGCGATTCCATGTTTATCCAAAGCATACAGTTGTTGGTGTTGGTAGACAATTCGGCAGTTGAATGATTATTAAAGCGTCGCATGGAATTGCCGTCGGCATTTTAAATTACTCTTTTTTTCTCTTTTATTATAGAAATGTATATATATTTATTTTAATATTTATTTGTAACGACTTCAGTCGTTAAAATGGAACGATAAATGCTTCAAAAACGCATTGAAATTAAAATGGAACGATACATGCTTCAAAAACGCATTGAAATTAAAAAAACTCACTACAAAAATGATGAAAATTTTGCAGTTACCGTTCGTAAAACTAAAGCATTTTTTGTTCGTCGTGAAGCACCTTGTCGGCTGCAATACAAAAATTGGTCGAAAAATTCGAGCTGTTGGGACAAGTTAGTGTTGTGAAGAATAAAACCCGTGCACGTCGTTCAAGAACAACTGAGATTATTGCTGATATAGCTCAAAGTGTTGAAGAAAACCCATCTTTGTCCATTCCTATTCGTTCTTTGGAATTACGCATTCCACAGGCATCATTTCACCTTACTTTGCATAAAAACTTGGGTCTAAGTCTTATAAAGTGCAGTTAACACAAGAACTCAAGCCAGCCGATAATCAACAACGTTGTGTCTTTGCTGATTGGGTCCTTGAAAAATCAAAAAATCATCTTGACTGATGAGGCCCACTTCCACCTCGGTGGCTACGTGAACAAGCAAAATTGTTGCATCTGGAGCTCGGAAAACCCAAGAGTTATTGTTGAGAAGCCTCTACATCTTCAATGTGTGATTGTTTGGTGCGGTTTATGGTCCGGCGGGGTCATTCGACCATAATTTTTCGAAAATAAGGTTGAATCAACAGTTACGGTGAATGGATTGCGCTATCGAGAGATGATTAATGACTTTTTATGGCCGGAATTGGATGGTATTGATCTGGACAACGTTTACTTTCAACAAGACGACGCTACATGCCACCAAGCAACGAAACCATTAATCTTTTATGGGAAAAGTTTCCGGACCGTGTTCTCTCTCGAAGAAGTGATCACAATTGGCCACCGAGATCTTGTGATTTAACACCTTGCGACTTCTTCTTTTGGGGCCAAGTGAAAGATAAGGTCTACGCCAACAGCCCAGCGTCGATTCAAGACCTCAAAGATGGAATTCGTGAGTCTATCGAGGACATAGGGCAGCCTGTAAGCGTAGTCATGGTGGCTATTTGGCTAATATTGTTTTACATTATTAAGGGCTTACCTCCATCTTAATTATGAAATAATTATCTGATCATTTATCTCAAAAAATGGCACTTTTCTTTGAATATCAAAAAACACACCTCTTATTGGAAAACCCGTTCTCTTAAAGTAAGTTTAAGAACAGTTAAATTTTCTACTCTTTGCATTCATCTCATTTCATTTATCTTTGACTTTGCATTAAAATTTTGTTCTGCCTCTATAGTCAAGTTTATTTATGGGGCAGACCAGTGTTAAAAGTCTAGATTCTGTAAGTTTTTCTTTATTTATAAAAAAATATAACCTTTAACTCTTCTATACATTCAAAAGAAAAATTTAGTCACCCGATTTATTTTTGTTGCCATGCTGAAAAAGCTTAAAAAAAAGCATTCGAGTCTTGGTACTGGCGAATGTAAAAAATAATGTTGGTTAGATACTTCAAATTGCAGTTTATAATCGAAACTTTAGCAGCATTCATATCGTGCACTTGTCCAAAACATAGCTTAATGAATAGATGTGCTAAACTCATGAAATCCATTAATTTTCGAATCAAACCAAACTTTGCCACAACGTCAAAAACAACAATAGTGAAAAAAGAAAACTCACAGATAATTCAGCAGCGTATAGCTTGCAAAAAAATAAGTGGTATCTAGATACTTTTTTTGCCACAGAGCGCTGTTACGACGTTCGAATCAAACAACAACAAAAACAAAGCAGAACAAAAGCATATTCCGTAAAAACAACAACAATAACAAGCAACAAACAACATAACTCATGGTGCGCTCAAGTCAAAAAAGCGGGATACTTTTTCAACGGGCGCTCTACTGTCCAGGGTTCCTAACATAGGGCAGACACTGGCTCTGCGCTTGTTTACAAACTAAAGTTTATTTTACGATGTTTGAATGTGCTGCGGATAAAGTGAATATTTTTTGTTTATTTATTTTTTTTTTGTTGCTTTTGTTGTTGTTTCTTGTTGCACAGCAATCAGTTTGGTCGCGAATACAAAATGGACGCTGCAAGCGGAAAAGGTAAAAACTACGGGCAACATAATAAAAATGGCGAACAGGTAACAGAGAAAACAAAAATTAATAGAAAAAAAAAAAAATGTTCGAATAACGACTATTTTAAGCTACAAAAGCTTTTTGCTAAATTAAATATTTATGAAAGGATGTACAGGGACACTAATATACATACGTGAAGTGTTGTGCACGCAAATAACTGTTAAAGTTTTCCACAGAACTGTCGTTACAATTGTCGGCACGTCAAAAAGGCAATAGTTGTAAATAGTTGTGGCATAAAAACAGAGGAAATAATCACATACACGTACCACCGCACACACACACAAACACAAATTATGCATGCAGTTAAAACTCTAATTTGTGATTCTTGACATCCGGCGGTAGTGAAATTGTAAAAGAAACAACAGCTACATAAAGACCACCATTTTAATGCAGTACAAATAAGCAACTCAACAATATCACAAAAAGTAGCCAACCGCATCGTGTTGCCACCTGTTTTTTTTTTTTTTTGACGCTTTATGTTTTTACAACTTCGTCGAGGCACTGTTTTTGTAGTCTCCAAATGATGTCCTTTCGTGTGCTTCGAACTGAATCACATCCTTCTGTACAGCTACCTAAACATGTGTGACTTGAAATAAAATACTCACAATAAATACAAAATAGCACACAAACAAACATCACACACAGGTTCAATATTGCGGCCACAGTCTTACTGGCTGCCATTTTATTTCGTTTCTTCATACGTGAAAAGTACTCGAACTACAAAAACACGCTTCTCAGCTGAAATGCAATCATGTTATTTTCTACCAAGTCAAATTTATTGACTTACATTTGTTGTTTTTACATTTTATTTTTCATATAGTTTTTATTGGCCTCCATGTTTTGGTACTCCATTTCAACCATGTTGTTGCACATTCTTTTATTGTGTTGTATCTGACTTTTTTTATTTGTATCCATTACTTAATTTTCCTAGTAGGTAGCTTTTTATAAAATTGCTTTTGTTTTGCTTTCTTGTGTTTCCTTTTTTAATTTTTTTCAGTACAAACATGAATTGTTTAACATATGAGCTGCATATCGAACTAAAGGAACCTGCAGACAAGCCCTAAAAATTGTTTTTGTATAACATTGATTTATGTCGATTTTTGAATTTTCAACCGTATAACTTATATTTTGCTCCACCTCATCCCTCATTCATCGCCAGTGCAACAAGGTAGAATCATTTTAATCAAGCTTTATTTAGAACGTTTGCTGTTTTTTGTTGCCACAATTTGAAGAGGTCTTTAAGTTATGAGAAATGTGATTTCTTCAGTTGATTTATCATTTTATCGAGGTCGTTTCTTGAGTGTTTTTCGTTATGAAGATTGCTGAAAAGAGAACGATGATGCATAAATAACGTACAATTCATGGTTATTTTCTGCGCTTTAAATTTTTGAAAACATTTTCTTGGCTTTGAAAAACATACATGGTTCCTAAATATAAGTGTTTGTTTTCTAAATTAATACTTCAAAAAAAATTAAAAAGATTTTTAATCCAACATTTTTAACCGTTATTTTGTTGCAATGATCTCGTGAAACATACCTCAAAAAATGAATTTAAATTTCTTTAATGAAACGTTTTTCCAAGTTTTTAAGTTATAGGGTAAGCGGTATAGCTGTTGACACCCATAAGGAAATTTGAGATTTGAACTCACTTCATAAACAAATGATTTATTTTGAGTATTCAATCAAATGCAAATTTGTATCATTAATCATTATAAACCACTCTCTTAGCCGTACAAAACCAAATAGCTATATAAAGTTTCTCGGCTTTTTGTTTGTAGAGTACTTAACAGAGTCTATGAAGATCACAATGAATCAAGATTCATAAAAATCTATCAAGCAGAACTCGAGATATCTTTGAAACCAATTCGAAAAAAACATGTTTTGAGAAACACGCGATAAGAATTTCTTCTATGAATGAAAATATCTTATATATTAATACGTGAACATTAAAGTTTGTCGTACGCTTTTTTGGTATTAATTAAAACTCAAACTAAATTAAACTTATATCATTCGAAAGGTTATGTTGCCCAGATGTGCAGAATGTATATATAAATGATATATCTGATAGAGGGAGTTCCTAACCTTCTAAGAGAGAAATTAAATATTTGAGAAAAAATATGCTCTTTGATTGATATGAAATTTGGTTGGGGAAGAGTTCTTGAGTTGGTCGAATTTTAGTTTTTTTTAAAAATAACAACTTCTTAAAAAATGTTGTTTTATGCATTCGTCAATTGAAAAATTTGTAAAAAAATGTGTTTTGAATTCAAAAATTTTACTTTTCATGTCAATATATTGACAAAATTTTAACGGTTTTTAAATTTTTCTAATTTTTCCTAAAAGTTTGTTAAATTTTCTTTGAAATGTGTTAAAAATGTTAACAGCAAAGCTCTAACCAAAAGTATTTTTAATGAATTTTTCTTAATATTGTCGTTTGTTAGTTAGCGTGTGTTTCAACCAAATGCCAAGAGCGAGAAAAAAACTGTCTCAAATTGAATGTTCTAAATTGGGAAACCAATATCTCCGCCATCTGTGAATAGATTTTATTAATTTCTTTTTTGTATTTAAGTCTTATCAGTTAACTTAAAAAAACTTTTGAAAATAATGCCGTGTTTTTTTTGTTTATTTTTAAATTATGCCTTTTAAAAAAAGACCACAAAATTTGATTAATTCTTAAAATATGGAGTAAAAATGATTTTTTTTGTAAAAAAACAAAAACTCAAAATTGCATTTTTGATTTTCGGATGTTAGGTGAATTTATTTTGTCTTGACACTAAATTAATAAACTGTCCGTGCCATCAAAAAATCAAGGCTACTCCTTATGATTTCTTTGACAAAATTAAATTTTTTTTTTAAATGTTGTTTTTCTGTTTTTGAAAAAAATAATAATATGAAAAAATATTTTTTTTGAACAAAATAGCTTCATACCTCCAATTAATTAATGGCGTTTTCGTTTCTACCAAAATATGTTGCCTTTTCATTGCCCTTGCCTTTTTTCGTGTTCGATTCTAAAATAAGTGCAAACGGGTGAGTAAATTCTGTGTTCGTTTCTTAAAATGTCACACTCACAGAGGGAAAAAAATGCGCATTTTCTGCCTTGCAAACTTTCTCAGGGTAGATGATTGCCCTGCATATCAGCTGTTTTTAAAACGATAATATTATGACATGCGTGCGTTAGACAAGGATGGTTATATTCGTTTATTTAAGTTGACATTTTTCGAGTCGGCAAAAACATGCACTTTTACAGGGTTGCGGGCAACATTGAAAACATTTTGCACTGCGCCAGTGCAACATTTTTTGGTAGAAACGAAAACGCCATAAGAGTTATAGTCTCTAACTTATTTGAACCATCTCGCATATATAATTATAAATAGGCAATCATTAAATTGGTCGAATTTCGACCCCAGGCGATACTAGTTTTAATAAATGCATGAAGTTCTTATACAATTTTATTCAATAAGTATTGGAAAATGAATAAAATCTAAGAATGTATCCCGTTAGTTTCAAGAAAACTTCAATATAGCTCCAAAAAATTTTATTTTGAACCCACTTAAAAACCGTCAAATGGTATTTTTCCTTTACTTATGAATTTTTTAGACTGACCTTTAGGAAATATTGTTCCATTAAAATGGAGTTTAACATTTTCTTCTAGGGCTTTTGAATATCCGAAGCTATATTAGAGTGTTAAACCCTGTTACCTTGTTTTAACCCCTCTTGAACTTCAATTCTTTGCTCATAACATTCAATTTATTAAAAATACACTTCTTTGTAAGTTAATTATTGACCATTTTAACTATATATCATCTAAGATCCAACTTAAAATGCAATAAAAGTTATGGAAAATTCTAAAATAATTTTAGTTTAGTTTTTGGAGCAGTCGCAAGGTCATATATTAATTAAGAAGTGCACTTTTCTAGCTTTTATTTTGTATGAAGACCGACCCACTCCATTGTTCATAAAACTTGAGTGCAACTGAAAATTATTCTGTCTAAACCTATTCAATTGCGATTTTTCATAAATATTTTAGCTTGTAGTACATGATTTTTTACTTGTTCATTTTTCATTTTTTGCCATAAAAAATTAATACAGGCGAAAATTGTATTTCAGCTAACGTTTGACGATAATCCTAATACATACATGTAAAGTTTCAGGCTGATTCAAAGAAATTTTTCTTTTACCGCAACTGAAAAATTCACCAACTATACTCCGTTTCCGAACTGTATTTGCCGCAAGCGAATATTCAGTTATCATCAACTTAAAAATATGCTTACTTCTTACTTCAAACGAAAAAAGATCGAACTTAATGAAATTTCTGTGTCGACAAGGAATAACAGCCAAAATCATTTTCAAAATTTCAGGAGAGCATTTTTAAAACTAAAATTGCTACCTAATATCAGGTTAACCTGTCTTTTGCTGTTTAAATTTGATGGCCTTAAACATTCAGTTTTCAAGGTACAACCATAAAAATTTGCGTACTAGTGTATTTCGGTGCGAAAAAATGCAATGAAAGTAATAACCTCACGTTTTCCTAACTCGACTTAAGCGGTCATTCCTTGTCGACACAGATTTTATCATTGTTTTGCAAGTTTAATGGCGTTTTCGTTTCTACCAAAAAATGTTATCTTGTCGCAGTGCAAAATGTTCTCAATCTTGCCCGCAACCCTGTAAAAGTGGAAGTTTTTGCCTACTCGAAAAATGTCAACTTAAATAAACGAATGTAACCATCCTTGTCTAACGCACTCATTTCATAATATTCAGAGGCGTTCCCAGGGGGGGTCGGGGGGTTGGGTCCGCCCCGGCTACCACCATTTTAGGGGTGACACCATTTCAATTTTTTTTTTATTTCTCAAACAAACAGAAAAAGTAATAAAATACTTTACGGTAAAAAATGTATTGCTGTTTGAAAATATAAAATTCTGCTTGCAAGTCTAAGCAATGAGGAGGAAACATTGCGAAAACGTTTAAAGCTGTACAATCCGAAAACTTTTTGTAACTTAACGCAAAGTAGTATATGTTAAGTGTTTAAAATTTGGCAGCAGCTTACGACGAAATTTCAGAAAAGGATCTAGTTGTTGAAATTGCTGGCGAGTGGTCCTTTTTGGAAACTTCGCCAAATATTTCATTTACATTAAAATTAAATCCTACAATTTGTTTATCAGTAGCTTCATGCCAAAGGAGTTTTTCAAAGCTTAAATTAATACGGACTTAATTGGACTTCCATTGGACTTCCAAGGTATTCCATGGGACAGGCCAAAGTTTCCGATCTTGCTTTTTTATCCATTGCAAACGAGCTTGAAATTAATATTACTGATTTCGATGAGGTTATTTCAAATATTGCAACTCTTAAAGGAAGAAATGCCAGTATTTAGGACAGCTCACTTTTAATGCATGGAAATGGTATGAAATAAGTAACAAAATTTGTTTTTTTTGTGTTTCTTAATTTTAGAATATTGAACCAAATTATTTAGTTATATAAAGTTTAAGAGATTTTTTACATATCTTTAAAATCTTTTAAAAAAAAATGGATTCTTGGATTCAAACGAAACTTTTTTGAATTTTTATTTGAAGTATTAACTTTTGACTTGCAAAATATTATCTGCACCTTTTCATAAACAAGAAAATTATGCAGGATAAAAACTAAAGTCTTACTTATTTCTGTAATTTTCAATAAACATCTATTATCTATATGTCTAGCATTCTCACTGAGTTTCGTTAGGATCGGGTTACTTTTGTACGTACCTTCCATACAAAATTATTTAAAATTTAAATATACATCCTAGGGAGGTTGTCCATTTTCAGTGCACATCTATTTTTCTAATTGCTTAGCCATTTGACCAAATTTTGTTAAGATCGGCCAACTTTGGCATGCATCTCCCATACAAAATAATGTAAAAACTTAATGTAGGAAAAGTACCCAAGGAAAGTACCCCTAGGAACTGACCAATTTCAATCATTTTTGCAATTTTTGTTAAATATAACAATGACGACATTTTTAATAAAAATGTTTCGCCTGCAATAATAACTTTTAACCCTCTTTTTAATCATTTAATTTATAAAAAATAAAATATTTTTATTAAAAATTGAGTAGTAAAATTCTTCGGTGCGGGCGATTTTTTATAAATTAAATGATTTAAAACCGCGCAATTTTATTACCAAATTTTTGCCTAAGGCGCTTATTATATTTTCCAACCAAAAAAAGTTCAAATAACAGTTATTAAATTCTTTAAAAACAAAAACAAATCGCATTTTACTATAATAAAAACAAAAATTTTTCAAAATGTAATATTTTTTTATGTTATTTTAAGAATTTGTTATTGTTTGTCATCTGTTGTTTTTTTCGGAAATCATAAAGAAAATAATAAAAAAACACAAAATCTCATCGAATTGGTTTCTAATTGCATTTAGAAATTTCTTATAGGGGTGACACCACGGGTATCCGCCCCGGGTGACACCAAGCCTAGGAACGCCTCTGATAATATTGTCGTTTTAAAAACAGCTGATATGCAGGGCAATCATCTACCCTGAGAAAATGCGCCTTTTTTGCCCCCTGTGAGTGTGACATTTTAAGAAACGAACACACAATTTACTCACCCGTTTGCATTTATTTGAGAATCGAACACGAAAAAAGGCAACATTTTTTGGTAGAAACAAAACGCCATAAGTTTAGCCGAGTGTGCTGGCGTTCGAGTCTAGAACTCGATTGACCTGGGTTCAATCCCCAACAAGGACACAGAAGATTTTCTTTTTTGATTAATGTTTTTTTAAGTAAAACTTATTTTGACGGTTATTTCTGGCGAAGTAGTTAATAAAACAGAATTAGAATTTCAATAATTAAATGAAAGTTTTTGATATTTACACAGCCCGGATTCGAACCCACGTCTTTCGCATGACAGTCTAGCACGCTTCCATTGAGCTATAATGAGATATTGTATAGAATGATTTTTTTTTAAATTACAAATTTGTATGTCATGTGAAATGGATATTTGTTTCTACAAATGAAGTTTTCAGTTGAATTAAGTAACTGAGTGGATTACAGTGAAAATCTCACTAGCCTACTGAAGAGTTGATGTAGCAGCCAATGAAACGTTGCATCCCATAAACTATGTCATTTTCTATTTGCAGAGTTGTTGTTGCTATTAGTTGTTGTTATCATTCCACTTATCTTAGAGCTCAAATTAAGTCTAAATAGTAAACAAGTATAATTCGATATAAAGAACATGTTAATCAACCTTAATATTTAGCATTCACTGCCCGGTGAAACGCACACGTTTCTGATTAATCTGAGTAAAGCTTAGCAAGCTTTAAAGCTGTTCGTAAAGCCGCATTCATAGTACACGCTGAAGCTGAAATAGAAATTAAATCAATGCAAACAAACAAACTAGATACAAATAGCTAGCTATCTCGCTTGTTTACACAGCTTTTTTTTCAGCCTCTACTATGAACGCAGCCTAAGGCCGCGATTATAGTGAACGCAATTCAGACAGGCAGGCTGAAATCTGTGAAAAAAAACGAGATGCAAATAGCTATCTATCTCGCTTGTTCACATTGCCTGTCGGCCTGCCTGTCTGAATCGGCGTTCCCTATAATCGCCGCCTAAGAAGTACGAACATCAGCATGTCGGATGGTACCATCGTTGCCAGAAAATACTCATTCAATACGTCCGCAACTCTACTCTACTTCCAATTTTATGGTGACGCTTTGTGTTTTGCACACTTCAATACAACCGAGGCTACACTCTTCTTGGAATATTTACATCACACACTTATATAGAAAATATAGCCTTCATCAGGAACGCTTCGTCCTTAGCACCATTTAATTAGTCGTGTTAGAGTTGAAATGTATTCGGCGACCCACTTTCTCCAAAAGCAATCTCTTAGTTGTTGAGTTATTCACATTTTTTATATCGTCTGTATAAGTCCTGGTACACTTGCGTTGTTATGATAACCGAGAAGAAAGTTATTAGGAGTAACAGGTTTCTTTTAGTCGATAACCATCGGCAAATGAGTCAGAGGTCTTGTATTGGCTACAAGTAGCAATAACTTATCATATGTTCAAATAGTTCCACTTATTTCAGAGTAAAACGTGAGACCCGGTTGACGCACTCTACCAAGCGAAAGCATTGTCCTTCATTCGTTGGGCTTCCAGGACAATTACACAGCCATTCTATGCTTCTGCTCGTATGCCTCCATCACGATGTAGGGCTAAAATGTACACAAGATTTTGGACATGTTACTTCATCTGCAGCGTACTGACTGGTGGAAATCCCTCTCCAATCGGCTGGCTTAGAAATACCCAAAATTGAAGTAGTCCTATAAGCCATATTCAAAATCTCTCAGGGTGGTTGTGAGTCGCTTTAGGTCTTAGAAGAATGCATGTTTTGAGGTGATTGTATCTTTTTCCATTTCATCTTTTACCATTTATTATATAATGCTGATTTGTTTTTTGCTATTTGATATATAAAATGAGGCTTATATATTATGTTTAGTTTAATATAAATAATAAATTGTAAACAGTATTAAAATATAAAGATTACTATTTTTATCACTTTTGTCGATATTATAGAATATTTAAATATATTATTATTTGATTAAGCGTGTTTTTAAATCTTTAATGGTGAAAAATTGATTTTAGAGTGATTTAAATAATATAAGAAACAAATCACTCTTTAATATTTCATATTCAATACCAACTTAATGTTTATTCTTAATGGGCAGTGTTACCAGATTGTTAGCTATTCGTCATTAAAGAAAAAAATAAAAACAACAAAAAATATTCAACGTTTTAGCTTTGAAACGCATTTCACACCATAAACAATTCTATATTTTTAACATAGCATATTTTGCCAAGGCAAGGCGATGCGCCTAAATGCATGCCATAACATAGCACAAGAAATCGTATTAAAATCATTGTAGTTCAAGAATGACGTCATTCATTTATATGAAGCTTTATGTTGTTGTGCTGGCAAAAGTTATATATGTATGTATGTATATATGTATGACTGGGTGGGTGTTGAGGCGTTTATATAGTTTGTTTTTTTTTTTTTTTGCCCATAAAATATGCTGCAATTGTGTGCAGTGGGAATATTTTTCTGTCTACTTTTTAAACTCGCGTTTTCGTTGTTGGGAAAACGTTTGTAAAGCAGGTCATAAACGATTTTTTTTTTTTTTTATTCTCTACTTTGGTCTTGTTTGAGTAGCTGCTGTGTGGCTCCCCCTAGTTTTCACATAGCTTTAGTCCCTGACTTTGTTGTCGTGGTTGGCTTTCTTCTTTTGAACTTTTGATGCTGCTCACTTGCCTTCGATGCTGATTTTATTTTCAGTTTTCTGTTGTTTTTTTTTTTTTTTGTGTTCAACCATCTTATTTATGAATACGAACAATCAGGAAAATTTTTCAAAGAATTTGAATGTCAGCAAATTTGATTGAAGACCTTTTTGCACCAAATAAACTGATTGTGAGCCATATTTTACAGTAGATCGAGTTCACGGATAAGAATGTGGCGGACAAAGTTGAAAAATGTGTTAAAAACGTAAGAATGCGTAAATGTGAAGGTTTTTTGTTAGGAGCATGATTGATGAAAACAATACAAATATAATTTTATGAAAGCAAAGATATATACAAAAACATACATATATATTTAATAAAATATTAAAAGTGACTTTATTTATTTCTTTCCAGGAACGCTTAACATTCAGACTGGTTCAAAATTAATTTCTGTTGAAGAAACGAGTAAGTAGAAATTTTAGTAGTAGTTTTAAGTGTATTTCACATTAATATCACCCAACATATATGTAAAGTTTGAAAATCTTTGTGTTTAATATATAAAAATATGTATGCTTTAAACAGCTATTCAAAATCCAAAGTATGAAAAAATTCTTTTATGGACAAAAAAAAACGACAATTAGCACGTTAATAACGTAAAGCAACAAAATTGCAAAATTGCAGCTGTAGATAGACGGCTGCAAAATACACGGTTAACTATTCATAATAAATTTAAGGCACTGCAATTGAGTTTTACGTTGTACGGAGGTAGGGGTTGTATCGGAGGTAGGCGTATTCGCGGTTGGATAACACCAATTTTTCAGAAACAACTCTGTTTTGGTATAAAAAACATACGTACCCAAGTTTATCTCTGTAGCTTAAACATAAGCTTATTTATTGAGTTTTAAATATTTGAAATGTATGAGAGGTGAGCGTGTTCATAGGCGCATGACACCTATTGTTCGAAGACTTTTTTGTTTTGATATAAAATGCATACAAACCAAATTGTATCCCTGTTGGTTAATTATGAGCTTATTTATGAAGTTTTTAATTTTTGTGTTGTATGGGAGGTAGGCGTGTCCATGGGCGGATTCGAAAATTTTCAATAATGCAGATCCTTTGATCTGTGTGGCCCTGTGTACCAAGTTTCATCTAATTATCTCAACTTCTTCTTCTTATCTTGTGTTTACGGACAACACACAAACGGACGGACGGACATGGATAGCTTGACTCACGATGTGACCTTACAAGATTAGGTTTTAAACATTGATTTTAAAGAACAGGTTCATAAAAATGTTGATATATGGGCATTTTTACGAAAACAGAGACATGAGTGCACAGTAAAAATTATGAGGATAAATTTTATCCTATTTGGTATAAATATAAATCCATACCAAAAATGTTATAAAATTTATACCATAAAATCTTATAACCCAAATTTATACAAAATTGGGATAGATTTTATCCGAAAAGTGTATTAAATCTTTTTACACCACGTTGGTATACATTTTTATAAGAAAAAGTATAAAATCTTTGAAAACCACATTAATTTTTTTTATAGCAATGTTGTATGAATGTGTGTTACATTGAAAGTCATAAATCAGGAATAATATCTAGATTTCAATTGATAGATTTCATGTTATATCTGCTTTTTTTATATTTTCAAAAACAAATTGACAGGAAAAATAGAGTAAAAATTGTTGTTCGATCAGAAATTTGCATGTTCGATCATGTTGGCAGAGCTTCCAATTCAAGCGCAATATATATACCCTAAACCTGAAAGGTGAGGGTATATTAACTTTGTGCAAACGTTTGTAACGCATAAAACGAAGCGAGTCCGGTATAGAAAAGTATATATATTCTTGATCAGCGTCACCACGTGAGTCGAGCTATCAATGTCCGTCCGTCCGTCCGTCTGTGTGTTGTCCGTATACACAGGATAAGAAGAAGGAGTCGAGATAATTGGATAAAACTTGGTACACTAGTGACATATAAAATATAGGCTTCATCCGCCCACGGAGACGATCATTTACAATAAAAATTTTTGTTTTTGAAAAGTAGGTTTAGGGTATTTCATAGTCGGCCTAGACCGACTTTAGACTTTCTTTACTTGTTTTGTCTTAATATACTTATGTGTACAAAAAAATATTCAACGGAACTATTTGCGAATAACATGATTACTGACTGAAGAAGAAACGCAAACTGATTGCCTGCTAGCATCGCTGAAGTTCGGTAGCTTCAAAAACTCGACTTGTACGGGAAGCCGAGTGGCTCCGTGAGGTTTTCGTGTGTATAACTGGAATAAATATGTGATTTTTATAAATTCATGTTATAAAATGTATACTATTTTGGAGTAAAATAGCTGTTTGAATGGAAATGCAAGTTTTATAATATTGAGTGGGATAAAACTTATAATAAATTTGGAATAAAATGAGTTTATACTACAGAAATGTTATAAAAAAGATAAAATTTACCCTCAAACTTTTTACTGTGTGCATGATAATCAATTTAGGTTAATATATGAACTATGTATATACAATGAACGGTGAGACTCTGAAATTTATGAATATGTAATAAAACATAATGGGGAAATTCCAAGACAAAAGTTATAAGCGTTAATGTCCAGTAAAGTCATCAAGTGAAAATTTTATGTTTTAAACAACTTAATTTGTAATACATGTCAAACAAAGGTTTGGTGAGTAATTTGATAACTAAAAATGAGAATTTATGTAAAAATTCCTAAAGAATATAGTAGGATTAATTCTTGGTCATATTCTCTTATTGGTTCATTTCAACTTAAAATTAAAACCTTGTAAAGAAAAAGTGTCCGAAAAATCACACTTGTTGTTCTATGGCAATATAGAAGCTACTTCAACGGAGTAGCATGAAAATTCATAAGCAAAGCCAACTTTTTGTACTGAAGATTTTTGACTTAACAATTTTTTTGATTAGACGCACAGAACCCATTTTAGAGCCGTGACGCACGGAAAAACCTTGTAAATATTTTTCATATTAGCTGTTTTCGGTTGATCAACCAACATGAAACAATGAATAACTACAGACAACATATTTCGCATATCCTCCATCTTTCTTGTGGCGAAGGTGTTGAATTACATGCAATAACAATAGAGTTAAACTATCACTGGCTTTTCGCGCTTTTTCAACGTTTACCCATTAAAGTCATGTCCTATTTCATCAAAAAAATTTAATGTTTTGGATACCAGTCACTCAAACCAAGCCAATGTGGAAAAAATTTGTCTACTAAATTTGGGTTGGGTTATATGCAAACCTTCTTGGCTCATTTAATTATTTTAGTCTTATTAATTTTAAAAGGAATTCATAAGGAGGAAGTTTTAAAATTTCAGTTCCACTTCAGCCCCTAAGAGCAAACCGAACAAAACATTAATTGATTGATAACAATTTAATGATAAGGATTCCAGTGGCTCAAGAGAAAGTCAATGTGGAAAAAATGTATCCACCAAAGTTTGGGTTTGGCTCAGGGACAACATAAGACGGTACTACTAACCATGTACACATAAATCTTATTACAGAATAGCTTTTAGTCTACTTTTGAGTTGATCTTAAGACAAGTTAACATCAAAAACAGATGTTAACAAAGGTACTCATGCAGTTTAAAGGAGCAGATAACATATAGTTCGTTCTACTAAAAGGGAAATAAATTAAAGTGTTAGCGTTTCTACTGCTTCTACGGTTAGAGTTAAAATCAATGAGAGAAAGAATTTTCGGAGAATCGAAAACACCGGTCATGAGTTGGTGTAAATATATGATATCATAAGTATTAAAATGGGAGTTCCACTTAGCCCCTAACAGCAAACAGATCAAAACGTTTTTGGATCCTCTCTATTCGTTCAACATGCACATTGTAACTTGGGGATCAAACTTGACTTGCGTCCTCCAAGTAAGG
This sequence comes from Tetanocera ferruginea, assembly GCA_958299015.1. Taxonomy (NCBI): domain Eukaryota; kingdom Metazoa; phylum Arthropoda; class Insecta; order Diptera; family Sciomyzidae; genus Tetanocera; species Tetanocera ferruginea. Next base: position 66,420,952 of record OY282644.1, read on the forward strand.
ACGCACTATAACATAATATAACGCTGTATTTATACTCATGTTGTTCAATTTTTTTGTCCATCATTTCATGAATCCAAGCATAGAAGATGCTCTTTTACAAATTTACCGCCAAAAGAGCGGTGTGGTGGAAAATAAGAACTGCCAACGACTTAAGTCATGTTACTATACTGTTCAAACGCAAATGTTATTTTCATTGATAAAGACAGCGGTATCGATCAGCTACTTAAACGCTGTAGCCATGTTAAATGGAGTGCAAAATGCAACTACAAAAGATGCATGATATCCGTGTTAGGAATGGGTGCTCTAGTGTAGTTCGGCAGCATGCTGGTTCAAACCCATAAATCAATTTGTAATTCTTTAATATGAATTTTTTTGCAAACCTGCATCTGATAAATTGTTGCAACCCGCAACTGTTGAATTCTTAGATGAACGTAAGAAATACAATATTTTATTTTAAACTAAAAGATAAAATCTATTTTGCTTAAAAGCAACAAATTTGTATACAAAATCGTACTTTGTCCGTGCAACACGATTTTGTGTCCGTAACGTCACGCTTGTTAAACAGTTATAACTTCCGTAAATATCACTTTTTGTTAAAAAGATGAGTACCATGCTATTGTGTTAGCCTTAATACATCAGGCTGCGTACTCAAAATTTTTAAAAAGTACACCAATAAAAATTAGCTAAAATTTTGAAAAACGTAACACAACCTCAAAAGTCATGTCCTAAAAATGTCCGTGTGCCACGCTAGACAAAAAGTTCAATAACTTTCGAATGAAGCCATCAAGAACAAACATTTGTAGTATTTCTGAAACGGGGCGTGTTAAGTAATAGAATGTGCTAAAAAGTATAACCACCAAAAGCCCATTCTGGAATTCCGAGGTAAATAAAGGGAGAAAAAATCGCACGAATGTCCGTGCGCCACACGTAAAAATGCCCATATAATTATGGCAGATATACAACCTAAGAAAATTATATTCTTTGCTTCAATGCAAAATACAATGTTTTCAATGAAGTGTTTCATTGATTACAGCAAATAACTCATTGATTTAATGAACTACTTTTATCTGTATTTTTATATAAAAAGCTTATCCATGTATCCGACGCAGACGTTAAACTCGAGAACTAAACTATCGCTAAACTCAACCAATTTTAGTATTTTTTTGTTACTAATATTTTTCTAAACCTGCGCTTAACAGTTATTAAAAATTAAATTAATAAAATAGCCAAGAAAATCAAGCTAAAAATAATAAAATCGGTAGACACAGCAAAAAATTGTATCTCACTTTTTCTCTGCGTTGGTGTTTCTGTCTTGAAAAAGACAAAAAAGAAATGATTTATTGAAATAATTTATCTTGTTTAAAAAAGACCACAGTATTTTTTGTGAGATGTTATACTAACTTGTTTAGTGTAACACACCAAATGTTGGTTCTATTCAAGCAGCCATTGAATCATAGATTGAAATCGAGACTGCAATAATGTATTTATTAATAAATTATATGAACTTTTGTATACTTACTCAGGCGGGACTCGAACCTATGTCCACCGGGTGCCAGTCACTTCCACTGAGCTGTTGGTAACATTAATTTATCCGTAGCAAAACATAATTAACTACAGTTTATCACAAAAGCTGTCAGCAAATTTGAACAAAAATACAAAGGTTTTTGTATTTATTATTGAATTTTTTTAGTCCATTCATGAACCCAGAAATTGTTTTATCCTCTTTTGCTTAAACAAAATATTATAACACACTCGACCACAAGGCAATGAATTTTTTTGCTTCTATTCCATTAAAAATTTATAAAGAATAGAGATTTGAACAATTAATTGTTTGGAATAAGAATGCGTTTGTTTAAAAAAATCATGCTAAATTTTCCTCTGTGCATGCTTAAATTTTTTGAAAAGTTAAGATAATTCAAATTCAAAGTGATTTTAAACGAAATTTAGACGTAATGGAAAAATCTGAATACACCGTCTTGTCTATCTATCATCCTTGAATTATGTAATATTGACTATCAAACCTTTTGAGCATTTTTGGCCGTTGTACCGTTAAATTAGAATTTCATTCATGTGCCCCAATTTACGATTAGTGAGTAACAGGTACGCTTCTCAAAAAAAAAAACAAGAGCTCTCCTTCATCTCTCTCTGCAAGGTCACACCTTTTTAAAAATTTATACAATTCTCTTTATTTTGCAGACATTAAAGGTTTTATGTCTTAAATACAAAAATTAATATATTTATTTGATTAAGACAAGTTAGAAAAAATTCAAAAAATAAAAATTCAATAAAAAATTTAATATGGGCAACATTATATTTTTACATGTATTATTAAAGAGAAATATTCAAAATTAATTTAATTAAAGAGTTCAAATTTTTCCCATGTTGCGATGGCAATATATCGGGCTACCAAGTTAAAGTTAAAGTTTTGGTCAGTTTTGTTTATTTCTATGAGCATTTTCTCTTTACAAATTCCATTTCTAAGAGTAATTGTGCAATTGCACTCTTATGTAAAACTTTTGTTACAACAACAACTAACCGCAAAATAAATGCAAAAGATCAAGCATACATCAATTAACGGTAAATTTTTGATTTGCTTTGAGAGATATTCTGATGTAACGTCACGCCAGACAAAAAAGCATTTAGTGCTGTTTTTTCTACGCCGACGTTCAAAAGTGTGTGAAATTTTGCATTTTTATAAATTTTAATAAAGTTGAGTAAATTTTATAACAAAATCGTTAAGAAGAAAAACCATTAATTTAAATAATGGTCGATGGGGTAGGAGTTAAAAAAATATAATATACTAGCGGATGTAACCCGGTGTTACTCGGGGTTGTGCCTCAAGCACAGAAAGAGAACGATTTTCAAAACTGTTCTCATTCTTAAAATTATCAATTCAATTTTAAAATTTTTTAAATTATTGTTTTTTGGGGTTTTGCCCAGACATGCAGAACGAAATAAACAAAATTTTTTCGATTCGTTGAGACCGAAAAATAAATTATCAAAATTATTTCGTTTTTTAAATAACGTTAAAAATTTATCAAATCAAATTTCGTTTCGTTGAAAAACGAAAAATTTTCTATAATTTTCTCCTATGCTAAACAAAATTTCTTCTGATACAAAAAAAAACGAAATTTTTTTGTTGAAATTAACGCTATTTTCAACGGTTGATTGGGAAAAAAACGAAAAAATTTTATATCGTTTTCTCCGAAACGAAATAAATATTTTTCGTTTTTTGAATTAACGTTATTTTTTTATTTCGTTTCAACGAAACAAAGAAAATATTTCGGTTACCGTTAAAACTAACGTTAACGTGCATGCCTGGTTTTGCCCCCTCTTCCGTCGAAAGTGTTTAGTAAAGTTCCGTAAAACTGTACCTGCCAGACATGATTAAAATAAAAAATGACATTTTCAACGTCTCGATCTGACGTCTGATTTCTGAGGAAAATGGACACCCATACTCAGAAAAAAAAAAACACATATCTTCCTCCGGTGAAAAATGTCTCTATTTTCGATAATAGCAATTTTCTCTTTTCAAATAAAATTTTCTTCGATTAGAATAAATTTTTACATTTTCGAAGAAATATTTCTACACGTGTGGGAAATGGAAATATTTCAAAGTCTCTAATAATGATAAGTATTTTTCTCACACAAAAAAAAAATCTCGCACGAGAAAAATACGTTTAAAGTTGTTCTTGGCATGCATTTAATATGCAATTTTATCTCAAATAAATTCCAATTTTAAAAAATTCTGTAAGCATCAATTCGATTTTTGGATTGTCTTCGTTCAACTTCGGTTTTGGTCGATACTGTTCGGTTAATTTTTTTTCATCTTTATATAGCTTCTGCTGTTATTCGTTAAACTTCTTTTTTTTTCGTTCGTCTTTGGTTCTTGACTTCGTTTGCCTTCGGGTCATTCCTTGATTTTTGTCGAAAGAACTGTTAAAAGCATAGGATCTATTTCAGTAACAGATACAAATGCTTGCCAAGTTTCATCAAAATCGGTTCATCCATTTTGACGTGAATGAGCCGAACATAGTTTATTGAATAAAGCGCCCTTTCAAGGAAGTTTTCTGAAATTTAAATAGCCTCAATTCTGTTGCAGAGTCAAGTTATTTCTCATACCAAATTTTAGTAAAATCGATCAAGTCATTTAGGAGTTATTGAGCCTTAACAATGCACTACTTAAAGCGCCCTCTTGCGGAAGTTTTTGGAATTTTTTATAGCTTATGTTTTATCCTGGGCGCAGTCGAACCGTCATTCCAAATTTAATTGAAATTGGTCCATATGTTTTGGAGTTATTATAGAGTGCCACGCCCAATTTTTTTAACCTATGCTTTATCTTGGGTGCAGTTGAACCTTCATACCAAATTTCACTGAAATCGGTCCAGGAGATTAGGACTTATTAAGTCTTAAAAATGCACTACTTAAAGCGCCCTCTTGCGGAAGTTTTTGGAATTTTTTATAGCTTACGTTTTATTTTTGGAGCAGTTGAATCTTCATACCAAATTTCATTGAAATCGGTCCAGGCGCTTAGAAGTTATTATAGAATGCCACGCCCACATACTTCCGCCCACTTTTTTAAACCCCCTATGTTCTTTCTCATTATGAAAGGTACTTGGTGTTTAAATTTCAGCTCTATCGGATAAACGGTGCGCGAGCCTTTACGGAACAGACAGACAGACAGACAGACAAACATTAGAAGAAGATAATAGCTAATGTTTATGTTTTATTTACGTCAAATATTTTTTTAAACAAATTTTAACTTAAAATGTTCGGATGGAAATTTAAGTACCGTAACGCCAGTCACGTCACGCCAGATGACTTAGCCTAATAATGAAAACCAAAAGATTTTTTTAATTTGATAACCAGCAAAATAAACTCATATTATTTTAAATTCTTCCAAATAAAGTTTTGTATAAAAAGTTTCGCCCAATTTGCAGAGTGTTGCAAATTTTCTTATCTAAGTCGAAAACCACTTCTGTTTTTTGTAACGTCACGCCAGTGCATATTTTTGCTAATATCTTTTAATGCTTAGAGTCGATTGTTTAAATTTTTTTTCTTAATATAGAGCAACTTAATTACAACGCAAATATAAAAAAAAAGCTTTTAAAACTTAGACTTCTTCATTCTTTTTTTTAATTTTTTCGTACAAAACGTACAAAACGCCAGTTTGGAAATGCCCATGTGTTAAAGCTGGTCACTCACTTTTTGATGATGCATCACACTGCATACTTGTTTTCTAAATTTATGATTTTTATAATTTTTATGAGATTTGCACTTTTTGCTCAAATTGCAAAACTTAACACTAAATAATGCATCGAAGTTATGTTAATCGCTTTACAGCTCTTACTTTTCTGCAATTTTTTGATGAGTTAATTTCGTTTCTTACAAATTGAACGGTGCTAAAAAATCAAAGTTGCTTTTAAGCCACATTTGGATCGAAAGTGTTAATCAAGATAGAAATTCTTTCTTATCAATTTTTATAACAGTACCAAAAGTTGTATAATATAGGGCACTGTAACGTCATTATTCACCCGAAGAGTAGTAGTGCCTTCGCTTGAAGGCTGGCAGCATATCATAACTTCCTAGTTAAATAAATAAATTATCAAATTTGGTCAAGAAATGAACAGAAAAAGTAATTTTAAATAATTTTTACTTTGTAGTGATTTAAAAGTCGGTTGTTTTTTTTTTCTTTTTCACATTCGGGCAACAGGTTTGCTGATAAAACATTAAATTTTTCTTAAATATAATGTTGAACTCTTTAAATTACGCCTCAACCATCAAGATTATACTGTTCGTGCCATACAACAGCGCCTAATTCGATAGCTGTTCCACTTGGGACGGAAACGAGCTACAGAATACGAACATGTTCGATTACATAAGAGATAAGAATGTAATCCCCGCTGTTTGGTTTTTGTGTTGCTGTCGCTGTTACTGCTGCTATTTTGGCCATTTGTATTTAAGCTGCGTTAGGTGCTTAAAATTGACGACGACAACAATGGATAACAACAACATCATGAAAAAAAAAAAAAAAAAAAAAAAGGAATACAACACAACAAGAAAAACAACAACGTAGTGAAGTAGTGACAACCAAGCGAACCCAGGAGAGGTAAAAAATGTACGCTCTAAGGCAGTCAGCAAAGCAAAAACGGACATTAGCCTCAATGAAAGGACGAAAAACGTAGCACGAAGAAAACGATGACAATAAAAATGAGTAAAACTGGAAAAAAAAACAACAGCAAATGGAAAGGAAGAAGAAGCAATGACAACATTTAGATAAGAGACTGAAAACTAAGACAGCATTGATAAAACTTTGAAACTGTAAAAAAAAAAAAAAAAATATGGCCGTCCATCTTCCGGCAGCGACTTCGAATAACAAGACTTTTTTTGGACAAATAAAAAAAAAGAGAAAAGAAAAGCAGAATTAAGGTGTTAAATCACCATTCGTTGTCGAGGTCCTTGTTGTTGTCGTCAATAATATCCGGATCCGCTGGCTTTGTGCTGTTGTAGTATATGTAGTTAGTATCATTTTGTTGTTGTTGTTGGCGTTGTTGACGTTGTTGCTTAAGCATATAATAAGCTTATGGGTCACAACAACTCAAAGTGCTGAGCTACTTTCAATTGGCTTATAACGCCGCTTTCAATATGTGTTGGCTTATGTCGGTGTAAGTGTGTGAGTGTCAGCGTACTTTATACTTTTGCTTTTGCTTTTAACTTTTTTTTTTTTTTTTCTAGGCAATTGTAATTTTTTACTCTTGTGCGCTGACTTCCTGAGCATTTTGACTGCTATCAACACTAAATGCTTAAATTATTCCAAACTATTCACATTTACACGCAATTTGAACTGATTTTTTATCTCCTAAATTTTTTTTTTTTTTTTTGTGTATTCTCTTTTGTCAACTCAGCCCACAAAACCCCCACTAAGCAACCCATTAAAGTGAAATCGGCAAGTTTTATAGACATCCAAAAATGACTTCAGGATGTTTGTCGTCTAAAAATAATGACATCAACTTGTTTGGAGTCCATACATTGAAGTGTTGTTTTTTGTTTTGATTTGGCAATAAATTTTGGCAGTTAAGCACTATTTTGTTATTTTTTTTTTTGGTTTCTTTCTTTCCTTCTTTCTTAACTGATTTCAGAAACGAGTCCTAAATTAGTTTTAATGCATTTCTTATGTCTAGAACTTGAGTTTTTTCTTTGCTCTTTTCCTTCGCTAAATTAAAGTGTGAATTTATGCAGTTTAGTAAGTTTGTATTCGGTAACGAAACATAATGGAAAGTGGCTAATTAAAATCTGCAAAGTTGATATCTTAACTAACTTCCGTTGGTAAAAGAAAAAAAAATATTTTTGTACTACTTTTCAAGTTCTTTTAATAGACAACAATATATTAGAATTTCTGACTTAAAGTATGATCAAAAATAAATATCTCACAATGAATAGAATAGCAAAATGTCTCAAGAAAGAATCCAAAACTCTGCAAACACAGTACCGTTGTATGCAAGAACATAAAAAAATAAAAGTAATATTTCAAAAAGTTTTTCTTCAATGATAATGCATGAAGAACTTTAAAAGAAAATATTAATTTCTGATAGTTCCCAATATTTATGTTCTTCTTTTTTTATTGGAATATAACTGTAGGTTTGGGAAAATAATTAAGGTTTGCGGTATATTCATATTACAATATTGAATTAAATTCTGATTTAATGTCAAATAATGATGCGATGATACCACTTACTAAGGTTTAGATATACTTTTAAGTTTGCCTAAAAACTGAGAAAATGCATTTTTTTGTCAAATTATCCTCGCTCTACCCTACACAATATCTCACAATAGCTCGATGTAAGCGTGCTAGACTGTCATTCGGAAAACGTGGGTTCGAATCTTGGCTGTGTAAGTATCAAAAATTTTTAATTTAATTATTGAAATTCTAATTCTGCTTCGTCAAAAATAAACGTATTAATAAGTTTTACTTAAAAAACATTAATAAAAAAAAAAAATAAAATATTTGGTGTTCTTGTTGGGGATAGAACCCATGTCAAACGAGTTCCTTGACTCGAACGCCAGCACACTCGGCTTAACTTGAACTTCCAAAACAATTATTAAATTTCATTAAGTTCGATGTTTTTTCGTTTCAAGCAAGAATATTTTTAAGTTGATGACAACTGAATATTCGTTTATGGCAAATACAGTTTGCAAACGAAGTATAGTTGGTGAATTTTTCAGTTGCGGCAAACGAAAAATTTTTTTGCGTGCACATTAAGAGTGGGTCAAAAAAAAAGTTTAAAAAAACCAACCCCCTATTTTGAAGTTCACCTCGAGAGGATTCCGAAAAAAATAAAGTTTTTTTTTTGGACCATCGGCAAAACATCCAAAATGGTCTTTTTTGCATGACTTAAGCATTACATGCCAGATCTTAAAAAAATATATGTCGTCGAAAAGGGCTTAGCAAGCACTATGATGTCTTTTTAGAACGTTTTGACTTTTGAGGTCATATTCAACTAGTAAGCCCCGTTAGCCCGATTTACCCCCCTTAAATTTTTTTTTTTCTCATAAGGCACTCCTTTAAATTTGTTTAATTTGTGTCAAAAAACTTATTTAGGTACTAAGTTTAAAAGCAAAGAAGTTATAATAGTTCAAATATTTGATGTAATCCTTTTGTTTATAGAAAATTGTCTTTTATTTTATTCAACGAACAATTACATATATGTAGGGCATCTCCCAAAAACGGTCCACCAAATGTGAAGGAAAACATTAAAATTAAGCACTCTAACAGCTTTTAACTTTATTTTTTTTATTTTGATTAGTATTACTGCTATGTAACTTGAATTCAACTCATTATGATGTATTTTTATTAAAATTTATAATGAACATCTTTGCTGTATTTTACTACTGTGGAAAAATTTGTCGCGTCCGTATTCGTGTTATATCTATTTAAAACAAGGTAAGAGATAGTTCTAATATTTCATAAGTCTACGAAGAATAGTTATCCTTTGACCTCCATTAACATCTTTATTATATATAAAAAATAGTTCTCAAAATTAGCTAAATTTTGCATATTTCTATACGAGCTTTAAAAAACTTATATGTTTTGTTGCGTCCGTTCCATTGAATGATTGCTTATTACTTTGTACTAATTTGTTCTACATCTCGCCAATATTTTTATAAAATGTAGCACTCTTTCGAAGCGTTAGAACACTTAAAATACATTTCGGCGCATTTTGTTTCTTTCTTGTTTTTCGAGTAATTAAAACTGTGCGAATGTCGCGTCCGTGCCACTGGGAGATGCTCATATATTAAACAAAATTGTATAAGAAACGTCACAATATATTCAAGTTTCCCAAAATAAACCTTAGCTAAATAATAACATACCAAGAGTTTGAAAAATTCTTCACGAATTGCGGCTTCACGAATAAATTAATGTTTAGTGATTTAGAGAAGACTCCTACCCCCTCCCCTCCCCCGTTGCCTTCAAATTTTGATCCATCAATGTAAATTAATATGTAATTGCTAGGTGGAAGGTTTCCAATAACCCATTAGTTTCTGGAGGGCATGGATACATCAAACGTTTTGTAGAAGAAAACTTTTTGCGTGATGAATTCTACAGTCTTGGGTATTGAAGGAAATTGTTTCCTTCAATGAGAGACGGCTTCCAGACGTGCCGTTGTATTTCCAGCCATCTATTTTGTTAGGATATAAAGTGGTATGAGGTGGAACATTGTGCCAAGTTCATATGAGTAGTGGTTCTCAGTGCTCTGCTAATACACAGCTCAGCTGATATTGGCTTTTTATACCCTAAACCTGATAGGTCAGGGTATATTAACTTTGTGCCAACGTCTGTAACGCATAGAACGAAGTGAGTCCGGTATAGAAAGTATATATATTCTTGATCAAAGTTACCTTGTGAGTCGATCTGTCCATGTCTGTCCGTTAAGAGTTGCCACATTTTTTGAGTTTAAACGATTTTGCATATAGAAGTGATGCCAGTGTTTACTTTATTTTGACTCGTAAAATTTGTTATATTTAATAAAAAAGTGAGGTATTTTCAAATGGGTTGTGTTTTTGCTTACTTTTTTTAATGAAGTTAATTCTAATATAATTGCTTATGAATTTTTCCATATAACGTTTTTATAAGTATTATTAATCTATTCATAATAAATCTTCTTGTGTAACAATATTTGGTGTTTACTTTATTTTGACGCTCACAGTATGTATTTGACATAAAAACAAAGATGTCTTAGAAAAATTAGTGTCATCCGCCCAAGGATACGACCACCTACCATACAATGCAAAAATTGAAAAAACAATAAATAAGCTTATGTTTGCCTTACAGGGATAAAATTTGGTACGTACGTATTTTATAAAAAAACAGAGATGTTTTTGAAAAATGGGCGTCATCCACTCACTTACATGCCTACCACCGGTTTAACCCAAACAATTAAAAACTTCAAAAATAAACTCATGTTTTACCTACAGAGACACAATTTGGTATGTATGTATTTTATACCAAAACCACGATGAGTTAAAAAATTGGCCGTAATCCGATATGTATCGTTGAGCGTTTGTACGATACAAAATGTGAAACAATATCAAGAACTAGATAATGTATCTTGTAGAAGAGTTCTAAATTTTAACAAGATTGGTTATAACTTTTTGGGAAATCATGACAGCTAATTTGCAAAAATAAGTTTGGACTCAAGCTTTTGGGAGAATATTCTGGACATATTGTACAATGTCATAAGGAAAAAACAAAATTAATTTTCAAACCGACCCAACCGCTAAAAAATCAGTCATATTTAAAATTTAAGTTAAGTTTTTATAAATAGTATTTTATTTATATTAAAAAATATTTAAAATATTGCTATAATTGTATACTTTTTCCACCAAAATATGCAAGTCTTGCAATCAAGAACGAATATCGGACACTGTTTGTCCAAAAATGCTTTTGTTATTTGGATGCGAATACTTATCGAAATAATGCACATTTTAATTGTTTCCAAAGCCTTGCAAGAAAATAAAAAATAAAAAATGTAAATAAATACCGAGTTTCTTTCTCAAAATTTGATCTCTCGCCGAGTTAAAGTCAAAATTATTTAGTTCAAACTGTACAACAGCCGAGCAACGAAAAAATGAAACAAGTTGTAAAACGGATGTACAACAGGCACTGTCAGGACATTTAGGCCGTACAGAAGATGTACAGCAGTGGTAGCGATCATTTTTAAAATTACTTGCTTCTGCGTTGTTAGGGGTCTTTAGAATCGGCCAAAATCTTTCGAAGTTGCCAGTTTTACAGCCGTTTACGGATTTTTTATTGTTCTAAGAAAGTTAAACGAAGGTTTTAGGCAGTTATACGAAGGTTTTAAGGTTTCTACAATATTTTCAATTTTTCTCGGGGAAAATGCAATTTTTTCTCCCCACAATAACTGAATACTGTTGTGACTCATTCGTCACAAGCGAAGTTGAGTTGTTTTTATATTATAAACTACAAATACTGACCTACCTCAATAATAATGAAGCGATCAGCGTTTTTGTAATGCTTGCCAATTTAAGTTTACGGTCAAGCACCCAACAATTAAAAAGTGCAACGGTCAGCTTAAAACAGCAAGTAAGCACGGGCCAGCTACTTGAGCTGAGCTTCTGTTACCATAGCTTATAAATTATATTGCGGAAGTAAACAAAGAATGTATATTTGTAATATGTTTGTTTGTATATTTAAAATACGAAGTATGTATATTTGTATGTTGTTTAGCAAAAATGTCTAGGTTAATGTCTAGGTTAATTGTATATATGTAACTATTATGTAATTGTCATCAAGTTTCATTACGGAAGTTAAGATAATGATCTTGAGACCAAGTAGATTTTAAGATTCAAATCTGTGATATAAATAAGAGTAAAATTAATAAAAAGAAGAGAGTTAATTAAGCAATCAAGAAGTGAAGTGTCATTTTTAAACTTTCAGGTACCACCAGCGCAGAAAAACATTTGGTGAGTATACATTTAATGATGTAACAGGTAATATTTAACGTTACACAACAGAGTTGTGTGGGTTCAACGGAGAACCCCACGCAACATTATGGCGCAGCCGGTAGGATTTCACCGGGCCTCCACACAACATTATGGCGCAGCCAGTAGTCCTTTTTAAAAAAGGGTTGTCCCTTTTAAAAAAGGATAGTGATTCGAACTCGGTTACCCGTGTTCAAATTAATAAATAAATAATAATAACTTCCCAAAGATTCTGCGATTCCGTAGCCAATTCCTTGTAGTTGACCGGACCCTCCAGAATATAATTAAAAAGGTTTAAAACCAGTAAAATAAAAATTTGTAGATTAGATTACAGAATTAAATTTAGAGAGAAACTATAGTATAGGGTGAGAGTTGTTGTTGAACACAGAAAATTTTAAAGGCAACGAAAAGATAATGAAATCATAATAAAAAAAAATTCAGAATGAACATATGCGAGATAGCGAAAATAGTATCGGAGCTTGTGCCTCTATTTTCAGGAGCAGACTCCAGTGAGCTACATGAGGAAGTGTATAAGTTTAAACTTGGGACAGAATTAGCTTTCCAAGTGGTAGGACAATCGAATTTAGAAAAATTTATTCAATGTGTGAAACTAAGACTTTATGGAGATGTTTTCAAATTAGTAAGACCAAGACAATTTAATAATCTTAATGAATTATTTATACTTATAAAGAAAACGTATTTGGAAAGAAAAGAATTAGATGTAGTATGGCAGGAAATACAGAAAACATTACAACAACCTGGTGAAGAAATACGAAAATATGCAAGACGGTTAAGTGCTCTAAAAACAACAGCAGAAGATTTAATAAATAACGAATACAAAGACGGTGTGTCCGCACTTTTAAGTGAATTAAATAAAACTGTGATTACAACTTTCAGAGTAGGTCTGCAGGATTCAACTCTGAGAATATATATGCTAAGCGTTAAAACAGGAACATTTGAGAGTGTAGTGGAAGAAGCGATAAGTGCATTTGGGCTTATCGAAAGAGGGAAAAATACGAGACCAAATCAAAGGGCATTTGGTATAAATTTCAGTAAAAATGATGTGGCATGTAGGTTGGCTGATCATGAGGTTGAAGCAGGTCATAGGCCTTACTCATCATCAGAGAACCTGCCAGGAATTCAAATAACAAGAAATTATGAGAATATAAGGTCTAGAAATGTTAACTTAACATGTTCATTTTGTAGTAGAATAGGGCACACAGGAGATGAGTGCTACGAAGTAAAAAATCAAGTTTATTGTCAGAAGTGTAGACATTATGGTCACGAATATAAATTAAACTGTTCGGCTAGCAGAAATATGAATAATAATGAAATAAAGGGAAATCAAAACAGTTATGACAGAAGTCAGAATAATTATAACATAAATCAAAAGAGCAATGGTAACATGATGCAAGAATCAAACAAATATGAGGTTAAATGTAAATGGTGTGCAAGATTAGGACACAAAATGCAGGATTGTGATGCAAAGAGAGAATACGATTCGAAACAGGGAAACTATTGAGGGCCCAGCCAAGGCCAATGAGCTGGGAACCCAAAAAATTAAGGAAAACTGGGCCAAGTAGGGTAGTCACAGATGATTTCACGTCAAAAAAGATTGTAAACATCTGTACACCAAGGAAAATGGGGAACAAAATACCAGAAAATCGTACATCGGTAGATAAGACTAAAGTTTTGGTAACTAATGAAATAACAGAAAGCACCTCGACAGAAGATAGTACGTCAGAAGATAAGGCTAATTTTTTATTTAACAATTTTTATTCAAACATCGAAGAATTGATGGTAACAGAGCAAGAAAAAATAGTGGAGGAAGGTTTAACGTCGCAAAAGATAGTAAACATCCTCACCACTGAGTCAAAGATGGAAGTATCAACAGATAAGGATACAGTAGGAAAAGAAGCTATATTAAGTAGTTCTCAGGAAAGAGATAAGGATTTAGCAAACTCGTTACACAATAAGAATTTTACGTTTCAAAATAGGAACGAACAAGGTAGGAGTTTTGGTTTTCGCAAAGTCAATGATGTGTTCATAGAAATTCCCTGTAAGGATTCTATAGAAGGACGACTCATTTTACTTGTGGATACCGGGGCTGAAGCCAGTTTAGTTAAACTGAATACATTAAAGAAAAATTTGAATAAAGATACAAGGGAAATTAAACATTTGAGTGGAGCATTTGGAGGTTTTGTAGATACTTTGGGGTCTGTAGAGATCCAACACGATAAGATAAAGAACTTAAGTTTTAAGTTACACGTAGTGGCACTAGAACAAGGGTTGCCTGCAGATGGTATTTTAGGTCGGGATAGTTTGTGGAATAATTCAGTTATAGATGCCATTAATAAGACGTTAACAGTCTATGGTAAACACATGGAGACTAGGGTGGAATTACCTCTAAAACAAATAAACGAGATTAGTTCTTTAAGCTACAATAAGGAGATAAGTGTTAAAGCAAGAACAATACAAACGGTTAAAATTCCGATAAAAACAAATATTTCAGTTGTTGTAATCCATAAACAAGAGATTATGCCGGGGGTTTATTTAGGTGAAACGTTAGCAAATGTGAAGAATAAAATGGCATATGCAACAGTGCTAAATGCGAATAAAGATGACTGTGTCATACCTAAAGATTTTAGACCAAATTTTTCAAATTTTAAAGAGTTCATAGTGGATGCGAGCTCGTCGTATAGTGCAAGGGAAGTAGACGTAAGAGAAAGGGTTAATAGATTGATAGAAACAGTTAAATTCGACAAAAGTTTAAACACTGAAGAAAGAGCATCAATAGAAAATTTAATAACGTCTTTTCATGATATTTTCTTGCTTGAAGGAGATAAATTGTCATGCACCTCTGTTTTAAAACATGAAATTCAAATGCAAAGAGATCAAGCACCAATTAATCAAAGACAGTACAGGTTACCACAAATGCGTAGAGAGGAGATACAAAGACAAGTAGAAAAACTTTTAGATGATGACATAATCAGGCCAAGCAAGTCCCCGTGGAATTCACCAATGTTGCTTGTTCCAAAGAAAGCCGGGGAAGACGGACAGAAAAAGTGGAGATTAGTTATTGATTTCAGAAAAGTAAACGATGCCACAATCAAACAAGTTTTCCCTATTCCTCGAATTGACGAAATTCTGGATCAGTTAGGTCATTGTAGATATTTTTCAACACTAGATCTAGCTAGTGGCTATCATCAAGTTTTAGTGAATAGCAAGGATAAGGAAAAGACAGCTTTTAGTACGTCGTTAGGTCATTATGAGTTTAACAGAATGCCGTTTGGACTAACTGGAGCCCCAGCTACATTCCAAAGGCTTATGAATCACATACTTACAGGACTACAAGGAATAGATTGTTTTGTATATTTAGACGATATTGTAATCTATGGTAAAAATTTACAGCAACATGAGGAAAAACTTGGAAGAGTTTTTCAGAAATTGAGGGAGAATTGTTTAAAGTTAAACACAGAGAAATGTCAATTTTTACGTCGTGAGATAGCATATTTAGGGCATAAATGTTCGGAAATGGGAGCTTTGCCAGATCCACAAAAACTGGAATGTGTGAAAAATATACCAGTTCCGAGAAATAGAAAGGAAGTTCAGGCATTTTTGGGTTTAGTAAATTACTATAGAAAATTTATAAAAAATATGTCACAAATCGTGTTACCAATAAATAATTTGCTTAAAAAGGACGTAAAGTTTCAATGGACAGATAACTGTCAACAAGCTTTCCAGACGTTGAAGGAAGCAGTTACCTCGTCTCCAGTTTTAGCTTATCCAGATTTTGAAAAACCTTTCTTATTAACTACAGACGCCAGTGGAGAGGCACTAGGTGCGGTTTTATCGCAAGGAAAAGTTGGCGAGGATAGGCCAATTGCATTCGCGAGTAGGGCATTAAATAGCGCAGAAAAACGCTATTCAACAATAGAAAAAGAATTTTTAGCAATTGTCTGGGCAACGAAAAATTTTAGGGCTTATCTGTTAGGCAGGCCTTTTAAGATATATACGGATCATCAACCATTGAGGGGAATAGCAAATCTGAAAGACCAAACATCGCGTTTAGCACGATTCCGGCACAAACTTTCAGAATACGAGTATGAAATTATATATAAACCAGGTAAACGAAATTTAAATGCGGATGCGCTTAGTAGGATACCCCAACAAGAGCAGGATATAGTAATAGTTCAAACAAGGTCAAAGGCTAATGAACAAGAAAAGAAAATTGAAACGGAAGAAACTGCAGAGAAATCTAGTGAACAATATGATGAGGTGTTAGACCAACAGAATAAAGAAATAGTAATTCTAACCGATCCAAAAGACATTAAAAGAATTTTGAGAGATTTTCATGATCTACCACTAGGTGGGCACCAAGGAGCTTTAAAAACCTATTTCAGAATAAGGCAAGAATATAAATGGAAAGGGATGCAAAAGCAAATCAAGGAATATGTTAAGAAATGTCACAAATGCCAGGTTAATAAATGTTCTAAATTAACAAAAATGCCAATGGTGTTAACAGATACACCAACGCGTCCATTTGATAAAGTTTACATGGACATAGTGGGTATCCTGCCAGAGACTGTGTCAGGAAATAAATACATACTTACTTTTCAAGATGATTTTTCGAAATACATGGCATGTGTCGCAATACCAGATGCTGAAGCTAGTACAGTATCAAAAGCGTTCTTCGACGAAATTATAACTCGTCACAATACTCCGAAAGTTCTGATTACCGATAATGGTTCAAATTTTGTGTCGAAATTATTTTCGGATGTGTGTAAAATGTTAGGAATTAAGAAATTACACATAACTCCATACCACCCACAGGCTAATGGCTCATTGGAAAGAAGCCATCGTCCATTAGCAGAATACTTACGAAGTTTTGCAAAAGAAGATGGGTCAAATTGGGACCAGTGGTTAACATCTGCCATGCATGTGCACAATAACACACCGCACATGAGCACCAAACAAACTCCGTTCAAAACTTTATATGGGTTTAATTCAGAAATGCCAACTAATCTCAAACGTAAATGTAGTCCGGTGTATAACACCGAAGATCCTTCAAAAATCCTTAAATACCAAATCCAAAGAACTCACGAACTAGTGAGACAGAACCAGGAGCGAGCAAAAGAATTATCAAAAATACATTATGATAACTCTTTAAATCCTGTAGAATTTAAAATTGGTGACAAAGTACTGATGAAAAATCAGGCTAGAAAAAATAAATTTTCACCAATATGGATAGGCCCATATGAGGTCATAGCAATAAAAAGTCCGGTTACCACTGAGATTTTAATAAAAAGAAAAGCTAAGAAAATACATAATAATTTACTGAAGTTGTTTCACAGTAATTAAATTATGTTATAAAAATAAAAATTAAATTAAATTAAAATTAGAATTACATTTAAAAATTCAATCAAACATTAAATTAAACCAAAAATATGAAAATAAAATCAAACGAAACTAAATAAGTTTCATTAAACAGAGATATTGAATTTTTTTTTGAGATGAAAAAAAAAATTGTTTTTTAAATTCGTTGAGATAAAGGTATTCATTAATTTTTTTAATTTAACAAAGGCATTTGAAAATTAAATTTTTAATTTTTGAAAAGAAGTTTTCAAACATTAAATAAAAAGAAAATTGTTTTTAATCAATAAATAATTTCAAATTAATTATATGTTAATAGAGGGTTAAAATACAAAAGATTAAAAAGTTGTAAGAGATATTTAAGAAATTAAATTAAAATTATACAAGAGAAAACTCACAAATTTAATTTACCATACTACAAGATAAAAATTAATATTTACGATAAGATTTTTATAAAAATCAAAACTACACATTTATTACACGAAACTTTTCCGTATCAATAATCGTGGTCCTAGTTCTGGTTCGAGTTGGCCGTAGCAGCAATAAAACTGAGTCGATCAGGTGGACAACGCTATACAAGAGAAAGGAGCTATTCTGACGAAGTTCGTGGCCTCAGACGTTAATGAGTTAAAAGTATCAAAGGCTAAGTAATGAAGCAAAACATGCTTCAAGTAAAACATATAAGAAAGCATTTAAAAAAAAAAAAAAAAAAAAGAAGAAAAAATACAACAAGAAAATATACAGGCTTTTAAATGTTTGTGGAAGGTTACAAAGTGTTATTAAAAATTTAAAATTACAGCGACAGATTGTATACACAACGAATCAAACAATTTTCCGTTTAAACGAGAAAATCAATTAAGTCGTAAGATTTCTTTATGATTGAAAGGCTTACAAGTACAACGATTAAAAATGAATTCGGATATGCATAATTTGTTATTACAAAATGCATTCTGGTTTAAGAAAACCACGAAAGTACGTCTATAATGTGAAATACCTGCATTTAGTTCATACCTTTCTAGGAAAACGCTTAACCAGAACGAAACCAAAGTGTTTGATAAATATAAAGAGTCGCTTCCCAATTAACAATACTAGCAAACATAGCTTGTCAAAACTAAAAGCAAACTTTAATATAAACTAACGAAAATATGAAAAACACAAAACACGAAATAAAAACGAAATTAAGCATATTTTTTCGTAACTTCAAGACTTCACCAACTTCAAGACTTCACAAGAAGTAAAGTAGTTTAAATACTTCAATAGAGAAGAAAAGGGGTGACATATACTTGTCACTAACGGTTATCAATGATCATCATAAAACAGAACATCAGCAGAGTCCTCATAATAATGCCAGGAAGAAGAACAACTTTATCGAAAATCAAAAAACTAATCATCAAAATTACTAGGACCCACGAACAGATACACATAAATAAAGTAAAGAATATTAGATAGCTTAAACAAAACTTATTTAGCACACGATATTACTAAAAAATGTAAACATGCAAGGAATTTTAAAAAATTAACTGTAAAATGATGCCTGTCTCTTCTCACATATAAGTACTTTAAGATTGAAGAAAATTAAACCTATTCAAGGTAAAAATTTTCTTTCAGATGGGGGAAGGAAACCTACAATAACTTTATCACGTAATAATTAAAAATCCTAAATTTAAGAGAAAATACACAAAAAATAAATAGAAAAGAGTGTAAAAAATAAGAAAATAAATATATAAAAGGAAAATATAAGATACAAATTGCTATTAAGAAATATTTTCATTAAAAACAAAATTAAGAGAATTATTATTATAAGACAAATTCAAAAGAAAAAAAAAACACTGCATATAAAATTCAAAGAAATCTTTATTCGAAAAAAGTTATTAAATATTAATGTATTAATGATTAAAATGAACCTTATATACATACATAATGCAAAATTCTGATAAATTCATGTGACGAAAAATTATTGCTAAATGAATAGAATAATTTTTCTTTGTCAGAGGGGGGAGGAATGTTGTGACTCATTCGTCACAAGCGAAGTTGAGTTGTTTTTATATTATAAACTACAAATACTGACCTACCTCAATAATAATGAAGCGATCAGCGTTTTTGTAATGCTTGCCAATTTAAGTTTACGGTCAAGCACCCAACAATTAAAAAGTGCAACGGTCAGCTTAAAACAGCAAGTAAGCACGGGCCAGCTACTTGAGCTGAGCTTCTGTTACCATAGCTTATAAATTATATTGCGGAAGTAAACAAAGAATGTATATTTGTAATATGTTTGTTTGTATATTTAAAATACGAAGTATGTATATTTGTATGTTGTTTAGCAAAAATGTCTAGGTTAATGTCTAGGTTAATTGTATATATGTAACTATTATGTAATTGTCATCAAGTTTCATTACGGAAGTTAAGATAATGATCTTGAGACCAAGTAGATTTTAAGATTCAAATCTGTGATATAAATAAGAGTAAAATTAATAAAAAGAAGAGAGTTAATTAAGCAATCAAGAAGTGAAGTGTCATTTTTAAACTTTCAGGTACCACCAGCGCAGAAAAACATTTGGTGAGTATACATTTAATGATGTAACAGGTAATATTTAACGTTACACAACAGAGTTGTGTGGGTTCAACGGAGAACCCCACGCAACATTATGGCGCAGCCGGTAGGATTTCACCGGGCCTCCACACAACAATACTTCATTTCGTTGTAAAAATAACCAATTGGCGCTAGCTTTAAAATTCGTCCTTTGATGAGTACTAATGGAGCTCATTTCCGAAAATATAAAACAACAAATTTCTGACTCCTTGGGATGAAAAACTAAGAGCCGAAATATGAAAAACTCGTTTGAGTTGTAGCCATCAAAATAACCGATGAAATTTCCTTTAAAATCGACTTTTGATATCGTCATATTTAACACTAACATACTAAAAAAAGAAACAGTTTCGATAGTATCGTAAGTGTAGACGTAGAATTCCGTTTTAGTTGTATCCTCTTCTACTTTGTCTCTTTGGTCCGATTGTTTTGTTCATTTTGCACGTATTTTTATTAATCTGCCAAAAATTAAAAAATAAATGAATAACACTTAATTTTGGACTAATTATCGATGCCAAAACAAAGAAAAAGTTAAATAGTAAGTATGATTAAATGAGCAAGCAAAAAGAAACAAGCAAAATTTCAAATTTTTTCGATCATTTTGTTAAGTTTGACAGGTTGAGTTCATTGACTTAGTTGAAAAGAAGGAGAAGCAAATGCACTTTACATTGCTGCCACTTTCGTCTCTGCCCGATATATAGTTTGCGAGCTACAGTCAGTTTAACTACTAATTTCAAATTAAAATGAACACTCCGATTTTTAAAAAATCGTATGGTTACTATATTTCACGCTGAGCACATGTCCTCTCCTCTCATCTCTGTCTCATATTTAGTTTGCTAGCTACACTTTCTGTTCGATGTATAGTTTGCAAACTACACTCGCTAGTGCTAGTGGGATGTGGAATCCAAATTAATTTGCATTAAAAACAAAAATTAAAATTTTACGCCATCTATTGGGTAAAAGCATAAAAAGAAATATGATCCAATTCATTTTTTTCATAAAAGTTAAATCTAAGCGGATCACAGACCCATTTCGTTAAATTTGACAGATTGAGTTCATTGACTGAGTTGAAAAGAGGTTCATGAACTCTGGTGTCAAAATAGTATACTAGAACAGTAGTGCATACATAAACCCAATGCGAACTAATGCTTACAATGCTGCCAAAGCGAACCAATCAGTTCGTGCAAGACCAAAGTATACAAGCATAAACAACGAAAAAAAACAAAGACAGCAGCAGGCACATAAGCAGCTGATGATTGATTTTCTTATATAAAAACATGCATTTTTCTTCTTCTATTTTACTATTTTGTGACTTTAATATAAAAGTGACAAAATCCAAAGTTAGATATTCATTCAGCGCAGGATATATCTGATATTTTAGTATATATATTATCTTTGAACGAAGAGTATTAAAGGATATACCCTAAAGTATTCGCCAAAAACGTTGCCTAATGATCTTGAAAAAATCTGTTAAAATTACCCTATACAAACCGCGCTGTAAGACGTAATTCTACGTCAAAAAAAAACAAAGTATAGAAAACATAGATTTGTAATAAGAGGTTTGAAAAGAATGAAAGAACAGATATTTTGAATTTATTCATACTGACAATGGATTTTATATTATGGGGTCAAGAATTCCAAAGTTTGTTGGCGTTGACGAAGAAAAGTCGTTTGGTTTGTAAACACATGTAATTCGGTATAATTAGATTACAGGTTCTAATAGAAGAGCTGAAACGAAGCTTATGAAAAAGGTATAGAGGAGTTTTATTATATATCAACTTATGCAGAAAAAGACAATTTCTAGCATTTAAATAGTTAATTATACTGCAACCTAAGATTTCTTTGCTTCTAACCGAAATATGCTCATGTCACCTCATGCCATATACATATCACGAGGCGTCGTTAAACGCAACCTGAATTTTGCTAGCAGAATGAAAATGATTCAAGCTTTCTTATTTTGTATTACTTTTGAATTAATTTTCATCCAAATATTTCAAGTCGTTTTAGTAGGATCCAAGCTAGAACTTGAAGAGACAACTCAAATCGAAATATTTTCAAGAACCCTAAGGTAAGAGGTAGTTTTGAGAGGAAAATACAAGTAAAAATGATAAATAAAGTATAAGGATTTAAGGTACT
Organism: Tetanocera ferruginea; assembly: GCA_958299015.1. Taxonomy (NCBI): domain Eukaryota; kingdom Metazoa; phylum Arthropoda; class Insecta; order Diptera; family Sciomyzidae; genus Tetanocera; species Tetanocera ferruginea. Next base: position 66,443,048 of record OY282644.1, read on the forward strand.
CAAGCGAGTTGGGTAGTTAAGCGATGAGGTACTTAAGAGGGTAAACATTAGAGTGTATCGAAAATCTTACCCCCAATTCCGGTACCAAAATTAAATAGTACATGAAAAATCCTGTCGATTGGTATACTTTGTTTTTATTTGAATTAATTTTGGCGTCCCCCGAAATGCATTTTTGTGCATTTTTTATCAACTTTTGTACTGGAGACTCATTAATGGTTGATTTTAAAAGAAAATCAAGCTTATGAATTACTTCCTTTCATATAAAAACACAGAACTGCAAATTTTAATCCCTGTTGACAATTCCTCTGACGAGATTGAACAGTTTTTTTCAACGTGAATCTTGTTATTTAATATTTGATATGCTTTTATTTTTTGTATGAAAGTATTTTTTTAACTTTAAGCAAGTAAAATCATATTAAGCTCGTCACAGAGACGTCAGTGGCTGCTGCTTATGCAGAACGAAGAAAAGGAATAATGTTTTCTATGTTGGAGGGCTGTTCAAAAAGGCCGAAATTCGGATCAAAAAGGGATTTTTAGTCTTTTACAGGATCTAAAAAAATTGTTGTTATAATTTGGTTAACTGTAATAGTTTAAAAAAATACGTTACTTTTGCATTAAGCAATCAACAAAAAAAATAAAAGTTTCTAAATACTTTCATACAATAAATAAAAACATATCAAATATTAAATAACAAGTAGATTCACTTTGAAAAGAACTGTTATATCTCGTCAGAGCATTAGTCAACAGGGATGGAAATTTGCAGTTTTGTGTTTTTATATGAAAGGAAGTAATTGATAAGCTTGATTTTCTTTTTAAATCACCCATTAATGGGTCTCCAGTACAAAAGTTGATAAAAAATGCACAAAAATGCATTTCGGGGGACGCCAAAATTAATTTAAATAAAAACAAAGTATACCAATCGACAGGATTTTTCATGTACTATATAATTTTGGTACCGGAATTGGGGGTAGGAATTTTCCCATACAAGTCGATACACTCTAGTAAACATACATACATTTTTATGAAAAATGCTAGATGTCCGAAAATTTTGGGTTCTAAAGTGGATAAGGCACTTAAAAAGGGAAGCACTTAAGCGGTTTACACCATACCTTGAACATTTTTTGCTAGCACAAAATTATAAATCAATTTAACTGCTTACTTAAGCGTCTGCCAAATATCTTTTTTTTTTTAAATGCTATAAAAAAACACTACTGAATATTTTCTCAAATTTTTTTTTTTATTTGAATGTACAATTCTTCCGGTTAATAATGAAAAATAATTTCATTCAAATGGCTGCCTCGTCTGGCCATGCAGTAGCCAACACGATCGGTCCAATTTTTTTTAAGCATATTATCGATTGTGTGCAGCTGTATTTCAATAATGGCTTCACGAATATTGTCCTTTAAAGCGTCAATTGTCTCTGGCTTGTCGGCGTAACACTTCTTTTTGAGGGCACCCCACAAATAATAGTCCAACGGTGTCAAATCGCAGCTCCGAGGTGGCCAAACCACATCAGCTCTGCGGCTAATAATGCGATCTTCAAAAACAGGGCGCAAAACATCGAGTGTAGCTTCGGCTGTGTGGCACGTAGCGCCGTTCTGTTGAAACCGAATGTTGTCAATATCCTCCTCTTCAATTTTTGTGAACAAAAATTCGTTCAGCATGGCCCGAAAACGATGGCCATTGACTGTAAAGGCCACTCTTTACTCATTTTCGAAGAAAAATGGCCCAATTATGCCTCTGGACCAAAATCCGCACCAAAAAGTGACTCGTTTTGGGTGCATCGGCTTTTCAATGTATGCGTGCGGGTTTTCTGTGCCCCAAATGCGACAATTTTGCTTGTTTACATACCCGCCAAAATCAAAATGAGCTTCATCTGAAAAGATGATTTTTTTGGCAAAATCGGCATCTTCTGTAAGTCGATCGCAGGCTCAGCGTAGCGAAAACGCATTGGATGGTCAGTTGGCTTCAACTCCTGAACCAATTGGACTTTGTATGGCGTCATACCAAGGTCTTTATGCAAAATTCGTCTCAATGATGTCTCCGAAATGTTCAATTGTTGAGAACGACGGTGAATTGATGTTGATGCCGCTTCACGCACACTTTCTGCCACAGCAGCAATATTCTCGGGTGTACGCACTGTTTTTGGCTTTTCACGCTTTGGTTTATCGATGAAGATGCCAGTTTCTTTCACTTTTTTCACAAGATAACGAACATACGGAGCTGACGGTGCTTCTGTTCTTCCAAAATCCGTACGCAATTTTCGCACACATTCTGCAACATTACCATGATTTTCAAAGTAATGTCGCAATATTTCCCAGCGTTGTTGAAGCGTATACTTAACCATATTTGTTCAGCGGAAGGATAAAACTAATTATCTGTCAAATCAGACATGTGCTCAGTACCATTCACGAAATAAGCACTAGTTGAAAAAAAAGTTAGATGGCGGACCCTTTATTTTCTTGCAAACTATGATAATAGTTATAGTTTGTTATATGATGCGTTTTTTCGGCCCAAGGTGTAGATCTAGATCTTGCTGTAAACAAAACAAAAACAGCAAATGATCCAGAACGAGATCTGAATCAATTCTTAAATCCAAAAAATTTCAGGAGTTTCAGCCGACAAATCGCGCTTCCGCCTTAGCGTTACTACTCTTCTATTTCATTGAATTGAAAATCACTTCAATACAACGGCACTAAAGAAGTTTCACTTCAAAAACCCAAAATATGGGCGAAATGCCAGGTTCTGGCAACACTACTTGCCACTATCAAATCCAAATGAATTCCGACTAACAAATTGAAACGATAAAGAGTTGAAAAAACTAGACCGATTTTATTCAGTACAATATGTTACATGTGAAAATTCTTTTGTCATTTTTTTAAATCTTTTTTTTTCTCTATGAAAAGGACCAATTTTTTTTACTTTTTGCCATTCCCAACAGTTCTCATATTCACGATTTTGTACTTTAACTTAACAGCCTTGTAGTGAAAAATTTCGGAACAGGGAAACTCTATTTTCCTTTTGAATACATTTTTTGTTTTAAAACTATATAGTTTATGTGTCCTTCTTTTTAATTTTCTCTAGAACAAATGCCCTCCCTTTTTGTCATCCATTAACTCTCCTAGCCAAATTTTACCTCTTAGCCGGAGGTAAGAAATTCATCGCTTTAAGAAATTCATCGGTAAATGACTGTAACTCTGTAAACGGGTGAAATTGTCGTACAGTGTTAACCATCTGCAAATATTGAGTTATTTGAACATTTTCTTAGCGTCAAAGCAATTAAAAAACAAATGTCATTGGTTTTCTTTCATGATGGTTTGTATGAACTGTATTTTTGTCGTTGTAAATCATTACAAGAAATAGCTTAATTGAATAGTTATTTCAAGTCTGCTAAAATGATAATAAAATATTTTGTAATTTGTTTATTTTATAAAAATTGCAATGCAATTTCTCAATTATATTTTCCTTATAATAGCTTGGTCGTGAAAACACATTCTATCTGAAGTATTGGCAATGAATAGTTAAAGATGTAATGAAAAAATGTCTCTCCAGTTATCGTATTTTTTCCCCAACATATCATTAATAATGTTCATTCGTGTAGTTAAAATTTTTCTTTAAGTGAGGGAGCTTTTCTCATAGCATACATGCTAGCAAATGTGCCAGCATTAATCATATTCATCTTCTCGGCGGAAATCTCACGCTTACAGTTAATTGAAAACGTGATGCTCCGACCAAAAACATTATATTTTTTTTTATTTATTTTAATTAATGTTGAATTTCAATCAAAAAACGGAAAATAACTTAATATAAAAGTTGCAAACCGACAAAAACATCAGGTATTTCAAAGATTATGTGTAACAATATTTTTTTTTTTTGTAGAGAATGAGTGTTTGATTGCAATTTTTGTAGTTGACTATTTAACTGTCCGAAATATTACATATTTTGTTGTTATCTTAAATAGTTAAAAATGGTTAAAAAAAAATGTTGTTGGTTACAACACATTCGCTATTTTAAGGCAATTAAGATTTGAAAAAAAAAACTTGATTATTACTGTGTTTAAGTACCTGAACTATTTTTAAACTTCCACCAGCGAAACTGAATGACATCAAATTTTGCTATATTTAACACCAGCATAAAAATAGAACAACAGATAAAGCTATGGTACCAAATATGTTTAATTTTCTTGGTTTATTTAAAGCTTTTTTATGCTTTCCTTTTGAAAATATTTCTCGTTTGTTTTATTGGGACAGATGACGTTGTTCTTTTTTTTATTTTCCTCCTGTTTTTCTACAGTTTTAGTTTTCGCATCAATCGTACACAAACTTTAGCAATTTTCCACCATTTTCTCTGCTACTTCGACCAATGCAATAAATTATGGCTTTTTTATTGTTTTTTTTTCCTGTATGTTTTTTTTTTTTTTTTTGTCTAAACGATGCGGGAAATTATAAGTTTCGGTTGGGAAACTTGTAAAGTTTTCCAAGGATTTGCAAGGCATCAATGTGAGTGGCTCAGCCTATTTTCGTAACTAGACGCTGTCGAGCTTGGGAGTTTGCAAAACTTACAGGCGTCGAGGACAACAGCGACCTCCATGTTTTAGTTTATTTATTATTAAAATGTTAGTGCGTTGCGTCTTTCATGTTCGTGTTTGTGTGTGTGTGTGTCTTCTCATGATGTCGTAGCATTGCTGTTATAGTTAAATTTTACTTAAGTTCATGTTTAAAACATGTGTGTTTATTTGTTGGCTGGTGTAAATGTTTCAAAGATATGACGTTTAGTTTATGCCTAGTACATGTGTGCCAGTCATAGGCACACTTCAGTTTCACCTCTTCGATCGTCGTGGCTCGTTTCTTTTTTTTTTGTATTGGTCTCTAGAGTTGCTGTTGTTTCTTAAACTTCCGCCGAAGCCATCGCCTCCGCGTGCAAAATAAATGAACGCTATAAATATTGCACACATATACATGCATACATACTTAATAATATATACATACAGATACACCCACATATATGTAAGACAACAGACACAACGCTGTAAAATTGTGATGGGCCAAAACACACATAAGTACAAATATCTATGTAAATATTCTATGTTTGTATGTTTGCATGTTTATGTTTTACGATTACTTTGCCGACAGCACTTTTAGCGCTCACTGTAAGATTGTGTGTGGGTCATGGACGTAAGATCCCTGTAAGCTTTCGTCAAACTTTCGAAGATGAAGCGTGGATTTTCTTCAAGAGAGTTTGTCTTCTAGGCTGATGTGGGTGGGTGTCGATGACGATGACGATGGTGGTGTGCTGATTAAATTGAGCTGGAAGCCTCTTCACGTAATAATGAGTTTTTAAGTTTATTTTGAGAAGCAACAGTCGATGACTGTTTTCATGTTTTTTATTTACCGTTTTATGTAATACTATTTCAATTAATTTTTCCATTAATAACTTTGTATTCATTGTAACCAACTAATACACGATTAGTTTCTATAGAAAGATCCCAAGTTTTTGAAGCAGAAACAGAGTTTCTTCATTTTCCTATTTGTTTATTTTTTTTTAAAGTAGTCTATAAAAGGCAATAACGTGAAAACTTTTTATATGCTGAATGTTTAATATATTTAGTCCATTTTATTCCTCAATATTTAATAATAATTACTATGGATATTAAAAACTATACATATATATATTTAATATAATTTTTGTACATTGGAGTGAGTTCAAATATAAAGTTGGAAAAATGCACCTGTTATTTTAAAAAAAACTTCCAGACAGCTCAAAAAACATTTTATTTTGGACCCACTTAAAAACCGCCAATTTTTTTTATCCTTTACTAATGCATGTTTTGTCTGATCGTAGGAAATTATGTTTATTTACTTACTTACTTATAAGCTATAGCTGGTGTAGGTCGGACAACCGTAGGTCGGTTTTGGCCTCGTCTAAGAATTTGCGCCAGTCCCTTTTGTAATGCGCTTGCTGGTGCCAGTTGGAAACTCCAAGCATCATCAGGTTATCCAATGCCTGGTCTTTCCAACGGAGATGCGGTCTTCCTCGTCTGCGTTGGGCGCCGTTGGTATCGAAACGAGTAATTTTTTCGCTGGAGCTTCGTCGTTCATTCTCTCGACATGACTTAGCCAGCGAAGCCGTTGTATTTTAATACGTTTGACTATATCGATGTCGGCATATAGCTCAAACAGCAAGTGGTTCCATCGTATTCGGTACTCGTAATTGACGCAGATTGGACCATAGATCGAAGGATTGCGAAGGATTTTTCTCTCGAACGCTCCGAAAGTCCTTTCATCAGAGCTGCTTAACGTCCAGGTTTGTGATGCGTATAGTAGGACGGGCATGATTATTGACTTAAAGAGCGTCAGTTTTGTTCGTCGAGAGAGAGCTCTGCTTCTCAATTGCCTACTGAGCCCAAAGTAACACCTGTTGGCAAGAGTTATCTTTCGTTTAATCTCAATACTGATATCGTTGGAGGAGTTAATACTGGATCCCAGGTAAACAAAGTCCTTCACTACCTCAAAAGAGGTGTTGTCAACAGTGACGTGATTTCCAAGACGCTGGGATTGTTTGTTTGTTGACACAAGATACTTCGTTTTATCTGCGTTCACTGCAAGACCCATTCGACTCGACTCTTTTTTCTAGCCCGGAGAATGCTGCACTGACTTCGCGCGTATTGTGGCCAATGATGTCAATATCATCAGCATACGCCAGCAGCATAACGCTCTTATAGAAAATGGTGCCGCTGCGTCTCAGTTCAGCAGCTTGGACGATCTTCTCCACAGCTATATTAAAGAAGTCACACGATAAGGCATCACTTTGTCTGAAACCTCGCTTAGTATCGAATGGAAGGGAGAGGTCCTTCCCGATTTTCACTGCACTGCTGGTGTTGTTCAGTGTCATCCTGCAAAGACGTATTAGCTTCGTAGGAATACCAAATTCAGACATGATGGCATATAGGTGACTTCTTATTGGACTGTCAAAGGCGGCTTTGAAATCGACAAAAATATGGTGTTTGTTGATTTGTTTTTCGAGGGTCTTTTCCAAGATTTGTCGGAGCGTGGACTTTCCAGTTCTGAAGCCACACTGATAAGGTCCAATCAGTTTGTTAACGATGGGCTTCAGTCTTTCACATAATACGCTCGACAGGACATTATATGCGATATTAAGAAGGCTAATCCCACGGTATTTGCCGCAAATAGTGGGATCGCCTTTCTTGTGGATGAGGCAGAGTAAACTGAGGTTCCAATCACCTAGAATGCATTCTTCCGACAATATTCTGCATAGTAGCCTGTGAATGCATTTAAACAGAGCTTCGCCACCGGTCTTAAACAGCTCAGCCGGTAGGCCATCGGCTCCTGCGGCTTTGTTGTTTGTAAGCCGAGCTATAGCTGTTAAGACCTCGTTATAGTCGGGCAGCGGAACTTCAACGCTGTCATCCATATTTGGGGTTTCCGGGATATCATCTCCACTGGCGGGATTGTTGTCAGCGTCGTCATTTAAAAGACTAGAGAAGTGTTCCCTCCATAACACCAGTGTACTATGGTTATCTGTCACTAGATTCCCGTTTTTAGCCTTGTAGAAAGATCTTATTTTTTCGAAAAATTTGGGAGTCTCATTCCTGTTGCCATGCATCTCAATTTTCTCGCACTCACGCATTTCCTCCTCTCGATCGCCTGAAAATGCGTCTCTATTCTCTCGGTATCGCTCCATAACAGCACGCGTTACAACCGACTGCAAGGTGGCTTTGTAGGCAGCGTCCTTCTCTGCAGGGCGTCGCGAAACTCCTGGTCGTGCCACTGGTTTCGGCGAGGGCGATGGTAGCCTATCACCTCTTCGGCAGCCTTACACATAGAGTGGGATATGTGCGTCCACTGTCCGCATATATCGTCGATCAGAGGAGAGCATTCTTGAAACAGGAGTGAGAGTCGAATAGCGAAGGCTTCGGCCGTCCGCTTTGACTGCAGCTTGTCGACGTCCTGTTTTCTCTGTGTAGGATTGCGAGCATTCTTAGCTGCGCACAGACGTGTGCGGATCTTGGCTGCGACTAAATAGTGATCCGAGTCTATGTTTACACCGCGGATCGTGCGTATGTCTAGTACACTGGAATAATGCCTTCCGTCAATCAAAACGTGATCAATTTGTTTGCATGTTTCTTGATCAGGGGACAGATAGGTGGCCTTATGAATATTGAGATGCTTGAATCTAGTGCTACTAACGACCATGTTTCGTGCTGCGGCGAATTCAATCAACCTCATTACGTTATCGGATGTATTGTCGTGGATGCTGAACTTTCCGACTGTTGGACCAAATACGTTTTCCTCACCCACCTTGGCGTTGAAGTCACCAAGCACGATTTTTATGTCATGACGGGGGCAGCGCTCGTATGCGTCTTCAAGGCGCTCGTAAAAACTTTATATGGTCTCATTTTCTTCCGTCGGAGCATGCGCACATATTAAGCTGATGATGAAAAATTTAGTCTTAAATAGGATTATAGCAAGTCGTTCGTTCACAGGAATGAATCGCAGGACATGATGCGATGCGTATTCTCTTGCCAACTACAAATCCGCATCCAAACTCGTGCTTCTCTGCATGGCCGCTGTAGTAGATATCATAGGATGCTTGCCGTAAGCAATCCTGTCCCTTCCATCGCATTTTTTAAAATTGCAGTGATATCAGCGTTATATGTTTCCAAGATATCAATCAGTTGAATATAAAAAAAAAAAAAAAAAAAAAAAACAAATTGGCCATTTCAGCCCTTGAAAGGACTTTGACCGAGCTTCTCATGATCAAATTGTGTTGTGTGTGTTATTAAATGTTTGCACACAATTGACCAAGAACTGGACCTACATGTTTTATGCCGACTCCGAACGGCTAAAGTTCATGTTCTCAAGAAGCTTTACATGGCATTATTTACTCTCTGAGGTTTGCCATTGTCTGCAGAGAGGTGGTGACCGATTAGAAAAATTTTTTATTGAAAAAAACTTTTCGCCGCGGTTGGGGATCGAACCCGGGCTCCGAGCATGCTAAGCCACACACTTAACCTGCATGCCACGGTCACCACAGTTGAATATAACCCTCCGTAAATCAAATCAAATTATGCAGAAATCATTTTCATGAGTTCCACTAGCTTTTGAGACTCCAACCGATTGACATTTTTATTCTAGTTCTTTATACAAGAACAATCCAGCCTTATATACGTACGAAAACAGAAAAACTATTTCAATAAATTTGTAAGGGGACTTGTAGGGTTGCCTTCAACTCAATGAAAAAGTCAAAACTCATTACAGTCTACAGTCTTCTATTGCTTGAATGTACCAAATTTTTATTAATTTCTTAACCGTTTATTGCTCGAAGTACAAAAAATGCACCTTTGTAATTTAGGTAAATAAAATGATTTAAAATAATCAATATTTTTTATAATATTTTGATAGAAATAAAAAAAGTACATTTTCGTTTCTCTTCGCCATCTAGGTTCAACTCAGAACCAACTTTAACTCTTAAATTTCATTGAATTAAAAAATAAACTATACTTTAGCTATAGCATTTTTTTAAAGTTTTCTTCAATAAAATACATAACAACAAAAGAAAACATCACTTGAGCAAATTAAACAACAAAAGCAAAAAAACCAAAACAAAATATCAATTTAAATTTGTTGATAGAGAAAGTAAGTTTTTGTATTATAGCAGTTGATTTTTATTGATACCGAACATTTTTGCATTTTTAATCAGATATAAATTTGGGTTGTTAAAAATTGACTGACAAGAAGAATAAGCATCTGTGAATTGGAAAAATATCTTTGGATTTTTTTTTTTGGGAATGAGTGTAATCCTCACCTCCTGCCAAAGTTTTTTTCAATGTAAAACCTCAGAGAGCAAACAATGCAATGTAAAGCTTCTTGAGAACATGATTTTTAGTCGTTAAAAATCGGTATAAAATATATAGGTCTAGTTCTCGGTCAATTGTCCCAGCAGAAAATGGATCGATCCGTCTTCGAGACATGTCAGTTTCTTGCAGGACGGATCGATCCATTGCAATGGGTGTCTTTGAAGACATTTTCAAACAAAATTCCACTTTGGCTTGCAAGACATGTTGTTGAAATGTCTTCAAGGACGGCATGCGTACATGTATTGCAGTACGGATGCATAGTATAAACAAAATTATACGCTCTCCGTGCATGGTTATGATTTTTTTGTGAGAGAAATTTAATTTGTTTGCTTAAAATTTATATATTTATTTGTTGCGGACAATTAAATGACTTGTCTTTCACAACGTCAGCGTTCGCTCTGAGTATGCGTACTTGATCTTCGAGACGGCTTTCAAGACTTCGTCTTTGAGGACTCATATTCCAACTGGGGTGCGCATACATTTACAAATACACACAACACTATTGATCAAATGGAGCTCGGTCAAAGTCCTTTCGAAGACTGAACTGGCCATATTTGTTTAGTTTTTTGTTTTGTTAAAAATTAAATTTTTATATTGAGTATTTTTTTGGTCAGAAATAAAAATCATAAATTTCAAATGTTTAACAGTTAGAAGCAAAATTTAAGTTTTTTGTAAGCAATTAATTTTATTGCGTTAAGTGTTTAACTCCTGTCCCCAACACCCACTTGCTCTTCTACTCACCCATCACATGAGATCGTTTAATAAAAAGCTCCACCGACAAGTGTTAGTAGCTAAAAGCTTAAGCTGCAGCTTATCAAACGATCAATGCTCTCGCGTTGAACAAAACGATTGAAAGTAATTGAAACAGAACAACAGGTTGCTTGACTGCTGTTGGTCGATTCATGTTCAACCGGTTTCACTTCACTTTGTTATGAATTTTATTTGTTTCGTTAGTCTGTCGTCGCCGTTCAATGCGATAACTTGAGATTTAGTAAAAGTTGTGAAAGTGTTCCAGTTAATATTTTTATTTATTTATTTATTTAATTTATGCCGGAACCGTGCTAGACTTCGTGGCGTAGTAAACAAATGCTACAAACAGTACAATTATAAAAGTAATTTCATTATAAAAAACACAATTATTTTTACAGATTTGTTGGTTTTTCTATTATTTACAATGATTAGGTGTGCAATAATCATTAAGCCGGTCGGTCGTGTTGATCTTAAACTGTAAAGTTTATGGAAATCTAACTCACAAAAAAAAGAAATAAACAATTTAAAAAAGGGTACCATAAAAGTGACAGATAGAGCTGGAAATGTTGTATTAGATTGTTATGTGAAATATATGTCTATCTTTCCTCCCACTGCTTCCAGCTATCACGTGACTATTATTTTAAACCAGTTTTTAATAGATTCTTAATTTCGAGGGTAAAATTGTTTGTGTTTATATCAGAAAGATAAGAATGAAGCGTTGCATTTATAATGAAAATAATTCTGTGGTCAAGAGCAATAACAGCTTAAATCTGGTTATATTGATGCATGCGGATGATGGCCTTCTCAAATCAAATCTTTTTTCACTCGGAAACATTTTTTTTTTCCTGTGACAAAAATAAGCTTTAGAGTTGTTGGCGTATAGAACTGTATACAGAGCAGTGGCGGTTAGGAATCTATTTTGTCATTGCCATATATTTTAAACAAATTGTAAAATATTTTTTCTGTTTGATTGCTTTTATATTTTACTTAAACAGCAGTTAGGAAATGTGATTCTCTCTTTGAAAAACCGTTTGACGTGTTATTAAAATTTTCAATTTTGACTTATAAAAACGATTGTGTAAGACTGTAGAGTGGTTACGAATTATATTTTATCAGAAATAATTAACACGTTGACTGCCGCGGCTATTTTCAGAAAACTGGGAAAAATAACAATTTGATTTTTTCACATTATATAACTAAAAACTCTTTCTAGATCAAAGGTATCATCAAAAAGCAAAAATGATATTTTTGTTTAGGAGAAAAAGGATCTACGAATTATCTCGTAGTTGGCTTCTGTAACAGAAATCGCTACGTAGAAGCCAAGAACAAGTAACAACAAAAAATTACAGGCTTAGTGAGTACGAGGTGGTGGCCGTGGCATGCAGGTTAAGTGTGTGGCTTAGCATGCTCGGAGCCCGGGTTCGATCCCCAGCCATGGCGAAAAGTTTTTGCAATAAAAAATTTTTTCTGATCGGTCACCACCTCTCTGCAGACAATGGCAAACCTCAGAGAGTAAATAATGCCATGTAAAGCTTCTTGAAAACATTAGCCGTTCGGAGTCGGCATAAAACATGTAGGTCCAGTTCTCGGTCAATTGTGTGCAAAAATTTAATAACACACACAACACAATCGATCCTAAGAAGCTCGGTCAAAGTCCTTTCAAGGGCTGAAATGGCCAATTTGTTTTTGTTTTTTTTGAGTACGAGATAACTCGTAGTTGGTACCCTAGAAGGTAACGCAATGTACGAGTTATCTCGTAGTCGGCAGTCAACCTGTTAAAAGTTTTTATATCACACAAATTATACATAAAATCACTGGCACTGAATTCTTCCCGTTTTAAGTGATGGTTTGAATTCAAGAGTATAAGTTTGACAGTGGCATTTCATTTATAACAATTAAAAAAAGTCCTCAAGTCGGTCTAGGCCGACTATGAAATACCCTAAACCTGCTTTTCCGTGGACTAATGAAGCCTATATTTTATATGCTTTTAAATGTTGATGAAAAATTTACACATACCAAGCGTTATTCCTGTAGTTCACAGTTAATGCCTTTATTGTGCTTTCGCTTTGGGAGGTGGGCGTGGTCATGGACGGATTTTCATGGATATATGAAAATCATAAAATTTGTGCAAGGCAAAATATGTTCCTCTTAAAAAAGTAATGGGCGTTGGTCATTTCGATTTCATTAACAGTAGGGGGTTAGGGATCTGTCTCCCCTGTAGCTCGAAAACCTATGGTGACCCGAAAATTCTGACTTGAGATTCGAATTCAGCGAACCCAAAACCTAAGGAAACCGTTGTGAATTCTCTTGGGATTTTTAAAAACTTCAGTTTTGTTGTGCACTGTTTTTTCATTTGTCTATTGGAGAAATTTTTTTATTCTTGTCCCATATTTTCGGTATAATCGGTATGTCCGGGTATTCACCCTAAATTGAATGTCACAATCAATAAAAGAAATTTTATGATCCCGTGAAATATTAATATAATATAAGGTGAACGCTCCGATTAAGTTGGGGAAATTTGGGAAAAATCCAAAAACATCTTAATTTATTTCTTATTTTTAAGGGTATGACAAATTAAAATATATACATAAAAAAAATTTCATACACAGCGGTGAATAAAATAAGAGAAACGTTCATTATACCCTAAACCTGAAAGGTCAGGGTATATTAACTTTGTCCAAACGTTTGTAACGCATAGAACGAAGCGAGTCCGGTATAGAAAAGTATATATATTCTTGATCAGCGTCACCACGTGAGTCGAGCTATCTATGTCCGTCCGTCCGTCCGTCCGTCCGTCCGTCTGTGTGTTGTCCGTATACACAGGATAAGAAGAAGGAGTTGAGATAATTGGATGAAACTTGGTACACATGGTCACATGAACGCAAAATATTTCACTATTGAATATTTTTGGAATCCACCAACGGACACGCCTACCTTCCATACAACACAAAAATTGAAAACTCCATAAATAAGCTCATAATTAACCTACAACAATAAAATTTGGTGTGTATGTGTTTTGTATCAACACAAAGATGTTTTTGAAAAGTGGGTGTCGTCCGATCACGGACACGCCCACCTCCCATACAACCCAAAAATTGAAAACACAATAAATAAGCATCTGTTTAACCTACAGAGCTAAAATTTGGCACGTAGGTTTTTTATGACAAGAAAAAGATGGTTTTGAAAAATGGACGTCATCCTCATACGGACACGCCTACCTCCCATACAACCCAAAAAGTTTAAAACTCAATAAATGAGGTTATGTTTGTCATAGAGAAATTAAATTTGGTATGAATGTATTTTATACCAAAACTAAGGTGTGCTCAAAAATTGGGAGTAATCCGTCCATGAACACGCCCACCATCCATAGCGAAAGCACAATAAAGGCATTAACTGTGAGCTACAGGAATAAAACTTGGTATGTGTAAATCAACATTTACATGCATATAAAATAAAGGCTTCATCCGCCCACGGACACGCCCATTTACAATACTTTTTTTTTTGTTTTTGAAAGTGGGTTTAGGGTATTTAATAGTCGGTCTAGACCGACTTTAGACTTTCTTTACTTGTTTTCTTGAACAATTTGTTAAACCAAAATTTTATTTTCATAAATTATTATAAATAAAGTATGTAGATAAGTTATTTTCTCAAGTATTATATGAATTAAATAAGATTTACGCGCAAAAATTAAAGTATCATTCCAATTTCAATCATATTGTAAATTGATCCTGGGAAAAAAAAAATTGAAACAAAACTCTACTTTGGCAATATTTCTTGGCAATTTTCTTAAAATTTTATTTTATCCTTAGTTGGAAAGTTATGGAGTAAGTATTTCACTGTTTCTTCTTCAGTTTTAATAACTTTATGACATGCCCACTCCATAAAATTAACCACAGTGGCATAAGTAACCGGCAGAAAGGCATACCAGTATTCCTTGATTTTATACCACAACCTGGCCTGTAGTTAAAAGGGAAAACGGGAAAAGCATGCTTAATAAAAACTTTTTAACAAAAAAAAAAACCTACTTCAAAATCACTAGAAAGTAAAAAATAATTTTAAATTACTTTTACTATTTATTTCTTGGTCAAATTTGTATTTTTATAATAAATATATTTATTTTTTTATGATAATAAAAGCTTCTAGTCAGCGCTAATCATTGATGTAAAATCATGATTTTTTCGCCATCCCTACTCTATTTAAGACTTTTTTATTTGTAAATATCCTGCTTGGGTGACGCTGTATTAATTTGTAATCTTAATTTTTCTTAAATCTTAATTAAAATGCTATATGTGTGTTGCAGCTGCACAAAAAATCTGATTATATTAGCGCCGACTTCGAAGCTCTTATTATCATAAAAAAATAAATATATTTATTATAAAAATACAAATTTGACCAAGAAATAAATAGTAAAAGTAATTTAAAATTATTTTTTACTTTCTAGTGATTTTGAAGTAGGTTTTTTTTTTTGTTAAAAAGTTTTTATTTCTTTCTTTTTAGAGAAAATGATATATATTAAAAAAGTGTATAAATTAATTAAACACCAATTATTTATGCTCATAATATGGAAAAATGCTTTTCTGTCGTTTCTTATTCTGGTCTTTGTCAGTGTGTTTATCAGTACCTACTCTTGTATTTTTATCACTACCCCATTGTCAATATTGACTGAAATATAGTGTGTTTATAATATTGACACGCCTCTTTGTCGAGAATATCACACTCTTTGTCATAGTGTTTTCAATAGTTCTACCCATTCTAACAATGAATTTTACCACCCTTAAGTCAATATGATACAGTTTTTTACACACTGCCACACCCCTTAGTCGAATAACGCCCAATTCTTCGGTAGTAATTTGTAATAATTGTGCCTGCGTCTGTACTTTTTCAGTTAGTAGTGTCAGTATTCGATTTAGTGTTTTCTAATATTGCCACACCCCTTTGTCGAATGACGCCCACTTTATTCACAAAAACTTGTTATAAGTGTGCCTACCTCTATACTAAATATCAGTACTCTATACTAAATATCAGTACTCTAGTGTCAATATTATTCGCGATACAGTGTATTTTATATATTGCCACACCCCTTTATCAAACAAGGTCCACTGTATTGAAATTAATTGTTTTATAACTGTGCCTACCCCAGTAGTTAACTTTAGTACTCTAGTGTCAATATTATTCGAGATACAGAGTTTTTCTAATATTGCCACACCTCTTTGTCGACTAACGCCCACTTAATTGACTGTTATTTTTTACCTACCCTTGCAGTTTTTCTGTGAATTTTATTAACTCTAGTACTCTAGTGTCAATATTTACTGAAATACAGTGTTTTTCTTACAGTGACACGCCCCTTTATCGAATACCGCCCACATTACTGACAGTTATTTGTTATATTTGTACCTACCTTTGTACTTAATTTTAGTATCGTAGTGTCAATAATAATCGAGATACAGTGTTTTTTTTAATATTGCCACTCCCCTTCTCGATTAACGCCCATTTTTTTTTTACAAAAATTTGTAGTGATTTTTCCTACCTTTGTAATAAATTTCTGTACCCTAGTATCAATATTATTCGAGACACAGTAATTCTCTTATATTGCCACACCCCTTTGTCGAATTACGCCCACTTTTGTTATAATAATTTCCAATAATTGTACCTACCTCTGTACTTAATTTCAGTACTCTAGTGTCAATTTTCGTCGAGATACAGAGTTTTTACAATATTGCCACACCCTTTTTTAGAATTACGCCCACTTAAGTGATCGTCATTTTTAATACTTGTGCTTGCCCTTGTAATTTTATCGTGAATTTTATTACCGTAGTGTCAATATTTACTGAGATACAGTGTTTTTCTTATACAGACACGCCCCTTTTCCGAATACCGCCCCCTTTCATAAACGGGCACCTCCGCGTTGATAATCTCTATATGTTGACAAAAAATTACGGCAATCGGGCAAGTACTTTAGGAGTAATCGATGTACATACATTCACAAAAAAAAACATACATTCACAAAAAAAAAAAAAAAAAAAAAAAAAAAAAAAACAGAGAAACCAACCAACTTGAGAACCTCCTCCTTTTTGAAGTCGGTTAAAAACGGAGAAAATGAGGTTGAACGCATTATTTTGAAAAAATTTTTTTTTCAGAAAGTAAACCAAGTATTTTATTTCTTTTCTTTCATGTATGGGCATTTTCAAACTGGCGTTATGTACGTTTTGTACGAAAAACATTTAAAAAAAGAATTAAGAATTCTAAGTTTTAAAAGCTTTTTTTTTACATTTGCGTAGCACTGTATTAAGACAAAAAATTATAAAAATCGACTCTAAGAATAAAAAGA
Organism: Tetanocera ferruginea; assembly: GCA_958299015.1. Taxonomy (NCBI): domain Eukaryota; kingdom Metazoa; phylum Arthropoda; class Insecta; order Diptera; family Sciomyzidae; genus Tetanocera; species Tetanocera ferruginea. The sequence goes on from OY282644.1 coordinate 66,460,003, forward strand.
TATAAGCAAAAATGATATACTGGTATGACGTTACAAAAAACAGAAGTGGTTTTCGACTTAGATTAGAAAATTTCCAAAACTCTGCTAATTGGGCAAGACTTTTTATACAAAACTTTATTTGGAAGAATTTAAAATAATATAAGTTTATTTTGCTAGGTATCAAATTTAAAAATCTTTTCTCAGTTTTTGTTTATTAAGCTAAGTCATCTGGCGTGACGTTACTGGCGTTATGTTACTTAAATTTCCATCGGAACATTTTAAGTTAAAATTTGTTTAAAAAAAATATTTGGCTCAAATAAAACATAAAGTTTTATTTTTTATAAAGCTATTATATATTATATTTTTTTTAACTCCTACCCATGGACCAAAATGGAGTTGGAAAAAACTTCCACTAAAATACCTGCAACCAAATTCAGTAACGAAATCAGGCAAACTTCGAGCAATGTAGCGTGACGTTACTCAGTTTTCAAATTTAATATAAAATTAACGGCTTTTCTTCTTAACGATTTTGTTATAAAATTTACTCAACATTATTAAAATTTATATAAACGCAAAATTTCACACACTTTTGAACGTCAGCGTAGAAAAAACAGCACTAAATGCTTTTTTGTCTGGCGTGACGTTACATCAGAATGTCACTCAAAGCAAATCAAAAATTTACCGTGAATTGATACATGTTTGCTCTTTTGCATTTATTTTGCGGTAAGTTGTTGTTGTAACAAAAGTTTTACATAAGAGTGCAATTGCACAATTACTCTTAGAAATGGAATTTGTAAAGAGAAAATGCTCATAGAAATAAACAAAACTGACCAAAACTTTAACTTTAACTCGGTAGCCCGATTTATTGCCATCGCAACATGGGAAAAATTTGAACTCTTTATTTCAATTAATTTTGAATATTTCTCTTTAATAATACAAGTAAAAAAAAATGTTGGTTAACTTTGCATTTTTTGGTCACGGTAGACTTTTCTACGGAAATGCCCATATTCCAATATTTAAACATATTTTAAAAGTATCTGAATAAGCTAGAAAATTTCACTTGAATTTATTCTCAAACGTTAGCTTAGGTTTAGAAATAGACAAGGAATATTTCAGTTGTACTCAAGTAAAATGTACAACTTCGAAACCAGTTGCCCGAATTCGAACAATTCCATCAAAATTAAATGTTAGAAACACCATAGCAATTTAATATATGCTATTCTATTCAATAAGATTTTTTCCTCAATAACGATATAAAAATTCTCAATAATGATATACAAGATCATTAACTGAATGCTTTGATTTCATACGATAAAAATCTGAGACTAACTTTTTAACTGTAATTGATAAAATACAAAGACGAAATTACACTAATACTGAGACAAAAATTATTATTATTCGAAAACATCGCAGCTTAACTTTCCACGCTATAAAACATTTATAATTATAATAAAAACGAAGTAAAATAAAATTTCAAGACAACAAATAATACAAAGATATAATTAAGAAATTAATCAAAAATACTTACAGGAACACCTACAACATTGCTTTATTACACAATTCGATGAAAAAATGACAAAAATTTTTTTGTCAAAACCGCTAAAATTCGACAGGGTAGTTTGCTCGGAAAGAGAAAGTTTTTAATTTGGAACTTTATTTTTCACACAATTGACATTTGATGATTGACCTAAAAGATAATTTTGGTTAAACATTTTTAGTTTTGAGAAAAATTCAAATTAGATAAATTCATACGCTTTTCTCAGACCAAATTTCAAATCGATTAAATAGCGGATTTTTGTACACAAATTGTATTTCTGCTTTTGAAAAGTTGGGAACCCCCGAAGCAAAATCTCAAATTTTAAAAGAATATTTTTTATCCTGATTTAAATGACATTTGAACTCTTAAAATCGGTCTATTGGTTCTAGGAGGAATTAAAATCACAAAAAACATTAGCCTTTTAATTATATAGATATTGGATTGAATCGATTTCTATTCCAAAAAGAAACTCTTGAAAAATCTATGCCGTACTTTAAAGATGACCTCAATTGAAAGATGAGACAATTCTAAAAACAAACATATATGGTTGTGGACCTACAAAAAAACTGTTATAATAGTATTTTTTCCATAACATTATTTCCAACATTTTTCCATAGTTAAAATAGGTTTGATTATTTTAATTTTCTTCTTAAATTTTTTGAACCGAAAAAGTGAAGAAATTTTCAAACATTTTTTAAGAATTTGAGTTCAGGTGAGGTTAAATCTAAATAACAAGGCTTACCAGTGAAATATGGCATCGGAACTCCAAATCCCTGAGAAGAAAATTTAGTTTTAGTTAAGGCTTTTTAACTTTTTAATTTCCTTAAATCCGATATAAATGCATAAGTTAAGGGAAAATACCATTTTGGCTGTTTTTAACGAAATGAAATAAAACACACAGAAAATAAAAAGTTGTGATTTTTTATATTTGTATACTTTTTAAAAAGGGGGAAAAACGGGAAAATGCAAAGAGAAAAACGGGGAAAGCATTTTGAAAAGCATGGACAAAACGGAAATGATCTCTACCGAAATCTGGCAACACTGGTCGTATATTATGGTCGTATATTATATTTTTTTCGATCAGAATATATTAACCTTTGTTTCATCTAATCAAAGATCGTTTTGCCAATTTTCTAAAAAGACATGCTTGTTCGCAAAAGCAATCTCAGTTTGATGTCTTTGAGGCTCAAATAAAGAAGTTTTCTCGGACTTCTACCCATGAATACTACATCATTCAATCGAAACCTTATTATATGATGCGTTGCTGGTGCTTTTTAATCTTTTTAGAGTTGTTTTGAGGTATAAAAAGGGCTCTGTTTTGATTTTCGCGCCAACAATTGGTCAAAAGAAGTTGTAGTTTTCCGTTTTCTGACCGCAGTTTGCTGGTTAAAGAACTGAAATTATTGCACTTATTACTTACTTCGTCGCAAATTCAATCAGTTCCGATATATCTCACTTTGATTTTTGTCTCAGGTTTTGATGATTTTCCTTTCGGAAAGGTTTAATGAATTTTACGTCCCATAATTACTAACCTTTTGTATAAAAATATAGAGAACAATTTTTTAAAGTAGAAAGTATGATTTGCATATCGAACCCTTGCCGTAAATTGTAGTTTGTGCAAAAATCAAATTTTACAGGAGAGCGTTTTTCTATTTTTCTGACTTTAAGCTTAGCAATATAAGATGCGTTTTGGGGTGTAGAACGTATTTGCATCAAAAAGTCAATTTGAAAAATGGCACATGTCATAATTTCGAGCAAAGGGGTCGATATGTAAATGGAAATAATTTGGGTGCGAACTTTCAGTTGAGTAATAAAATTTAAATATACAATTTTTTTAGATTCCATTGATTTCGGTGTTTTCCTCGATAATGATGAAAGCCTTATAAATCTTGCACACAATTTTTTTTGTTTTCAAAAAAATTATTTCTGAAAACCATATGTCACGTTCATCTAAGATTAAACTACCAATATTGAGCGTTTAAACTAAGCTTTACCCCTGGTGAAAACTCACTGATACATTAAATTATGTTTAAGCTGCAAAAAAGTTCAACCAGCACTAAAGAAGTGAAACATTCCACGGTAGCGGGTGCTACATTTGTACGCTTTATATATCAACATTTAAGCAAAACAAAAGTTTTTATATTTGCAGCCATAACAAATAACAAATGGGTTTTATGAATCCATATGAAAAAAATCATTCGTATTACCATTTATGATTCGCAAAATCATTGGCAATGTTTGAGTAATTTTTATAAAATTCTCTGTTACGGGTGTTACTAGTACTCATTGAAAAATCTGATTTCACTCGGAATGTTTGTGAAATTCCGCAAAACTAGAATTAATAAAAAATTTCTGAAAGTTTTTTTATAAAATATATTTTAATTTATCGCGGATGTTACACAGATTGCGATGGGTGTTAGGAGAGAAAAATCCTTATGATCGAGCTGAATTATAAAATATTTTCGAGTCAGAAATTTGTGCGAGTAATTGTTTACGGAGCAGGAAGTTTGTAAGAAACAAAATGGCAAAGTCTATGCTAGAACATCTCAGAAAGCAAAACATACAGTACTTACGGTTGGTGGGGAGTATCGTTTAAAGGCGTCACAACCCTGCACTGGGTCTTCCATATAGACTCTGCACCAGCTCATAAAGCTAAGACAACGCAAGAGTGGTTGCACCAGAGTGTTCCAGCGTTTATTTCTGCTGAAGATTGGCCTTGAGAAAGCCCAGATTTAAATCTTCTTGATTACGAATTATGGTCAGAGCTAGAAAGTATGGTTTTCAAAGTTCGCCACCGAAATTTTGAAAGTCTCAAGCAAGCGCTAATTGCAGCAGTGTCATCAATAGTGTCCGACCGAATATTCGGTTTCGGTTTCGGCCAGTTTCGGCCCTTTTAATCAGTTTCGGCTATTCGGCATCAAAATGGCCGAAACCGAAACCGAATATTTGATCGGACACTACTAATTAGGTTCTTACAAATATTTCAATGGTAGATGTGAGTTCGCTTTCATCAAAATTCTTAATGGTGTTAAGTAGAACAAAAACGTGAAATTCAGTCATTTGATTGACCGTGTGAGTTGAGTCCAGCACAAAACGATAAATGTAGTTTTTTTTTAGATGCTAATATTAAGTTATTTAACTTTAAATACTAAAAAGTTCCTTAAAGTGGTATTCAAATGATCTCCATATTTATTATTTTAAAGTTGAACATTAATATTCAAACGGTCATATTCATAAAAATATCTTGAAATAGATTTAAAGCGCTCAATACTCAAAAAGCTTTTTAGAGATAAAATGTTTTTTTAAAATTTTGTTATTCATAAAAATATTGTCTCAGCTTATTTGTTAAAATAGGAACACTCTCAATTTGAAATGGGAACAGTGTCAAGAATGGTTCGTGAATTTGATAAATTCAATAATTTTTTGATTATTTGTCACAATTTTATCAATACTTTGACATGCAAACAGTCAAAAAATTGTTTAATCTATGTTCTTCTGTGAAAAAAGTGTCACTTATAATTTTTATTTTCAATATTTTGAAATGTTTTGCCTTGTTTTCATATTTTTTGAAACAGTTTGAAGTATTTTTGACAATATTTGTGCTCACATTAGAGTAAAAATTTTAAAAAACTTTATTAAGGGTTTATTGAAGGTTACTCATTTAAGAAGCCTTTATAAGAGATTTTTGTGGTTATTGGACGTTTATGGATACTGTTTTTGAAATTTTTTTTTTGTAAAGGCTTTATAAGAGGTTCGTAAATTTTTATGAATAAAGGCAAAAGAATATTTATCGTATATAAACGTTATTATAATCTGTTTCAATTGTTATGTTTTTAAAAGCTTTTAACAAAAAAAATAATAAAATAAATTGTTTTTAAAACAATTTTCATGTTGACATTCAGTTTCGGTTTCGGTTTCGGCCGAATATTACAAAAATGGCCGAAATTCGGTTTCGGTTTCGGTTTCGGCCAAAATTTTGGTTTCGGTCGGACACTAGTCATCAATACCAATGGAAACCATACGTGCCGCTATAGCCCAATATCCAGACCGTCTTAGAGCCTGCATCAAAGCAAAAAGCAATAGGGGTATTCACACAGACTTGGGTAGTTGGGTATAGGTCGATTGAGTTCTTTTGATCACTACGAGCACACTTAATTACAATTCAGTACTTTGTAGACTAATTTTGGGCAGTTCTGCATGTTTCTTTGTTTCTTACTTTTTACTATATTTGAATTTACATTATTTTAATTTTTTTGACAATTTAATTATTGACCACTTTTGGAAAAAGTGGTATCCCATGAAAAAAGTACTCAATTTGTCAAAAAAATCAATCTACCCAAACAAGTCAGGGCGTTAGCTGGAGTAGATTGGTAGATGGGTACTTGGGTACAATCAGCACCGGATTAAAACATGGCGGGGCCTGGGGCTTAAATCGACACGGGGCCTACTCAAGGTCAGAGCATTTAAATCGGATCTTTTTAAAATCAAGATATTAATTTTTACATGAGTCTTAAAGTGAAACAATAGCTGTTCAATTTTTATTTCAAATTTGTTTTTCGATTTAACTGTGGCAAAACGTTCTATCAACTCGTCAAAGTGAATCGTTTGCAACAAATCACTATCTATACAAAGTTGCGTTATTGACTACAAACGTTCATGTAACATAGAAGGTTGATGAACATTTTTTATTCTTTTAAATACTAAAATAACCTTTCAGCTTCACAATTTGCCATAGGTACCAGAGTTCGGACTTCAATATTCGTAAATCCCAGTAAATTGAATTAAAAAATGGCAGTAAAACGAACTTTTTCGCAATAGTTTTTTTATATTTTCATTTATTCACAAGCGCGTTCGTATATTTTATACTATTGACAGAATAAACATACAAACTGTAAATTACTGTTCTAGCGCGTTCAAGATGCTGCTGGCTTAACAAAGAAAACACACGGTTTTTCTTATCCCAACGATTTTTAATGTTGCGATGCCCTTTGAATGGTAAGATTTCTGAAGAGATCTAAAATAAACTTCAGTTTCCAATTCGACATGTTCATTAGAGTGGGTCGAAAAAAAAAATTTGAAAAAAACCATTGTTCATTCGTAACAAAACTCCTCTCCTGGAGCCACCTTTTTAAGTTTGGGAACAGATAAAAGTCGCTGGGGGCTTAAGCTGGGGAATATGAGGAATGAAGAAACAGTTCGAAGCGTAAGCGTGCAATTAGGAATAAATTCGATCGATTTGTGAGCTGGATTAATTTGTGTTGCAAAAAGATGATTTTTTTCTTCGATAATTGGAGCCCACTTGTTGACGATTTCGTTCTTCAATCGTAAAAAAGTTGACTGCTTTTCCTTTTCTCATATAGCCAAATAAAATGCCGCTGAATCCCAAAAAAAAAAAACAGACTCCGGTCGTTTGTTGAATCTTCGCTCACTTTGGTGCACCGCTATTGGGACCTACCCACTCTTTTGCTGATTCCTCCTATTCAGTTGTATAGCGGTGGATCCGTGTTTCATCCATGATGACTATTTTTACAAAAAATCAGTTATATTTTATTTAAAAATGTCCAAACATTGTTGGGAAGTGCGAACACTTTCATGTTTTTTATTGATTGTTAACGTATGTGGCACCCATCTTACAGTCAGCTTTCTCATACCCAAATAACACCAAAAGTAATTTCATTTAGAACACTGTTACGTCATTATTAATTGTCAGATCGATCTGACATATTTGGTATGTTCATGTTAAGATTTCCATCCGTCAAAAATGTCATGCATTTGAAGAGTGTGATGCAGTCACTACTTGAGGCTGGTAGCATCTTTAATGCCCTAGTGTACTATATTTTTGCATGTTGCAGAAACATATTTTTTTACTGATACAAAATATATTTGAATTTGTGATTGTGTTTGGTTTTTAAGAGGAATAAAAAAATCACCAATTCTAATATTTGTCCAATACTTCGCTACAAGCAATTCTGGCCCTATACTTAAAAGAAATTTTTAGAATAAACATGATTTCTTACAAATATTCATTTTTTTAAAAACTTTAAGGTCGATTAATTCGAAATATTTTTTATATAGCACTTCATATATAAGCGCCTGCGGGGCCCTACCTGCTCGGGGCGGGGGGCTGCAGCCCCCCTATCCCCCACCTAAATCCGCGCCTGGGTACAATGGTACAATTACAAAAACAAAATGTATGGCATTTGCTAATCTAGAAAGATCTTAGAAAGATTATTTATAAATAAATAATAATAATTAAATATAATAATTACAAAATAATTTAAAAAACTAATTTCTTACGTTTTTACATCATATTTAGTTTGTAACAGAACTTATGGCACGATTAGGTTATTATGCAGTATGCGTGGGGGAATAAAAATACTCAGACTAGTCTGTTCTACATAGTTTTGCAACGAATTTGTTGATTTATATGTTGATATTTTTAATTATTATTTTTTAAGTCAGTTTTGTTTTAACCCTGCAAACATTTTGAATCGCCTGAGAATCCCCAGCGAATCGCTTGGAAGATAAAACAATCGCCGGCGAGCTCTTCTGAGAGTCTTCCGGGTATCGCAGAATGTAAGCAGCTGAGGCCATAAAAGCGATTCGCTGGGAAGATTCGCCGACGAATCGCCAAGAGAGGTCTTAAGCGATTCTTCTAGAAGATTCGCCGATATGAGGCTTAGGCGATTAGCTAGGAAGAGTCGCGAACGATTCGCCGAGAGGAGTCTTAAGCGATTTGCGGGAAGATTCGCCAACGAATCGCCGAGAAGAGTATTAAGCGATTCGAAAGGAATTCGCTCACGAATCGGCAGAAGGGGTCTCAAGGGATTTGCTGACAATACATGTCAAGTGGCCAAGACCTCGCTTTTAGAGGTCGTCTGCGATTTACTACAAAGTTGTTGAACGTTTCAATTTGTTGCAAGTTTGAACAAGCAGTTCCATGAAGTTGCTTACAAGTTAAATTTTTTGATTTTTTTAAACGATTTTTCAGAGCCTGCTCCATATTCCATTGATAGATTTAGAAACCTTTTTAAAAAGCCATCTTCCAACGATCGCCAGAATGAGCGAAGGAAGATTTTGAAAATTTTTTGAATCGCGCATTCATCTCTTGGGCGATCGAAAAGCGATCCATCTTCCAAAGATCCCTTAGGAGAATCGCTAGCGCGTCGCCAAATGATCTAATCTTCTAATTGTCTTCCAAATGCTTGCAGGGAAACAATTATTTATCACCCATTTCAGTTAAAGTGTGTAGAATGTATTGATTAGAGCTCTATTGCTCTGAAGAGTGATTTCGCTGAATAATTCAGTCTAGACTTATTTTGGCGTGTTGAGCACGAATTTGAACATCATTTTAAGATTTATTAAAGCGTATATTTGAAACAGGTAATACATATATGGTACCCACCGTTTGGCGGTGTTTTCCATTCAAAGGACTTGAGAACTTGACCCTGAAGATGTTTTTACTCTGAACGATCAGGAAAATTTTGTATGACTTTTCATAGATAAGTACGTTGTAGAAAAATAATAAATTTCCATTCGAAAGCATCTAGTCACAATAATGTGAATAATAATGACGTCTATGAATGTATTAACTTAATTTAATTTTATTCTTCCCCGTCGAGGTTATTGCTTAATAGACATTATTTTTAGCGAAACAGCTGGGAAGCCTGGCTTAAAACATGCTTTAATATTGAGATTTTATACATGATATCGACGATTAGTTGCGATTCAATAGATTGTGTGTGTGTATATTTTACTTGGAGTTTCCACTTGATCAAACAATAAAAACAACAACAAAAAAACAGAAACAAAAGTAAGAGTACTGGTTGAGCAACATCAACAGACATACGAACTGCTGCTGCAAAAGCGAATTTAAAAATGTATCTACAACTACAAGATATGCTACTTTCTGTCTTTTGGTTGATAGATTATTGTAGCGTCAGTCATTTGTGCATATTTTGATGCTTTCAACAGATAGTAGACAAAACAAGTTAGTCATGGTGATTATATATTTCGCAAAACTACCACTGTATAGTATACAGATCATTTAATTTTAAGCAGTTGTGAAATAGTATAATTATATCATATAACGGTTTTGGCACAATTAAAACTAGTTCTAATTAGCTTTCTTTATAGCTATCATCCGAGCTTTTAAAGGTTAAGTTTGTCCAGAGCTATTGACATTTTTAGAATTTTTAAGAATTTTTAAAATTGAACTGTTCATCAGAATGTGAAAAAAAATTCCGTTTTCAAAAATTTATTTATTTACATACCGACAATTCACGGATCAAGTAAGATTGTTCACTATTATTATTTTTAATAAGTTCCATTCAACATTTTTCAACTGACTGAAACTTTCATTGTGAAACTTTTCAAATGTCTATGCCTGCAGTTTTTGATGTAATTTAATATTTTTATAATCTAGTGGAAAAATTATAACGGTAATTTTCAAAAAAAAACATTACTGCCCCAGAAAAAATGTCGCTTACAACATTATTCGCGTCGACTCTTCAATTTACAAGTACTGATAGGAGTAACTAAGCTTTTAACAAATTTTATAACATGTTCAACGAAGTGATCGTCTCTACTGCCCAAAATCAGAGGTCAACAAACTTATGGTTTGAGTGTCTATTGAAAAGTGACTATCAAGTGAAAGTTGCACTGAATTCAAAAGATGACATGGAAGGCGCTTCAATGCTAGGTCAGAAATTTTGGGTCATAATATCCACAAACCATCGATAACAGATACCGAAACTGTCTCAACAAATCACGAAAAAAGTGGAAAAACCATTCAGGAGAGAGAAAATAAAACCAATTTTAAATCGGACTAATCTGAGCGCAAGTCGCCAACCGCAATACCTGGTAGTTCATTCTTACTTACTCTCATAACAAAAGCTACGCACACTCGATGATAGTCTGCCTGCGCTGATACCAGAAAAAATTTCCAAGCCACTAGAACCAAATGTGCGGGCCTTACCGTTTCCACTACCGTTGCTATTGTCATGCCTTTTTCACACCGCGAAGTCTACGTAAATAGTTTCAAAACAACAAATCAAATCTCAAGTACAGTGGACGTATAATACAACGAACCTTATGTTGTGCCCCTGGTTCGAAAAATCGAAAAATTCGTTAAATCGATCGATTTTTTTGTACTCATTTGTTTGGCCCCCTCCTTAATTAAATAGTTCGATGCAATGAATTTTTGAAGAATTCTCTTTATTTCATATCTAAAATTTAAAACATGTTTATTTTTTTAGAAGAAGTCTTCAACGCTTTTGCACTGCTGTTTCTTGCAAAGCTCTTAAAACTACAATTTTTGACAGTTCAATATTGTTTGCAACTGCCCATGTGATGCAGTTCTCTTAACAATTAACTGCTTCTGCATGTTACACTTTGTAAGCAGTTTTGCTGTCATGAGCACTGCTTTGTATATCCTCTTCATTGTCGCTTTCATCACAATCTATAAAATGATCGACGCAATTCCACTCGCAAATATCCGAAATTCTGAGTGAACACTGAAAAATTCATTTGAAAACAAAAATCTTTATTATGAATTGCCCTATTGGAAATGTCAAGGACTTACGATAGGGAAGACTGATGCCGCCAATGTCAATGTCGATTTTAGGACGTTTTCCGTATTTAGTTGTCATCATCTTCATCGAATTCTGCAGAATCATTATATAAAATGTTTCTCCAACATTTAAAAATAGATTCTTTTGATAGTTTATCACAAGAAAGAGCCATGAGAGATACAGCATCGAATATGTTAAAGAGTTTTAAATGTTTTGTGATATTTTCCGTTCCAGCAGCAACAATTTTACGCAAGACGCTATTTCTATAACGCAGTTTCACAAGCCGTATAGCGTTCTGGTCTATAGGTTGGGTTAAAAGCGTAACATTATGTGGCATTTACATTACCCATATCAATTCATCATCGGCAGCCTTTCCAGTTCTTTTTCAAGTGGGTGACTTGGAGCATTATCCAATATCAATAGAGCTTTCTTTGGTAGGTTATGTTCCTCTAAAAAAATCAAAAAATGATACCGAAAGTTCGTTATATTGGACGTCCACTGTACAAATTTATCCGATAAACACCCTGCCACCTTTGATGCAAAAGCAGTACCCGCAACCGAAACTTCGAAGATGTTGGATTGACACTTTTTGCCTCGTTATAACCACAATTAATAGTAGATCACGGGGAGGACACTACAGTGTGAGAGGAAAACGACGTTGAAGTAATTTCATTGCTACCTTCCTTGCCGCCCTTACCACCGCCACCACAACCAACATTTATACTTCCATCTCGATTGCCTACACCTCAAGCTCCTGCGCCTGTTCGATTAACAACAGTGACAACGTACATTAAAGCAAACGCACCCATTGATAACACATCTCGTCGCAACGCCATTTGCATCTGCGAATTTCTGATCTTCATCTTCATATAAAAAAAAAAACAAATTGGCCATTTCAGCCCTTGAAAGGACTTTGACCGAGTTTCTTATGATCAATTGTGTTGTGTGTGTTATTAAATGTTTGCACACAATTGACCGAAAATTGGACCTACATGTTTTATGCCCACTCCGAACGGCTAAAGTTCATGTTCTCAAGAAACTTTACATGGCATTATTTACTCTCTGAGGTTTGCCATTGTCTGCAGAGAGGTGGTGACCGTTCAGAAAAATTTTTTATTGAAAAAAAAATTTCCCCGCGGCTGGGGATCGAGCCCGGGCTCCGAGCATGCCAAGCCACACACTTAACCTGCATGCCACGATAACCACGATCTTCATATGCTGGCCAAAAATCTCAGAAATCAATTGTAAAATAATTAATTATCAATCATCAGACGTCAGTTACCGCAACTTCCTTAGTGGATCATTTCCCATCGATTGTTTCGCCTTCACAGAAAAAAACAGACACTTTTTGGTCACTTAATGGTGTTTCTTGTGGATTCTCCCTTACCCAAAAGCGAAAATTTTGCATGTTAACTACGCCAGAAAATGTGAAATGGGTCTCATCGGTCATCAAAATTGGCTTCCAAAAATTAGGATCAAGTCTATGTTAACTTGAGCTATTATTTATCCGTATTCCATGCGATGTGTACCGTTCACGCAATATTCTTTGAGTTAATTGCACTTTATACGAAAACAAATGCAAATCATTCTTCAAAATGCACCGCAAAGTGGTTCCAATAAAGCCAATGTAACTCAAACTTTGCTTCAAATTTGCAAATTGTAGCAAAGTTTGATAGCAATCGACGAATAGTGTTGTCAGACAATGCTTATTTTCCACGATATTTTCGATGAAATGGACTCCCATCTAACACATGAACTTCAATAAAGTTAAATAATTTTAATATTTGACAGCTGAAACTTCCATTAAAGTTCTATAAAGCTTGCGAATTGAAGTTTATACTATTACGAAGTTATAGTTGATAAAAAAGCTGTTTTTAAGTGTTTCAAAAGCTAAATATAAAGTTTTATAGAAGCTTAATTCAAAGTTTCTAATAAGTTTACAGAAAAACTTTATGAAAATTGTGGGAAGCTTTTACTTCAAAACAGCTTCGGTACAAAAATCAAACAAAACTTTTGCCGTTCAACGTGCAAAAGATGTGAATTATGCTGAATTTGTCGTTTATAGCACTTTAAAGCCTGTGTAATTTTGTAATCGAAGGTTTATTAAAGAGACAAAGTCAAAGCTCTCATAATTTAATAATTAAGAGTTAGAGTCTTTTAGAAAAGAATAGAATTAGAATTAGAATAAAGTTTATTTTTTATTAAAAAATTAACCATCAACCTTTAAATTCCAATAAAATTTTTTGAACCGCGATAAGGTAGTCAAAAGGTGAATCAGACTTAAGGGCACCCTTCCCCTTGACGATACAAAATTTAATGCCTTGCTAAAAATGAAATTTCACAAAAATTATAAAAGATATCCACCTGAGTGGTGACCGTGGCATGCAGGTTAAGTGAGGGGCTTAGCATGCTCGGAGCCCGGGTTCGATCCCAGCCGCGGCGAAAAGTTTTTTTCAATAAAAAATTTTTCTGATGGGTCACCACCTCTCTGCAGACAATGGCAAACCTCAGAGAGTAAATAATGCCATGTAAAGTTTCTTGAGAGCATGAACTTTAGCCGTTCGGAGTCGGCATAAAACGTGTAGGTACAGTTCTCAGTTAATTGTGTGCAAACATTTAATAACACACACAACACAATTGATCATAAGAAGCTCGGTCAAAGTCCTTTCAAGGGCTGAAATGGCCAATTTGTTTTGTTTTTTTTTTTTATCCAACAATTTATTTTTTTAATGAATCGAAAATATACCAAATTTAATTTAAAATGTATATTTGTTGTTGTAGTCATTGTCTTTGTTTTTGTATACCATGTCAAAGTCGAACAACAAAAAAAATTATGTAATGGTTTTAGTCAAAAAATGTTGTTGCATCATTTAAAAATAAAAAGTAAAACGGGAATGTGTTGAGAATTTATGTCGGTACTAAAATTAAGAGGGTCGTTAAGCAAATAACGGAACTATAGCATCCAAAAATTAAAATTTACAAAAACAGGTATTGGTAGGAATGTAGCGTTATGATTCTAGTACCGACGATTATGTTATAAATATGTGGTGTGAAAATTATACAAAATCGAACAATTTTTTCGATAACTTTTTATTACAATCAATCGCGAGCAATTGGTTCGATATAAACGCATTTAAAGTTATGGTTAATGTGAAAATTGCTTGCTTTTGAGCTTGACCTGCCTACAAAAAAAATTCGCCAAAAACAAAAACTACTTATTTGATTTGAATTAATTTGAATTTGAATTTGAATTTGAATTTGAATTTGAATTTGAATTTGAATTTGAATTTGAATTTGAATTTGAATTGGAATTTGAATTTGAATTTGAATTTGAAACTTATTAGAATATGTTTCCAACACTGAGTTAGTTAAAAAATAAAAATTTCGCAAAAAAATGTTTCAATGGTAAGAGGCCTTAAGAAAGTTAAGGAATTATATTTGAGGAATTTATTTCTGAGTTTATTTCAATTCAAGCTAAATTGTTAGCTATCTAAGCAGATATTGGAAAGACTACTAAGATGCTATGCGAGAAACAATTATGAAATGAAGATGATTCAAAATGTTTTCTCAAGAGATAAAGTTGTTGACTTCATGAAGAATTTTTTTTTTTGGTTTTTTTTTTTAAATAAAATTAAAATTAAAAACAACTTAAAAATTATGCAGAAACTTACATCTGTTATTGTTCAGTTACATTACTTGATGTTCTGCTAAAACTGATCGAATGGTTCTTATGATCATCGCAATAAAATATTTAATCCCATTTAATTGGCACAACAACAGCAACAAGAACAATAATAATAACAACTGTCAAGTGTGCAACTTGGTGACTCTTCCAACTTCATTTCTTTCAAGCATATTCCAGTCAGTTCTTTTTCAATTTATCTCACCATTCTCCAAACAGTGCGTCTCAATCATCCGGTCACTGTGAAATTATTTATATCTTATCGCATTAAATTTTATTTTCGTCTCTTGCGTGCTTCGTCAAACTTACGCGTTTATTATTGTTGACCTTGTTTGCGAACAATCATTATCATATAATTGCACGTTACGATTATTCGTTGCTGAGATAAGAAATCCATCAAAAATTCAAGGCGTTGATTGTTTATTTAATATCTTTGTCATTCATATTCTGTTTTGTAGATTAGAAGAAAGTACCTATTATTTAAAAATTTCAAATAATGTGAATCAACTCGGTTCATCTAATCTTTATATCTCATAAGTTAGAATAATGTTATCACAGCTTATTAGTTTCACGCTGGAAAATGACTGGAAATGACTGTATAAACTATAGTTAATGTAATCGTACTTTTGTTGTCATTTTTATCTGTTCTTGGCCAAAATGGTAAAATAAACGCAAATGGCTGTGTCATCTACATATAAACAACGAGACAACGTCTATAGTTATAAAAATAAATTATCAATTAATTGATTGCTCTACAAAATGCCCGAGATAAAGCATTTTCTTTTATGTGCCACGCTCTATTGTCTAACCCAAGTCATTTTTTTTTTTGCAGACATTTTTGGAAAAAAATTTAACTATAACTGTATTATGTTTTATTATTCTGGCAACAAACACTGCAAGCTCTGCACAAAATTGCATTAGCTTAACTAGTAATAATATTCGGAGAATGTAGCTTTGAAATTTAAGTGTAATGATTAACCACGTCCACTTTTTATGCAAGGCATTTGCTTTTCGAAGTTCAAAGAGAATTTGATACACAGTGTTATGAAGTTATTCTCGGATCGAACTTAGGTCTTTCAACAACACAATAATATCAAGAACATGACAAAGATATAAAGAAATGAATACTTTCCACACTCCCAAGCAACTGTATCATTCCTCCAATTACTGGAAATACCTGCATTGCATAGAGTATACCTGCATCGCATAGACAGAACTTTAATCAATTCAAATATGTTCATGAGTTTTACTATTCTAGTGGTCTTGTAACGTGACAGAAGTCGTGAAAGTATTTAATTTATCTGCTTTTATGTCTTCATTTGGTTTCATGGGTCTTCATTTGGTTTGGCGGGTTACATCCATGGAGCTAAATAAGTCAATAGGTCAAAAAACATTTTTATTTGCATCTCTTAAATTATTATTAATTGATTTCTTACACTGATACAGTTTGACCAGGACGTCTGAGGTGTACGACTTTTGCAGTGATGATTTCTTGTTGAAACCTCATCCAAGGCAAGCAAAGTGTGGCAAAGTACATGTGTTAGCTGGATTTCGAAAAAATATGTCAACTATTTCATTTTAATACATCAAATGAAATATTTCAAGTACTAGATAATGTTATCTTGCAGAAGTGTGCCGAATTTGAACAAGGTCGTTTGATAACTTTTTAAGAAATATGAGTTCAAAAATAAATTCCGGGAAAAACGCGATCGAAATTTTTAATTCAGGCTAACATAGTCTAATGGGCGGAAATTCTAAGGCTAACATAGTCTAACATAGTCTAATGGGCGGAAATTCTAAATGTTCTATATCATAGAATTTTAATTAATCCATTTAAAATTTATGGAGAATATTCTGAACATAGTGTACTGTTAATTCCTCTTCTCTGCTTATTTAGCGATTAAAACCGAAGAACGGTTTTGGCCTCTTCTAAGATATTGCGCTAGCCAATTCTGTCGTACTGGCGCCAGTTAGAAATTTCAAGCGTCACACAGTGGGATGAAATTCAAAAAAATGGAGATTACTTCACATAAAAGTCGAAGAAAGTTTTTGACTTTTGGTTAAGTTAGATTGGATACAAATAAGAAAATAAACAAAAATTCTGTGCTTTCGTCTGTCTGTACGTCTTTCAACATGATTAATGTCGTAATTTTTAAGCTATCGTCATGAAATTCGATGTATCTTCTTGTATCTAAAAAAGAAAGACCAAGTTCAAAATTGAGCCAAATCAGATGAACACCATACCTACCACCCATACAGAATGACTTTATTTTAAACATAAAATCTCTGAGAAATTAACAAAAATTAAAGAAATGCCTTGAAATTTTAGATGTAAGTTTTTCATTTTAATATAAACTAGTAAACCTGTTGCCCGAATTCGAGCAATTCAATAAAAATTAAGTGTTAGAAACATTATAGACGTTTTATACTCAAGAAGCGATTATACTCAATAACGATATATTCAGTCTCAATAATCATATGAAAGTTCATTATCTGAATGGTTTGACTTGAAACGTATGATCTGACACTAAATTTTTTAATGTTACTGTCAAAATACGAAGACGGACTTACACTTATATTACTACTGAGACAAACATTGTTACTATTCGAAAACATCGCAGCTTAACTCTTCCAGCTATAACACACAGCTAATTAAAAAAAAAACGCAGTAAAAAATAAATTTAAGACATAATAC
Source organism: Tetanocera ferruginea (assembly GCA_958299015.1). Lineage (NCBI taxonomy): Eukaryota > Metazoa > Arthropoda > Insecta > Diptera > Sciomyzidae > Tetanocera > Tetanocera ferruginea. Next base: position 66,477,468 of record OY282644.1, read on the forward strand.
TAAGGTATATTTCAGAAATTAATAAAAAATACTTACAGAACACAGTGGTGACCGTGGCATGCAGGTTTAGTGTGTGGCTTAGCACGCTCCGAGACTGAGTTCGATCCCCAGTCGCGGCGAAAAGTTTTTTCAATAAAAAATTTTTCTGATCGGTCACAACCTCTTTGCAGCCAATGGTAAACCTCAGAGAGTAAATAATGCCATGTAAATCTTCTTGAACACATGCACTTTAGCCGTTCGGAGTCGGCATAAAACAAGTAGGTCCAGTTCTCGGTCAATTGTGTGCAAGTATTTAATAACACACACAACACAATTGATCATAAGAAGCTCGGTCAAAGTCCTTTCAAGAGCTGAAATGGCCATTTTGTTTTTTACTTACAGAACACCTACAACATCGATTTATAACACATTTAGATGAAAAAACGCCAAAAAAACGCAAAAAAAAGTTTTGAAAACCGTTACAATTTGACTGAGTTGTTTGCTCGGAAAGTGGAATTCTTTTTTTTGGAACTGCATTTTTCGGACAATTGACATTTGAGGAATGCATAAAAGATAATTTTGGTTAAAAATTTTTAGTTTTAAAAAATATTCAAATTCATCCTATTCATAAGCTCTTCTCAAACTAAATTTCAAATTGATTAAATAGCGGATTTTTGTACAAAAATTTTATTTCTGTTTTAAAAGGTTGGGAACCCCCTGAAGCGAAATCACAATTTTTAAAAGTGGTTTGCACATCTACAGCCAAAACCTAATTTTATGACATCTGAATCGATAAAATCGGTGCATTGGTCTGGGAGGAGTTGAAGTCCCAAAAAAAACCTTAGCCTATTAATTATATAGATTCTGAATATGAAATTTGGCAAAATCAAATGAAAAGCACGCCTACTTCCCGTACAAAATTATGTCATCGAAATAGTAAAATATTCATAAATTCCTCAAAAATTAATTCACTGCATACTTAATATTAATTACACGGTACAACACTCAAGAAATCCCAAGGAGCTTCTTAACAGTTTCTTAAAGTTTTGAGTTCGCTGAATCCGAATCTGAAGTCAGAAATTTCGAGTCACCCTAGGTTTTCAAGCTACAGGGGAGGCAGAACCCTAGCCCCCTATTTTTAATGAAATAAATATGACCGACCCCCATTACTTTTTCAAGAGGAACATTTTCTACCTTGGAACCCATCTCTACCGAACCCTCCGAATGGAGGCTTTGATAACATACATTTGATTTCATACATTTTCTTCAATTTTGTTGACTAGTCGCTGACGCCGGTCAATTTGTTCAGGCTATAAAATGTTTTCCGAATTCAAAATTCGAAGAAATTGGAAAAAAATTACGCCTATCGTCCATACGAAGTGAAGTCATCAATAAAATAAAAAGTTCAAAACTTCGGTTTGGTCGAAAGCATTCCTTATTATTATCCAAATTCATAAAAATATAACATACGAGAAGCAAAAAATTGATTTGAAATATTATTACATTGAAAAAATTTATGAATTTGTTCATATTCCTCCTGATGCCAAAACTCGTTATACTGCTCTTCATCGACCTCGTCATTTCCGTTTTTATAAGAGTAACTATTATCACGATTTAAGTAATAAAAATTATTCGCACAAAAACGCGTAACTTTTTATTGCTGTGTGTTAATAAATGTTTGCACACAATTGACCAAGAACTGGACCTACATGTTTTATGCCGACTCCGAACGGCTAAAGTTCATGTTCTCATAAGATTAACATGGCATTACTTACTCTCTGAGGTTTGCCATTGTCTGCAGAGAAGTGGTGACCGATCAGAAATTTTTTTTTTAAATAACTTTTCGCTGCGGCTGGGGATCGAACTCGGTTTCCCAACATGCTAAACCACACACTTAACCTACATGCCATGGTCTTCACTAAAACTCCACATAATTTTCGAACAAAGCGCAAATTTTGAGATATTTTATAAATATTTCTACACAATTATTTTAAATACCTAAAGATAAATAGGCTGTTCAGACTTGCCTCAAATGTGTCGACTCACTTGCCTCATTTTGACGTCTAAAGGCAAAGCGGAAGCGGGAAGGTGACATGTTGTTGCTCTTTAGTAGTTAAAATGTAAAAAAAAACTCGCGTGTACTCTCAGAAAAAAGTGTCTCGGAATATGATAAAAAAGGCATCATATTTAGAGAAAAATGGTATAGACTTTGCTCCAGAGAATGCTATTCTCTAATTGCGATACTAAAAATTCTCTAAAAATGATAAAAAGCTGCCATGAAATAGAAAATATATCGTTTTTATAGAAAAATACTTTTTTTTTTGAGAAAATATTTGTTTTTATTGAAGAAAATACTTCTCATAGTGAATTTTTTATCAAAATATAAGAAAAGTTTTTCATTATCAATAAAAATTGTGCAATAAAAATACTTATCATTATTAGAGACATTGAAATATTTCCATTTCCTAGAAGTAAAGAAATATTTCTTCGAAAATGTGAAAATTTATTCTAATTGAAGAAAATTTTATTTGAAAAAGAGAAAATTGCTATTATCAAAAATAGAGAAATTTTTTACCGGAGCAAGGTATGTGTTTTTTTCTCAGTGTAGCAACGTACACGTGGCAGAAGTGAAACTTCTTTAACAGTAAGAAATAAGAGAAAGAAAGTGTGAAATAGAGAGAGAAAGTATCTGAAAAAAAATTCAATCAATACGAAATGAAATAATAATCTGTTGATTCAATATTTGCATCCAGGGACCGTACCGGCTATGGTTTTTATCGAAAGTGTCACATATTAACTTTTATATCTTCATTTTTATTTTTTCGACAAAAATAAAATAAACATGGCTTTTTTGGGCAAAATAACAGTTACTTTTGACTTTTATTTTATCGGTCAAAAATAACAGTTTTTTCTGCCGTTTTTTTTTCGGTCAAAAATATCAGATAATTTATATTTCTTCAAGTCATTTTACCGACTAAAAAATTTTGATACCATTATTTTCATTTTATCGGTGAGACATTTAACACATGGTGTCAACAGTTCAATCTGTCAAGCGGCCTTTAAAAAAACACAAATTGCTTGATATTTTTGACCGAAAAAATTAAAGACAAAAAATAACTGCTATTTTGAACCGATAAAATAAAAGTCAAAAGTAACTTTTATTTTTCCTCAAAAAAAATATGCAAAAAAATAACATTTTCAATTTTAACTTTTAAAGAATCAGTCTAAAATATAAAAGGCATATATATTCGTGAGGCTGAGCAGATTTGTAACATAATGGAATATTTGAAAAAGTCTTTCAATAATTTTTTCATTTAAAAATTGTAAAATAAAATAACAGTTATTTTCGGTACTTGTTTTAGTTCAGTTGGTGTTTTAGTTGCTTACGAATGTATTCTCAACATTTTTTACTTTTTGAATGCTAGATTGCATTTGCATAGTACTCGTTGAAGGAGCCTCCGAAAGCAGTGTCTCTTGTTGATTATTAACTTCTGCTTCGTGATCATAATAATTGCTATGTTGAGTGTTGAGCCTCGTAAAGCAGCGAATGTTGATTGTTGAGTGTATCAACTTGGTTGGCTTTAAAATTTTGTTGAGATGATGGCTGAGTTCCAAAATATATTTTTACAAAGCATCTGTGTGTTTTTCTGGGGATACACTGATACCAAAATACACTGATGCTTCGTAAAAATGCATTTTGGAACTCAGCCTTTGCTGCAATCACCTTGCCTTCATCATTAGTTGCAGACCCAGCTGCGGCTGCATTCTTAAGAGCTGTAATTTGCTCTTTATATTCACGAACGCGTTCTGCTCCTATTTTAGCTATTTTTCTTAGCTTTGAGACTTTTTTGGCTGGCAAAAGCTATTCTCGGCAGTCTTAAATATTGAACTTTTGCATGCTTGTTGCATGTTGTCAATCATTTATCAAGTTTTTGATCGCAACCAACGAACCAAATTATACTTTAAGCTCATTATGCGGCGAATAGGCAGTAGAATTTTTTCCCGTTGGATGTATCTATATGTCAAAATATTTTCGTTTGAAGCTTATAGAAATAAATTTTTCGTGTATATTTTTCGGATGAGAATTAATGTTACGGACAGAATGTTACGCGTTCAGTTTTAATTACATTTTGTTTATCTGTTTATCATGTGCCTACGTGGCGTAAAGGTAGAGATTCCGGCTCTTGAACAACGTTGTTTGGGGTTCAATTCTCGGCAACGGCAATAATTTTTTGAAAATTTTCATATGAATTGAAAATGTTAGCCTAGCGTCACGAATAAGAAGAGACCCTGAAATTTTACTCGCCGCCAAATAAGTTTCACTTCAAAAATAAATTTTTATTTTTCAATTTATCTCCACTTTTTCGATTTCAACCCTCTGTGCGTCGTAAGGTTATCCAGCGCTTTGTGCTTTGCTCAATGGAGATTTGAGCGTCTTCGTCTGTTGACTGCCACTGGGTACTGAATCGACTGTTTTCTTCACTGGAACTTTGTCTTCCATTTGTTCAACATGACCTAGCCAACAAAGTCGCTCAATTTTATTGCGTTTGACTAGTCGATGTTTATGACGATATCGTTTTGTCGAATGGAAGTTTCATCAGTACTCGCCAGTGACGCAGATTATACCAAAGATGTTATGAAAGATTTGTTCTTGATCGCTACCAAAGTCCTTTCATCAGATCTGTTCAACATCCATGTTTGTGATGGATATAGTAGGATGGGCATGATTATTAACATATAAAGCGTGAGTTTTTTCCCCGTGAGAGGGCTTGTGGTGACCGTGGCGTTCAGGTTAAGTGTGTGGCTTAGCACGCTCCGAAACCAAGTTCGATCCCCAGTCACGGCGAAGAGTTTTTTCAATAAAAATATTTTTCTGATCGGTCACCACCTCTCTGCAGACAATGGCAAACCTCAGAGAGAAATAATGCCTTGTAAAGCTTCTTGAGAACATGAACCTTAGCCGTTCGGAGTCAGCATAAAACATGTAGATCCAGTTTTTCGGTCAATTGTGTGCAAACATTTCATAACACACACAACACAATTGATCATAAGAAGCTCGGTTAAAGTCCTTTCAAGGGCTGAAATAGCCAATTTGTTTTTTTTTTTTTTTTTTTTTTTGAGAGGGCTTGCTTCTTAATTGCCTACTGAGCCCAAAGTAACACCTGTTGCTAAGAGTTAATCTTCGTCTGATATCAATGCTGATATCGTTGAAGGAGCTTACGCTGTATCCCAGGTAAACGAAATCTTCGAAGGTTATTTTGTTAATTTTGACGTAGACTTCAGGACACTCGGACTATTTGTTAACACAAGGTATTTCGTCTTCTCTGTGTTCACTGCACAGAGCCACTCGACTAACTCTTTCAGCCAGTAGAAATACACTCTTATAGAGTATCGTGCCACTTCTTCTCAAATCAGCACCACGGATGATCTTCTCCACCATTAAATTAAAAAATTCACACGACAAAGAATGACTTTGTCTGAATCCTCGTTTGGTATTCAATGAGGGGGAGAGATTCTTCCCTTTTTCGTTATTTTGTTTATACATATACAAATTTTCCCTTTCATTGTTATCCACATCTTTAAGAATATTTTAGATTTTTAAAAAAACTCTAATTTAGCAAATTAAGTCAAAATTTTCAGACAATACAGACAATATTTTCAAACAGCTGGCTAGTTCAGGAGTTAATTTTGAGAAACAAACAGATCAGCTTCATCTATTATTTGGTTTATTTGTCTTCTTCTTCTTCTTCTTTTTATATTGATTTTCTTTTTATCGGAGAATAAGCCAAATTCTGAACCAAATCTTCCTAGACTTCATGATGACAATTTCAAGTAGTATTTTTTAATTAAATTGATATGATTTGTCATTTATTTTGTTGCTAATGAATGAACTGATAATAAAGCAAAAACAACAAAAATAACTACATGTTTGTTTTGTGCTCGGATATTTTTCGAACTGTTATTGCTGTCAGAAATGATGTTCTTATATTTTTACAAGTTGTTCAATACATAAATTATCACCTAAATTATCATCTGTTTTTGATAACAAGATATGTTTTCATACTTTTAGCACAAATAAATTTTATTCAAAAGTTTGACTGTGACATGTAGAAATATTATGATTGTCTTTGAAAGCTTTAAATCTGATTTAAGTTGGTCTTGTAAAAGAAATGAGTATCATTTTTAGATTCCTAAATTTTGATATGGCTTAGCAGGCATTAAGAAAAAAATTCATTCATTCAAAAAATTTAAATTCATTACGAATATTGCTCTTGAATTTTAAAACTTCAGCTTTAAAAAGCTGTTGATGTAACGAATAATCTATGTAGCATTTTGTTTTTTGAGTTATATAGATAATATACTTTTTAGCTTCTTCTAACTGGCAACTAGGTTACACCAATGGAAGATAATATCCTTCAGGCTTGAACCTTCTATCTATATTGATTGATTACTGGTTATAAAATAAAATTACAAAAAAAACAAAAACTGCAGCACAGGCTCTTTAATCTACACACTAATACAATCACAGCGCTAAATTGCTCTGAGCTAATGATGTGCATGATATCCTGCATCTCCGATGACGATGACGATGACTGCTGACTTTGTAGAATTATAAACACATACACTTGAGCTCGATTAAAACAAACAGTAAAACATGCGCACGAACTACACATACACACACCAACACAAACATTTAAAGCTGCATATGGGGCACACTTACACTTGAACACCCACCGATTTAGTTTTTCATACACTATGTTTGTACATAATGGTTGCGCCTATATGTGTGTATGCTTGTGTGTGTATGTTTATTTGGATGAAATTGCATTTCCGCAAAATTGCTAGATTGATGCATTAACGTTAATCCTCTGACAGGATATGCGAGCTAAGCTAAGTTTTTATTATTCTAAATAAAACTGCTGCTGCAGCTTCTAACTGAGCTTTATCAGCTTTTGAATAAATTTGTTTATTTCTCTTTTAACCGGAAATGGTATTTTTTTAATTAATTGAACATTAGAATTTTAAGCTTGTCAACGGTTCATTGCGTTTTAAATTAAACTAAACATTTATTTAGATCATGTGAAAAAATCGATCGATTTATAGGTTAAATTTAATAGGAAAATTTTATATAATTTCTTTAATCCATTTTGTTAACTACGATATGTTCGATATGCTTTCAACCGAATAATGAAAATAAGAGTTCGATTTTTAATAACAATTTTTTCAATATAATTTTCTGATCCGCAATATACGCTTTTCTAGTAATTCTATGCCTTGATTTAAATAATTTCCCTGAAGTGCTGCAAAATAATCATTTACAGTTAGTTACAAATGCATCTTCATTCAAAGTAAAACGCTCGCCAGCAGGATTATTTTTTTTAGATTTGGCAAAAGTCAGAGGAAACTACATCAGGAGAATAAGGTGGGTCGTTTTGCCATTGTTGAAACATTCCTGTGTTCTGGTGCATTATCTTGATAAAACATTAGAGGTATTCTCGCTGTATTGCAAAACCCTTGCAAGGTGTAAGAATTGCAAAAGTTGCAGAATCTTGCAACCCGTGCAACGACACAACAACAAAATACAAGCGATAAAAGTTTTGCAATTCCTGCAATTTGTGCAACACTGACACACCCATGTTTTGGGTGGACGTGCAACCGTGCACACTGATTGAGACAAATTTGTTCATTTTAGTTCGTGTGCGTAGCGTAAGTATTTAAATTTTTTGTTTTCGCCTGTTTGCAGCATTTCTTTTAATATTCACAATATTTGTGCTTTTTTGCGCTTCCGCAGTGTTGCATATTTCAGTATTGCAAGGTTGCACTTTTACAAATTTTGTATCGTTACTATACTGCGAGAATACCCCTATTATTTATTGTATTGTATATCAGTTCGTTTTTCTCAAATCTGCACATTCCTTTAATCGTTACAAATTTTCATTACAAATGTGCATATCTTTCTTGGCGCTCCGTACAAAATTTGCAAGCATAAAAAAAAAAAACAAATTGGCCATTTCAGCCCTTGAAAGGACTTTGACCAAGCTTCTTATAATTAATTGTGTTGTGTGTGTTATGAAGAGTTTGCACACAATTGACAGAGAACTGGACCTATATGTTTTATGCCGACTCCGAACGGCTAAAGTTCATGTTCTCAAGAAGCTTTACATGGCATTATTTACTCTCTGAGGTTTGCCATTATCTGCAGAGAAGTAGTGATCGATCAGAAAAATTTTTTATTGAAAAAACTTTTCGTCGCGGCTGGGGATCGAACCATGCTAAGGGCTCCGAGCATGCTAAGCCACACACTTAACCTGCATGGCACGGTCACCACCGTGCAAATATAACCCGCAAAATAATCTTAAGACGTATAACCGTCAAATTTGACCAAGTCTTGCTGACAAATTTAATAAATTTAATAAAAAATTCTCATACATGTTCATCCTTTGCACTTGCAAGCACAACTTCTGAACATTAAAAGTTAATTTTATCAGCCACCATTAAAAGACAGACAGACTCTCAATTGAACAAAGTCCTTAATTATTGCCGCATTCAAAATAAACTTTTGTTAGATTGCTGTTTTAGTGGTTGTTTCAGTGTAGTTAGTTGAATGTTCAGTTCCATTCGCCGACTGTGGCCCACCAATGTCCACAATACAGCAAGTGGATGATTGGTTTTCTTGCATAAATGTTTTAAATTAAAATTATTTAAATTTTACTCACGCTTTGCCCAGAGCACGGTAAGCGTGCTTGGCTGAGAGTTGACATTGTCAACGAAGTTAACAGACAATGGCTGGCAACACCCACACCACGTTCAAAAGCGAATACACTGAAACTATCTATGGTGCCAGAACGACCATATTTGATGTCTGATTCGTCTTAGGGCTGCAGTCTTCAAAACCTGCTTGCTATTTATAGATATGCCGTTATGCATGGACACGCACACACACACACACACACACACACACACAAGGTATATAAATATCCATACACAAATTCCACAATATCCTCGAGAGCCTTGAATTGTTAATGTCAAAGTTGCTCCTTGGCGGTTTCTCGGCATTTGCCAAGTTGTTGCAAGTCAAGTCAAGTCGTCCAGTCGAGTCGAGTTGAGTTGAGTTGAGTTGAATTGAGTTGAGTGAAGTCCGTGTAGTTCCTTGTGGTTGAGGCTGAGCATGTTGCTGCATTAACACCATGAATACTTGTGCAAACATGGCACACTTTATTAGCACAGACATGGTTGGACTTTTGTGTGCAGCCTCATGTAGTTCCAAGCAATTCAGTGCTGCAGTCCTGTGCAAACAGTGAGCAACGAGTCCTTCACCAGTACCAGTCAATGGGGTAAATTTGTGCTACGTTTGCAATTTTTAACTTGAGAAGTTTTTTCCTTCTTTGTTTTTTTTTTTTTGTGTTTTGTATTCAGCGTATGGAGACTGAAAATATTTTTCGGATTTGCGGTAATTTTTTTTTTGTTTTTTTATTTTAATTTGTTTTCAATGCAACCGCTAAGAGCTGAGAGAAACTTTCGTGGAAGTTTGGTCGATTCAGAAATAGTTTTTTTTTTTTGTCCTAGGAATTTTAAGCAAAAATATGCTGAATTTTCTGCATATTTTTTTACTATAAGTGAAGTTTTTTTTTATTCTCAAATAAGGTAGAAATACAGGCAGAATAGAATAAATATAAAACTCATAATGAGTGGATTATTAAGGAAAAGTTTTTTAACTCGATACTTAAAAAATTCTATAATGTTATAAATTTTTTGATTAGTTTTTTTTCAGCACAAAACAAAGAAGTTAATAACATAATTTTTACCTTTGCTGATTTTACCGATAGCAAAGTGCAGAAAAGTTTGAATTTTTGCATAAATGACTGATCTGGAATTTGAAAAATATAATTTTTCTAAAGTTGTTTCTCTATGGGAGATATCGCATTCCTATCTAGTCCAATAATCTTACAGTCAATACTTAAACCTACAATTCCATTAGTTTTCATATATTGCGTTATATGTAGCATTAGATACATGAAAGATACATGCAGCGGCCATGGTCGTACGTGCTAAGTGTGTGGCGTGCAAGCCAAAGGATACCGAGTTCAAACCTCTTCTTGGGCAAAAGTTTTTTTTCAAAAAAAAAAAAATTTGTTTCTTTGGTTGCCACCTCTCTGCAGACAAGGGCAAACCTCAGAGAGTAAATCATGCCATGTAAAGATTCTTGAGCATATGAACTTTAGACGTTCGGAGTCGGCATTAAACCTGTAGGTCCAGTTTTCTGTCAATTGTGTGCAAACATTTACTATAACACACAACACAACTGATCATAAAAAACTCCGTCAAAGTCCTTTGGCGCAAGTGTTCTTTGGAAGATGGATCGCTTTTCAATCGCCGAAGTCATGAATGTGCGATTGAAATTTCAAAATCTTATTTCGCTCATTACGGTGATCGTTGGAAGAGGGCTCGTTTTATGATTGCCGATTGCGATGAATGTGCAATTTAAAAATTTTAAAAATCTTTTATCGCTCATTCTTGCGATGGGTGGAAGATGATTTTTTTAAAAAAAATGTCCAAATCTATCATTGGAATATGAAGCAGGCTCTAAAAAAATTAATAAAAAAGTTGAATTTGTAAAAAATTCATTTAATTGGTATGGGACTTTGTCTGTCAAGCCCGCTAGTTTAAGCTTTCAACGACTTGCAACGTTCAACAACGATGCTTCGCAATAAATCGAATCAACAAGAGTCTTAAATGATTCGCTGGGAAGATTCGCCAACGTTTCGCCAAGAAGGATCTTAAGTGATTCGCTAGGAAGATTTGCCAACACATTACCGAGAAGGGTCTTCAGCGATTCGTCAACGAATTCGCGAATCTTTCTAGTGAATCACTTAAGACTCTTCTTGGAGATTCTTTGGCGAATCTTCCCATCGAATCGCTTCCATGCCTTCAGCTGTAGCCTTACGGTGATATCCGGATGACTCTCAGAAGAGTTCGCCGGCGATTATCTTCTTCCAAGCAATTCGCTAGAGATTTGCAGACGATTGAATATATTTGCAAGGATATCTTTCTAGTCGAATTATATTCATTGGAGCAGTTTGAATGCTTTGAAGTTCATTTAAAAAAAAAGGTGTTTATTTTATTTTTCAAAGAACCCACCCAAATGTTAAAGATTTGTTTACTTTCGTTCTCAATTTAATAGCTACATTTTCTATACCTGTAAACTATTGTATTTTGAATATGAAAACTATTTCATGAATATAACGTGAAATAAAATATAACGTTATTGAACTCTGTTGTATTTTTAAACAATATTTTAAGATAGAAATATTGAAAGATAATTACAAAAGCAAAAATTTACTTATTACAAAAATACTTTAAGTAACTAATTTTCATGTTATATGTTATAGCAACATCTTACAAAATAAGTACTAGTATCAGTAAAATGTGCAACCCTACTCCGATTTCAAAAGAGATTGTCAAAATAAGGCAGTTTTTTTCTGATATTGCGTATGAGAAAATCTACTATTTATTTCAGACTTCCTCCTTTGGGTGTCAAGAGCCACACTCGTCTTGAACTTCAATTTAGTAGCTTGTTGAAACATTATTGAATGCACCTGAGATGTCTTAAAATACAACCTATGCGAATTTTTAATTAATGAATCAGCTTTCTTTTAACAATTTAAATAATTCAGAAAAAAAAACATATCGCACACTTAATACAAAATAGTCACAACTCAAAATTTGTTTATATCGACTTTTTGATAGAAATCAATTCACAAAACGCACATCTCACTGTCTTTTTCATTATTTCCTTCATTAACTGGAAGAATGAAGTGTATGTGTTCAAATGAAAATTTTTTTTCTTCTGCAGTTTCAACCAAAAAGTTTTATTTAACGTTTATATTGAAAAGTTATGTTTTTTGAGTAGTGACTGTTTTATATTTATGTGTGCGATACATGTAGATCAATATTTAGACAGAGTGGAATTTCACATTTCTTCAAATTTCTGTCGAATTTCCAAAGTCACTTGAACCTTTGTCCAAGACCAAGACAGAGCAAAAATGAGCTTAAGTTAACAGAATTAGAAATGAGTGATTAACCTGAAAAAACTTTTTGTGAAGGGCCTGTAGGTTTGAGGTGGGACATAACATTCGCGGCAGAGAAAACATACCTTTTTTAAAAAATTCATAACACAGTCAAAAACAAACATTTTTCCATTTTGTTATTGTAGAACAAATTACAAGAAAACAAATTAAAAAAAGAATATTTAAGACTCCAACATGGTTTTATAGAGCTCCAAACTGGCGGCAGAGAAAAAAACAGGGCCTCGTGGTTGCAGCGCTGGGAGTCGCAAAAATTGTCCGATCTGGAAAAAAAATTACATTTTTAAATCTTAACAACATAGGTTATCATATGACAGGAGCTTTTTTTAATTTTTTTAAATTTTTTGTGAAATTCCAAATTTGTGTGTTTTTTTCGAAAAAAAATATGGACTTTTAAAAATCGAAAAACAATTTAAAAAAGCTCGTATCATACGATAGTGAATCAAGTTTATATAAAAAAAAAAAAAAATTTGTCAAAAAATGAAGCCGCTACTGCCGCAACCAGTACGAAAAACATGGTTTCGAGATTAACGCGTTCAAAGTTTGTGAACAAGATAGAAATTAAAATGCGCTCTCACTAATCCGGCTGTAACTTTTGAACCCGTAAGAATTTTTCCATGAAATTTTTTTTCTTAAAATCTTAAGAAAATAAAAAATTATAAAAAATTTAATTTAAATCGATTTCAAGAAACGGCCAATGTCATGTCCCCCTTAATATAAAGTTCAAGGTTTTGGACCGTATTCAACTTCAAGCGATATATTTCATCATCTCTAAACTGGACATGACACACAATGTTGGCTACTTAAAACTTTTAGATCTATACTTTAATGGGGATTGACCTGACTTCACCAACTCTCATATTTCCCAAGTCCACTATGGCAGCTTAACAAAGTCATATCCACAACATTTTGTTATTTACTTGGAGTCGAACATACCTTCATATTAAAAAAAAAAAAGTTGGCCATTTCAGCTCTTGTGTTATTAAATGTTTAAATGTTTGTGTTACTAAACGGTAAAAGTCCATGTTCTCAAGAAGCTTAACACTTCTTAATAACTAACTTAATAACTTATTTACTCTCTGAGGATTGCTATTGTCTCCAGAGAGGTGACGGCCGAACAAAAAATGTATTTTTTATTGAAAAAACTTTTGTCGGAGGTGAGGTTCAGACCGATCATGGAGTGCAGCATATCGTTGGTAAGGCTTGAAAAACTTCTGCATCACTTTTTAAAAAACTCCGCAACCTAAAATTTTTCAGGTGTAGAATGGAAGTTATTTCTTTTATTCATACAAATATTATATTTGCTTAAAGTTTTAGTACAAAAAAGTAACTGGTTTTTATAGAAAAACTTAAATAACTCGGTTTTTGTACTGAAACTTTGAAAAATATAACCTTTTTGCTTATGAACAAAAGTAAGATATTTTTTCGCAAATGTATGATTATTTTTTAGGAACTTCAATGCTACATCTGAAAAATTTGAGGTTAGGAGGGTTTTTTAGAAAGCGAAGAATACGACAACATAGCTCAATGGCTTTAAAGCGGAGACGTTTTGGGCAGATATTTTAAGCCTTGAGAAGAATTTACGGAGAAAAAAATCGACAATTTTTAACGAAAAAATTTATTTTCTCAAATCAAAACCACTAGAAGAAGTCAAACTGACTTCAAAATACTTTTAGATTTAATACCTTCTCGAATACACTTCCCACAATGAGTGTCAAAAAATGTTCTCCCGCCTGAACAATAATAAATAAACATCTAATATAAAAAAAGACTCGCGTGTAGCAACGTACACGTGGCAGAAGTGAAACTTCTTTAACAGTAAGAAATAAGAGAGATTTTAGGGTGAAATAGAGAGAGAAAGTATCTGAAAAGAAATTCAATCAATACGAAATGGAATAATAATCTGTTGATTCAATATTTGCATCCAGGGGCCGTATCGGCTATGGTTTTTGTCGAAAGTGTCACATATTAATTTTTATCTCTTAATTTTTATTTTTTCCGACAAAAATAACAGTTTTTTGTGCCTTATAGTTTTTTTGGGCAAAAATAACAGTTATTTTCTGCCGTTTATTTTTTCGGTCAAAAATATCAGGTAATTTATATTTGTTCATTTTACCGATAAAAAAATTTTGATATTATTATTTTCATCTCATCGGTGAGACATTTTACACATGGTGTCAATAGTTCAATCTGTTAAGCGGCCTTTAAGAAAACACAAATTGCTTGATATTTTTGACCGAAAAAATTAAAGTCACAAAATAACTGCCTCGAAATATACTAGGCAAGAAATTAACTTTTAAAGAATTAGTTTCAAATTGAAAAGCGACTTAATATTCGTGAGGCTTTGTAACATAATGGTATATTTGAAAAAGTCTTTCGACAATTTTTTTCATTTGAAAATTGTAAAATAACAGTTATTTTCGGTACTTGTTTTAGTTCAGTTGGTGTTTTAGTTGCTTTCGAATGTCTTCTCAAAATTGTTACTTTTTGAATGCTGAATTGCATTTGCATAGTACTCTTTGAAGGAGCCTCCGCAAATCTTGTTCATTATTACCTCCTGCTTCCTGATCATAATAATTGCTATGTTGATAGAGGGCCTCATAAAGCAGCGAACGTTGATTGTTGAGTGTATCAACTTGGTTGGCTTTAAAATTTTGTTGAGATGATGGCTGAGTTCCAAAATACATTTTTACAAAGCATCGGTGTGTTTTTTGGGGATTGGTTCTTTGTCGATTCACAAAAATACACTGATGTTTCGTAAAATGCATTTTGAAACTCAGCCGTTGTTGCAATCACCTTACTTTCATCATTAGTTGCAGACCCAACTGCGACTGTATTCTTAAGAGCTCTAATTCGCTCTCCATATTCACGAACGCGTTCTGCTCCTGTTTAAGCTATTTTTCTATTCTTTTTTTTTCGTGCATATTGTAGGATGAAAATTAATGTTACGGTTATGTTAATAATGCAATGTTAATGTTAATGCAATGTTAATGTTAATTATTTTATTTTCAGTATGTTATGCGTTCAGTTTTAATAACATTTTGTTTAGCTGTTTATCATGTACCTACGTGGCGTAAAGGTATAGATTCCGGCTCTTGAACAACGTTGTTTGGGGTTCAATTCTCGGCAGCAGCAATAATTTTTTTAAATTTTCATATGAATTGAAAACGTTAGCCTAGCGTCACGAATAAGAGACCTTGAAATTTCACTCGCCGCCAAAGAAGTTTCGCTTCAAAAACATTTTGTAAAAACACATATCCACAATATTTCAAACTTTCATAGGACAATATTTCAGATTAACTGACGGATTTTTGAAAAAATTTTAAAAGTTAGTGAAATACTTTGTGAAAGTGTTCATAAAAAATGAAAAATAACAACATCGATTATATTTTTTGTGACATCGATGTAACGATGTTTTGACATATTGCAATATCGATGTAAAAAAGAATTGATTTTTGATGAACCTCGAAAATCCAATACCATCGAACATCCTTAAACTGAGTTATGGAAGAAAAACGATTCCGCTGTTTTTGCACTACCGAAATTTTCTCGACATATCTGTTTAAAAAGGTGGCAGGTAACATTGAAAACTTTTTATTTCGATACGGCTTATTGTACACATTAGCTTTGATATTTAAAAAGTACTCTGTGTTTGGTATTTGGAAAAATTATTTTATTCCTCATACAAAGTGACGTCACCAAAATAATAAAACCTAAATAGCTTCAAATACACTTCAAAAAGCTGTGGCGGCATGTTATGAATCGAAGATAATTTCTCACTAGTTTTTTTTTTTTTTTCATTTTAAATTTTTTTAAGAACAATTCGACATGTTTAAATTTCAAAATTATTGCTTACGTTCCCAAAGAGACTTAATTGAATAAAACCAACATTAACTGAAATTAAAATACTCTTGAAATAATTTTTAAACCTCAAGCATTTTCTTCACACTACAATTCGCATCGAACATGTCCACCATCCGTTGCTCGGCTTTTGTCGACAACACTTCACTGCAAATCCATATTTTTTCATTTTCTGTAGCAGTCTCCAAGGAGGAAGCGGGCTTCTGCTCCCTGTTTGCTGTCATTTAATATGCAAAGTGCATACCGTGCAAAGTGAAGTGTTGGTGGGGGTGTTGGCGTAACTTCGTCGTCCATATCCTGGCGCAGTTTCAAGCAGCTTAGGTTAGAGCAAAATAAAATAAAGGTCGTTATCCAAACACTGTATCTGGAAAAAGAGCGCCTGACACTCTCACACAAGTGTTCGCACAAGTATCTGAGGTAGCAATACGAGCTACTACCACATTCAGGCCACAAATGAAAAAGCCTTCGATTGCCGCCTCTGATGCATACATTACCAGCATGACCAGCCAGTTCGCTGCTATTAACTGCCTTGGCCAGCAACAACAACACATAACTACTCCATGTGCACGCCCACGTTATTGTATTTGTTGTAATATAAAGAACACTCGTAAATCTGAAAATCGCTATGAGCTGCGGATTGAGCTCAATGCGAATGCATTGCAGCTGAGTAAGTAGAAGGCTCCATGATGCTCCATGGTTCTACATCGTTCCGTTGAAATGTTGAACTTTTCGTTGGCATCCGCGTTGGCTTTATTGTAATTTTAATTTTTTGTTTGTGTTGTTGTTGTATGCATTATTGTTGCCATCTAAATGCATATCTGCGCTATTTTAGCCATTTGCTTTTTTTTCTGTCGTTAGGTCCTTGCATTTGAGTTGGATGAGAATAAATGCCGATGTTGTAGTTCAGCAGGTCAGCGGGTTGTTTATGTGGTGTTCCATTGATTTATTCATGCATTCATATGCATGGATGTCCTGCTAACAAAGCTGCACTGAATAGCTTCAAATACAGGTTTGAAGTTGTAAATATTGTGCCCAATATTGACTGATGAATTAATGGCCCATTAGAAGAAACCAACTGCAGAGCAAAAAAAGAGTGCCCATTTTTGAGAGAAAAGGCAAATGACTTAAAACCGAACCAATTTGTAAATTGGATTTGCAATGGTTTTCCCTTTAACGATTTTCTTAAATCTCTCTTGTGATGAAAAAACTTTGTATTGTATTGTACTTATGCAATGTTGTCTTCCTTATTCTTTATGTAAATTTTGTTTTTTTTTTCCAATTCTAATAGATTTCTAAAGAACGAAACTATCTCTGATACGTTTTATTCTCTTGTAATATATTTTTATATTTTTATATAATTTAAAATTATCATGTACTTTTATTAAACAATGAGGAACCATTAAGAATAAAAACTTTATTCGATTTATGCATATAACTTTTAACATCTAACACAGTTTATGTGCATACTTTTAGGCTGAAGTTTTTTTTAATTCTATTTGTTAAAAAGTATGAAAAGCACTGTAATAGTAAGAAATAATTACAGTTTAAGGAATAAAAGGTGCGCAGGATGACGCTTGCTAGCTATAAATGTTTGGCCTCTATGTCTTTTCTCGAACAAGCTCTTTAAGATTTTTGCATAATCCTTCCATAGACAAACCAAAACTTAAATAGCTCTAGCCAACTAAAGCCAACAAGACAGTTTCTCGAATGGGCTGAAGAAAGAAAAGAAAAGTGATAATACTTCTATGCTTGTTATATGCAATTTTGTCTGCCAGGACTCCGAACTTCTTATACATATGTTGCTGGCATTAAATGGTGGCATTGTAGATACTGGCTAGAATAAAACAAGAAGAGAAAAGAAAGAATCTCATTTGCACTGAATAATCAAGAGCAACTCAGAGCTCTTTGTACATCTCGCAGGACCAACGAATGCATGAAATACTTACAGTGTGTGCAACTTAGTTGCTGCCATTTGAAAGCTGCTCCAGTTTTTCATTTATTTGCTTGGGATGTCGTGTGTTTTGAAAATTGTGGCAGTTTTATTGCCTGGGTGCCCGCCTTCCTGCCTTGCGTATCCACTTGACAATCAGTCAGCCTGACTGGTGGGCCGTCTTGCGCCTATCAATCTAACTTATTTCTAATGTAGTTGATATGGTGCTTATCTAATTGTTGCTGTTGTCGTCAGTATTGTTCTAGGCAGGCCCCATCAGAGGGAGGGCCAGCGAGTTGATCTAACTGTTAATAGTTGAATTTTGGTAGAGTTAGTAAATTATTAATTAAATCTAGAAATAAATTCTTAGCAGGACGTTTATTAATCTTATATATATCTACTATGTTTACGATATTTTTTCACTACTGTTGATGTAACTTAAGATTTGACACAAAATTTAATTCAATTTACGTTAGTTATTGTTCAATAGAACTGACATATCCAGTACACATAAATTAATATTTATGTAAGTAATCATTGAAAGTGTCAAGTCTTGCTTAATGATCTTAGGTGAACGCAATTCATTTGTTTAAAATTTAAATTAAAAACACTGTCTTAAGCTTGTTCGAAAATATAAATTATAATAATTTTATTTTTCTAACTGGGCCTTAAAAACTTGTTCGTCGCCTTGCTCCTAAATATCCCTTGAAATGCGCTGGTTGCAGCTAAACTAGCAACTCGGCGCATTTCTGTTTATAAAACTACATATGATGATTTCTGTTGTTGTTGTTGCTGTTATTGTGCACTCTAACATTGTTTCATTCGGATTCAATTTCACTTCATTTCATTTCGCAGAGCACATTTCATGAATTTTTTAACGATATGCAGTTCGTTATCCTGCCTTACAAGCTTATTCGTTGGCAGCGCCAACTCTTGCCATTGTTATAGTGCCATTGAGTAGCATACAAACACAAGCTCAAACACACACACACATACACATTCAAATATTGCCGTGGCTAATACGCGGCACCGCGGTAGCCTACACTTGTCACAGCCCAGTGCCAGAACCTGCCAATCAGTTCTAAGCATTTCGTGGCTGCCATCGACATTTGCTTCGATGTTCGTTACCGACTTTTTAATTTAAACTTACAGCATTTTTATGCTTTACTTAAAAACTTTTTTTGCCCCCAAATACCAACTCCAGTCATCAGCCATCTAACTATAGCCAGTGCATGTGCTATTCTAAAGGTTGCAATGAGCCCGGTTTAGCCGTCCAAGAATTGCTGTGAAAATTGCATCTGATTTATAAATGAAAATCAAATCAATGTAAGTGGTTAAGGATCTGGGTGCCGCGAAGGGAGTTAATTCAATGGATGATTGGTCAAAAGTGGTATGTTTGAATGAACAACAGAGCTGGTCATATAACTGTGTGTTTGTGTGTGTGCTCTTCATATGTGTGTTAAATGCAGCTTTGTAGAGATTTATTTAAAGTAATGGAAAAGCCTGGATTAAGTTTTTTTTTTTAACCAAGTTCATTCATGGTTGGAATTAAGCCAATTAAACGTAAAGTGCAAAAATTCCACCGGTCTAGGGCTTAACTATCATAATTGAACAAGTTTGGCATAAATTCAAGCTGATTTATTGCTTATAATGGCAGGTGTTAGGGTTTAATTTTGGGGCAGCAAAACAAAAGAAATGCACTTATATTAATACTAGCAACCCTCCGCGGCCTTGCTCGCGATATGTTTTATTATAAAAAACAATGTCTTATGTAATTTGTTGTATTATTGTTTAAGTATCGTCATATGTATTCAAAATTGACATTATTTTGAATCTTATATAAATTCATTATTTTCGGTTGTTTTCTGATATCAGGTAGAATAAATCTATTGGATGGATTTCCTATCCTAAAAAGACCAAAATATTACGGAAAAACAGTTCTGCATTAGATAATCACAGACATTTAAAAGGATGGACCTTGTGCTTGGTTTATTGTCAAAGTAAAACTCGTTGGTACAGAATTATAAACTTATATCCCCTTAAATGTGAGGGAATCAAAGGGATTCGAGGCATTAAAATATTTTCTCCTCTGCTGCACCAGTCAGAATAATACCCTTAACACGTAACCGAACTCCATTGCATACAAATTCGAAAGTAAGTCATCTTTTGTTTTCAGTGCATTGCTCAAGCATGAAGTAAACTTTATGCCAATATCCAACTGTCAGAACTGTTGAAGCAAACGTACCAGTTTTAAGTTACCGCGAAGTTGCACTCGAATATTCGTGCACAATTGTACAACTTGCTCTTTATGCCAAAATAATGACTTTTAAAGAAGCTTCTTTAAAATCGCCCGAAATCACCTGAAAAAAACAAAATTATCCGAGCTTCATGAAATGAACGAATATCTCTTTCGTTTAGGATATTAATTCGTTCTTATTATTCTCGATTTACATATGTAAGTAATGTTACTGTAGAAACCTTAAAAATAACATACATAGCTTTTTAAAATAACTATTACCTTAAAAAAGTTATTGTGTGTTTGCGATTAGAAATTTGCTCATAAAATCCGCATGTCTTTGATTAATTATAACTTTTATACTCTTCTAACCCCACTTCTATGGAAACATATTTTATTTTATCACGAAATAGCCGCGAAAAATTAAGGGACTCTGTTTTATTTTTAAATATAACTGAAAACCAAATAGAGCAACTTTGAAAAACTTTACCCTTTTTTATTTTATACCTCAGCCTTTGAAATAAAACTCGTTGTAGTGGTTTTTTACAAAATGAATGACAATATCGATAATTTATTCTTTCAATAAAAATTATTTCTTAATCGTTTCTGATTTAGCAAAAACCGTACAAAATTTTAACCGTTAGACTAAGTCGACTTTGATTAGTATCGAATCATTTATTTAAGAAGTATGACTTTATTTCTGACTTATTTTTATAGTACGAAAAGATCTTCAGTTTGTTCATATATATTGTATTGACTACCTATATATCAATTCAAATAAAGAGAATCCTAATGAAAAATAAAGCAATTTATGAGATATCATGTTAAATGTTCAACTATTGTTTAAAATCGTAGATAGAAGATATTTTCACTTTTTAATAATTTAAAATTCAAAGTGAAAATTTTATTTAAATCAATGATATAGTTCATGAGTTATTAAACAAACAAAAAAAAAACGAATCTTTGAGATTAATTTTTATGTAATTCCATAGATATATTCAAGCTCTTTTATACTGCAAGTTGAAACCATTTTTATACCATAAAATATAAGGTGATGTGATTAAATTTCTGCAAACGCTTGTAATGCATAGAAATAAGCGATTCCGGTAAAGAAAATTATATATATTCTTGATCAGGTGTCATCTCATGAGTCAATTTATCTATGTCTGTTTATCCGTCCGTCTGTGTGTTGTCCATAAGCATAAGATAAGAAGCAGTTGAGTTAACTCCATTTTGGTAGACATATTGAAATGGATCCAAGATCTGCACTTTTGAATATTTTTGGAATTCACCCATGGACACGCTTACTTCCCCTACAACCCAAATATTTAAAACTCCATACATAAGCTTATGTTTGGCCAAAGAAGACACAATTTGGTTTATATTTTATATCAAAACTAAGATGTGTTAAAAATAATGTGTGTAATACGAATAAACTCATACCTTTTTAAAATATTAAACTTTTGGGAAATAAATACAAAAATAATTCTTTATCCCTTAAAATACTTACAAATAAACATATAAAAAACCCATGAAAGGCTTGTGAATATACATAGTACAAAAAAACCTAAGTGAATCTTTGTATTGTATCCTTTTAGGGCAAATGGTCTTCAAAACGTCATGCTCTTTAATTTAATCCTTAAATTTTAACAAAAATTTCGATTCACCTTTTTCTGTAGCTTTTCTATTCTGCACACAGTAGAGAGCGAGTAACAATTCTACTGTTTTTATTTGTACAGAAAAAATTCCCACTGCAAATAATTATTACGTTGAGACAGCAACAAACGAAAAACTCATAAGAATTTCTAAAATAAGAAATTCCAATTGAAAAAAATTAAGCAAAGACACAAATGCAAATATCTAAATAAAGCAAATATTAATTTTTAACACATAACCATGTTGCTCTATTTATTTTTAAAACAGCGCGCAGCCGCAAATCAACACAACATAACCAGTCGATTACGCAGTCGCAACTAAATTGTCTCCTTCTCGTTCATCGACTTGGCTTAAATTTCTGCACGAAGCATGTTGCAGCATTTTGCAGCGAAAACAACAATGTGTGCGCTGCAAACAACGATAGCCATCGAAGCTATCAACAATCGACCTGCTTGCAAGAAATTTGTAGGAAAATTGATAAATTTTTAACTAAAATATCAATTTTACGGAAAAACTATTGATCCGAGATACATGTCACCACTGACTTTTTTGTTGGAAACGGCAAGATCTTTCATTTGCTCATACATCATACCCACCTAACTGTTAAGGTGTAGGCAGCATATGGAAAATAAGCGATTAATTTGATGAAAAATATTGACTTAAGTAAGATTATTGGCCTAAAACTTTTTAGCTTTTTTATAACTTAAAATTCTGAGTATACAAAGACCGTCTTGAATAATTTATTGTTCGATTAGTGAAAATTTCATTCAAATCAGTACAGTGGTTCCGGAGATCCTGAATTACATACATGAAAAAAGCGAATCTTGGAGTTTCATTTTTATATAATAGTATAGATATAGATTTGAAGCAAACCAAAAAATAGCAGTAAAGGAAAAAAAAAATATTGGCCATTTCAGTCAAAATTTGACCTTCTTGCGATCGATCAGTTGTGTTATGTGTTATAATGTTAGTACAAATTCGATCGAGAACTGGACCTATATGTCTTATGCCGACTTCGACTGGCTAATATAACCAGATTTTTTGGGAAGCTGCAACACACAATAGCGTATTCATATCAGTTGTACATACTTACCCAGCAAGTAGATTCAGAATGTTTTTGTTTGTAAAGCTTTTAAAATTACTTTTAAATTAAGATTAAAAATTAATACAGCGTCACCAAAGCAGGATATATAACATATAAAAAATGTTTCATATAGAGCAGGGATGGTAAAAATATCATGATTGCATGTCAAAGATTAGGTCCAACTTAGAAGCTTTTATTATCATAAAAAACATAAATATATTTATGATAAAAAGAAACCAAATTAAGAAAACTGAAAACAATACAATTTCCAATATAAAAATGTATATAAATAAATTACCAAATTTGAACAAGAAATTAATGGGAAAGTAATTTAAAATTATTTTTTACTTTGAAGTCGTTTTTGTTTTTTGTTAAAAAGTTTTTATTTTGAGATAATTTTCGATGGTTACGGCTGCCTTAAAATCTTTTTGTGACCTTGATATCATTTTTTTGTATTTGGTGATGATACAATTAATTTGACGACTACCTATTCTTGCTTATTTTTTTTTTTATTCTTGCTACGAATACCCACCCCATAGTTGGAGACAGCGTTATCGTGAAGGTCAGCACCGATGTACTGATTATGTTAAGTAATTAGAATTGACATGTGAACGCCGATTTTTTTCTTCAGCTCCTTGTTGTATCACCTGGCCTAAGCCAATGGTTCAAGGAATTGGTGATTGCTTGCAATCGCGAATTCCTTGTTATCGCTTAAAAGGGCAATGAGAATCTTATTTGTTTTGTAGGAAGCATAATCGATTGCGCTCGAGGCAAATTTTTCGCACCGGTTTTCAGAGAAGTATTACCCAACCCAACGGACGCGAACCGTCCCAGTATCGAAAAATGTTCTCTACGACAACAGGCGCATCAAGTAATAAGATGTAAAAAAGTTATCGAAATAAACATCATGACAAATTAGATAATTAACAGAGGACTAAAGTCGCAAAACCGTGTAAGCTCATAGACCAATATCTTTGGGGAATCCGCCGGCACCTCCATGTGCACGAAATTGCATGAAATTTTTGTTGAACACCTTCAAATATGGCGAAAGTCTTGGTACGGCGAAATTTTTCACTGGTGTCGTAGGTATAGTTGTCCGCTAAATGCAAATATTGCTTGATTTTTGGAACATCTTTCGACTCAATGCATTTTACGCAACCTATCTTCCTAAAGTGGGTTCACAGTTCCTATAGTTGGAACTGTGTGGCAACGTACTATATTCCAAAATCAACAAAATACCAATGAAGCATTTCATTTTTAAGGTATTGTGCAAATCTCTGGTACTGTGCTAATCGATTATTATGATTATAATAGCTGCAATAATGACATTTTTTACATGTTTTTCTATTTTCTTTAGCAACCAATAAACCAAATACGGCATCATCATAGAATAGCTCAAACAATTGCAAAGGTGAGCAGGCGTTCAACTTTGTTGCAATTTCCATATCCTCACAATTAATTGATGTATGATTCAGCTGCTGGTTATTTTTCGTTGTTACGACTTCGATCCATGATCGTTTACCTATATTTCTCTTTGATAACATCGAAATCGCTGTTTCGGATGCGTTGCGGTGCCTTTTTTGTCTGTAATTTTTTGTTTGAACCATTCAGTGGATGTAATGGGCTGCAGCTCAAAATAATTTCATCCAGTCAAGTCGTAATAGTACGTGATGGTATTTGGGCTCTTTTAGCGGCCGGTTAGTCCATCTACCTTGCTTAGTAGGCACAACACAATTTTATCAATTTCTCCATATTTCGACCATCCATGAATGATTGGTTGTAGCTAATTTTTTTTTTTTTAGCATTGAACCAAATATTTCAGATCAAAGCTCTTCAGTCAAGTCTGTCTAGATTCGGAAAATGGGGAGAAAGATAAGTAGGAGAGAAAATGAAATCAAGAGAAACGAGTATAGAATGTTGTATGTGTGGTGGAGAGCTTTATTAACATGCGAAAGAGAATCTGAGGCAAGTGTTATCCTTTTCTTCACTCAATTCGAGTGATTAAGCAATCTCATTCCACAAACATCTCTACCACCAACTACAACTTCCAAAGTCGTATACTTATATTGATGAATTTTTAATTTCAATTGATTAGAAATGATGAAAGAATAAGGGAAAGTTACAAGAATAGGGCCATGGCTAGACCGGGATTCGAACCCGGAACCTCTGGGTTGGCAGTAAAGCACGCTTCGACTCGACTACCGAGGCCCCAAATGAGCATGCAAATAGTGATGCTGACTCCTTTTTCTTAAATTTTCTACAAAATTTACGTTATATTGTATACAAAAAACTAAAAAATTACGTTTCTGGCGAAAAATGTACCATAAAGCAAATATTTTTATTCAATCTTAATATATAAAAGACAAGCGTCCTGCTCCGTGCCCTATATCGTAAAACATGTTTAGCCTGGACCAGAACCTATATCGTAAAACCTGTTCAGCCTGTACCAGAACCTGTTAGAAAATTATCCATATGAAATGTTTGTACTGACTAAACCTTTTGCTCTATATCGTAAGACATGTTTAGGCTGGACCAGAACCTGTTGTAAAATTATCCATTTGAAATGTTTGTACTTACTAAACCTTTTAAGACCTGTTCACAATGGACCAGAACCTGTTATTAAATTATGTATTGGAAATCTTTGTACTTTAAGACTATCGTCATTTTCCTCAACTACTATACATCAAACATCATGTCTTGCTATTACAGTGCTTCTTAATTAACAGAACCGCAACCTATTCGGTCTGCATAAACTGAACAGCAATTATTACATTCAGTGACGTTGGTGTCAATTGGAATTGCTAGAATTAAATCACAATGTTCGGTCTTCTGATCCAAGTTTTAGCGATTGGCTACTCAAGTTAGGAAATGGATCTGAAGATATCATAGAAATTCCAGATTATTTTGTTTGTAAAGGTTCGCTTATTAGCCCTTTCAATGGCTTGCCTAGAAAAATCGTTTTTGAGCTTATATTCCCATCATTTAAGCAATAAAAAGATTAAAAAACTTCCCTCTGATTTTTACATGAGCTGCTTTGCTTTTGGCAGGCTGTCTAATATAATGGAAAAAACCACGATAACGTTGTATTATAATATTTTAGTTCAACTAAAACAACCGGAGACAAATGCAAATGCGTTATTTATGCAAATGTTATTATAAAAACAAAAATTATGGTGATCGTGGCGTGCAGGTTAAGTGTCTGGCTTAGTACGCTCGGAGCCCGAGTTTGATCCCCAGTCGCGGCGAAAAGTTTTTTCAATAAAAAATTTTTCAGATCGGTCACCACCTCTCTGCAGACAATGGAAAACCTCAGAGAATAAGCTTCTTGAGAACATGAACTTTAGCCGTTCGGAGTCGGCATAAAACGTGTAGGTCCAGTTCTCGGTTAATTGTGTGCAAACATTTAATAACACACATAACACAATTGATGATAAGAAGCTCGGTGAAAGTCCTTTCAAGGGCTGCAATGGCCAATTTGTTTTTTTTTTTATTATAAAAAAAAAATTATATTTTGCACACCAATCACAATACTCACTTTATTTGCAAAATTTATTAACACGCGATATAAAAAAATTGAAGGCTACTGTTGGGCATAAAATCGAAAATCTAACTAAGTTAAACGTTATATATCTCCCTTAAATTATTTTTGTCATGTTGGCACAACTTCACTTCATAGCACCAACCTTTTTGATTTTAGAAAAAAACTTTGGAAAATAAAAAAAAATTTTCCGAAGTGTCCAATATAATGGACAAGTCCATTGAAAGGGTTAAATAGATTTTTGGCGATACTTTGAGTCCGAATATCATCAACCATTATTCCAAAATTGCTATCCTGTACCCAAAAAATTCCGAAGTGAACGAAGTCAACGAGCAAGTTCTAAATATTTTAGTTGGTGACACAGTGAGAGATTTGAGCACGGATTAAATTGAAGACAGTGATGATAGCGATAAACAAAATTGCCCTGCCGAGTTTTTGAATAAATTTTATCCTTCAGGAATGCCACTGCATAAGTTAAACCTCAAAATTGGAAGTATTATAATACTTCTTCGAAATTTCAATACCAAAAGAGATATCTGTAATGGAAGGTGGTTAGTTTTAAAAAACTTAAAAACTTAATTAATCATCGCACAGGTATTGACAGGCGCACTGGCGAACATGAAATAGTTTTCATACCTACAATTGATTTGGCCCCGACAAACACAGATTTGCCTTTCACTCTCCGGCGACGACAATTTCCAATTAAACTGACATTTTCAATGACCATAAATAAATTGCAAGGTTAAATATTGCAAAAAGTAGGAGTTGTTCTAAAAGAACTGGTATTTAGTCATGGGCAGTTTTAGCGGGCTGATGATGTAAAACTAAGCATTATAGATGGCAAGGTACAAGGTGAATTGGTTAAAATTCTAAAGCATGGTTTTCACTATGTCAATTTCAATGGTCAGTTGTTGTCAGTCACATGAAAAATGCCAACACGTTGTCATTTTTTTCTGTTTGACAATGGCGAAAAATAGGAAAAACTGATCCCTTCACATGTTTATAGCAAAAATTGCAAAAAAAAAATGTTATTTATGTGATTTCTTCAAAAATCAAACAAAAATGTCAAACAAAAATGACTAAGGGCCAGTTTTTCAGTGCGGGTTTAAACTCGAGTCAAATTAAACTGAGATTAATTCACCAAAAAGAGATGTGAAACTCTGTTTAACTAGATATTGTAGCATTCGTTTAAGTTGAATTGACTTCAATTATCATATGATGTGTTGTTTTTTGCTTAAACCGAGCTTAAACGTCCAATTTTGGTGAGTTAACCTTGGTTTAATTTGACTAGAGTTTACACCCGCACTGAAAAACTGGCCCTAAGTGAAAACCAAGCATAAGAATTTTTTTACTAGAAATGTTGTATATACGGAAGTTTTATAAAAATAATTTAATAAACATGTTTTCAAATAAAAACCTTTGTATATAAATCCAAAAAATTTTTTGTCGCATTTTGTACTCTAAATGGTTCCTTCCCGTCGTAGGACGGGCTTTTACACTAGTCTTAATATATAAAAGACAAGCGTCCTGCTCCGTGCCCTATATCGTAAAACATGTTTAGCCTGGACCAGAACCTATATCGTAAAACCTGTTCAGCCTGTACCAGAACCTGTTAGAAAATTATCCATATGAAATGTTTGTACTGACTAAACCTTTTGCTCTATATCGTAAGACATGTTTAGGCTGGACCAGAACCTGTTGTAAAATTATCCATTTGAAATGTTTGTACTTACTAAACCTTTTAAGACCTGTTCACAATGGACCAGAACCTGTTATTAAATTATGTATTGGAAATCTTTGTACTTTAAGACTATCGTCATTTTCCTCAACTACTATACATCAAACATCATGTCTTGCTATTACAGTGCTTCTTAATTAACAGAACCGCAACCTATTCGGTCTGCATAAACTGAACAGCAATTATTACATTCAGTGACGTTGGTGTCAATTGGAATTGCTAGAATTAAATCACAATGTTCGGTCTTCTGATCCAAGTTTTAGCGATTGGCTACTCAAGTTAGGAAATGGATCTGAAGATATCATAGAAATTCCAGATTATTTTGTTTGTAAAGGTTCGCTTATTAGCCCTTTCAATGGCTTGCCTAGAAAAATCGTTTTTGAGCTTATATTCCCATCATTTAAGCAATAAAAAGATTAAAAAACTTCCCTCTGATTTTTACATGAGCTGCTTTGCTTTTGGCAGGCTGTCTAATATAATGGAAAAAACCACGATAACGTTGTATTATAATATTTTAGTTCAACTAAAACAACCGGAGACAAATGCAAATGCGTTATTTATGCAAATGTTATTATAAAAACAAAAATTATGGTGATCGTGGCGTGCAGGTTAAGTGTCTGGCTTAGTACGCTCGGAGCCCGAGTTTGATCCCCAGTCGCGGCGAAAAGTTTTTTCAATAAAAAATTTTTCAGATCGGTCACCACCTCTCTGCAGACAATGGAAAACCTCAGAGAATAAGCTTCTTGAGAACATGAACTTTAGCCGTTCGGAGTCGGCATAAAACGTGTAGGTCCAGTTCTCGGTTAATTGTGTGCAAACAT
This sequence comes from Tetanocera ferruginea, assembly GCA_958299015.1. NCBI lineage: Eukaryota > Metazoa > Arthropoda > Insecta > Diptera > Sciomyzidae > Tetanocera > Tetanocera ferruginea. Next base: position 66,506,397 of record OY282644.1, read on the forward strand.
TTAATAACACACATAACACAATTGATGATAAGAAGCTCGGTGAAAGTCCTTTCAAGGGCTGCAATGGCCAATTTGTTTTTTTTTTTATTATAAAAAAAAAATTATATTTTGCACACCAATCACAATACTCACTTTATTTGCAAAATTTATTAACACGCGATATAAAAAAATTGAAGGCTACTGTTGGGCATAAAATCGAAAATCTAACTAAGTTAAACGTTATATATCTCCCTTAAATTATTTTTGTCATGTTGGCACAACTTCACTTCATAGCACCAACCTTTTTGATTTTAGAAAAAAACTTTGGAAAATAAAAAAAAATTTTCCGAAGTGTCCAATATAATGGACAAGTCCATTGAAAGGGTTAAATAGATTTTTGGCGATACTTTGAGTCCGAATATCATCAACCATTATTCCAAAATTGCTATCCTGTACCCAAAAAATTCCGAAGTGAACGAAGTCAACGAGCAAGTTCTAAATATTTTAGTTGGTGACACAGTGAGAGATTTGAGCACGGATTAAATTGAAGACAGTGATGATAGCGATAAACAAAATTGCCCTGCCGAGTTTTTGAATAAATTTTATCCTTCAGGAATGCCACTGCATAAGTTAAACCTCAAAATTGGAAGTATTATAATACTTCTTCGAAATTTCAATACCAAAAGAGATATCTGTAATGGAAGGTGGTTAGTTTTAAAAAACTTAAAAACTTAATTAATCATCGCACAGGTATTGACAGGCGCACTGGCGAACATGAAATAGTTTTCATACCTACAATTGATTTGGCCCCGACAAACACAGATTTGCCTTTCACTCTCCGGCGACGACAATTTCCAATTAAACTGACATTTTCAATGACCATAAATAAATTGCAAGGTTAAATATTGCAAAAAGTAGGAGTTGTTCTAAAAGAACTGGTATTTAGTCATGGGCAGTTTTAGCGGGCTGATGATGTAAAACTAAGCATTATAGATGGCAAGGTACAAGGTGAATTGGTTAAAATTCTAAAGCATGGTTTTCACTATGTCAATTTCAATGGTCAGTTGTTGTCAGTCACATGAAAAATGCCAACACGTTGTCATTTTTTTCTGTTTGACAATGGCGAAAAATAGGAAAAACTGATCCCTTCACATGTTTATAGCAAAAATTGCAAAAAAAAAATGTTATTTATGTGATTTCTTCAAAAATCAAACAAAAATGTCAAACAAAAATGACTAAGGGCCAGTTTTTCAGTGCGGGTTTAAACTCGAGTCAAATTAAACTGAGATTAATTCACCAAAAAGAGATGTGAAACTCTGTTTAACTAGATATTGTAGCATTCGTTTAAGTTGAATTGACTTCAATTATCATATGATGTGTTGTTTTTTGCTTAAACCGAGCTTAAACGTCCAATTTTGGTGAGTTAACCTTGGTTTAATTTGACTAGAGTTTACACCCGCACTGAAAAACTGGCCCTAAGTGAAAACCAAGCATAAGAATTTTTTTACTAGAAATGTTGTATATACGGAAGTTTTATAAAAATAATTTAATAAACATGTTTTCAAATAAAAACCTTTGTATATAAATCCAAAAAATTTTTTGTCGCATTTTGTACTCTAAATGGTTCCTTCCCGTCGTAGGACGGGCTTTTACACTAGTATGCAATAAAATGCAAGTCTCACAATGCAAACAATAACAGTGACGGAAAGCTCTGAAATTGCGTCAACATTATGGTGTATTTACCAAGGTGATAACAAATTTTTCACCACAGCAAAAATTATATTTGATCTGTCAATAAAATGCGATCGAGAGAGCGCTTGGTTAATGTGATATAAAGATAAAAAGTTTATATGTGTCAATGAGATAAAAAGTCGAAAACATAGAATATGGGTCGGCGACCATTGTACAATTTTTCATACACCATTTTTGGCCACACCTAGTGGAACAGGTAACACTGTGACAAGCCATTTGACATGTGATACGCGTACTTCAGTGTATCCTCTAATTGGCTGAAGTGTGCTTTTAGAGAAATTAAATTATTTTCTATTATTATATTATACTAGCTGATACTCGGCGCGTTGCAGCCATCCTTGTCTAATGTCTGTCCAGTTTATCAATAGAAGGCCATCAACAAATAGTAACTCCACTCTGAGTTTCAATATTCTGTGACCATTAGTTCTAAAGCTATTAAACATAAAAAATTGTATTTCATGGCCGGAGCCACACCCCTTGTTCAATACCCGTTTTAGTTTGATGTACTTCCGAGTAGTAGGATATCACAAAATAGTTACACCAAACCAAGTTTCTTTAATATGTGACTATTATTTTCAAAGCGCTTCAATTTAAGAGAATGTGTTTTATATGGGCGGATTCACATCCATTGTACAATGCCCGTTCCAATAGCAGGACACCACCAAATAGTAACTCTATTCTAAGTTTTAATGTTCTTTGACTTTTATATCTATAAGCTATTCTGTGTCGAAAATTTTAATTGAATGGGTGGAGCCACGCCCCGTTTTCCAATGCCTGCGGATATTTTATTATTGAAAGACCTGGCCAAACGGTTACTACATACTGAGTTTCATTGCTATACGACATTTAGTTCCAAATCTATGCGATGCCACCCTTTAAAAATAACGCTCAAATTTGACACTCGAAGGCCAAGACTCAATAGTAGGTACGTACCAAGTTTTATTGATGTGTGTTTTATTTATGTGGGACTTACAGACGAAAGTAAAGTCGCCAATTTGTGTTCTTGAAATGAGTCCACTTCCCTTGCGGATAGGAGGGTGAAAAATACTTTACAACCTATTCTCATATCTACACAAAATACAAAAAATTTCAATTAAATCGGTCCAACCGTTTCGGAGGAGTTCAAACACTAACTCCGCGACACAAGATTTTTATGTATTAGAATATTGAATTTTAAAATTCGGTTTCCACCAAGGGTTTTGTGGAACGTGCCCCAAAAATAAAAGGGAGTGGGTTTACATGTTTTTTCAAACTCAAAAAAACATACTTCCTATTTATTCCTATACTATTGTTTATTTTTAATTATTTCAAATTAGCTATCGAAGATCTCTTCGGAGTTACCTCTTTAGAGTTTTGAGAAAAGTCTAGAGGCGTGATATCGCCAAATCACGGAATAATTTGTTGAAAAGCCCTAATTGGCGCTGATGTGGAGCCCCATCTTGTTGATACCACATAAAAATTGGTTAACATAGCGCTGAAAATTGATTGTAACGGTCCGCAAACGGACCAATGGCACCATTATACCATTATGAACGCCAGACAGTTACTTTTTGCGAGTGCAAAGGCTTCTCCACAATTGCTTGTGGATTTTTAAGAGTCCTATATATAGAAATTTAACTTGTTCAAGTATCCAGGTAGTGCGAAATAAATGATGGTAAATTTCCTTCGAAAAATCAGTATTTAATGCTTCTTGTTCCGGTTCCCAATGGGCGTAAATTCTGTGCTATCCATGGTATTGTCAAAGTGTCCAGACTTCAGTTCTGTGAGTCGAACTTTGTGTGGATAAAAATGCAAATCCAAATAAGACATAGCCATAAGACAACCCTAAATTGCTGAGGGCGCCATGGAATTGATAAATTTGGGCTTCAGCCACGCTTTCTCGAACACCGGCGATATTTTCGATGGAGCATACATAATAATGTTGCATAAATCTTAAAACATATGTGACTTTCTTAAAATTTCTTTACTAAATTGCACATTGTTGACGGCTAAATAGGACGATTATGGCGATAATAATCCTTTGGTAAAGATCGATACGTGGCCACGACAGAATAGCCATTTTTAACCGACTTCAAAAAGGAGGAGGTTTCTCAAGTTGGTTGGTTTCTCTGTTTTTTTTTTTTTTTTTTTTTTTTTGTGAATATATGCACATTGATTACTCCTAAAGTACTCGCCCGATTGCCGTAATATTTTTGTCAACATAAAGGGGCGTGTCGCTATAAGAAAAATACTGTATCTCAGTACATAATGCCACCAGAGAAATAAAATTCACTGTAAAATTACAAGGGCAAGCACAAATATTAAAAACTACAATCACTTAAGTGGGCGTTGTTCTAAAAAAGGGTGTGGCAGTATTGGAAAAACTCTGTTTCCCATATAAAATTGACACTAGGGCACAGAAATTTAGTGCAGAGGTAGGCACAATTATTGAAAATTACTTTCAAGAAAGTGGGCAATATTCGACAAAGGGGTGTGGCAATATCAGACAATTACTATATCTCGAATAATATTGACACAAGGGTACAGAAATTTATTACAGCGGTAGGCACAATAAGTAAAATTTTTGTAAAAAAAATGGGCGTTATTCCATAAGGGGTGTGGCAATATTAAAAAAAACACTGTATCTCGAATGCTATTGGCACTAGAATACTAAAATTTAGTACAGAGGTAGACACTAGTATAACAAATTACTGCCAATAATGTGGACAGTATTCGATAAAGGGGCGTGTCACTATAAGAAAAACACTGTATCTTAGTTAATACTGACACTAGGCTACTGACACTTACAGCAAAAATACAAGGGTTGGTACAATTATAAAAAATTACGGTCAATTAAGTGGGCGTTATTTGACGAAGAGGTGTGGCAATATTATAAAAACTCTGTATCTCGAATGATATTGACACTAGAGTACTAAAGTTTACTACAGAGGTAGGCACAAGTATAAAAAATTAATTTTAATAAAATGGGCGTTATTTGATAAAGGGGTGTGGCAATATTTGAAACACATTGTATCTCGAATAATATTGACACTAGAATACTGATATTAAGTACAGAGGTACGCACAATTAATACAAACTAATACCAAGGAAGTGGGCGTTATTCGACTAAGGGGTGTGGCAGTGTTTGGAAAAATTGTATATTATTGACACAAGGGTGATAAAATCCATTGTAAGAATGGGTAGAATTATTGAAAACACTATGACGAAGTTGGCGAAATTCGACAACGAGGCATGTCACTATAAGAAAAAACACTATATCTCAGTCAATATTGACACTAGGGTATTGAAATCAATACAAGAATAGGTAGAGTTATAACAAAACACAATCAAGAAAGTAGATTTTCAAACAACAAAGAGGCGTGTCACAATTAGAAAAACACTGCATTTCAGTAAATATTGAAACTTAGGTACTAATAATTGGTAGGTGGGTAGGTAGAATAATTAAGAAGGTGGGAGCGATTATAAATAGCGTGAGGATTTTAAAAAAATACTGTTAATCGGTTAATACTGATGCTGATCGGAACTGAAATTTGGTGCAGGGAAAGGTTGAATTATTTTAAAATATGATCAATAAAGTACATAGGTGGGATTCGAAATAGGGCATGACACTTTAATAAAAATTGTAAAGAGGCAGAAATTGAAAATAAATATTTTAAATTTTCCTTAATAATTCTTGCAAACGTTTTAAAAAATTCAAAATTCAAAGAAATGACAGAAAAAAAACATTTTTTAAATTATGAAGATAAATAATTGTTTTTACAAACTTTTTCTAAAATTTATTATATTCTCTAAAAAGGAAGAAATAAAAACTTTTTAAGAAAAAAAAACCTACTTCAAAATCACTACAAAGTAAAAACTAATTTTAAATTACTTTTCCTATTAATTGTGGTAAAATCTGATAATTTATTTATATTCATTATTATATTGGAAATCTTATTATTTTAACTTTTCCTAATTTGTTTTATTTTTATCATAAATATATTATTTTTAATATGATAATAAAAATCATAAAAAAATTGGCTTCGCTAAAACAAAAGATACAAAATTTGGCGATATTTCGTTTGATGATCTCTTAATTATAGCTCCGCTACAACACAACATGATAGTAGTTGATATACCGTGATTTATGTGAAAAGTCAAAATAACAATAAACTCGAAGTTGAACGAAAACAATCCAAGACTCGAATCGATGCAGGATTTTTTAAAATTAGAATGTTTTTGAGATAATTTTGCATATTAAATGCATGCTAAGAAAAACTTAAAACGCATTTTTCTCGAAATGACTTTTCAAACTGCACTCAGAAAAAATTTTCTCGGAATATGATAAAAATGGCATCATATTTACTGAAAAATGGTATTTGACCTTGCTTCAGAGAATGCTTTTCTACAAATTCGATCCTAAAAATTCTCTAAAAATGATAAAAACCTTCTATGAAAAAGATAAATATATAAAAATAATTCGAGTTAAGAGAAAAATACTCTTTATTTTTGAGAAAACATTTGTTTTTATTGAAGAAAATACTTCACAGAGTGAATTTTTATCAAAATATAGAAAAACATATAGTCATTTTCAAAACATTTTTCTGTATACAGTTTTTTCTGTCACAGTTACGTTTCGTTGAGGCAGAAAAATAAATCATCAAAATTATTTCGTTTTTTAAATAACGTTAAAAATATATCAAATCAAATTTTATTTCGTTGAAAAACGAATAATATTCTATTATTTTCTTCTATGCTAAATAAAAAATTTCTTCTGATACAAAAAAAAACGAATTTTTTTTGTTGAAATTAACGTTATTTTTAACGGTTGATTGGGCACAAAAACGAAGCAATTTTTATCGTTTTCTCCGAAACGAAATAAATATTTTTCGTTTTTGAATTAACGTTATAATTTGATTTCGCTTCAACGAAAAAAAAAAAAATTATTATGGTTATCGTTAAAAATAACGTTAACGTGCTTGCCTGATTTGTCATTATAAGAGACATTGAAATATTTCCATTTCCTAGAAGTGAAGAATATTTCTTCGAAAATGTGAAAATTTATTCTAATTGAAAGAAAATTTTATTTAAAAAGAGAAAATTGCTATTATCGAAAATAGAGAAATTTTTCACAGGAGGAAGATATGTGTTTTGTTTCTGAGTATGGTTGTACAGTTTCCTCAGAAACCAGACGTCAGATCAAGACGTTGAAGATGTAATTTTTTGTTTTAATCATGTCTGGCAGGTACAGTTTTACGGAAATTTGTCTAAACACTTTCGATGGAAGGAGGGAGCAAAAAACTATAATTAACAAAATTTTAAAATTGAATTGATAATTTTAAAAACGTAAAAATGAGAGCAGTTTTGAAAATCGTCCTCTTTCTGTGCTCGAGGCACAACCCCGAGTAACACCGGGTTACATCTGCTAGTTTTAATTAAAGCAAACATATATTCAGCATTACGAGTGGGACATGAAAAATACCTTTAGGTATTACTTTTATTTAAGATTGTCATCACTTTTGAAAGTAAATGTGTCCTAAGTTTTTAATTGCTGCATATCCTGGGCTTCTTCAACGTGCTTGTTTTTTGTTTTTTTTTATTTCTTTATGCAGAACTCCTTGCGTTCCGACAACGGCGTTATTCTTCCGATTAAATTGCTTTTGTCTGACTAATTATATAGATTGATTTGAGAAAAAAAAATTTAAATTTAAAAGTGCATTATCTTATATATTAATACTTGAACACTAAAGTGTGTCGTACGCTTTTGTGGTATTAATTAAAACTCAAAATAAATGAAACTTATATCATTCGAAAGGTTATGTTGCCCAGATGTGCAGAATGTATATATAAATGATATATCTGATAGAGGGGATTCCCAACCTTCTAAGACAGAAATTAAATTTTTAAGAAAAAACCCGCTCTTTGATTAATATGAAATTTCGCTCTTTGATTATTATTAAAAATCTCGCTCTTTAATTCATATGAAATTTGGTAGGGGAAGAGTTTTTGAGTTGGACGAATTTGAATTTTTTTTAAAAGTAACAATTTTTAAAAAAATTTAGTTTTATTCATTCGTCAATTGTAAAATTTGTAAAAAAATGTGTTTTGAATTCAAAAATTTTACTTTCCACGTGAATATCTTGGTTAAATTTTAACGTTTTTTCAATTCTTCTAAATTTTTCTGAAAGTTTGTTAAATTTTCTTTCAAATGTGATAAAAATTACAGCAAAGTTCTAACCAAAAGTATTTTCAATGAATTTTCTTAATATTGTCGTTAGTTATTTAGCGTGTGTTTCAACCAAATGCCAAGAGAGAGAAAAAAACTGTCTCAAATTGAATGTTCTAAATTGGGAAGCCAATATCTCCGCCATCTGTGAATATATTTTATTTATTTCTTTTTTGTATTTAAGTCTTATCAGTTAACTTAAAAAAACTTTTGAAAAATTATTCCTTTTAAGAAAAGACCACAAAATTTGATTAATTCTTAAAATATGGAGTAAAAATGATTTTTTTTGTAAAAAAACAAAAACTCAAAATTGCATTTTTGATTTTCTTTCAAAGTCTATATTGGATTTTAGGTGAATTTATTTTGTCTTGACACTAAATTAATAAACTGTTCGTGCCATCCAAAAATCAAGGCTATGATTTCTTCGACAAAATTAAATTCTTTTAAAATGTTGTTTTTCTGTTTTTGAAAAAAATAATTATATAAAAAATAATTTTTTTGAAGCAAATAGCTTTATATCTCCTATGAATTAAGAGTTATAGCCTCGAACTTATTTGAACCATCTCGCATATAATTATAAATAGGCAATCAATGAATTGGTCGATTTTCGACCCCAGGCGATACTAGTATTATGAATTCTGTATGTTTTTAAAAACGAAAAAGTATTTATATCCCGAGATAAATTTAATTTTATTTTTTTACCCCATGGTTGACATTTTCGTGGAATGGCCGATGTATATGATACATAAAGCAGTAGTAACAGCTTAAACTCAAGTTCAAAATACGATAGTTACAGAGTTAAATATGCTTTTGGTAAAAGTCTTAAGGAGTTTTTTTTTTGATGCCAAAATTTAAAAATAAATTTAATCAAGAGATCACCACCAGAAGATTTATGTATTTAGTTTCTTTCAGCAAAAAAATTGTTTCTTCCAGATAATTTTTTTCGGGCCACTCTTAGTTTTGCAGTTTTAAGGAAGGGATGTTCTATTGAATAAGATTTAATTTATTTTTGCAACTAATATCATGTGAACTCAAACTCAACATGTTATTATTTCTTAATGCTTCTTTAGATTAAAATCGAAAAATCATATCGATCAAGGGTCAAAAGTATTGGAAGGCCTAAGGCTAGATTTTCAATTAAAAAATGCTTAATTACAAATATTTTCTGCATTTTATTTTAATTTTGTGTTCACAGATTGGGGTCAGATTCTGCTATTATTATTTTAAGCTAAATTTGAGTAAAATTTATGAATTTGTCTGGATTTGAATATTGGTCAAACAAGCAGAAAATAAGTTTAATTAATATAAACTTTAGAAAAAGGGTTCAATTGTCTTGTTGGTTGACCAATTCACTTTAGGTCTTTTTTTAATATTTAAGCACTTTTTTTTCTATTCGTATATTAATTAGCTAAATTAATATTTGTTTGTTTATTTTTTTTTTTTTTTCATTACAGAGTGCAAAAAAAAAACTGAAAATGAATATTTTTTATCTGTGGAACAAGTAAAAGATAAATAGAAAAAAAGGAAAACAATAGCTACACGACAAAACACAATACAATTGTTAGCAGAAAATAAGAAATTGTGCTGACCTTTGCAGAACAGAACATTTGTATTTGTAATTCACCTAAAAGTATGCAGCACTAATTGCAATCAAATCGAAGTGAACTGAAGGTCAGTTTGGAATATTGCAAAAACTCATTGAGTTTGGCACAACAAGCTATTGAAGCGGGTGCCGCTGTAGTGGAGGACCAGTAACAGTTTCAATAGAGCATCAGTGCAACGAAATGGCTGACAAAGAAGTTCAGGTACGTTTTTTGAGATATTAAAAAAAAAATTATTTACAATAAGCAAAAACAAATAAGTTATGCACGACAGCTCATACACATGTATTTCCTCACAATTGACAACATTTATGTAGGTTGTTCACGACCACGGTGTGGAGGTGTGATTTGTATTAATTAAATTTTTGTTGCAGCTGCACATGCAAACAGCAATTTATGCAGCGAAACAATTAATTGGCTTTGAATAATAAGCAAAATGCAACACTGACGGACGACATGCCATTGTCCATACATATATGTGTGTGTGTGTATCCACGCTGTCGTATGATTAACTTTAATTAAAAAAATTATTAAAAAAAATATATATGAACGTCAAACATTCGTACGCATTTACTTTTAAGCATTGTTTTGCTCTTAACTCAACAAAATAAATTCAAGAGTAATGTTACAAAAGTATCTGCAAAAAATCTTCAACAAATTGTTATTTAAGTAATTGTTATTTTAATTAATATCCATTTCATTTGAACACTTCGTTTTGATGTTTGGTTATTGTTAAAATATTTAATAAATAAGCTTATTAAAGGTTTTTTAACATATACTATAGAGACGAGGATTAAATGAAAACATGCCCATAAAAAAAACAATATAATATTTTAAGGATGCGCAAAAATTGTTTTTAAAAGCGAACATTTTGGAATAACCGGTTTAATGTTTGTCAAAATATTTTAATAAAAATCAAAAGTCAGTAAAATATTACAAAAAAATAATTCATCATGCAAATCTGATAAAAAATACGAAGAGTCTAAAATTATTTTGTGTTTAAAGGAATATTTAATTTAGTTACGAATTAAGTTACTAGTTACAGCAAAATATTTTCAAATAATTCTAGTGATTTTTTTTATATGACATTCTAACTCTTTTAAAGGATCGAAAACGGAAAAACTATTCGTGAATAACGAATTGCACATGTGAAAAAATACGTTGAACTGTAGAAAAACTATTTTTTTAAAATTTACATGCACTCATGCTTAGATAAAATACACATCTAAGTAAGTAAGTGGTTGTGTTATGCCAAAGTTTGTGAGTGTAGGTATGTTTCTGTTACTGTGTGTGTAAGTGTGCGCCCATGTGTTTCTTTGACAAATAAGCAAACACGTTGATAGAACGAATAAACTTTCTGTCAATCGAAATTCGAAAGGTTTAGATATTTGAACTGCAAAATAACAACGACAACGACAAAAACAACAACAACAACAGCAACATTGGCAGTCAGCAGGACATGAACCTAACAACGACGTTGACAACATTTACAACTGCAACAGGAACAACAACAACAACAACAACAACAACAACAACAACAACAACAACACCAACAACAATAACTCAAGACATTCAAGTGCCGATTGTCGCATGTTGGCTGTAGAGTATTTGTCTTTGGTTTGCCTAAGTGTGTGTGTGTGTCTCGGTATGTTTGTGTGTTTATACTATGTGAGAACTCAATTTGATTTATTTTGGTTTTGTTGATTTCGCTTTAGTCCTCCTTTTATGCTTTAAGTAAATCTTCAATATTCTTTGACAACTTGAGAATATCTAACGAATGCTGACAGATTCTAAACGATGAACCCTTTTGATTGAGCACAGGAAACGCACTCAAACACACACAAACACACACACTCACTAGCTCATACAGATGTTTTATCAACCTCAATAACAACGTGGTACATATTTACAAATAACATTATGGAAAACCAATTCGTTTATTTGCATTTCAAATAAAATAAAGAGCTGCTTGCTAGCTGATTTTACTTATGCCTGTGTGTGTATGTGTAGCTGTATGTTTGTGAATGTATGTATGTATCTGTCCAGCCAACCTTATAAAGTCTATAGGTTCGAATATAACCAAAAACCAAAAAAAAAAAAAAAAAAATACTCTCTCACTCACACCCATTCACAATCAAAACCTATGCAAATTTCTATTGATGTTTGTTTTTGTGGTTAGAAATGAAACAATAGCAAGAAATCTGCTGATGTTGCTTTTTCAAAGAAATCAAAATTTTATTCAAATCATTTAAACATTATGGAGGAAATGTCTCTAAAGAAGTGAATAATGTCAACACTTTAATGAAAGTTATACGATGAGATGATTTTGAAAATGTCCTACGTATGCATATAAAAGAAACAATATTTAAGTAAAAAGCTTTAAAAGTGACTTTTGAAACTGAAGTTTGTATCCTCTGTTGACAATATTATCCTTTCGAATTCTTTGGAACTGGCAATAAACGACTTGATGTCATTCATCAGTCAGTTGTTGGCATATATTTTCAGAAAATTTTTGAATTTTTATGTCAAAAAATGAAGACACCAGAGAAGCTTGACCTGATGTTTAACCAAAGCCAAAAACCTAAGCTTAATGTATGGCTAAAACTGAAAAACCAGAGTTTTGAATTTTATCCGTAGAAGATTATGATGATACCGGTTAATTGAAATTTGTGAGTTTGATATTTTTACGGCAACCCTTTTGTTTTCTTGAAGTTTAGTTTCTATAGCTGGGGTGCTCCATAAAAAAATCACTCAAAAGAAAAAACTTTGAATCAGTTTTTCGTTGGGTGATTACATGGAATCTGGCTGGGATGCTAGTTAGAGAATCAAACGCAAATGAACCAGCAACCATCATAAATATGTCTTCAAACACTGAGAAAACAGTTTCTTTCTGTCAGCCAGATTTGGATATATCGTGACCTCAACATAGAAAGGACGTTAATCATAATTTATTGAAATTGCGGGTTTTGCATTTTCTGATAGAACACCCTCCATGAAATATGGTTTTACAAAAACACCAAACAGCACATGGTTTTACAATGGTTTTACAGAAACACCAAAAAAACTGAAATATGGTTTTAAAAATTGAATTTGTTGATGATGTTTATTACAATCTGCATTAAATAATTTAATTATGGTTTAAAATATTGAATTTGTTGATGTCGTTTATTACATTTCGTTGCATTAAATAATTTTTAGTTAAATAACATTTTTAGAACTTATTAAGATTTTGTTTATCTTCCTGTAAAATTATGAGTTACGTCCTTTCTATATTCAAGTGACGATATGTAGTTAACAAACGGAATACTTGCCTATGGCGAAATACATATTTGGTTATTAAAAATAAATTATTTATTTGAGTTTTGTAGTTGAGGCAACTTTTTATTTTCTTATAGTTACAAAACCATTATCATGAAAAATAATAACGAATGAAAAAATACGAAATGAAAACAAAATAAACCTTTATTATTGCGAATCGAACCCACAAACCATCGCACAAGAGTCGATTGCTCTAACTTCGTGCCTTACTTCTGGTGGCTTGTTGGTTAACAAAATGCAAACAATATACAAGCAATCGAATATTTCAAGTTTCATGACCTGAGATTCGGTAATTATAGGCAAAACATCTTTTGTCTGAACACTCATTATATTTGAAGAAAATAAGAGTGATTTGTACAAACTACATATTATATTGAATGAAAATTAACAAATATAACCTTTAAACCTAACCGAAACAAAACTCTTTTCTCAGAGTGCAGTAAAATATTGAAAAGGATTGAGGACCTAAACGCTTCTGACAAAGGTTGTATTAAATAATAGGAGTGACATACCCATTTATACTAATATGAGCTTAACACATACGTATATGTTAATTAATACTTAATTTTCAAATTTTACTTTGAAAACGGTATACACTGAGAAAACTAGTACAAACGTGCTACTTTTAAAAATGTTTAACCCAGTTTTTGCGCCTGTAACGTTTATTTTCATTTTAAAAATACACATTTTGAAAAAAAGCTTCTAAAACGTTTATTTGATTTTCTAAAATTAACTTTTTAAAATTAGCTTTTAAGACATTCGTTTGATATTTTAAAATGAACATTTTGAAAAGAGATTTAAATTGCCTCGATTGCCCACACGTATCAAATGAAACTTAATCACCTTTTACGAAGTTCGAGCTGAGCCGAGCTTGCTAGCGGCCAAGTTTGATACTCAACCGTCCGGGGTTCAATCCCTGACGAAACCAGCAAGAATGTTTTTTATTTAAAACACATTTATTTTTGATATATTTTGATAGATTGTTTTTATGATTGTAAGCGCGAACTTATTGCGAAAGTTTTTTTCTGACTAATGAGTTAATGAAATAATTCGAATTAGAATTCAAATTATTTAACTATACTTTTGATACATAAAGAGTCAGGATGCGAACCTACGTCCTCTGCATGCCCGTCTATCACACTTCCACTGAGCTATTGATAACAATATGTTGACTGTAGCACAACAATTATTTTCTTTTTTCCGATAAAGTATTGATAGTTCGAGCGAGTTCATCTACTTTGCAGTTTCCTGGAAAGTTTCTTTGTCCGGGCATCCAGCATAGAAAGATTTTGAGCTGTTGCCATGTGTAGAGATCTGCGACAGCTAAGGACTGTTTTTGATGTTATTTTAACAGATTCCAGGGTATTGGGTATTGAAAAAAAGAGCTTCCTGATGCTAAAGTGGCCTATTGTAGCTCCTCTCTATTGAGATGTAGCTTCCTGGCATAATTTTGTGTTTCCAGTCATCTGTTTTGTTATCTGATATCAAAATTTGTATGGAATAACAATACGATATGTAGGATATCATGGGTATAGTACAATGATAATATGAGATAACTTATTATGTAATTATTGGATTGGTCTTAAATAAGAATTTTTGTAATGGTATCTAAGATGGTATGAAATGGTTAGTTAGTTTTTAGTGGACCCATGTCCGTGGTTTCGAAAGTTTTTCAGACTCAGGTATTTCAAGAATTTCAACACTGATCCTGACTGTGTATCCCATATATTTGATGATGATACTAATGCCTCTCAAAATTAAGAAATCTGAGTAAGAAAATTCGTATTGTTCTTGTTTGGCATCTGCTTCAGATATCTTTCAGCTATCTTTCTGATATCTAAGTCAAAGCGAAAGAAAGACAAGTTTTTTGTCTAATGCAGAAAATGTATATTTTTTATTGGAAGCTGAAATTCAGTTCTCTTAAGTTTTAAGAGAATTTTCTGATTTAGCTATACTAAGGGTTGGTAATTTCGTTGTTTGCTTCACAGATTTCAACCTTCTCTAGAATATATCCTCCGGACAGATTCAAAATGGCCAACAAAAGGTCTATATACTGGTCTTAAAACTAGGCTTCTTGTTGTGTGTCTGAATATTCAGTGGTTCTACATCGTCATTAATGGACTTGATACAACCTCATAAGGCTCCAAAGTCTCTAGTGGCGGTTCAGTCTGATTAATATTGGGAGTCTGATATTTATATGACCTCATAGGTGTCCCGCAGAGATATTTCCTTGCATATATCTTAATAGCTCTTTAACTTCTGTTTCTACATTTCCAAGTTAGAACCCATCAGTGTATCATAGCTGTTACCCTGGTTCAGAACTAAAACCGTCGTTTCTCTAATGTTGCCTGGTAGATATAACCTTTTTATATCACCTTCATATACATTTATTTGCATAAACCACTTGTGAATTCTTCTTATATAATTATTATTTCATGTATTTTGTCTTATATTGAGGTATACATTTTTTCATTAAGAAAATGTTACGACTTTTTATCGTTTCACATTTCAGTGTGATATTGATGTGTTGTATTAAATGCGCTAGTTTTATGGGTTACAAAAATGGGTCAATTCTCAGCGGAAGCCCTAACCTCAAAGTACTCATATACATAATTGATGGTGATGATAATATTGACATAACGGTGTCAATACATTGTGCAATATTTGCTCAAAAATATACGAACATTCAAAGATGCTTTAGGGATCCTTTTGTATTTGTTGAGTGGAAAATCTTCTTCAACTACTTATGCACGTTCTTAAGCACACATATGCACACAAGCACCCGAGAATTCTCGTAGTGCAAACTTCTTGAAACAATTGAGTTAAGAATGCACGAATGAAGGATATTCTAAAAATGAATGCATTATCTTAAAATTATTTGTACTCGAATGCATTTCAATGCATTCGATGTTAGTATTGACAACACTGAACAACAAATACTACGTGAAACAACAACACTGTGATGATGTCCAAGGTGTGTGTATTACGTTTATGTTTGTGGTTTTCGCCACCGTTATCTCTTCGTTGTTTCATTGAATTTCTAAGGCATCAAAGTGTGCATCATTTATTGTGCTCTTTGAATGAACAATAGAAATTCACACATACTCACACAAGTACCATAACCACATTAATACAATTACATGGATTACTTCAACAAGGCTTAGCAGACAAATGAAATCCTGATGCATCCGAACGTGCATCGAGTCGTATTAAAACAAAAGAACATCTTAATACTGGCGTAGGTGTGTATTTGAGTGTGTGCATAAGATTAATTATAAAACGATGATTATCGATTATGTTTTGTATTAAGTTATTATATCAATTGTTTCATGATTCTCTTTATAATTCCTGTTACGTAACTGACAAAAGACATTGAATTAATTAAATGCACTTGAAAAACTTTCCAATTCCAAATAATTTCTAATCGTTTTCGAATCGAAAATGAAAGCCAATAATCAGCATTGCACAGTGTGATGATAAAATGATATTTTTTTGCACATTAATGAATATAAAGCCATTACTTGTTTCATTAAATTTAAGTTAAATGTTTAAAGTTTCGTTCAGAAAGCAAATAAAACAGTTAATAATTTGTATTAACCCTACGGACAAAAGAACCGGTTCAGAACCTATCACGTGATAGGTTCCAAAGTGATAGTGACCGGTCCCAATTCTACCACCAACATATGAAACCAACCGGTCCCTTTTACATGGCGTTATCATTAACAGGGGTAAATTAACACCGGCTAGATACCTTTGGACCAATCCTAGAACCGGTTCAAAAATATATCGGCAGGTGTCAACTGACACCTCATAGATACCTTCGGACCTAATCAGTAGCCGGTCTATTTATAGAACACGGTACACTTATACGCAAGTTGTTAATGAAATTGAATCAACGTTTTGGAAATTCATGTTTAGTCGAGCTTGTTAGCGTTCCTGCTTAGTACTCGACTGACCTGGGTTCAATCCCCTGCAAAATCACAAATTTTTTTTTTTTTTTTTTTTTGGTTTTTAAATAAAAAATGAAATTTTCAAGATGTTTAGCAAATTTATTTTAAAGGTTATTTTTGATTAAGCAGTTAATGAAATAGAATTAGAATTTAAATTATTAAGTTTTATTATTAAACACAGCCAGGATTCGAACCCACGTCCACCGCGTGACAGTCTAGCGCACTTCCACTGAGCTATTGGTAACGATAAGATTTATAGAGCAAAACACATTTAAAAACTATTGGTCCCGTTCTGAGTAATATCGAACCTGTCCTGTGATAGGTTAAATAAGAACTGTCACAGGACCGGTTACTTTAGGGTAATTGACCCTGCTTTGTCCGTTGGGAAGTTCATACTGTGATGTATTGCTTCGAAACTTTTAACTCTCTTTTTTTCATACAAACATTAAAAACTAAAAAAAAGCATGTATATAGTTTTGCTCAATCTACCTAAATAGCTAATAACCGTTATTTTACTAAATTTCGACTTACATACGTTTTATTAGAATCAGGCCGACGATATGTATGTCATGAATTTTCGAACCTCTTCGACGATCAGAATGATTAATTTCTATAGAAATAAACTTTCCGAGATTCGTTGGCTCGTATGCCTTAGGCCGAGTTCATAGTGAACGCGATTCAGACAGCCAGGCAGGTAGGCTGGCAGGCAGGCTGAAATCTGTGTGAAAAAACGACATGCAAATAGCTATTTATCTCGCTTGTTCACATGGCCTGTCTGCCTGCTTGTCTGACTCGGCGTTCACTATAAACCTAACATCGTCACCTCAGTATTGGCCTGATCTAAACGACAAAAACGCAAGTGGAGAAAACAGCGTTTTAATTTTCAAATTTCAATAAAACATATATCTTATAAGCTATCCACTTAAAAACTTATAAATATTTGAAACGTCCTTTTTCTGCATTATTAAATTTATTTTAGCTGATCCTGTAGTTTTTAATTTATATTGAATCCAATTTTTTACGAAAATGCATATTAAAATGAAAATTTTTCGTTTTGGTCGAAAATGTATTGTATGTATCACTTGTCACACTCATAATCCTAACTTCACTGATAATTTTTTCACATCTAACACTCATACATTTTAAACGGTTTGAGATACGTTAAATTTGACCAATTCACCAATCGAAAGAGCGCATTTTTTTAAGTGAAATAGCATTCCTAACTCAAAAAATGCGTTTAGATCCGGCCAATACTGAGGTGACGACATGGTCACAGCCGTCATTCATTTTTAAATGCAAGTAAATCTATTCGGTCCATTTTGACCATTATAAAAATAGGGATTACAACATTTTTCTATATCTATGGAGGAAATAAATTTTTTGCTTCTACTGAAAACATCGATTTTCTGGCTCTCGAGGTTACGTCAGAGACAAGTCGATTGTCGTCATCAGAACAATGACATTGCTTTGTTCTGTTATTGTGATCTGGTTTTCTGGGTAAGAAACTTGTTCTAAAATAAATATACTTCAATAAAATTGATAACTTTATTATTTCGTAATAAATTAAAGAATTCAAGCAATTAGACTAAGCCTTGCTGTTAACATTTAAAATAAAACATTTGTTGAAATGTAAACTTGCTTGAACTTAAGAGAATAATTTACAGGTCAATGATATTTATTGATTAAAATATGATTGCTTTTTCAATAATTTTGTATCATATTTTTTTACATTTATAATATAAGTACCTATAATCTATACAAAGGACTGTTTGAAATAATAAAAAAACCGTTAAAAATTGCATATAAATGTGTTGGAGTAATATTTTATTATAAAGCTTTTAAATTTAATAATTATGTACATTTAGCTAATGGGGGAGGGGAGTAACCAAATGAGTTCTTATTTGTAGTGCTTTTAGTATTGGTGCGTTACGACGAAAAATACGTGTTTAAAAAAACCAAAACAAAATCAGCGTTTTGACAACAGATTTGATGGCCTTGAACATTTAATTTGCAAGGTACAACCATTAATATTTGCGTACTAGTGTATTAAGTTGCGAAAAAATGCAATGAAAGTAATAACCTCACTTTGTCCTAACTCGACTTCAGCAGTTATTCCTTGTCGACACAGTGAGGGATTCCCTTCGTAAATGTAGCTTTTAGCTTAAATTCTAGTTTTTATTAGAATTGTTGTTTGAAGCTTAAATGCTCAAGGCCATAAATTCTAAAAAACTCAAGTCAGAAACTTTTATTACAAATCGTGATTTGTTTTAAATGAAAAATCTAAATCTAATAGTTGGAAGAATTTATTCGCGTCTATTTTCATCATACGATCCACAATGTCTTTATATTGAAACATCAATGGAAATCAAAGACAACAAGACTCTTCCTTTAGAACTTCCTTTCCTTAAATTTAAAGTTTTAAAATTTAAATTTGAAATTTAAAGTCATTAGAATGTACACAAGGGACAATAATGAAAGAAAGGATTTTCTTGATGTGAGAAATTTAATCGATCCAGAGAATTAATTTCTAAAAAATCAGAATGGCAAGTGTAGAATAACATATTTATACCCCCACGCGTACTGCGTAAGAGGTAATGCAAATGGTCTTGCAAGAGTGCATTTGCAAAAGTTTATTGCATATTCTTGCACTACACCAACAAGATACACACGTTTGCACTTGCTACGTTGTTGCAAATATGCAACACCTAAAACATGAAGGATGTAAATGCTATATAGATACCACACTACGATGCAAGCTCAAGTATCAATAATGTACAAGAATTTAAAATAAAATAAATAAATTTTGTTACATTGCAATGGAATAAAATTAAAAAATTGAAAGCTCAGATTTTTTTTGTTTTTATTTCTGTTGCAAATTAGCTGTGTTTAGTTTTGCAACAAGTGTTGCAGAGTTATTAAAAAAGAGATGTTCACAATTGATAGCATATGTTTGCAATTGCATAATTTTGTAATCTGGTGCAAATAGAATCGTGAACTTCCCTATACTATACTACCTGTCCTATACTGACGCTACCTAGGTTTCTCTTCCTTAAGGCTCAAACAAGTTATGCGTAAGCATACAAAATTTTCAGACAGAAGTCAACGAAAAGTATACAAAAGTTCAACAACACACTTTTCCATACTTAATTAAAAACGAAGTAAGCTGAAAAAAAATTTCAATATAAATCGATTCGAATGAAATGATAAATAATTGTATGATAATAAATTGTAATCAGCGTTGCCGCTTTGGTTAAATTCAACCAAATTTGGTAGTTTTTTTTCTTCAAATCAGCTTATGGTTATTTAGTAGATTTTTTTTTCAATTTGGAAGATTTTGGTAGATTTTTCAATTTTGTAGTTAATAAAAATTTTTAGCTAAATAAAACTCAAAGAAAATAAATGAAAATAAAAAAAAGGCGTGATAGAAGCACTTCTTAAGAATGGGTTAACTTAGGAATATACAAAAAGTATTGAAAAATATTTTTCGTTTAATCTTTTTTATGTATTTTTCACCAAAGAATATTTTGGTGTTATTTTGTTTTATATGTTTTAGTGTGGTCAGATAATTTTCAATTTATATAAACTTTAATATATTATTAAAAAAGGTTATTATTATTTCATGCTGTTGAATTGATATATACTTACTTACTTACTTAGATGGCGCTTACAACCGTTGGTCGGTTTTGGCCTGGTCTAAGAATTTTCGCCAGCCTCTTTTGTCGTGCGCTTGCTGGCGCCAGTTGGAAACTCCAAGCGTTGTCAGGTTATCCAATGCCTGGTCTTTCCAACGGAGATGCGGTCTTCCTCGTCTGCGTTGGCCACCGCTGGGTACCGAATCCAATATCTTTTTCGCTGGAGCTTCGTCGTTCATTCTCTCGACATGACCTAGCCAGCGAAGCCGCTCAATTTTAATACGCTTGACTATATCGATGTCGGCATATAGCTCATACAGCTCATGGTTCCATCGTATTCGGTACTCGCCATTGACGCAGATTGGACCATAGATCTTGCGAAGGATTTTTATCTCGAACGCTCCCAAAGTCCTTTCATCAGAGCTGCTCAACGTCCAGGTTTGTGATGCGTATAGTAGGACGGGCATGATTATTGACTTATAGAGCGTCAGTTTTGTTCGTCGAGAGAGAGCTCTGCTTCTCAATTGCCTACTGAGCCCAAAGTAACACCTGTTGGCAAGAGTTATCCTTCGTTTAATCTCAATACTGATATCGTTGGAGGAGTTTATACTGGATCCCAGGTAAACAAAGTCCTTCACTACCTCAAAGGAGGTGTTGTCAATAGTGACGTGGTTTCCAAGACGCTGGGACTGTTTGTTTGTTGACACAAGATACTTCGTTTTATCTGCGTTCACTGCAAGACCCATTCGACTCGACTCTTTTTCTAGCCTGGAGAATGCTGCACTGACTTCGCGCGTATTTTGGCCAATGATGTCAATATCATCAGCATACGCCAGCAGCATAACACTCTTATAGAAAATTGTGCCGCTGCGTCTCAGGTCAGCAGCTCGGATGATCTTCTCCATGACTATATTAAAAAAGTCGCACGATAAGGAATCACCTTGTCTGAAACCTCGCTTGGTATCGAAAGGAAGGGAGAGGTCCTTCCCGATTTTCACTGCACTGCTTGCGTTGTTCAGTGTCATCCTGCAAAGACGTATTAGCTTCGCAGGAATACCAAATTCAGACATGATGGCATATAGGTGACTTCTTATTGGACTGTCGAAGGCGGCTTTGAAATCGACAAAAAGATGGTGTGTATCGATTTTTTTTTCAAGGGTCTTTTCCAAGATTTGTCGGAGCGTGAAGATCTGGTCGATGGTCTGGTCCAATCAGTTGGTTAACGATGGGCTTCAGTCTTTCACACAATACGCTCGACAGGACCTTATATGCGATATTAAGAAGGCTAATTCCACGGTAGTTGGCGTAAATGGTGGGATCGCCTTTTTTTGTGGATTGGGCAGAGCACACTGAGGTTCCAATCATCTGGAATGCATTCTTCCGACCATATTCTGCATAGAAGTCTGTGAATGCATTTAAACAGAGCTTCGCCACCGGTCTTAAACAGCTCAGCCGGTAGGCCATCGGCTCCTGCGGCTTTGTTGTTTTTAAGCCGAGCTATAGCTGTTAAGACCTCATTATAGTCGGGTAGCGGAACTTCAACGCTGTCATCCATAATTGGGGTTTCCGGGATATCATCTCCACTGGCGGGATTGTTGACAGCGTCGCCATTTAAAAGTCTAGAGAAGTGCTCCCTCCATAACATCAGTGTACTCTGGATATCTGTCACTAGATTCCCATTTTCGTCCTTGCAGGAAGAGGCTCCGGTCTTAAAACCATCGGCCAGGCATCTTATTTTTTCGAAAAATTTTCGAGTTTCATTCCTGTCGCCATGCATCTCAATTTTCTCGCACTCACGCATTTCCGCCTCTCGTTTCTTTCGCCTGAAAATGCGTCTCTCTTCCCTCCTCTTCTCTCGGTATCACTCCTTAACAGCACGCGTCACAACCGACTGCAGGGTGGCTTTGTAGGCGGCGTCCTTCTCTGCAGTGGCGTCGTAACACTCCTGGTGGTGCCACTGGTTTCGGCGAGGGCGGTGGTAGCCTATCACCTCTTCGGCAGCCGTACGCATAGAGTGGGATATGTGCGTCCACTGTCCGCATATATCGTCGATCGGAGGAGTGCTTTCTTGAAGCAGGAGTGAGAGTCGAGTAGCGAAGGCTTCGGCCGTCCGTTTTGACTGCAGCTTGTCGACGTCTAGCTTTCTTTATGTAGGATTGCGAGCATTCTTAGCTGCGCACAGACGTGTGCGGATCTTGGCTGCGACAAGATAATGATCCGAGTCTATGTTAGCACCACGGAGCGTGCGTACGTCTAGTACACTGGAAGAGTGCCTTCCGTCAATCAAAACGTGATCAATTTGGTTGCATGTTTTTTGATCAGGGGACAACCAGGTGGCCTTATGAATATTGAGATGCTTGAATCTAGTGCTACTAACGACCATGTTTCGTGCTGCGGCGAAGTCAATCAACCTCATTCCGTTATCGGATGTGTTGTCGTGGAGGCTGAACTTTCCGACTGTAGGACCAAATATGTTTTCCTTACCCACCTTGGCGTTGAAGTCACCAAGACCGATTTTTATGTCATGACGGGGGCAGCGCTCGTATGCGTCTTCAAGGCGCTCGTAAAAACTTTCTTTGGTCTCGTCATCTGTTTCTTCTGTCGGAGCGTGCGCACATATTAGGCTTATGTTAAAAAATTTTGCCTTGAAGCGAATTATGGCAAGTCGTTCATTCACAGGAGTGAATCGCAGGACATGATGCCGTATTCTCTTGCCAACTACAAATCCGCATCCAAACTCGTGCTTCTCCGCATTTCCGCTGTAGTAGATAACACAGGATGCTTGCCGTAAGCAACCCTGTCCCTTCCATCGCATTTCTTGGATTGCAGTGATATCAGAATTATATCTTTCCAAGATATCAATCAGTTGGATAGAGGCACCATCCCAATTTAGGGTTCGGACATTCCGTAGGTGCATATCCGTAAATCATTATCAGTTTTTCGTTTGCGGTAGTCGTCATCAGATTTGGGGATCATTCTTTTATTCATTCTTAAACTTTTCATTGAAATATTTTTATTACATGGTGGGCTTCAAACCCAACGCACAACCTTTGCTTGATGACCAAAGGAAGCCCGCCGCTCAGATTCGCCGCCAAAGTATATCGGTATGATAGTTTTTTGACGTTTCCAGGAGACACCACGCGGAGGTTTGAGTCGACTTGAGATGATTTCGACATGGATAATGCTGGCCTCGCCAAGTTGAGGCAGTCAGACACGTTGCCATGTGAAGATCGCCCCTTTATCTCCCTTATTGATATATATTGTAACTTTAATAATTTATGGGCCAAGGTCACGTGTGAGGTCATTATATATACATAAATTTTTATTGGCCCTAATAAGGCAAACATTTTTGTTGAAGATTTTGGGTAAATATCTCAAACGGTATAGAAGTTATGAACGATAAAGTGAAGTGGATGTCAGAAAAAATTGAGATTGCGAAAAAACTTATCATTTGACGTAATTTTTTGTTGGTAAAAAGTTTACATATTCTGCTTTAAAAATTACAAAACAAACAAAAGGTTCACTTTTTGAGATATGAGCACGTTAAATGTTTTTCAAAAAGTTTTCAACTATAGCATAAAAATTTCAAAAATATTTATTTTCTTAAATCGCTTTTTAATATCTTTCTAAAGATACTTCATTTACAAAAATAGGATAACAGATGATAGAGACATGATTTATGGGAAATGAATCTATTTTCAAGATTTTTACTTTTATTAAAAATTGGTATCTCCATAACTTTCGAAAAAATGGCGAAAAAAAAAACAAATAACTTACATTCTTATAAGTGGAAAAAGTACCCTTAGACAAAATTTCAAGCCAATCGAAGAGCATGAAGCAATCACGACATGTATTGGGTGTGGAATGCCCGTATTGGGAAAATATTGAGATTTGATTTAACTTTTTAAAATGGGATTATAATAAAAAATGTGACTTAATTTACTTGTTTAATATACAATAGAAAGTTTATATAAATGTAAGTATAACAACATTTTTACAGTATTCCTAAATGAGTTTTAAAGCTTATATTGATTTGGTAGTTTAGTATCCATTTTGGTAGTTTTTTTTTAAATGTGGTTGGTTGCAAAATATTTTTTTCGGTGGCAACCCTGATTGTAATCGAATTAAAAAAAAAAGCCTCAATAAAATTGAATTGAATTGAATTGACAAATAAAAAATAATTTGTTTTTGTCGAAAAAGATTGCCAACTCATATTACAAAAAATATTTTCTTTAATTTGGTAAATTCATTCATGCTTTATGATTGAAAATAGCGGTAAATTTCAATACAAACCTTTCTTAATAAGTTAATCCTGTCTAAAACAAAAATTTTTTACTGATTTTTAATAAAATTTCGGTACATAAGTGTTTAAAATCAAAATTTAAATTATTTATTAAACAGGTTGCAACCCTTTTCTGCTTAGCAATATACGGTGTCGAGCGCTCACACTCAAGTTTTGAAAAGTAAACGAAAATTGAGAAACTGAACGAAAAATTGCTTACGCACAACTTGGGCGACGCAATATATTGCTGAGCAAGTACGTTCTTTAGCTCTCTAGCTTTTGTATGATTACGCATAACTTGGTTGAGCCTTTACATCG
Source organism: Tetanocera ferruginea (assembly GCA_958299015.1). Classification (NCBI taxonomy): domain Eukaryota; kingdom Metazoa; phylum Arthropoda; class Insecta; order Diptera; family Sciomyzidae; genus Tetanocera; species Tetanocera ferruginea. The sequence continues at coordinate 66,531,434 of OY282644.1, forward strand.
ATAAGAACTGGAAATTTAGTGAGAATATGTTTGGAGGTTTCCTATCCTCCAATAAGGATGTAGTCTATCCTTAAGGCATCGTCTACATTGTAAAATAGTTGTCCAATTATAATTCTGGTCACCACTCTTAAGTCGTTTTTTCTTTATGTTAATTAGGAATTTCGATTTCTTAGGTGGGAATCTTGGAGTATTAGTTTAGTGCAAATCTGTCCTAGAAAGTTCTTCTGAAAATTTTGAGATTCGCGGAATGAGGTTGTTTTGTCGTGTTACTTAAAAACATTTTTACCAAAACCAAATAACGGTTCTGGTCCTGTAAATTATAATTCTGCTCCCTGTTTGGCTAGATAGTATAATTCTGCTCCCTGTTTGGCTAGATAGTCTGCTTTCTCATTCCCGTCAAAGCTACAGTGGGCAGGAACCCACTGTATGTAAAGTAATTTTATGTATTTCGTGCAGCCAGGTCATTGAGTACGTTGACAGTCTCTTTACATTATTCAGACATTTTAGTCTGATACATCTATTGGCAAGGATTTCCGCTTTAATGATTGTGGAAAACAGACCTGCACTGTGGAAGTGGTAGTCATTGTAGTATCCTCCAAAGATCCCAGCTCCGTGCATTCCTTCGTTTTGTAACCGTTCGTATATCAAACAAGGTTGTTTTAGGATGGGGTAAGTTTCTCGTGTTTCCAGTTTGATCTGGGGAAACAACTACGATGAAGTTTTTGTTAAGACAGCTTTTGGGAGGCATGCCAACTAAGGGCATGCAAAATTTCACATCTCGTTTTAGGGTTATTATTACAAAAAAAAATGTCACTTAATGGGATGATTTCGGTCAATGTGACTAAGATGGAAAAATCTGTGCAGGCTGAACTTTGCCTCCATGTGAATTGGTGTAAGCTCAAGATGACATTGATCCCTGCTGTTGAGGTGGGCCTGATACAGCCTGTTATACATAACTCTGCTGATCTTTGTACTTGTTGTAACCACTTGTTGGTTGATTCTTCTAGGATTTTTGACTACCATAGTGCAGCTGGATGTGATAATGTGGGTCTAATAGTTAACGTGAAGAGGTTGTACATTATCTAAGGCCCCAGTTCTTGCCGCAAATTCCTCTACAGGTTCACAAAGAGACTGTTGATCTGCTGATAATGCAGTCTATGTGGAGATTCCAGGACAGTTTGTTGTCCAGGACTACTCCAAGATATTTTGCTTAGTCGGAAAAATATACTTTCTCCTACAAGAGCTCCAGGCTAGTAAGCTTAAGCTAACACCGTTTTGTAAAAGTCACAATAACTAACTGTATTTTTTTGGTTTACAGGAAGGCTTTTAAACACCATTTCTGTACCGAGTTCAAAACTGCTTGTATAACATCAGACACTGTAATTTCAAAGCTTCCTCGTATGATGACTGTTCATCCACGCCAGTTCCTTTAGGAGATTATCTACAACTAGGTACCAAAGCATAGGTGATAGGATACCACCATCCCCTGGTTGTAATTGGTTTGACGGAAGTATTATTCTAACAGGTCTGGATGACTCTACTACTAAGTATCGTCATAATCCATCTGCTTATAACTGGTGGCATATTAAGTTTGTTGAGTGCCCTTCTAGAGGACTCATATAACGCATTATTGAAACCTTCTTCGAATTCAAGGAAAGTGACAATGCCTACATATTTCTTTGCAATCGATAGTTTTTTTTTTTAACTTACCTTAAATACATCCCACGATAATGAAAACTCTATAAAGAGGCTAATATTTGATCTACAAAAATAATATACGTTAATTGTATAGTTTAAATCAAAACTAAGGTGTTTTAGAAAAGTGAACGATATCTGCGTCGATGAACACGCCCACCTCCCATAGAGCCAACAATAGTAATAACTCTATAAAGAGGCAAATATTTAAGCTACAATACTTAAAAACGGTATGTTTGTATTTTATATAAATTTTTACATAAACTAAAAGGAATTAAAGGCTGCAACAGATTAGCCCAAGGTTAGAACCCGCGACTCAAATGTGATGGTTACCGTAGTCCGTAGTTCGTTACTAGGATGTGGCATTACAAAATTCATAATATAAGATTAGAATAATATAACAAATAACAAAATAAAATAAACAACGGTCTGACTGATGATCGAACCAACTGAGCGACGGTATAATTTTTTTGCAGATGCAATTGTATACTTTAATGTTGTCTACGAGGTTTAACAACTAAGCCGATATAGTTTAAAGTATTACAGTTTAAATATTAAAACCACACGAGAGTTAAACTTAGTTTTAGTATTTGACGTGGTTTAATTTTTAATACAATTTCGGTGTCGTCATATATACAGTACAGTTTAAAAGTATTGACTAATCTAGAGCAAGATTTTTAACCGTGTGGAAAAAAAATGTGCAAGGTTTAGTCAAGCGATAAGTTTTTCTATTTCCTTTCGGAGCACCTTATAAAAAACATATTTTTTTTTTATTTGAGCCCGAAAATACCAAAAGAACCAATTTATATCGAAAAATTCCACCAAATTATAGAATTGAAAATATATGAAAAATTTGTAAAGTGCTTCGAGGGGATGGGCTATTTGTTGTAATGAAGATAATGAACAAAAATAAAAGCACCGCCTTGAAGAAAACTGCATCCTTAGATTTTCTATGCAGAGAAATGTGGAAAATTTTTGGTCTACGAATTTTCAAAGTTTGGCCAAGATACATGTTACAAAAACAAAAAAAAAGACAAAATATCCGCTGGCTCACCCTTTATTACAAAAACCTCTAACTGATTGATTTTAAATCTTAACTGTCTGCTAACAAGCTCTAGCTATGAACTATTTTTAAGAAATGAAGAGAAAAAAATCAACGGTTTAATAGCAGAAATCGCCTTTCAACGATAGGTCAATTCTATTCACATAAATAAGCAAGTCACATTCCTTACGGTGTCATTTTTACAAAATATTAAATGTCATGATTTTTACCATAAGTGTACAGTATACCTCATTTCGGTATATGTACCTGTCTGTATTGAAAATTCAAAATATATTCCGTTGGCATATGTACAGCTTTCAGTTCGTGGCTTTATTTTTTGTCATCACCTTAACATCCTGGTCCTTGATTTATTCGTATATTCATGAAACAACATCTAATCACTACATCCATCATTCAGTCGCGTCCTGCGTTGCCAGATCATCGACCAGCTAACTTCTATTCAAAGTCAACATGATGCTGCATAAAACCTGGTCATAAGCATTGCAGCAACATGCGATATTCTATCCAAACCTGAACTTAACGCAATTCATGGCAAACGTAAAAACTTTACTTAACCTCAACACAATTTAAGCAAATATTTGCATGCGTTTCTCTGCTCGGTCTAAATCTCTACAGTATACCGCTGCGTTGAAAAACATCCAAGTGTACACTAGTGTAGCGGTAGGGTGGCGGGTTAAGGTCTAAAAACCCAGAATTTCGTGTTCATGCAATGCGGAAGAACGTTTTTTACGGCAAATACGTTTTTTAAAGAAAAAAAGAAAAAAACAACACAGCCCAGCCCATGAAAGAGACCAAAGTGCAATGACAAGTATGGCTAATGTAAGCACAGAGGTTAAGGACCGTAAGTGCTGCAGGAAGCTCATGAGTTGTAGGTAAATTTACATTATGAAAATGTAGCAAGCAAAAACAACATCAACAACAACAACTACAAAAACAAAACCAGATAAAAGTGGAAATGAACTAAAGAACTCAACTTAAGCAAGGATGCGTTACAGTTAGCAACATTTAAATGCTGCATATGTTAAGGCGCAGACAAAGCTAAGTTGTATTTTTAATCGCTCAACTTAAAAAGGACATCTTTTGAATTAATAAAGTAAACTAGCAAATTCGTTCATGCCTAAATACAGCGTTACCTTAAAGCTTGACAACAATGCACACCAATTCTTTAGGCTCCATTAACCACACATTTGATAACATTTCGCCTTAAAAAAGAAACGTTTTCGGAAGAAAAAAAAATATTGATTTAAAAATTCTTTGACAACACCATGAAGAAAAGCCAAAAATGATGAAAAAGAACCATTAGTGGCTTGAGAAACGACATTGTACGTTTGCCGCAAAACTCCGCTCCACATGTCCTTGCTCGGCCGCAAAAGGTGCCCTTTTTTTTGCAAAACATCAACGCAAATTGCAAAGCATAAAAATTCAAAATCCTAAAACGAATTCAAATTGAAATCATCAAAATCTGAATCCATTGAAAGAGGTTTCTTTTTTCAAACGCTTACAAAAGCAATACAAAACCACAAACGACCAAAAACCTGCCAAATGTTGAGGAAAAGCTTAAGAAGAAAAAGGAAAAAAAATAACCACATTAGTTCTAATCCGTACAGCGCTAGTTGAGTTATTCTTGTGAGGTAGCTAAACTGAGTTGTAGCTGAGACGTCAAGGTGTGCAATTTATGTTTGCTTCTTGGCCATCAACGAAATAGGAACCCATTCGAAAGGCAGGCAATCGGTATTCAAAAGGAATTGAACATAACATGCACGCAAACACTCAAGCACACACTAATTCACACACACACACACACACACACATTCACACACATGTATACACGATCAAATGCCAGTTGAATGGTGTTTGAATTTCTAATGTACGCAACTGTACCCGTGCAAAATTTATTCTAATGCTACAAAAAATTATTGAATATTATTTTATTTATATGTAGCAATCAGCACCATAAATGTTTGTTGGCAACATGATGTTGAGATTTGCAAACTGTAGTGCGTGTTAGTGGTAAATGGTAAATGAATTCATTATAAAGGACACGAAGCATAAAGCATGTTCTATGTAAGTGGTTGACATTAAGTATAACCTGCGCTTAAGAGTGGATTAATAAAGGTCAATACTTACTTGTAGAAGTCAAATTTTCATAACGGTTAATAAATAGTACCCAATGCACAATATTTTGTGTCGGAAACGGAGGGAAACGGAAGCAATTGCTAGGCAGCTCCCTAGTCTCTCATTATTTGTTGAATTAACTTTAATGTAATGACTTTGCTAATGAAATCATCTCATATGACGCCGCACAGTGGAGTCACTTGATACGAATTAATGCTCAAAAGTCAGTTTTTAAAACATATTACTTTGCTCTCAGATAATTTTTTTCAAATGGGTTAAAAATATATTTTTTATATTAAATTGTATTCAGTGTTGTCAGATACCTTGAACAATATTTTCCTAAAATTACGAAAGAAGTAATTCCCACAGAGACTTCTTTGCAGACAAAGCTATAAGCTACAAAAATTATTGCAAATGGTACGTTTTCCGTGAAATAGTTGAAATTCGGCTGCAATTAACTTCTGCAACTAGTGAACATTTTTGATAACATGTTTCGTTGTCTTGGACAATGTGAAAAATATGAGCAATTACGCATTTTTTCTAAAATTTTATTTTATGTTTAATTTGTCAAGAAAAAATTCACAAAAGTTGATGAGTTCATATATTTTTATATCAGCAACAAAAGGCGTTGTTCTGACTCCACCACAGCATGGTTATAAAAACCAAATTCCTCTTACCACAATCCGGCTATCCAAATTGAATTGCTCTCACCATTGAAAGTTCTAACAATTTACTATGAGGTTGCTACGATCGCATAGAATAATTTAAACTGGAATCTAACAGCCCTATGAAACTTCTCACAGCCTCATATGTTAAAATTTTTGAGAACCGTAATATTACGGCAGGAAGAAACGATATTTTGATAACATTGCCATTTCCATGAGTGCAAGAACTGAGCCTTGAGGTACTCCACTAAAAGTCCTTTTTAGCAATGAAAAGTTTTGTCCAACTCCCATCCACTAGAAATCCTTTTTAGCATTGAAATGTTTTGTCCAACACGAACCCTTTGAGATCTACATACCTACTAAGTAGCTTCGTAAGAAACGAACCGCAGATTTTGAACATCGAAAATTTGTTGGCTAAATTTCTGCAGAGGTTGGAGTGAGTGACTGACGGAATCGAACGCTTGGGAAAAAGCTAGCAAACAGAGTTATATCAAGTCGTCTACGTCAAAGGACACTCTTATGTCATCTAAAGTTTTGACGACAGCAGTAAATTTAGAACAGAATGTAAGCTCAGGACGAAACAAGTGTTAAGATACGATATTATAAATATCATCATTGACGCATGAACTGTATTGGATGCAGAGGCAGCAAAAAAATAATCGCTCAAGTAGCCAGGATTGATACTACAAGCTTAGGAGTCGTTATTGTCAATATATATGCCAATATCTTATGATATCACCATAATTGTCTGAAGGGAAGTTCAGGATTTAGTTAAGTTTTCAAAAATTGTGACTTGATTAGTCTTACAGCAGATATATGTAGCTTCAGTCCTTGCTTATTTGTACTCATCCCAGCTTAAAGCAGTAAAGTTACGCTTCCATCTACGATATGCCTAAGTGCGGTTATTGAGGGCCCTCGGGCACGCCTACCTCCAATACAATGCCAAAATTGAAAACTGCATAACTAAGCTCGTAATTAAGTTTCAACAATGAAATTAAGTACGTATGTATTTCATATCAAAATAAATATTTCTTCGAAAAATGGGTGCCATCCGCCCACGGACACGTCTATCTCACATACAACCCAAAAATTGAGGACTCAATATATAAGCTTCTGTTCAACCTACAGGGATAAAAATTGGTTCGTATGTTTCTTTTAACAAAACAAAGATGGTTTTGAAAAATGGACAAAGATGGTTTTGAAACATGGACGTCATCCGCCCAGGGACACGTCTACCTCTCATACAATCCAAAAACTTGAAAACTGCTTAAATAAGCTTATGTTTGTTTTACAGAGATCAAATTTGGTATGTATGTATTTAATACAAAATCTAAGACATGTACATAAAATGGGCGTGATCCGCTCACAAACACGCCCACATTCCATACAACCCACAGTATTGCAAAAACCATTAAAAGGTGTATACATGACGTACAAGGCTTAAACTTGGTATAAGAGAATCTTATTTCAAAACTAAGGTGTGCCCACAAAATGGGCGTTATCCGTCCACGAACACACTCACATTCCATACAACTAACAATATTGAAAATACCATAAAAAGGTTTGTATATAAGTTACAGTGGTGACCGTGGCATGCAGGTTAAGTGTGTGGCTTAGCATGCTTGGAGCCCGAGTTCGATTCCCAGTCTCGGCGAAAAGTTTTTTAATACAAAAATTTTTCTGATCGGTCACCACCTTTTTGCAGACAATGGCAAACCTCAAAGAGTAAAAATGTCACGTAAAGCTTCTTGAGAATATGAACTTTAGCCGTTCGGAGTCGGCATAAAACATGTAGGTCCAGTTCTTTGTCTATTGTGTGCAAACATTTAATAACACACCCAACACAATTGATCATAAGAAGCTCGGTCAAAGTTCTTTCAAGGGCTGAAATGGCCAATATGTTTTTTTTTATATAATTTACAGGGATTAAACTTTGTATGAATTTTATATCAAAACTAATTTGCGCAAAAAAAATGGGTGCAATCCACTCACGAACACGGCTTACTCCCATACAACCCACATTAGTGAAAACTGTTAAAACCTGTAAAGGACTTTGTATAATACATGTACTTTGAAATAATAAGAATTTATTTACGTTTGTGTAAGTATATCAATATATATTTTAATATGATAGGAGGTTTAGGGTATTCCGTAGTCGGGCGGACAACTTAAGAGTTTCTTTACTTGTTGCAGCATAAACTCGTTTTACTCCAAATTAATTATTAGTTTTATCCCACTCAATATTATAAAACTTGCATTTCCATTCAAACAGCTATTTTAATCCAAAAAAGTATTATTTGTATACCATAAATTTATAAATATCATATATACAGGGTGTTTCAGACCTAAGGGACAATAATGCTGGGGGTGATTCCCCATCATGATTCAAGCAAAAAATTGTATGGCTGGGGGTGGTCGCAAAAATCCCCCTAGAGAGCTAGGAGGAACGGGAAATTTTCCAAAGAAAAAAACAACATAATAAAAAATATTTAAAAATTATGTGTTTCTTCGAGAAAAATTGCATTGAAAGTTGAATTTTTTTTAAAAAAAACCAACAAACTTTTTTAGTCGTGACTCAATGGAAAAACTTTGCTCCGATAACTTGAATGAAATTTAATTTTCTTTTTAAAAATTATCATGTTTGGTTATTGTTGTAGAGATATGTAAGTTATGGATTACCACGTAATGGCACCTATGTTTTTTGTTTTTTTCCTCCTAGCTCTCTAGGGGACGTTTGCGACCACTCGCACCCACACACTTTTGTGCTCGTATTATGATGGGGAATCACCCCCTGAATTATTGTCCGCTAGGTCTGGGATACCCTGTATATTCCAGTTATGCACACGAGAACCGCACGGAGCCACTGGACTTTCATGTAAAAGTCGAGTTTTTGAAACTAACGAACTTCAGCGATGCTAGCAGATAATCAGTTTGCGTTTGTTCTTCAGTCAGTTATCATGTTATGCGCAAATAGTTTCGTTGAATATTTTTGTAAACACAGAATATGGCAAAAATATTGGGCTTGAATTGGAAACTCCTATCAACTTGTTTTTGAAAATATTAAAAAAAAAATAAAATATGAAATCGATCAACTGAAATCTATTTTTCCTGATTTATGACTTTTGATGTTACACATAATAACTTATATAATGTTTACTTAAATACGTGCCATATATTTTTTTAAAGGTGCTGTAATGCTATAAGAAGAAATCAAATGTGGTTTTCAAGGTTTTTGTACTTTTGCTTATAAAAATGTATTGCAACCTGCTATAAATACATTTATGCACTTTTCGGATAAAATCTATCCCAACTTTGTATAAAATTGATTTATAAGATTTTATGGTAGATAAACATTTTATAACATTTTTGGGATGGATTCATATTTACTAGTATCGCCTGGGGTCGAAATTCGACCAATTTATTGATTTATTGATAATTATATGCGAGATGATTAAAATAAGTTCGAGGCTATAACTCTTAATTGATAGGAGATATAAAGCTATTTGCTTAAAAAAAATTATTTTTTTATATCATTTTTTTTTTCAAAAACAGAAAAACAAAATTTTAAAAAAATTTAATTTTGTCAAAGAAATTATAGGGGGTAGCATTGATTTTTTGATGGCATGGATAGTTTATTAATTTAGTGTCAAGACAATATACATTCACATAAAATTCGGTACAGACTTTGAAAGAAAATCAAAACTGCAATTTTGAGTTTTGTTTTTTTTACAACAAAAATCATTTTTACCCCATATTTTAAGAATAAATCAAATTTTATGGTCTTTTTTTAAAAGGAATAATTTAAATATAAACAAACCAGAAATGGTATTATTTTCAATAGGTTTTTTAATTTAACTGATAACACTTAAATACAAAAAAAAAATAAATAAAATCTATTCACAGATGGCGGAGATATTTGCTTCAGAATTTAGAACATTCAATTTGAGACAGTTTTTTTCTCTCTTGGCATTTGGTTGAAACACACGCTAAATAACTAACGACAATATTAAGAAAATTCATTAAAAATACTTTTGGTTAGAACTTTGCTGTAATTTTTAACACATTTAAAAGAAAATTTATCAAAATTTTAGAAAAAATGAAAAAAAATTGAAAAACCGTTAAAATTCGATCAAGATATTGACATGGAAAGTCAAATTTTTGTATTCAACACACATTTTTTTACAAATTTTACAATTAACGAATGCATAAAACTACAGTTTTTAAGAAATTGTTACTTTTAAAAAAAATTCAAATTCGACTAACTCAAAAACTCTCTCCCAACTAAATTTCATATTAATCAAAGAGCGGGGTTTTTCTCAAAAATTTAATTTCTCTCTTAGAAGGTTGGTAACCCCTCTATCAGATATATAATTTATGTATACATTCTGCACATCTGGGCTACATAACCTTTCGAATGATATAAGTTTCATTTATTTTGAGTTTTAATTAATACCAAAAAAGCGTACAACAAACTTTTATGTTCACGTATTAATATATAAGATATCAAAAAGTATAAAATATATCCTCAAATTTTTTATTGTGTATATTAGAGCAGGGACGGGCAAATTTTCAATTCCCAAACACGCTTGTTTGAAAACTGATGCGCGAAAATGCTGATTGCGCGACGACAACACACGTTCACTATAAGCTCCTTCGTGTGGCTTTCGCTCGTGTGATGTCGGCTGTTACTTTGTTTTTATTTAGTCAGTTGCTGTTCAGCATTTGTTGAAATAACATCTCTTTGCGCAATCTTTTAAAATAAAGCGAGAAAAAACGTAAAACTGATCTTAATTTTTTTTTTCTGCCTCACACACAAGCAAAGCAGTTGATATGATGTGTGTGCGTGCCCATCATTGATTTAAAGATATACAAATATTTATGAAAATGTTTTAGAAAGGGATTTGTTTAGCCCAAAAAAAAATTTGTCGGAATTCTTTTTTTATAAATACAATTACATTGATGTTAACTTACATAATTTCGGCATATAACAAAAATGAAACATTTTTCTAAATAAAATAGAATACAAATGCTTTTCTATTATTTGTTTTAAGTTTATTTTTATAATATTTGTAATGCTTTTTATCGTATTAAAGTGTGTTCTTTAAACAATTTTTTTATAAATTCTAGCTGGCCGTAAATATGAAATGGCGACAATCGGTGATATTTCGATGATTTCACCACCATCGTCCTCCATTTCGAACGGCCAAGATCCTTTCGGACAGCTGCCGCCACTGCCACCGCCACTGCGTTCGACCCAAGTGTTACAACCTTTAACGGTTTTTCCAGGTGTGAAGAATATTGTTATTTATGAGAATGTTTAGTTCGTTTTCAGGCCATGCCTGGTGCCTGATTTTTATATTTTCTGTTGTTGATATTGTTATTTGTAGTTGCTGCAGTTTAAACACTTTAGTTGTATCCTTTTTTTCCTCCACGACAGTATAGCGTGTGATGCTTTATTTACTTTGTTTTTATTTCTTAATTTTCCTTTTTTGCTGAATTCGTTGTAGTTTTTGAAGGAATGCCTTTTGTAATTATTTTAAGTTATGTTTTTATTTTTCTCCACACTCACATCCATTGATAACAATTTTCAGTGAATTGATTGATGTTTTATGTTTGTAATCGGTTGTTTTTCAAACCTGTTTTGCTCTGAACTTTTTAGTTTTCTCTCGGCCTTAAACACATTTGCACTTAAGGCTAAGTTCTCACTAGCACATTCAAAACCATAAAAAAATGAAGTGATCATTCTTGCTCGCCTTATCGCTCTTTTCAAAACGTAAACATTCAATAGACGCAAAGTTTTTAAAACACACCTCGATGTATTTTTTCACCTTGATTATTCTTCAAACTAAAATTTATTTTGTCTAGCATACATATATTTTTTTTTTTCAAACTACGATCATTCAAACTGATCATGCGCTGCACTCTTCCATCCAAAACGTATTCCATCGTCATGTTTGTTTGTTTAAATGTTGTCTCTCGTTTCTTCCAAAGCGTATGACTTTAATTTTTGAGCTGTGTTCAAATCACAAGAAACAAATTAAACACAGCTGCTTAGTTGTTTATATTGAGAACTTTTAAATGTTTTTTTTCCAACTTTGAAATTCTGTATGTTACAAATTATTTACAACAAAAATGCTAACAACAAACAAACAACTTATTTTCTTTCTTTTTCTTTGTGAAACAAAAAATGTTCAACTTGTGTTTTTCAATAAAAAAAAAAAAAAAAAATACCAAAAAATTCACTTAACAACAAAAAATGTTTTATAAAAAAATATTTTTACTTTCGTGTGGCTTTATCGTTGATTTCTTGTAGAGTGAGTATAAAAATAATGCTTTATAATATTTTTAAAAATTTTTTTTTTTGTTTTTATTTTAAATTTACTCTTTCTCTTTTTTTGTTTGTGTGTTGATTTAATTTTCTTAAATTAAAATTCTTTTAAAATTTGCTTTAAAAATAAATTAAAATCTAAAATCTAGTGTCCAATTTGAGTGAAGACTCCTACGATTATGTTTTTGGTGGTCCACACAAGACCCCTCATACAACAACAACGCTCAAGCTGACCTCGCCTCCAATTAGACTGAGAACTGAAGGTAAGTACAGTTAAGCCATTCATATTGTTTTTTTATATACTTTGAATGTTTTATTGTTGATGATTTTTTTATTTCCACTTTCTACGATTTAGACGCCTACCAACGTGGTGGCAACATTAATAACGGCCGCTTATATCGACATTCATTCAGTTATGCACCGAAACGTTCACGCGGTCACGTGGTAAACGGCAACGAACGTAACGCTAGTCGTGAGTCAAGATTGAGATGTCATGGCGAGGATGAAGCAACGTTACGCCAACTGCTTCTCGAGTATGTACAGAACCTTTAAAAATGTTCCACTATCTTCTATTTGAACAAGAAGTGTGAGTGTGTGCGTCTACCTGTGTGTGTGTGTGTGTGTGTGTGTGTGTATGTTAATATGCTAGTGTGAAATGTTTGTTTTATTCATGTTTCATGTGTTTTAACCACTTCATTTATTAAACTTGACATTCAAATTTGTTATTCATTCATTAAAAAACTTTGTCTACATTTTTAAGCTGTCGCACACATTTTATGAATTGTTTCTGTGTTGTTTTTATTTACTAAAATACGTGTTTCTATAGTTTCCAAATAGTTTTTTTTTATTTGCCAAAAATGAAAGCAAAATTTTATGAATTTTATTGTTGTTCTCAACGGGATATAAATTTTTAAAATTTGCATTTCTTTCTAAAATCAATCAAGAACAGTTTTTTTTTTGCTAGTAAGGATGAAGCAGGACATTCGAAATATTTTGATGTCCCATAGTAGCAGAACAAAAGTTGCAATGATAATATTTTTCAATAAAGTCTTTGAAGAACTTTATTTTATTTTTTTTTTTTTAAATCTAATTTTTTAAAAAATGTTGTGTCAAATTTAATAAAAGTAGGCTTCTTTTATTAACTATTCTTAGCTTTTAATACTTCATCTTTATATCATAAAGCCTAGTACTCTGTTTGTTTTCGTGAAATTTCGCTGGCAACATTCATTTTTTTGTTGCGTGAAAATTCTGACAAATATTCTGTTGTGTATAAATTGTAAAATTTGAAAAAGCCATGCTTTACTTTTCAAAATAGAGAAAATTAAATAAAAATAAATATATTTAAACAAAAAATATGCAACAACTGTCAGTTTTCGCATCAAAATTAAAAAGGCAGGTCAATAAAATTTTCGTGAAAAAATGTTGCAAGAGAAATGTTGCGTGCATATTTCACAGCGGTCACAACTTTGACGAACATTTTATGAAAATTTTCATAGGTATCGTTTTTTCTATGAAAATTAGACTGGAATTTCACATGAAACTGAACAGAGTACTATGCTTTATATTTAAAAAATATCTTCAGCCTCCTAAATTAGTAAAAGACCTCATTGATATATTACTATTTGGTAGCCCCCATAATATTGAGTTACTTATAAAAAACATACAGTACTTTTCGTTTATAACGAACCCGTTTAAAATGAACGTTCGCATAGAACGAACCAACTTTAAAAGTACGAGTTTTTAATTCAAATAAGCCATGCACTTTCTTCGCTGATTGCGAACTCGTTTAAAGCAAACTTTCGGTTGTAACGAACTTTATTTGCATGCAACATTTATTTATTTTTCGGTAAAAACAAAAACGAATAATATTTTTACGCTGACAACACTATAGCACGCAATGTTTAGTTTTTCCATTTTTTACATGTACAGTATATTTTCGATGACAAAAATTAAAAGATCCTTACATGTTTACATTTATTTGATTTCAGTCTTCATGAAAAGCAAACTTGGCTTAAAACGAAACATTTTGCCGGGTCCCTTGAAGTTCGCTTTGAACGAAAAGTACTGTATTTTTGAATCTAAACAAACGGTTTGAACTTCCAAAGAACAACTGAACTTCCAAGCAGTAACATATTCTCTCCCTCTTAAGTTGAATTAAGAAGTTTCTCTGAAGCTCATTAAGACTTCTTTAGACGTTTAGTCCCATATGAAACATTCGCATTATTGCTTTCCTCAGGAATGTATTGAAAGTTGAATGAGTTTCGAAAAGGCACTTCTTAAAGATATCAATTTAAGAACCTAACGAGGATCCAACGACACATGATCAGCCTTGTTCTCATTGGCAGCTTTCTGAGTTTCAAAAAGGTGCTTTACTTAAACATGTACGATGTACGACAAGGAGGCTAAAATGTTAAAAATCAAAGGGAAATTTTTTCCATTTCTCGAGTTTCTTGCTGGATTAAAATATTCACTTTTTTAATTTTTTCTTAAATATTTCATAATTAATATTTTGAGGGTGGGTTTTCAAACCGTCGGAAATATGGTTGCTTCATCGGTTTCTAGGGAAACGTTAGAGTATCTCGTTAGACCAGGTCTATCCGAAAACCTGATCCTAGGTATTGACTTTTGGGTTAAAGCGGGCATTGTCCATGATGTAGCCAAGAATCAGTGGAGGTTTTCAGACCAGGTAGAAGTTTTGGCGGTCGGGTTGATCGTAGAGCGGTCTGAGTTGACTGCTAGCAGGGCAGAGTCATTAGAGCGACTGGTAGTGGAAATATTCGAGGTGAAGCCAGAAGGTCTTGGCTGTACCCATTTGCTTGAACATCACATTCGTTCAAATCCAAACGTAAAACCAATCAAGCAGAGACACTTTCCAGTATCTCCTGTTATCCAGAAGCATTTTAAAGCAGAAATCAAGCAGATATTAGAGAAGGGCGTGATTGAGGTATCTCACAGTCCATAAAGCTTACCGATGGTGATGATCAAGAAAAAGTATAGATGCTTTATATTTTGTGTCGAATACAGAGCGCTGAAGATGCACACTTAGCGTGACAGTTACCCACTGCCAAATATATCCATAACGTTATATAAGCTGAAAGACGCTAAATACATCTCTAGTCTGGATATAAAATCAGCGTATTGGCATATTCCAGTAGCGGCAGATTCAAGGGCGTTCACTGCTTTTACTGTCCCAGGTCAAAGATTATACCAGTTTAAGCGAATCTATTTCGGGCTACATAATAAACCTGCTACGTGGCAAAGGTTCATCGACATCGTCATTGGAGCTGATCTCAAGCCCCAAGTATTCGTTTACTTAGATGATATAATTATAGCAGTGAATACGTTCGAGAAACATGTTGAGGTTTTAAGGGAAGTGCTTCGTAGAATTGGTAATGCCGGGTTAAGGCTCAATAGGGAAAAGTGAATTCTTTTTTTATTTTCAGTTCGATATTTAGGATATGTTGTCGCTAGGCAAGTATCCATGTAGACGCAGGGAAGGTGGAGGCAATGTTGACCATTGCTGCTCCTTAAAAATGTCAAAGAAGTACGGGCGTTTATAATCACTATTTCTTGGTATCGGCGGTTTCTAACAAACTTTGCCTCTTAGCGATCTTCTCAAGAAGAATAAAAGAATAAAAGTATGAAGAAAGTTTCCTAAAGGCGAAAGAGCGCCTTGTCATTTGCCCTTGTCCTTCTCTGTTCAAACTGATGTCTTTGATTTTGGTATCGATGCCGTTCTGACCCAGCAATTTGATGAGGGCGAAAAGATTATTTCATACTTGAACAGGTTGCTTAGCAAGTAGGACAGGAATTGCTCTACTACGTACTAGGAGTGTTTAGCGGTTCTGTTTGCAGTGAAGAAGCTACACCCTACTTCGAGGGAGTGCATTTCACGGTAGTGACTGATCACTATTCGCTAGTGTGACTCAATAATTTAAAGGTACCATAGGGAAAATTGGCCCATAAACTTCTGCATTATGATTTTGAAATCGTTCACCGCAAGAAAAAGTACCATGTTGTCCTTGATATGCTGTCGCAAAGTATCCCAGTTATCTGTGGAATCACCGAGAAAGCAGCAGGCCTCTGGATAGCGGAAATGAGCCTGGGGTTATTTCTATTTGTACTTGTTTAACTATTTCAGCGTATAATATTTTTCAGCGTAGTCGATTTCGCCCACTGTCCGTAAGTTTGGTAAGACTTCTCCGACTCTCTTCTCCGACCCTCTCCGACTGAGCAGGTGGCAACATTGTCGCAGGCACTTCGTTTGACTTTTCACTTAGCCATTTTGAACAATTTCACGCGAACGCCAGATTAAGTGCCGGTCGTGTTCGTATTTTTATAACTCAATGTGTATAAAATAAAGTAGTTTATTTAAATAGTAAAAAAATGCCGACACATAACTACTATTTTATTATTTCCAAATTTATTTCGTTAAATCTAAAATCGTATCGATCTTACTGAGACACGGGCAATCTGATCAAGTATTGAGTATTGAATTCTTATAAATTCATTCTTGAGATAGCCTCGTTAAAGGTGCTTCGGAAGCATTTCATGCACTGCAAGCAATTCAACCGCGCAAATCAAAAATTTAAACTTGCTTTCACAAGTACCATCGAAGGAGAATAATAATTTCACTCACAAGTTCAGAGAAGTAACGCGTTTCATCTTAATGCACAGACGTTTATCAGAGCATTCATTAGACAAGTTTTATTGTTTCAAGCGTAATTTAATTGCAATTAATCCCATTTTAAATTATTTGTTTTTCTTTTAAGACATGATCAAAGCCCCACTTTATGTTAGTTACAAATTTTCAAAATTAACAACTTACTTTGGATTTACCATTTTAAGCATCCAGACTTACTCTTCTGAAATCCTTAGTACCAATATGTGAAAACTTAATTTGAGGTTAATGACATAAAGCATTATAAATCGAAACCTACCTAAACCTCGTTCATAAAGGATATGCCAGCTTGGTTGTACGCAGAGCAACGTGAAGCCTACTCATTGTTTAGTTCGCGACATTGAGCTTACCACAGTCAGCACGATACTCGCCGAATGACTAGCCCATGATAGTCCCCTGGGCAAAAGGGTTTTCCACCCAAAGTACACTTAAAAATTATGTTATCAATGTGATATTTTTTTATATGCAAGTCTGCGTCTGAATTTTGTTTTAAGGAGGTTTTAATTTTCCTTCTTCTTGCAAATTCTTATTTTAAATTGTAATAGAAAACTATGTGATCCTTTAATATTAGCTAAAGGATATGTTTGGAAGATTTATATCTAAGACTACGAAGAATATTTTTCTAGAAAATTTACCCTCTAACTCTTCAGTGAACGGGTTTTTTTTGTCCTTTTTTTTATAAAGTTAGTTTTTAAATTTTTTTCATACAAACGACTAGTCCTCTCAAATGCTTTTTTGTGGGATATTTCATCATCAGTTCTGAATAATTCTGGCGTTCACATTGAATTAAGAGCTTTGGTGTATTCAAAGACTTATGCCTGGTTTTCACTAATCATTCTCGATTTGATATACCTTAACTTGAATAACAACTTTTGCACATTTTTTGCTACAAATTATGTTAATGTTTATGTTTTTCCTTTTTCGTCATTTTCATGTGGAAAAAAATTGTCCACGTGCTGGCATGTCTCATTAGACTGTCAACAACTGACCATCGAAAATGACTAAATGACAATCAGGCCTTAAAGTGGAATTTAATAGCAAATATTTTTGTGAGATATTTTAACCCTCTATGGTCCCTTATATGTGTATATTTGTCCTTTTTTTACTAAAGCATAGTACTCTGTTCGGCTTCACGTGAAATTTAATTCATATCTCCATACAAAAAATGACAGCTGTGAAACAAGCGTGAATATTTCACAACTTTTTCATCAAAGCTGTACTATGCTTCGCTGCGGAAAATCTATTACAATATTCAGCAACATGCATCTAGCAACATTATTTTCACGGCAATTTAATTGAACCGACCATTTATTTTGCCGTGAAAAGTGGCAGTTGTCATTTAATTTAAGAAAAAATGCAAGCAAAAGAACAGTTTGTAATTGAAATTATATTTTTTGTACTATTTCTAAATTTTTGCAATTAAAAATTGCAGTTGGAAATTGTCAATACGAATGCACCTTCCCACAACAAAGGACATGCATACTTGTATAAATATTTATATTGTATTGATATAATCACAAATATGAAAATTAAAGAACTTAAATGATTTTCTGCTTTTCCTCTAATATATTGTGGCTGTTTATTTACATTTTGTCGAAGCTGATCATCAGCTGTTCGTTCGCAACAAAATATCTGTCAACATTTTCACGCAACAAATAAATGGCTGTTGCCAGTGAAATTTCACGCAATCAAGCATAGTACTAAGCTTAAGGCACAATTCACGCCGAAATACTCTTGGTATTCCCTTCAAGTCCCGCTGTCGTGGCTGTAACGATCCTGACCTAAAGGAAACAGTGCTACACGTTCTATGAGCGTGCCTAGCGTTCGCAAGATAGTTTGTATGGACTAGAAAAATACTACTTCGACAACCTGGAGGAACTTTCAACCACGAGATCAACGGTCTACTCTTACTCCTCAACCGCGCTAAATCGATCAGAGGAAGCATGTCATATTTGTCATGCCCCAAACACTTATACACTTAGGAATAAGAGGTAGTAGTATTAAAACGGCTGAATAGAGCCAGTTGATGACCTCGGAATATCTCGATAATGACTTCGAAAACGCTTTTAACAAAGCAAGCATTTTAAGCTCGCTCACCAAAATTACTCAAGTACTTACTCGCGAAGCTTTATAGCGAAGGAAAATTTTGAACCTGTATTCACAAGCTTCTTAAGAGTTATATCGATATGGAACTTAAGATTCCATATGATACCATATAATTCCAATGAAACCGCTGGAGGTTCAATTGTTAGTTGGGCTGCACGTCTAAGTTTAAAATTGTTCATATTTACTGGGGGAAATATTCTGTAGTGCCCTTTGAAACTAACTAGAAATCTTCTGCATTGCTTGACCTGTGCCAAATAGCCATCTGGCCCTGTAAAATGTCTTGTATATATGTGTTCTTTATAAACTAAGCCAACAATAAAATATTTTTATTACTATTTTTATTTTTATAACAATAAAATATTTTTATTTTTAAAATTTTTAGTGAATTTTTTAGTGAAAACCGTTTTACTTCTAAAAACTTTGATAAGCACACAAATAAATAAATAAAATCGTAGTAAACTGCAATGAAAAAATGTATTAACCCATTGCCGACAATTCGAAACTGGCTGGGACTTTTCAATACCACATAGTCGCAAAAGCCATTTTTAATTATTCTTAATTATTATTATAATTTTCTTACGAAGTACAGCCAGGGTCGATACGATGGCGGTTATGGGTTAAGTTTGCAGCTTTAGAAAAGCAGCAACAAAACATGATGAAATATTCTATTGACTTTAATTTGTGAATTAATTACTGTCAGAACGTAAATTCCTCTGGAGATGGAAACTTTTTAACAATAACAACAAAAGCAATAGCAACAGCAACAACAACAGATAAACGTTAAAATATATACATAATTATAAAATGCATTTTTTTTCGTGTTGCTACAGTACTTGTTGTTGTTGTCCTTAGTTACATGTCGTAGGCAAATTAATTAATTATTTATTCACTTTGAGAGCAATTTAAAAAAAACACGATTTAATTCAACAACTTCTGTCATACACAATGTCAGCAATGTAAGTATGAGTGTCGTGTGTGTGTGCGAGTGTGTATAAGTGTGCGTGAGTGGCTATGTATTGTTATTAAATATATCTTGTTATTGGCATTTTTGAACTGACTTATATTTTAAGCACATTCTTACGTATACTTGTTTTTACTCTACATTATTTTATATATTTTTTGTTTTAATATTCCACTGAAATATCGTCGCCATCACACAATCACATTATATTGAAATTAACAACAACAACTTTTATAAGCATATTAATAATAATAATATCACTCATTTAATTTTTATCCTCTATTCCTCTATGTATTTTATTTGTTTGTATTTTTGTTTTTTTATTTTAGATATGCATTAATTGAAACGAATATGTTTGTTTGAGTGTGCTTATTAAGACCAGTTAACAGTTAATTAGAACGCATTGTTAATAAGACACACTTAAGGCAGCACCCAGTCTTAACTGGGCTTCTATACGACATTCACCAAAACTGCAAAACGAAACCATTAACAATTAAAATTCCAAAATTAAAAACAAAGAACATAAGAAATAAACTAAATTTAAAGACTTTATTACAAATTACAAAAGTTAAGAAAACAAAACAAAAAAAAAAAAAAAAAAACAAAATAAAATACTCTTGACCTCAGTCTCAATCTGAGCAGTTCGTTGCAAAGTAAAAGAGTCCTAAATAAAAAGCCTCAAAATGATGGGCACTATGCCACCCAGGTATATATAAAAGTTTTTATGCCATTAACTTAATTTTTATTCGTATTATATTCTGAATTTAAGCGATGTTTTTTCTGTTATTTGGTAAGAAATGCTAACTAAATGTTTTGTTTTCTTTGATGAGCAGCGCTTCTTTGAACATTCTTCATTTTCACCATAACTATGTTTGAGTTGCTTTGTAAAAAATTTGCTTTCTGCTCTTTGCTCTAAGGATCATATAGCTACATATATATATATATATCGATTTTATTCATTTTCAACATCAACATATTTCAAGCATTTTCTTTGAAACATTTTTTTTTTTGCGATTTCTACATTAGTTATTCAGTTTTGTTTTTTTTTTTTATTTTTACTTTATATCTACTACTACTCTTTTGCAACATCAACTACCAATTCTTCAACAACAATCATCAACTTGTGCGTCACTCTTTTCTACTACTTCTTTCATTCTTGCCACATAATACCACAACAACTACTAACTCGATTTTAAACTACAACAACTCATTTCATAAACTTACTTTAAACCAACTACTAACAATCTACGAACTACGCAGTGGATTGGCACTCACGCCACTCAATGAGTATGAAAACAGCAAACATTAACTTAAACATTTTTTTCACATCCTTTTCTATCTACATATGTTTTAACTTTCAATTTTCGCTTTCTTTCCAACTTTGCATTAGAAAAAAATTAAAAAAAAAACCAAAATTGCATATTCTTGATTATTGTTAAAATTTATTTTGATACTTTTAGCACGCTTCTTTTTTTTAAGTGTGGTTTGAGTTGAGATACTTAATTTTAATGAAATTGCATAAAATTACTCTAGAGTTTATTTATTCATACATATGTATGTAAATATATGCTTCATATGATAATGCATGCTTTATTTTCATTCATCTAGCTGAGACCAGGTTTTCAAAGATTATTTCAAAATTTCTTTTTGACGATAAAAAAATTTTAAACATTATTTAGAGAAATAATTGGAAAGTACAATACAGTTGATTATTCATTCATTTGTTGAGGTTTTTTAAGAACAAATTTGCAACCATTTTTTATTATAGCTTACTTGGCACCAATATATTCTTTGGCTTATGCGAAGTTATCCTATAAGTGATAAAAGAAAAACAAAGTTTGACAATTTCTTGGGTAGGGTCTGTTGAGGACTGTCGTTCAATCTATCTTGATTATTACTTACATATTTTTGTGTATTTTAAAACAATATGGAGCACCTTAATAGCTTTGGTCTTCAGGCAGGTACGTAGAAGTTGGCTCCATTGCGTATAAAATAACAAGTTTGAACCATTTTAATAGTATTTTATATGCATTTTCAAAACTCTTTGTTCGAGGAAAACGTGTTTAAAGTTGGGAACATTTTTTTATATGTATCAATTTTCTAGTTCTAGTTCCGAGTGCCTCTGAAACACTTACAATTGTTCGTTTTATTTTTATCTTTCTTAATGTTCTTTCATTAGATGGTTTTTACTCGTTAAAACCCTTATTCAAATGATAAATGGTCGACTGAATTATAAAATCTAGACATTTTCTAAAAAATTTCAGTCAGCATTACAATTCTATAGCATTTCTCCACTAAATCGAAAATCGATTCAATTCTTTTCTTCGGCTTCGGCAAAAAATTCACATTCGGTCGGACACTAATGTTTACTATTTGTTTAATTCAAGAATGGCTTTTTAAGAACGGCTGAAATTGGATAAAAATATTTCAACCTTTTAATTGCTTTCTCTTTTCATCTTATATTGAATTTACATACCTGAATTTTTATACGATGTGTGTAACGCCCATGAGGAAGCGTGGTGTAGAAAAGTGTATATATTCTTGATTAGCATAACTACCTGAGTTGATTAACCCATGTACGACAGCAGAGATTAAGTTCGAAAATGGACTTTCCCACACAACCCTTAAATTGAAAACTCTGAAAAGAGGATAATATTTAACTAACAAAAATAAAATTGGATATGTATGTATGTATGTATTTTATATCAAATCTTAATAGTTTTGGAAAATGGGGCTGCATTCACCCCAATAACTCGACCACTTTTCATTCCTATAACTAAATAAATATTTAATTATTATTTGTAAGAATGTGCCGAAGAGTTATTTTAACTTCTACCAAGGCGAAGGTACACCTCAACTTACTAGTGTTATGTTTATAAAAGGTATGACGTTCTAAAGATGTGTCAAATTTATGATAAATCGAGGTGGAAGCATTTATATTTCATACATAATCTTTGTTTGAGAAAACCGTGCTTCAGATTTGGTAACACTTTTTCATAAATAAACTTTTAACTAGTTGTCCAATCTGCACAATAGACCGGATCGAAATTTAGATTTCACCGGTCGGGGTCTCAAAAGTTAGAGGAACTCATTAAAATGATTTCTGCACACTTTTTTTTCAAATTGGAGAAAAACTGCCGAAGCAATTTTGGTTCTCCTTAAGGTCCTTTTTGGTAAAAACAACATGTTTTTGCTTGTAACTTTTTAATTTACACAAAACGCATACCCACACCTGCTTAAATATTAAATTTCTTACTTATACCAATATTTTGATATTCAAAAAATTTAAAAATTATGTTCCATTATAACTCTTCCTGACCACCAAAAATTGAATTTTTTGATATTTTTAAAAAGACATTTTTTTAAAACCGCTTTAAAAGACACATTTTTTTTTCTAGATTTACGTGAAAGTGTTATGGTTGGAAAGGTATTAAGTTCTTCTTTCTTTCTGTGTACCGCTTTAATCTAAGCTGTGTGCGAAAACTGACAGAATGTGAAAAAATCGACTTTAGAAATGTGATAAAATGAAATATTTCTTATTCATACAAACAATTAATTTCATTTGTTCACTGCTTTATCGTCCAGTTTTCGATAATTTTTTTTTTTAATCACATAGCTTTGATTAGAACGAAAGAAGAACTTAATACCTTTCAAACAATAACAATTCCACGTAAATCTAATAAAAAAGTGCCTTTTACAACGGTTTCAAAAAAATGCCTTTTTAAAAATAGGTAAAAATTCAATTTTTGGTGGTCAATAATAGTTATATGAAACATAATTTTTAAATTTTTTTATGTCAAAATGTTAGTATGAGTACGAAATTTTATATTAAGAAGATGTGGGTATGCGTTCTTTGTAAATTAAAAAGTTACAAGCAAAAAACATGTTTTTTTTACCAAAAACGACCTTCAGGAGATTCAAAATTGCTTGGGCGGTTTTTCTCCGATTTAAAACAAAAAGTATGCAGAAATGATTTTAATGAGTTTCTCTTACTTTTGAGACCCCGACCGGTTGAAATTTTTTTTATCCATATAAGAATGATCCAGTCTACTGCACAACATAAATATGTATTTTTATGTCATTGGGATCGGGATAAATCAAATTTTTCAAAAGAAACTCTCTTTAAATATTATATAAGAGTGTTGTTTTTATATTTAACATGCCATAACAATAGAGTTCAGCTACTACAGCTTTTCGCATATTCTCAGCATTAACTTATTTAAAGTTACAACCCAAAGCATCATACAAATTTAATGTTAAGGTTCTAGTGCCTTCAAGCAAGTAAATGTGAAAAAAATTTATCCACCAATTTTTGGATTGGGCTCAGCGACAACACATACTTACCATGCATACAAAGACCTAATACAGAATAGCTTTTAGTCTAATTTTGAGTTGACCTTGTGACAAGTTAACATCAAAAATGCTACAGTTGTTAACATAGGTACTCATCCGATTGATAGGAGCAGTTAGCATATAACTTCATTCTACTGAATAGTAAATTAATAATGTTGTTAACGTTTTTAGTATTTCTACGGTTAGTGTTAAACTTAATAAGAGAAAGTAGTTCTGGAGAATCGATTACACCGGTTATGAGTTGGTGTAAATAGACGATATCTGCAGATTTCTTTCGATCACTTAACGACTACACTTTTAACAGTTTCAAACGATCCTCATAAGTTGGAAGATTTAAAATGTCACTTCCACTTAAGCCGCCAGGAGCAAACTGAACAAAACATTTTGGATTCTTTTAATTCGACCAACATGCATATTGTAGCTTAAGCTATAGTGTTGCCAGATTAGTTGAGCTTCTTTCCCCTAAAGCCTAGTACTATGCTCGATTGCGTGAAATTCCACTGGCAACAGCCATTTATTTGTTGCGTGAAAATTTTGACAGATATTTTGTTGCGAACGAACAGCTGATGATCAGCTTACAAATTTCGACAAAATGTAAATAAACAGCCATAATTTATTAGAGGAAAAGCAGAAAATCATTTAAGTTCTTTAATTTTCATATTTATGATTATATAAATGCAAAATAAATCTTTATACAAGTATGCATGTCCTTTGTTGTGGAGCAGAACAAGTCATTAGTTTATGGCAGTCTGCAAGCTGCAAAGTTTTGCGACCGCCAACACCGCGAAAAG
Organism: Tetanocera ferruginea; assembly: GCA_958299015.1. NCBI lineage: Eukaryota > Metazoa > Arthropoda > Insecta > Diptera > Sciomyzidae > Tetanocera > Tetanocera ferruginea. The sequence continues at coordinate 66,556,192 of OY282644.1, forward strand.
GTGCACCCGTGTTTACAATTTCAAACAACTGCAGTTATTAATTGCAAAACTTTAGAAATAGTACAAAAATATAATTTCAATAAGAAACATTGCTCTTTTGTTTGCTCTTTTTCTTAAATGAAATGGCAACTGTCTCTTTTCACGGCAAAATAAATGGTCGGTCCAATTAAATTGCCGTGAAAAAAATGTTGCTAGATGCATGTTGCGGAATATAGTACTAGATTTTCCGCAGCGAAGCATAGTACAGCTTTGATGAAAAAGTTGTGAAATGTTCACGCTTATTTCACAGCTGTCATTTTTTGTATGGAGATTTGAGTGGAATTTCACGTGAAGCCGAACATAGTACTATGCTTAAATCTGAAAAAATTTGATGCATTTTTCTCTAAGAATAAACAAAATTCGCTTAAATTTTTTTAATTATTTTATCGAATCCTTTTTTGATATTGAATTGATGTAAATATGTCAATACAATATTTATTCTGATGCTATTTCGCTCATTCGACAAACAATCAGCTGAGAAGTAGTATTGTTTCGATGGTACGCAACTGTTTGTCTCACTTTAACAAAATAAACCTTGCAAGAGCTAAAACATAATCAAAAATAGAACACAAAGGGTGCATAAGATGCAAAAGAAAAAATGCTTAGTTGATGCTGCCACTTTTTTTAGAAACCACGAAATATGCTCAAAAAAACACCAACAGAAAATTAAAATCCCCTAAAGTTTTCCCCTGCATATTTCTGACCCCTAAACTTTCTTCTAAACCGAAAAAATCCTAAAGCCAGGAGGAAGGGGGCTGAAAAACCCAAACTGGGAATAGTGATGACGACCAAACTTGATTTGCGTCCTCCAAGAGAGGACAAACAATCGTATAATACTACGTTGTTGTGGTAATCATACTATTGAACTCATTGGCCTAGCGTTTTTTAATTGCAAGCGTTGAAGAAGCTTTCTAACAGAAATTTTCAATATGCAGAAAGAAGATAATGGTCGTGAAGATAATCTGTGAGGTCAGAGAAGCACGAGAAATTAAATAAGTGCGCCAAAGTTTGTTCCTCTTATTTCAGAGTGAGCGTAGTTCTTTATTGTACCAGGAAGTAAGGGAAGATGAAAAGTTCTCCTGCCTAGTAAAGGGGACTGATTGTGTGAAGCAGTCAAAAATTGTGTCATAGAAGAGAGCAACAGTATTATCAACACTGCCATGAGCATTATCGGAAATATGGTGGATATCGATTCTACTGAATGTCTGAGAATGTCAGTTTAGATTAAATGAGACTCGTTTTGGGTGAGACGTCTAAAGGGTTTAGTTTGCTCGATTCGAGTTAGAAGATTTTCTATCAATGGTCTGAGGAGTCTGATCTGAGGAGAGAAAATTGGAAAGATATTAGTTTTAAGATTGCAATTGCGATGAAAGTTAGGACGGAAATGGGGTAATTTTTTGTCGGGGGGAGTGTTGTTTGCAACAGAAAAATAAGGGTTTTCTTTATATAAAGTTTTCTTAGGATGAGAACTAGACTTAGAATTAAAAATGTTAGAATTATTATATGCGCTAGTTTTGAAAATAGTATTGTAGTTTTTATTGGAAATAAAGTTGAAATGCTTAAAGACTTAAATTAAGCATTATTACTCCTAGGCAGGCAGCCTCCTTGGTTTATCAATCTATGTCGAAACTTCAGCTTTATCATGATCTAAGCTAGATGTCTCAGAGAATAACCAGACTAATTTCGAAGGGATGTAAATTTTGAAGTAGTTTGACCGAAATTTGTGAAATAAGTGTGTCGCATAGCATGCTCGGAGCCCGGGTACGATCCCCAGCCGCGGCCAAAAGTTTTTTCAATAAAAAATGTTTCTGATCGGTCACCATCTCTCTGCAGACAATGGCAAACCTCAGAGAGTAAATAATGCCATGTAAAGCTTCTTGAGAACATGAACTTTAGCCGTTCGGAGTCGGCATAAAACATGTAGGTCCAGTTCTCGGTCAATTGTGTGCAAACATATAATAACACACACAGCACAATTGATCATTAGAAGCTCGGTCACAGTCCTTTCAAGGGCTGAAATGGCCAGTTTGTTTGTTTGTTTGTAAATTTTGAAGTTTCTGCTTTTTTCCTGCAGTTTGTGGACGTTACCTGACAATCCTCATATAGAATCACGCTGATGTACTGTTTTTTAAATAGCTTGCATATCCAGGAAACATTCGTTCTTAGAGGCAGACCCTGAACAAACAACTTAGTCTTTTCAATAAAATTCCCACTCGACAGCTTTTTATCCTTTTTTTCAATCAGCTGGAGTCCACGTTGTTCCAAAATGATGAACCATTTTACGTGATGCAGCAACAAAATTTGTATCTGGAAGTTTTTTGTGTGTTTCACAGGGCGAGGTAGGTAAAGGACGAGAAGACCGAGCTGGAGAAGCTGATGGAGTTGCTTCCAATATTTCCTCCAAGAGAGAAGATGAGTGACGACGCGAGGCGTCTGGATTATTGTTTATAGCCTCAGGTGCTGATCCGACAACATCAGTTTTTTGTGCAAGCGCGGCACGTAGCGAACCTATTTTATGACTAACGGAGCGAATGATCATGAGTTCGTCGCTAGTGTCATTAGTTTTTTGGATCAAATACTCCATTATATGATCCGACTGCTGATGTTTTGTGTTGTTTATTTTGGTCGAGGATTGCAAAAAAATATCGATATCGTTTCTTTAGCTTATGATGTTATCACGAGTAGTCTTAGTGAGGTCAGTTTTTTTAAGATATTCAATGACAGACTTCAGGCAACTTTTAAAATCGTTAAACGCATTGTGCTGATTTTCACACACAATCTCTTGTACACTCTATTGTTTTGTATATTTTCAAATCAGCTGCATAAATAAACAAATGAGAATGTTTAATAATGTCAGTTAATTCTTTAATAGCTAAAATAAACAGAAGTATACAAAGGTACCTAGACTACCTAGAGGAGCACCAGTTTCCGCAATAGTTTTGGAATCGATGAAAGCTTAGCAATGGGCCTGTAGTTAATCACATAATTTCTACAACTTTTTTTATAAATTGGACTTAAGTACGATTTTTTCTAAAATTTTGGAAAATAATTTATTGAAAATCAATGAAAATAGAACTGCATTGCGTTAACACAGTGACAAGAATTCTATAAGGGCCAGCATTAAAGTCCTCATCGATTGATCCAATATGTTATAAAATATCCTCCGAGGTAAAGGATATAGGTTCCAAAGAAACTTTGGGTCCAGAATTCATATTTAAATAATACCCCTCATCAGGATTAATAGAATCAGAACAAAATTATTCTTTACAAAATTGGCAAATAACCCACAAATAACAGTATCGTCACTAAATCCATTAGTGGTTTTGAACGAAGAATTGAATCCAATAGATTTATTCTTTGTGTTTATGAATCCGCAAAATTTCTTTGGATCAGACAATAAGGTCAGCTTAAAATTAGAGATATTTTAACATTTCAGAAACAAACTCTTATAAGTTTCTAGGACATTTAAGTCTAAGCTTCAGACATATTTCTTCCAAGCGTTATTCCTGTTGTTGCGAAAAGTTTTCAAATCATTTGTATACCAGGTATACGCACAAATGTTTTCAATTTTGAAGCTATATGGTACGGATTGAAAAAACATAGAGTTTCATATAAACAAAATTAATGGAATCATCAAAATTATTGCCTTTTGTATGCTCTAAAATTACGATAATATTGCTACGAAGTAAATGATTTAACTTCAAAAAGTCAGTTTATTAAATCGAATGCATAAACTTCATCTGTTGAACAAAGTTGATGATTTCCTTACAAAATCGTTTTCTATCGTTAACGATATTGAGACACACTTAAATTTCTACAGCGTTACTTTATCGAAGTTGAACCAAATTTTAATTTCGCAGTGATCTAAAGAATAAAAACATCTTAATTTTATTACGATATCGATATTGAACAAGATTTCGATATTGCAACTATATCGACGTTGAATTCAAATTTCAATATTGCAGCGATCTACAACTGGCAGTTATTTCTCTGCAAGGTTTTTCAAGAGGCTCGAGCTCTGCTTGCAATTGATTAAAACAATGAAATATCGAAAACAATAGAGACATTCTTTCAAATTATATATTGTTTCGATATCGAATTTAACGAAATTAATTTAAGTATCGAGAACTGGTAGAATAGATAGATAAACAAAAAAATTATCATTCTTCCTTCGACTCTGTTTCATGCTGATCAAACATTTTTGTACTGGAATAAATTTGAAAATTTATTTTTCATTTTGCACAAGTTTGATCTCAAAAAGAATACTTAAATATGATTTTCTTTTATTTCTTTATATTATATGTTTACTTTTTCATACTGTTTATATGATTTTCTTCTCCTTTTTTTATATTAATTTTTGTATATGTTTTTTCTCTAGGAATACTAAAGTTACTTGGTTAATTTAAAATAAAAGATAATTTATGCAGAATATTACTTTGTAAAAAACTTAGTTATTAATTAACATACCTCTCGTATTACTTACTTCGACCGATTGTTCAGTCATAAGGTTAATTATATCCCTTTCCTACTCAAATCTAAGGCAGTTGAAGATAAACAGTTGGAAGACACATTTTCATTAAAAAAATTCAATTTATAATAATTTATCTTTGAATACCTGACATCATGCTTAACTGTTTTTTTATTCTTTATTACAGTCATGTGTGTTTTGTATATTTTGTAAATATGATGTTTATGTATATCTTTTAATGTTTATAACATTAAATGAATTTTTATTTAATTGTATATTTGTATATGTGTACGTTATGTTGTAATTATTCAATAACTTAATCTTAATTTCATAAATAATTTGCTTTTGTTAACTTGTTTAGCAAAAATCTCTATCACTGCTGGAAGTGAAAAGCATTCAATTAAGAGAAGAGAGAGCTTAAGAATACCGTTATTAAAGAATAGCTTTTTTAAGAATCGAACTTTTGCAAAACGTATGTAAAACGAAAGCTGTTAAGTTTCAATTAGAATATCTTGTTATACAGCACATGAATATCACACGGTCCAGATTTCGTTTGTTCACTTTGGTCAAGAAATTGTGCAAATTTTGGTGTTTTTTTTTTTTTAATAAATAAATTTCGTATTTATACCAAAAATCATGTTAAATTTATTTGAATGTTTCTAAGAGTGTCTCTCAATTCAACTTAACTTTATTCAAACAAACTATGTTTTTATGTTTTCTCTTATGATTTATGTTAATACCATATCTCTTACTCCTCAACTCATATATGCTACATACATAAGTATCTATCTAGGTCATTCCTTGTTCAAACTATCATATGTTAGTCGTATTCTTGTTTCATGTAATTGTTTGTATGTGTGTTTGTTCTTCTCGTAACTCTTACTCGTTTATTCTTGAATATCCTTTACTGTAAGCCTAAGATTTGAAAATAAATAAAACAAAAAAAATTATATTTACTGCATCACAATATTTTCATGATATCAGAAAAACAATATTGCTTTCTTGAATTTTTTTTTTAAAGAACTGCCTTCATCTATCCATTTTCACTAGTGTTTCCAACTATAGAGTATCATATTTTATTTCATGTCATTTCCCTATCATATTTCGCCCATCCTCTATGATCCCATGCCATAACAACTCATTCCATTTTGTTATCATTTTGTTACTATCTTTCTTTTTTTTTTGTGTTTTTTCTCAAAATTAAACCAGTCAAATTCGATACGATGTTCGAATCCAAAATGGTTGCAACAACATTTCAAAACAATACAAACCCAAACTAATTGGCATATTCGGCCTGGTCACCAATCAAAACTCCAATCAAATTCATTTCAATTTGCTTTGTTTGACTTTCATTGTTGTTTTAGTTTCACTTTTTGTCTGTGTACGTTTATAATTTTATGCAGTTTACATTCTAGAATTATTGACATTTTTAATGGAATAAATTAATTTATATTATTTGAGAAATATGTTTGCTAAATACAACAAAAAATACTTTCTTGCTGCCCTGTCAAAAAATACAAAAAAAAAGAAACCAAAAACAAAAAAAAAAGGTACTAAATTTTGAAAAAAAACAAAACCTGAAAAATAAATCAAACTTGAAATGAATGCAATTAAGTTGCAAATGAAATAAAATATTTTATATCTGATTGCAACGCTGGTGAATGTCATATATATGCCAATTGGTTACATCTTCGGTTTGCAAATAAATTAAAAACAAAAAAAAAAAAACCAAAAAAAAAAAACAGGATTTGCCACGGATTATTTATATTATTTGTTTTCTACTATAACAAGTTTTATTTTTTTTTTTAAAGTTTCTTGACACCAAACCAAAAAATTTGTTCGATGTTAATTTTAAAGAGCTTTTTGGTTTTTAATTTTTGATTTTATTTTTGTTTAAAATAATTAAAAATAAATTAATACAAATGAAAATATTGTGCCGCACAATGTTAAGTAGGTGGCTGCTAGTAATGATGTCTTGAAACAAAAATGTCAAAGTAAATATCTTACAACCAGGACAATGGGGTTTGAGGATTTATCAAATAGCCAGTCATAAACCTAAGCATACTATTAGCGAATTTCTTCATTCATACGATAGAAAGGATTTTAAATTAAGACGTGTGGTAATTTGATATTGAGTATTCAAAACTCAAATTCAAATTCAAACGGTTCGAAATTTTTCTAAATATTTTATTTCGTTTGAAAGGTATATAATAAAGGTATACAATAAAATTATGTGTGAAAAATTATTTTGCGGATTCACAGCGACTATTCCGAAAATGTCTTTCGGCCGTATTTTCGATGACATTTTGCAGTATGGCCTACGGAATTGCTCGAATAACCGATGTTATATTGCTTATTAAGTCTGAAATCATCATCGGATCAATCACAAAGACTTTATCCTTCGTGTAATCCCTCAGAAAAAAGTCTAACGGCGTCAAATCACAGTTCACGTCACCGCGACGATATGTTCGGGAATTCGCGGTACAAAAAGTACAAATTGAGGCAAGTTGTGTGTGGTGTAGCGCCGTCCTGTTGAAACCACACAATGTCCAGTCAATACTGCACGCATACTGCGAAGGGGTATATTAATTTTTTCACGACGTGTGTAACGCCCAGAAGGAGGCGTGATAAGTATAGAAAAGTATATATATTCTTGCTCAGCATCACCACCGGAGGTGATTTAGCCATGTCCGTCTGTCTGTCCGTCTGTCTGTGGACACGATTGCGGCCGTAATTTTGAAATTATCGTGCTGAATTTCGATATTTAAGCTTTCTTTTAAAAAACTAAGTCCAACTTCGAGAATGGGCTAATGATCAGATGAAAACCACGCCTACCTCCCATACAACCCCAATAATGAAAACTCCATTAAGAAGCAAATATTTAAGCTACAAAACTTAAATTCGGTATTTGTGTAATTTATGTCAAAACAAAGATGTGTTTGAAAAATGGAAGTAATCCACTTACTAACACGCCCACCTCCCATACAACTCTAATATTGAAAACTATATATAGAGGCTTGTGTCGAAGCTACAAAAGTAAAACTAGATATTTATGCGTTTTATATAAAAACTAGCTGACCCGACAGACGTTGTCCTGTCCAAACTTCAATATGTATATATCATTGTGTTTGTTTTCGGAGTAGGTGGTTTTCGGGTAGTCCATAGTTGGGCTAGACCATCTTTAGAGTTTCTTTACTTGTTTTTTATTTACAAATATTGTGTTATAACATCATTAGTGTCATTAAAGCATTAATAGTTTTGTAGAGGAGCAAGTTCATAAAGTTTATTTTCATTCTAAAAACGGACATTTTTAAATTAGCTTCTAAAACGTACGTATGATTTTAAAACGATCGGTTGATAGTTTAAAATAAAAATTTAAAAAAATAGCTTCTAATTATTCTTCACTTCTGAAATTTTCATTTTAAAATATTTAACGAACGTTTAATATTCATTCGCTCATTTTAAAATGTACGTTTTGTAAATAAAAATAAATGTTAGAGGAACAAAATTTTCTCTGTGTAGAATTCGGGTTTTATGTCTGTCCGATGAAACTTTAAGTAGCTACACAAAAACCAAACGTTCATAATTTTGTAAATTTTGATAAATTTAAGAAATGTTAAAATGTTATATGATGTTGAAATGGATACAGTCTTGATGGTTGAAAGAGCACTTTCGCATTGGTGATCGTATCGTATCTGAGCAATGAATAACTAACAATAAAAAGCCCCGATTTAAATTAAAAAAGGAAAGTTAAAAAGAATTTCCTCATTAAGCTAAAAAAAATTTTTTAATTTTTATTATATTAAAATATACTTATATAAAAAGGTACACTGCGCAACAGATGCAGTGGGTGAGGTTGTAAGAGGATCAAACTGGAAAATATCATTAAAAAATATATTTTATGGCCTCGGAGTATACCGAGGTTTTATACAGCAAAATTTTGAAAAAAGCCACACAAAAAACTTAAATTTTTTAAAACGTTGTTCAGGCGTCAAAAAAAAAACCACAAACAAAGTCAAAGGTCGATAAAATAAAGTAACAACAATTTTTTAAAACAATTTTTTAAAAAAACGTATCCATAAAAAAAAATGTTTGCTATTTTCGTGTTAAGAGAGCCCAAATTTATAAGGGATATATAGTGGGATGCCATGTACAAAAACAGTGACGCATACTGTAATCGTTTGCAAATAGAGTTCTCCGGACTCTGTTCTACAACACTTTTTTTTACATATTTGCTTACCTTGTAAGAGTGAATTCTTTGATATTTACAGACTAAACATATGAACTTGGCACATCAAGACATCATTAAATAAAACAAATCCACATATTACACTTAAATAAAAGCACTTAAAATACCAAAAAAAGCACCCATAGCCAATTGGGGTGATTTAGGTTTAAAAGCGAATACAACATTTGATTTTTTTTACCTGTTTGCAAGTTTGTTATACCCTAAACCTGAATACCTCCCATACAACGCAAAAATCGAAAACTGCAAAACTAAGCTCATAATAAACTTCCAACAATAAAATTTGGTATGTATATACTTTATATCAAAACACGCCCATCTCCCATTCAACCAAAAAATTGAAAACTCACTTTATATCAAAACACGCCCATCTCCCATCCAAAGATGTTTTTGAAAAATGGACGTCATCCGCCCACGAACACGCCTACCTCCCATACAAACCATAAAATTTAAAACTGTATAAATATGCTTATGTTTGTCTAACAGAGATAAAATTTGGTATGTATGTATTTTATACTAAAGCTAATGTGTGTTCAAAAATTGGGCGTAGTCCGTCGACTAACACGCCCACCTCCCATACAACCCACAATAGTGAAAGCACTATAAGGGCATTAACATTTGAGTCTTTTATTTTGGCTTTTATAATAGTATTTGTAATTTTTGTTGACAGCGTGTTTATTATATATGCTTTCAGATAGGATCACAAAGTGAAGTGATTTTTTGTGTGCAGCCTAAACAAAGGACGTTATTGACCAAAAAATCCCCGTTTCGTCTGCTCAAAAAATCTTTTATCGTTCAGTTTAGCAGTGATGTCAACGTTCAAGAAAACACCACTGTTAATTTGGAGATAAATTGATCCTATAAATAAGTTTCCAATTCATTGGAATGTACAAACTGGTATTACTTTTAACGTCACCACAATTTTTAGCAACGTTTCGAAACGTTAAACAAATCTAGCTAGACGCATTGCTTGCGGATCATATTTTTAGAATTCTTACATTTTTAATCCTTTGTCCATATTTCCGATATGGTAACTGATAATTTTGCCAGAACAATGCAGAAAATCTGATGACATCAATGCCTTTTCAGGTAAAATCGGGGTTTTTTTTTTGTTGATAGAAAATATACTGACCATTTTATATTGAAGTGTTTTATAAGTTGCACTTACCATCTCCGAATTGGCTCAAATTTTTTTCTTGAATTGGTTTAATGATTAGAAACCAAATCCAAAGTTATACATTTTTGCAATCATTTTTGGCGGCCAAAATAGGGTCTACTTTGAGACAACGTAGCCAGTCAATTTAAATACGATTTTCGTAAATAGGGTATCATTGGAAAAGTTTTTGTCTACTTTAAAGGAAAAATATAAAACTTTTGGAAATATTGCAGTAAGTCAACCCATTTTTAACTTCAAAGTATAATGCCATCACCAGACGCTATAATTTTTTTTAACTTTCATAATATAAGCTGTTTTAAGGTTTCATTACCTTTCTAGCGATATAAAATTAAGGTGTACTCTTAAAGAGTTCCGAAGTTTTAGCGATACAACGTGAAGTGTTAATGAATTTTCAATACAAAAACAAATACAAAAACAAATGAAAAAAAAATATTTTATGAAAATTTAATGTAAGAAATGTAATGACAGCTAGTTGAATTTTTATTGAAAATTCATTAATATTTCACGGTTTTCAATCTTCTAAATCCATTTAGAACGTGAAAATTATAAAAATGAAAATTATAGCGTCTGATGATGCATGGCATTAAACTTTTAAATTAAAAATTGGTTGACTTACTGCAGATTTCTATGTTTTCCTTTGGTTTTCAAGTACAATAAATTTTCGCTCCAAAAACGAAATAATATTCGGTAAGGCCTAAGAACGTATAATTTTTAATTTTCAATAAAATGGTTTCGAGTATCTAAATTTTTTTTTACTTTTTTAAAAATATTTTTTTAATAAACAGCTCATTTGCATACACAGTCCCTTAGAATCCAAGGAGACGCCATGTCTACTGAACGTGATCCAATAAGGACCAAATTTTGTTCGAAATGTTCTTAGGTGTAACCGAAGCTAATTTCGTTGCTTGAGGAAAAATTAAATGGTCTTAAAATTAGGGTTCGGTCTCATGTACACTCAATTTAAAATTTTTTTATTTGATCCAATAAAACTGATTGACCAATGTCGCGATTCTTATATATTTTCATTTTGTATGAATTGTATATAATTGCTTGAAAAGTCTAAATAAATAGTTTTTAACCTTTTTTTAGCTCAGAAATCTATTTTCGTTTTCCAAAAACGACATTTTAATTCTTTAACACGAACTAAAACTTAATGAAGATCTGTAACTTTTAACATCTTGTTTTAAAGCAAGCAGCATCTTGATGAAAATTGTTCCATTCAACTTAATTTAAGGATTTTGAAAAAAAATTTTACCACACCTTTCAGTATCGTATCAATACACTTTACACCTGTTAACTAATGCGAACACACCATTTCACATATTTATTACACTATGCCCCAATATTTTTAAATTTTTTTCTCGCTTTTTTCAAGTCTATCTTGTATTCTACTTATCCAATTTTTATAATCAAGGCTATAATCAAAAATAACGTCAGGAAACGAATATGAATGAAGGTACTAAAATAGGACATTTTACTGGTTTATAAATTTTTGATTCACATTTTGGATCGACCTTTTTAAGTATGACCAAAAATTTTAAAAGCAGTACAATGTTCAATTACTTCCGCACTGTAATTCATTTATAACACGATTTTATACTTACGCTTGTAGCGCTCTTTGTCTCAGCAAAAATAAACATTTACGCAGCATAAAAAACAATATAGATAAACATTTACGAAGCATAAACATATCATACCTAAAAATTAAGCAACAAAGACTTTATCACTTGAAGTCTCAGCGCCAACTGAATGAGACAACTTCCTGCGTCTGCTCTTGTACGTAAAACATCCCTTATTTACAAAACTTTAAGTAAAAGAAACAATAACAACAAACATAATCGGAGAGGAAAAGAGCGAGAAAGCTTTACGCTGCAGCGCGCTGGTTGTGTATCAAACGATTCAATGCAGCAATGTTTTTTGGATTTGATTTTTTTGGCTACTTTTTAAACTCAAGTTTTAATAACTTTTAAGAGCAGTTTTAAAGAAAATAAGTATGCAAAGGACTTAGTTAAACATGTTGCTTTATGTTAGTGAAAGAATTACAAAAATCGATTGAGTAGTTCTTGAGTTACACTACAACGTAGATACGTGAGAAGCCTTTTATATAATAGTATAGATTAAGACAAAATAGAAAAATAGGCGCCATCCACCAACGAACACGCCCACCTTCCATACAACCCCAAAATTGAAAACTATATAAATTGGCTTCTGTCGAAGCTACAAAAGTAAAATTAGATATTTATTATTTTTGTATAAAAATTGAGACGTGTTAAAAAAATGGGCGCCATCCACGCATGAACACGCCCACCTCCCATATAACCCCAAAATTTAAAACTCTATAAAAAGGCTTTTCTTTATTATTAGAACTAATAATATTATTATATATCAAAATATAATTTTTTATATCAAAACTAAATCGTGGAAGAAAAGTGGACGTCATCCGCATACGAACACACCAACCTCCCATACAATCCATAAAAGTGAAAACTCTAAAAATAGGCAATATTCAAGCTACAGTCCTGAAATTGGGTATTTGTGTGTTTTATATCAAAACTGAGGCTTGTTAGAAGAATTGGCATCAACCACTCAAGAACACGCCCACCTCACATGCAACCCCTAACTGAAAACTTAATAAATAGGCTTGTCTTTACTTTGCAGGAAAACATTTTGATATGAATGTATTTTAGACGTCATCAAAATAGTAAAATTTTTTTTAAATCTCATACATAAAGGGCTTCAATTTAAGATTTCTTACCATTACGAGTTTTTTTAGCTTTGAACCAAGGATTTCAGGTGCCAAACCTATTCAGTCAAGTCTGCCTTGGTTTGGAAATGGGGAGATAGATAAATAGGAAAGAAAGTAAAATCAAGAGAAACAAGTGTAGAATGTTGTATGTGTGGCGGAGCGCCATATCAACATACACATTTGAATGTGAGGCAAGTGTTATGCCTTTACCTCTATTCGAGTTGTTAAGCAATCTCATTCCACAAACATCTCTACCACCAACTACAATTTCTAAAGTCGTATGCATTGATGAATTTTTAATTTCAGTTGATTAGAAATGAGGAAAGAATTAAAGAAAGTTAAAAGCGTAGGACCATGGCTAGACCGGGATCCGAACCCGGAATCTCTGGGTTGGCAGTCAAGTACGCTAACCACTCGACTCCCGAGGCCCCTATACGGCACTTTTGCTTGTTAGCAATGCCGCCTAGGTGGAAACGAGCCTTGTCCGAAATCAATGGCCCAATCAGCGAATGTACGGCGTTGTGCATGCTCGTGAGACAAAAGCTGTTACGTCAATTAGACTTATCTCGGTGTAACTTCAAGTCTAAGCGCAAAATTCGAAACGATGCCAAATAGACATTTCGAGGGACTTCATGACACTTGCACTTACAGTTGCAATATTCTCAGCACTGCGTAATGTCCGCACTTTGATTGGCTTCGGAACATCGGGTACGCACCCAGTTTTATAAAACTTATTCACAATGCTGCGCACAGTTGTTTCACTAATGTGGAGATTGCGACCCCATTTTTGGTGAATCAATCGTAGCGTTTGCACCATCGACTTGGAATTTAAGACCCAAAATTCAACGATTTCAATACGTTGTTCTTTCGTGTATCGATCTATAACTAAAATCCTATTATCCTATGGTGTGCAATATCCTTATACACAAAATATTAATAATAAATAGAAAAGTACCACACATACTATTGGAATACCCCTTTCATGACCTTTCCGACATAGTTACCTGAAGTGATATACGCATTCCTAATTCAATATCGTCGTAGGGCTCATACAGCTCGCGGTTCTTTCGAATGCGATAGTCATTACCAACTCAAACAGGACCAAAGGTTTTGCAAAGAAATCCTCTCTTCCTCATTCTCTCCTACTGTTTTCTCCCAGCATCTCAGAGCGGCTGCATCTGTTTGCGCTACCACCTATCTCTCAGCATCATAGAGAAGCAAAGGTATGATGAGCGTCTTGTCAGGTCAGTTTTGTTGATCAAGAGATGGCTCTGGAACATAATTGCTTACTAAGCCCGCAGTAGCACTTATAAACAGTTGTCTCTCTTCGTTTAATCTCCAGGCTGATTTTTTTATTGCTGTTTACGGCGGTGCTAAGGTATGTAAACTCTTTGACAACTTCAACGTTATATTTGCCTGCTGTAAAATAGCCTAGACGCCACGCTTTCCTATTTGCAGACAGTACTTAGTTTGTTTTTCCCTCGTTCAAACCCACTTTGGCTGAATCCTTTTCGATAGCGGCGAAAGCAGCAGTTACATTTCTCTTGCTTCAGCCGGTAATATCGATATCATCAGCGTATTCCAGGAACTGGACACCTTTGTAGAATATGGTTCCATTCCGATTTACACCTGTCTTTTGTAGGATCCCCTTTATGGCAAAATTAAAGATATCGCATGATAGTAGGTCGGCTTGTCTGAAACCTCGTTCGATATTAAAGGTTTTGGAGAGGTAATTTCCTGCTTTGACGGAGCTGCATGTGTTGCTCAACGTCATCTTACAGAGTCTTATCAACTTTGCAGGTATACCGAACTCAGATACTGTTGTGCACAGGCAATCCCGAATCGGGCTATTGAACGCAGCTTCATAATCAACAAAGAAATGGTGGGTGTCGATATGATTTTCGTGGGTTTTTTCTAGGATATGGCAATCTGGTTTATAGCGGTCTTGCCAGGTTAAAAGCCACGCTTATAAAATTCAATAAGTGTTTTGGTATTAGGCTTCACTCTTTCACACAGTAAGCTCCAAAGTACGCTCCAACCTTTATTCGCGGGGGATATATGACAAACACCTCTGTAGTTGGCAGAGATTGTCGGGTCTCTTCTCTTATATATAGGTCAAAGCACACTGAGACACCAATCGGTTTCCGCTAGCCATATTTTGTTGATGATTTGATGCATGCCATCGTCGATAAGGAGCGTCCTACGGCATTCTACAATTGCGAATTTATTGAGATGGCGTCGCGACACTCTTGTTCGTGCCATTGGTGCGGGAGTTGTTGTGGGTGCCGGAAACCAATGACTTCTTCAGAAATGCGTATGGATTGGGATATTTGCGCCATAGTTCGCCAAAGTTTGCCAGTGTTATTTTGTCCAGAGTAAGATTGGTTGAGCTTATCCGAGAGTTGAGTGAAGTAGGCCACGGAAGTCCGTTGTGATATCAGCTTAGGGGCATCTAGCTTTCGATACATTCTTGAGCGTACGTTCTTCGCTTTATAAAATCGTTTGCAGATCTTGACTACAACAAGAAAGTTTTCGGAGTTAATATTGACTCTCCGATTACGCTAAAGCCTGCCTTTCATCGATCACAACATGATCAATTTGGTTTCGCATTTATAGATCTGAGGACAGTCAGGTGGCCTTGTGGATATCAAGATGTGTGAATCGGATGCTATTGGCTAACATGTTTTGCGCAGCAGTGATGTCGATCAGTCTTAGACCGTTGTTTGAAGTGGTCTCGTAGAGATGGAGCTGACCGTTAGTTTAGACAAAGATGCCTTCACTTTCGACCTTTGCGTTAAAATCACCGATGAATATTTAAACCTCGTAGGCCAGACAATAATCATAAACGTTCTCAAGGCTCGCATAGAAAGCATCTTTTACAGCATCGTCCTTTTCCTCCGTCGGGGATTGCGTGCCAATACGGCTTAAGTTGAAGTCACATTTTTGGATCCTAAAAGCTTCTACAAGTTCATCAATATCAAAAGAAAATCTGACAACTAGCCATTTATTCTTGCTTTTCAGATATCTCTTCAGAAAATCAGAAAATAATTGCAAATCTATTCGCAAATTTCTTCACAAGTCATAACGTTGAACTGGACTATGAATACTTTTTTTCATTAAGGAACTGTTCTCAAACATCACTGTCTCCTATTGATATTACATTAGCTGATGTCTTGCGAAAGTTATATAATCTAAAAGATAATTATTCTTCTGGGCCCAATGGGTTTCCTGCTATTATCGTAAAAAAATTCGAGAACTTGTTGGCTCATTCTTTTTTGGCTTCTTTTCAACTTTCTATTTCTAAGTCAGTTTTTCTAAAGTTTTGGAGGCATTCGCACATTATACCTTTGCATAAAAAAAAATCTACAAATAATATTTCTAATTACAGACCTGTTTCAAAACTGTCATGTTCTCCTAAAATTTTTGAAAGTATTATCTCTGCATTCGGCTACCACTAACCTAACAGAATTTATCTCAAACATTTTAGGTTTTTTAGAAGGTGGTGACGAATTTGATGCAGTTTCCACCAACTTCAGTAAAGCGTTTGACAAAATCTCAGATACTATCATACTTTTTAAACTTAAGGCCTTTGGTTTTCCATCTTCGTTTACATCATGATTTTAATCTTATCTCGAAGAACGCCGTTATAATGTCATCTTTAAATTTTTCAATTCAGAATCTTTTATAGCTACCTTTTGTGTCGCACAAGGCCGTCATCTTGTGAATTGCTAATGTTGATGGTATCGTCAATGAATCCAATCTTTCTGAGTAAGCTGATGGTATGAAAATCTATCGAGGCATATAAACTAACGTCGATTCTCGCAAGGCAATCTGGTTAGCTTGTCCGCTTGGTTTCTCGGCAAGCCAACATCAACTTCTCCCGAGAACTTATTACATTCTCGGCAAGCCAATTCCCTTTGTAAGCCACTAACCGGAATTAGGTGTTATTTGCTCTAAAATATGCACACATCGCCCGTCGCTCTTACTACTAAGGTAATATATGTAAGTCGTAACATAGTAGAGGTACCGGAAGGTGACTCTAGAATGACAATTTAAAGCTTATTTAGTAAAGTTTTTCATTTACATTGAAAGAATTAGTGTGCAAGAACTTTACTTTAGGTCTCGTATTGATAATAACATTAGCAGAGCTAACTCTGCACTTGGTTTCGTGAAACACTGGTTCAGAGAGTTTTCCAATCCTTACGTTATGAAATCTCTCTATCTTTCCTTTGTTAATCCATCCTTCATCCATCCATCACAGCAATCATTCAATGATAAACAAAGCCGTTCAACGAAGATTCATTCGTTACGCTCTTTGTGGTCTACCCGGTGCTGACAGTTTAAGCTAACATCCTTATGCCGACCATCGGAAGTTGATTAACATGCAAACTCTTGTAAAACGAAGGTACTTAAGAAGTTGCCGATGCACTCTTCATTCATCAGCTAGTATGCGGAACCATTAACTGCCCAGCACTACTTCAATTAATATCCTTTAATGCCAACCCACGCAACCTTAGGTCTATGCCGTTCTTTCACCTTTATTTCCATCGCACCGACTATAAATATGGACTTTGGAATATTTTCACAAGGGCTTCCGGTAATTTGCGTGAATCATCTTCTGTTTAAAGATTTTGAACATTCCAGGTGCATTTCCATAAATTATTGTCCGTTTTTTTTTTGACGGTGTTTCTCAACGTAGCATTGCTTCATATCCGAGGCTGGTTTGGATTTCATTGGGCGGTTTTAATGTGGTCGGACCAAAATCCTTCGCACATTTTTATTTTTAAGGTCTTGTAGGGACCCCTCAGATAATTAGTCTAAAGGAGACAGCGAGTTTTGGACAGTAAAAGACGAGTTTAAGGCAACTCCAGCAAGGCGCAGCACTGTTATCCTTCCACACTCTTACTGCTCTTCTGGGACCACTCAGTTACTTCTTTATCAAGATGCAATTTACCATCCGCAACCTGTGACCTGTCCGGTGGTTTGGAGCGGAGCCACCGCAGATTTTCCTTAGAATCAATGGAACCTGATTCCTTTTCTACATTTATACTAAATCCAAAAACTTCTTTAATTCGAAAAATTCTATTCCGCAAAGGAAATTTCTGAAACTACCAGCTCACAACAAGAGGTGTGGCGGAGTAAAATTATAACGTTAAATTTTATTTTAAAAGAATTGGAGTTAATATGCCCTTTCCAACTAGTCTCATATTATCCACATCGACCTATTTTGCCAAATTCCTGCTTGAAATTAACTTTTTGTATAACTCTCTATACATTTTTTCATTCCCTCCCCCGATATCGATTTAAAACTCGTTTTCATGTTGAAACTTGCAATAAGAGAAAAAGTAGTACTTCGTATCCGTTTCATAACAGAGCTTCCAATGAAGTTATGTCCTCGAATTTACTCATGTCACCCTCTCTACCTTCCATACAAATACTCGCACACACACACACGCACACTTAAATAGGAAATATCATATGAGATAATAGTTGTGCCTGAAAGTATTAATAAAGTCAAGAGCTCCAAATGGATGTGTGAGAGTTGCTGTTGATTAAGAATATCCTTTGTTCCCACACACACAGTGCCGCAGAATTATCTACAACTCATTGAAGCAAGTGAGTGCATAAAATAAATGAATACACTAACAATAACACACACACACACACACCACACACACTCCAAAGATACTACCACACATGCAGACTGCATTTACAAGAAGCATTTATTATAAAAAAAAAACAAAAAAAAAAAAATACCAAAAAAGTAAAAGAATGGAATAATATTCATGATTACTTGCTGTAACTTTCTGAAAGAACTTTCATATTGTTGTAATATTTCTTGTGTGCACTGTTGTTGGCGGCACTGTAATAATTGTTGTTGTTGCTGCTGCTATTGTTGGCGTTACACACTTTACCTTGTCACTTTACAAGAAAATGACGAAGGCAAAAGCAAGGCATTAAATAAACGAGAGCAGCAGAAATGCGTTCAGCAAGTTTGTTGTAGCGGGGCAGGAGTGGTTTGTGGGTAACAGCTGAGCTGACAACAATTTCTCACGTAAAAGTTTTCCGCTAATGTTATGAGAACCATATAAGAAATATAAGAAATCTTTAAACTTTATGTGGAAAATTAAGGATTTCGAAAAGTTAACGGCAAGTTTCTATCTTTTAATGCAAGAAGACACTGCATAGTGCAGTATGACAGAGGAGTAGATTGAGCATGATACTCCAGGTTATTTCGCGTGCTTGAATAAAATATTATGAGCCGCAACCTTCTTCGAGTCTGTGCATATAGAACAATATAAATTACTCAAAATTATCATTATAAAATGACATCTCGAAGCTTTTGCGCTCTCCCACTGTTGCTCTTGTGTTATCTTACTCTGGCTCTACTTCAAGTTTCAGTTGATCTAGTTTTGTGGCAGTTGCATTTAAAGCATTTTATTTGCTGAACTGCACCATGGTAGCAACAACAGCAACAGCAGCAGCAGTAGCAGCGATAGCGACAGCTTGTTTATAAATTTTCTAACGCTGCATCGAAGAAGCAGTTAAGAAGAAGCCCAGGAAGTTGCATGCAAATAAGCAAAAAGCAATATATTATCCTTGCTGCATGTTCATTAATTATGAACAATAGCAATGAGAACAACAACTTCAACGACAACTGCAAAAACAAAACTTTAACAAAGCAAAGCCATACATGAACACACATATCTACACACTAACAGCATACATCTAGGACTACACCTCTGCATTCTTATCTGATGTTGCATTTATTGTTGTTACTGGCCCAATCTGCAGGCTATTCGTGCAACAACAACAACAACAACACAAAACTTCTTCATCTCACTTTCAGTCATCATTAGTTTAAGTCGAGCACAAGAAACGCATGCAAATGAAAAACATATCATTTCTTAAAGTATCTCAAGAAAACCCATCAGGATGCACAGTAAATATGACAATGCATTGTAAGGTTCTTTCTTTATTATGCCAAGAAAAGTGACAAGTTATTAGAAAAAGGCCATGAACTGCTTTTGATGTTGAGTCCTAAGCATGTAACTCCTGCGGATATGTAGATAAATTGAATATTTATAAACAACTGAAGCATGAGAGATAATATCAAAGTTACTATGTTGGAAGGTAATTGGAAAATGTTCTATTGGGTCCTTAACGATCTAACATTCTAAAAAAGTTGGAACTAAATTTTATGACAGACATCTCAATTGCAGATATCAATTAACATATAATTTAATTTTAACGTTCAAAAAACTATTAGTGGTTTTAAGTACATATACGATTATGTCACATACGGTATACTATGATAGCCATAAAGCGATTTTTTACTTCAAAGCTTTGTACTGCGTGGTGTAGATAGAGAGTTCAATTAGAGCTTCAAATGTTTGAAATAAAAAACTAGTTTTGTTAATTTACATTCACAATGTCACATTCGATTAACGGCAACACGTGTAGTAATAATATGACGCCCATATAATTTAAGCTTTATTCTTTTATGAGTGCTTCTTAAATACCTCATTAACAGTTTGAGATTTAGCGGTTACACTGGATAATATTTTCGTTTTCAAATACGTTTATTATCAAGTATCAGAAATAAAGCAATTTAAATGAGGAACGAAGTTAAATATGTTAATCTGTGCTTTAATTTGATTGTCACGACAATGACATGTAAGCTCCTTATATTTAAGGAAAACGGCATAAAGTATATCTCTAACTTATAAATTCAAAAGCTTATTAATTACATATTTTTGCCAATTGCTTTTATATTTAAAAATATAATTTTAAAATATGCTTCAAAGTGTTCGTAAGGTCAATGCATTCAGTATAATATATACGCAATATTATATATTAAATTAATTCATATATATATTAAATATTAAAGATTTTAATAGTTCAATGTTCGCATTTTGAATGACGTGTATTACAACTTGACATGAAACTTTAGACTTAAGGCTCAAACAAGTTATGCGTAAGCATACAAAAGTTTCAGAGAGAAGTCAACGAAAAGTATACAAAAGTTCAAAAACACACTTTTTCATACTTAATTAAAAACGAAGTAAGCATGAAAAAAAATTTCAATATAAATCGATTCGAATGAAATGACAAATAAAAAATAATTTGTTTTTGTCGAAAAAGATTGCCAACTAAAATTATAAAAAAATATATTTTTTAAGTTGGTAAATTCATCCATGCTTTATGATTAAATCTAGCGGTCAATTTCAATACAAACCTCGCTCAATAAATAAATCCTGTCTAAAACATACATTTTTTACTGATTTTTAATAAAATTTCGATACATACAGTGGCTCCATCGCAAAATCGGACAAGAGCTTTTCTGATATCAATTTGCCCTAAACTTCAAGAAAATTTAACAAATTCAAATTTTTTTGATTTTATTTTTACTTCATATACCTACCCCTCCGGTCAAAAAAAAAAATAACAACAGCTTTTTTAATTGTAACAGTTTATTTTACTAAAAAAACAAGAATAACTAATTTTTTTGCGCTCAACGCAAAATTGGACAATGCAGAGTAGTAACGATAAAAATGCAATTTCGAACAATCAATATTTAGTTGCATATCCTTTGTTATTCAGAACGGCCTGTAAGCGCTTTGGAATTGATTTTACCAAGTTCCATGATTCAAGTAAAGCCGATTTTAGCTGAGCTAGCGTGTTAAATTTGTTCTGATATTCTCTCCTGGCTAATTCCTCCCAAAGATGCTCAATTACATTGAGGTCTGGGCTCTGTGCAGGAGTTTGTATTAGTTTGGGGCAATTATGGATCAACCAAAGTCTTGCAACGCCTGATGTGTGTTTGGGATCGTTGTCTTGATAAAAGGCAAAGTTGTTTTTGATACCCAATTTCTCAGCACTTTGCTTTACATTTTGTTTCAAAATGTTGAGGTAGACAAATTTGTCCATTTTACCTTCAATAAAATGCAAATTGCCAACTCCGGAACTCGACATACACCCCCACACCATAACAGAGCCTCCTCCATGCTTGACAGTGGCCTTTGTATTTTTATGATTAAATTCTTCATTTGGTTTACGTCATACAAACATCTTGCCATCTGATCCATGTAAATTAAATTTGCTTTCGTCAGTGAACAATACCTTAAATAATCAAGTCTGTTAATTTGTATTTATTATAAGACGATTAATCATTAAATTACCTGATTCCAGAAATCTTCGCTTTTTAGTAAATATTCCTTGGCATATTTTATTCTATTCTTTTTTTTTTAAGGCTTATAAATGGCTTTTTTCTGGCAACTCTTCCATAGTAGTCGTATTTATGCAAAGTATTCCGAACAGTATTTAGACAAACATCTTTTCCTGTGCGAGTTTTTAAAGATATCTTAAGCTCTTTTGCGGTTTTAAATGGATCTTGTTTTATTTCTTTTAATATCGATCGCTCTTCTCGCTCATTTAATATCGTGCCATAACCTTCTTTGCTTTTATTGGCCAACCTAAACTCATCACGGAACCTCTTGATAATGTCATGGACAGTAGATTTACTTCTTCCAACCAATTCAGCAATTTCTCTCACAGTTTTACCTTCAAAACTTAGCTTTACTATTAATTGCCTAATTTCGACAGAAGTTTGTTTTCCATTTGGAGCCATTTTAAAAATATTTTCAAATAGTTTTAATACCGTCTGCCACTAAATGCGATTTACGAACGAATGTCACAAAAAAGCTAAGTTTTGAAGAGAATATTTTCAATATAACGGCATTTGTATCATTGCTACTTTGCTTTGTCCGATTTTGCGTTGAGCGCCAAAAACGAAGTTATTTTTGTTTTTTCTTCTAATAAACAGTTATCATTGGAAAAGTTGTGGTTTTCTTCATTGCTCAGAGAAGTTAGTTTGCAAAGTGTAAAGAAAAGTGAAAAAACAAAAAATTTAGCATCTTTTTTTTAAAGATCAGGGGACATTTACATCAGACAAAGTCTTGTCCGATTTTGCAATGGAGCCACTGTAAGTGTTTAAAATCAAAATTTAAATTATTTATTAAAGAGGTTGCAACCCTTTTCTGCTTAGCAATATACGGTGTCGAGCGCTCACACTCAAGTTTTGAAAAGTAAAAGAAAATTGAGAAACTGAACGAAAAATTGCTTACGCACAACTTGGGCGACGCAATATATTGCTGAGCAAGTACGTTCTTTTGCTCTCTAGCTTTTGTATGCTTACGCATAACTTGGATGGGCCTTTAAAATTTTTATAAAGCAAAATTTTTTCAAAAGCATTTTCAAGTCATTTTATTTTAAATTAGTGTCTTTAATCTGATATATTAGAAGATCCATTTAAACAATTCCTTACTCTT
Source organism: Tetanocera ferruginea (assembly GCA_958299015.1). NCBI lineage: Eukaryota > Metazoa > Arthropoda > Insecta > Diptera > Sciomyzidae > Tetanocera > Tetanocera ferruginea. The sequence goes on from OY282644.1 coordinate 66,579,199, forward strand.
TTAAAGAAATATTTTTGCAAATTTTCCTTCAAAAAAAGACATCGTATTTTTATAATGTCCCAGCATCGTTTTAGTGAACTCAATTTTAGTAGAAGAAATACTATTAAAGCAAAATTTCTGCATGCTTAAATTTTCGTGAAAAAGAAAAAAACTCACGTTTTTGCTTAAAGCAATCGATGTTTAACGATTTTAAATACAACTTATGAAAGTACATTGTTAACTTATTTACTTAAGAGCTCACTGTTAAATAGAATAATTGCTCATCAACCTACTAAATATTTAAAAACATATTGAAGTGTACTCATCTTCTGCTTAACGAGAACACTTACACTTTTAGTCTGGCTGGTACTACCAGACCTTTATATCCCCTCCATGAAAAATATAGAAATATGTCAATATTTTATAGATATGCACAACAAAAAATATTTGAGTTTCCTTAATTCACAACATTTAGTTTATGTTTTATTGGCTAAGATTTAAAAATTAGAATATAAACAAGCTTTACAATAAAATGTACTCACTATATCGAGCCATATCCGCGAAAAAGATGTAACCAATAATTAAAAAAAAAAATTGTTTTCTTATCGAAGCTTATAATTTATTTCATTATCAATAATCTTTAACTATAAAATAATAATATTTTTAATAATATAAACATTTTTAACTAGAAAATAATTAAAAGAAATGTTCTCCTTTGAAATTTTAGTTTTCACAATTACATTTTTTTCGCGGTTATGGCTCGATATGTACAGCATTGTACAATATCTAAGCAACTCTGTCTTCATATTTGACGGTTGTCATTCATTAATGACCCTAAATTTATCAAAAATAAAGTTTAGTTTGTAAGTTTTTACGTAGTAATTTTAACAAATATAAAAAACTCGTTCAGTTTTGATTTATTTTCGGTTTCAAAAACACCAAAACCAAAGAAATTTTAAAAAAAAGCTATTTAACGTGTTTTGCTATTATTTAAGGACTAAATGGTGTTTTTTTTCCCAATTCAATCGGTGGATTGGTAAATTTCCGGTAAATTTTTTAGGTTTCTTTTTATGTGCCCTAAACATGAAAATAAATTTAAGAAAAAAAAAAAAACAAAACCAGCATTAAAACCAAAAATCTTGACCCAAAAATTGTCAAGAGCTCAATGGAAAATTCCAAATGCCAACATAGAAGGACGTTCTCGGAAAACTTTATTTATAAAAATTTACTAGAGAACACTTCCCTGCAAACATTTTATGAGGCTCTCCAAAAAATGACTCTAAAAAGAGTATTTTTTTATGCGTATATTATGATGACTCATTAAATTGACTCATGAAAGAGTCTTTAATATGATTGTTTAATGATTGCTCAAAAATAAGACTCATAAAGGAGTCATTATTGTATCTGATTTATGAGTATTCATAAAAGAGACTCATTAAAGAGTCCTAAATATGATGGTGATATGATTGTTCATAAAAAAGACTCATCATGATCAAAGGATCATATATTGATTGATATATGCGTTATCATCAAGTATGGGCAAGTGCAAAATGAAAGTGCAAAAAGAGCGAACGATGTGTACAAACACAAAATTGATAAGCGAGCAAAAGAGCATAAAACCAACAAATGCAAACGTAAGCAAACCAATACAATGCCACATATGCAAAGCTTCCAGTGTAGTGGAGCTTTTCTAAAGTGTTACAGCCTATAGAAATGTGCAATCAAACTCTTGTTAAATATAGGGTGAAAATGTTATCGGCATAAAAACAATGTTTTCTTATCTTCTTATAAGCTAGCTTCGACTCATGCACAGAGCCTGGAATAGAAATAACATATTCTGCTTATTTAGTCATAATATTCTGCTTAAAAACTTAATAACAAGTATACTTAAAAGGATAATGGTGCGCAAAGCAAAACATAAGTTACATTGAATTTTAAAAAATGTACAAATCTTCATAAAAAATTATAAATTCAAACCATTCACATAATTGTTCATAAAAAAATTGGCACACAAGTGCAATAAAAAAATATTGAAATAATTTATTGTTGCTTCGTTTTTTTAAATATAATTATTTTAAGCTATTAATAATAAGCTATTTTAAGTTTTCAAAAAGTTTAAGCATATATTTTTATGTCCTTTAATAAAAAGGTGTTTTTATTATATATAAATCGCTACTTAAGGAAACATGCTTTTGTTTCATATATTCGTTAGAATAGCTATATAAGCTTTAAAAAACCTTTTCTTGTTTTAAATTCTGCGCATTGAAAGACTTCGATACTTTATTAAAATGACAATTCCCACAACAGCTAGTTAAAAGTAAGCAAAGTTTTGCATACAATTTTTACATTGAGCCAAAATCCTAGTTCGATTTGATCAATTTATAATTAAGACTATTGGCTTGAAGTTCAAAAGTGTGTCAAATTTACACAAGGAACCGATTAAGGTTAAGTTAAGATGTTTTTTTGGTGTGATATTGCTGTTAAGCGATAAGGAGGAGATGATTCGAATCTCTTTAATAAGTAGTTTGAAGGAAGCTCTTAAAATGTTGCATAGTGAAATATTGATTGTTGACCCATAATACATCAAACGAGTACTACTATAGCTACTAATACTCTAATAAATACTACTACTAATAAATATTTAAAAAAGATAAAATAAATATAAGTGCATTAATTCGTATTAAACGAAACTTTTCAAGTGTTTTCTGTTTTTTTTTTCTTTAATATGTTTGGTGTTGACCGTGGCATGCAGGTTAAGTGTGTGGCTTAACATGCTCGGAGCCCGAGTTCGATTTCCAGTCGCGACGAAAAGTTTTTTCAATAAAAAAATTTTTCTGATCGATCACCACCTCTTTGCAGACAATGGCAAAACTCAGAGAGTAAATAATGCCATATAAAGCTTCTTGAGAACATGAACTTTAGCCGTACGGAGTCGGCATAAAACATGTTGGTTCACTTCTCGGTTAATTGTGTGCAAACATTTTATAACACACACAACACAATTTATCAGAAGAAGCTGGTGTCCGGACCCGTGGGCACCCCATGTCTACGCCACAGCCTTTAAAAAAAAAGTTATATAGGTTTAAATATTGGTACAACTACAACGGTTATCAATGTATAATTTAACTATTCTTGTACTGTATCAAAAGAATTTGTTTGCCCCAAAATAACACCTTCAAAAACGTTATGGTATGAACGAAAGATATCATAAGTGATCGTGCAATTATATTCCTCAAACTTAATCATTACTAGCCTTCTAACACTGTTTTTTAAAAATTATGCTCAATATTTTGAAGTAAAAAAAAATAATAACGCCAATGATAAAATAGCTTTTGGCAAGTTATAAATAAGCAATAAAATAATTAGTTTTTTTTTAATTTTTCTTTGCAATTAGTATATGGCAACCCTGAATAAATCCTCCGCAGTAGTTTAATATAAATAAAACTTAATAATTCAAGTTTATAATTTGTATACTTAACTCTTAAGTATGTACATCGCAATAATATAGTTTGAATGCAACAAGAAAGAAATAAATCGGTGTATTCTTGTACATACATATCTAACATGTTTTTTTTCTCACTTAAGTCTATAATTACATAAGTCACAACTCATTTTTGTATATTTTTTTTTTTTGTCTTTGGTTTGTTTAATAACTCGTTGCCCCCTTCAACTGCATTTAAACTTATGCTAATTTCTTGACATATTGTTTTTTTTTTCTCTGCAAATTTTTGTGAATTTATTTCGGCGCATTTTAATTCGACGTACGTAAATTCGTAAATTCAAAATATTTACTATTGCGTGCCGCTACTGTTCACTCTACGTGACGTCACGCTATTATACACGCCTATTTGGAATGAATGGATGCAGTTTGCAAAAGCAGGTTAGCGTGATGAGTATGAATCTATCAGCGAAACTGGATGAACTGCAACGAGGCGATCGACATTTAGAGACGACGGTCGCCTTGTGCGAAATAAGAACCCAGCTGCAGGAACTGACAAAATCCGTAGAGAGCTGCCAGAGTGAGGTATCGGAGGTATGTATGAGTTGGATCGCAAGCTATAGTTATGTATAACTGCATTGCAGTTAATTGGAGAAATGAATGATTGTCAGAGTCATTCTTATAATTCATATAATAAAATTAAATCTTTCTTTTTTCATGAATTCAGGTGAAGCGAGACATGGTCGCAATCAAACACGAGCTAGATACGGTACAACAGGTCAAGGAGGAAATCGAAGAGTTGCGCGAATACGTCGACAGACTGGAAGAACACACACATAGGCGGAAGCTAAGACTTTTAGAACAAGTTTGTAGCTTAAATTATTTGCCATGTTGTGTAATTAATATTTGATTTAATTTTATTATTAATTAAAAAAAAAAAAAGATAAACAAAATATGAAAAACATACATATATATATATATACCACAACAACAATAACAAGAATATAAACGTATACGTCAACCAATATTACAAAATCAACAAAACTGCTAGAACCACATTCAATCGCCCGCTTATCATCTGATCATTAAAAGATTTGTGCATTTTTTATTCTCACATAATGATAAATAATTACATGTTAATTGTTTGGAATTATTTGAAAAGATTTAAATCAATGACAGCAATGATAGCACGGCTACAACAGCAACAACAACAACAACAACAACAACAACACCAACTACCACAACTTTAACTACAACAACGAACGCTTGTTATATTCTTATTTTAGTTGAACTTTATTTCTAACTGCATATTCCAAATTCAAAATTTCTTAGAATACTTATTTTCTGTTTGTTCTTTCGTATTTGTATTTTTAAGATTAATGCTTAAGTTTTTTCTGTTTTTTAGCTTAATTAATGTTATGGTAATTTTAATTTGCATATTAAAATAAAAAAAAAAACAAACCACATTCCACTTTTATGTATTACTAATAAATCTTTTTTTTTCTTTTTTTTATTATTTTATTCATAATTATATATCTGTAATAAACTTAATTTTTGTATTTCTTCTAATTTCTTTTTATTCGTATCTCATATTGTGGTAATGCTTAAAAACACTGATATTTTTATATTGAAAGCTAAAGTGCAGAGTAACATATTATCAACTACACTCAAAAAAAATTTTTTAGGAATATGATAAAAAATGCATCATATTTAGAGAAAAATGGTTTTGATCTTTGAAAATGCTTTTCTCTAAAAATGGTTCTAAAAATTCATTAAAAATTATTAAAAGCTTTCATGAAAAAGATAAACACGAATTGCTTATTTTTGAAAAAAGATTTGTTTTTATTGAAGAAAATACTTCGCATAATGAATTTTTTATCACAATATAGGAAAAATTTTTCATTTTTAATAAATTTTTTTTTATAAAGGAGAATTTTTTTGTTCGAGAAAAATACTTATCATTTTTTGAGAATATTTCCATTTCCCACAAGTGAAGAAATATTTCTTTGAAAATGTATAAATTTATTCTAATTGAAAAAATTTTATTTGAAAAAGAGAAAGTTGCTATTATCGAAAATAGAGAAATTTTTTATCGCAGAAAGATAGGTATTTTTTTTTTTCAGAGTGTACTAATTGTTTTGAAGAGGATATTCAAAAACCATTTCAGTCTAGTTTTTTTCCAACACATCTTAAGTTGCTCGTGTTGGAAGAAAAATGTTTGAAAAACTTGATCAGAAATCTTCCTTTGCTCATTTCCTTACCCTCCACTAAACGATTCCGCGATGTGTTAAACTTAGGCATTCTGGTTTTTTTTTTGTAAAATGTGTTTTGTAGAGTTCTCAGAAACCAAACATAAAGCTACAAAAATGATTATTACCAGAATAAAACAAGTAAAGAAAGTTTAAAGTCGGTCTAGGCCGACTATGAAATACCCTAAACCCACTTTTCAAAAATAAAAAAAATTTTTATTGTAAATGGGCGTCTCCGTGGGCGGATGAAGCCTATAATTTAATTGCATTTAAATGGTCATGAAAAATTTACACATACCAAGTTTTATTCCTGTAGCTCACAGTTATTGCCTTTATTGTGCTTTCGCTATGGGAGGTGGGCGTGTTCATGGACGGATTACTCCCAATTTCCGAACACACCTTAGTTTTGGTATGAAATACATACATACCATATATAATTTCTCTATGACAAACATAACCTTATTTATTGAGTTTTAAACTTTTTGGGTTGTTTGGGAGGTAGGCGTGTCCGTAGACGGATGATGTTCATTTTTCAAAACCATCTTTGTCTTGTCATAAAAAACATACGTGCCAAATTTTAGCTCTGTAGGTTAAACACAGGCTTATTTATTGCGTTTTCAATTTTTGGGTTGTATGGGAGGTGGGCGTGTCCGTGAACGGATAACGTCCATTTTTCGAAGACATCTTTGTGTTTGTATAAAACACATACATATCAAATTTTATTGTCGTAGGCTAAATATGAGCTGAGTTATGCAGTTTTCAATTTTCGCATTTTATGGGAGGTAGGCGTGTCCGTGGGCGGATGATGTCCATTTTTCAAAACCATTTTTGTTTTGTTATAAAAAATATATGTGCCAAATTTGAGCTCTGTAGGTTAATAAGAGGCTTATTTATTGCGTTTTCAATTTTTGGGTTGTATGGAAGGTGGGCGTGTCCGTGAGTGGATGACACCCATTTTTCAAAAACATCTTTAAGTTGATACAAAACACATACATACCAAATTTTATTGTTGTAGGTTAATTATGAGCTGAGTTATGCAGTTTTCAATTTTTGCGTTGTATTGGAGGTAGGCGTGTCCGTGGGCGGATTCCAAAAATATTCAATAGTGCAGATCCTTGGGTCCATGTGACTATGTGTACCAAGTTTCATTTAATTATCTCAACTCCTTCTTCTTATCCTGTGTATACGGACAACACACAGACGGACGGACGGACGGACGGACGGACGGACGGACGGACGGACGGACATGGATAGCTCGACTCACGTGGTGACGCTGATCAAGAATATATATATTTTTCTATACCGGACTCGCTTCGTTCTATGCGTTACAAACGTTTGCACAAAGTTAATATACCCTGACCTTTCAGGTTTAGGGTATAAAAATGTGAGAAACAAAACCCTTTCCCAAATAAAAAGTGATTTTTTGCCCAGAAAAGGCCAAAACTTTTTCAAACAATTTTTCACTTTTATTCAAAAAATTCCACGATGCCTAAAGATTAATACATCAAAATATTTTTTTTTGGTTTTATGTAGAGCGACCCAGCCTAATCTACAGCTTGGGCATAAATAAGCACATGTTTGAATTTCTTATATTTCTAAGTGGAAAACATAGTGACAACAAAATATAAACGAAAAACTTTTTTTTAGTAAATTTTTATTTTACAGGATACAGGATCTTTAAAAAAACCTCTTACATTTTGAACTAAACTTATTCCAGATCAAATTAAACTGTTTACAAGTCAAAAACAACTTTTTAGATGTACAAAAAACTTTTTCATTTCAAATTTAACTTTTATCAGTTTAATTTAAAATGAAAAAAAATTATTTGAATACTAAAAAGTTTAATTTTAACTTAAAAAAGTTGAATTTGAAGTTTAATTTGAAATGGAAAAGTTTTATTTGATATGTAAAAGGTTGAATTTGAAGTTAAAAACCAGTATTCCTTTTTAGATTTTTTTCCAAAACTGTACCTTTATGACACAAATCGTAAAATAAAAGATTAATAGAAAAATATTTTAAAAATATACTCTCAATAGTTTCCATATCAATAGTTTTTCTATAACTCTTGAAATTTTGTGTTACTTTTTTTTCTTACCGTGTTATAACCATCTTTTCACGACGCAAAACATCAAAATATGATATGAAAATATCATTTCATTGTCCCATTCTCTCCGATAAGTGCTCTTTTTTACTAAAAACTATCTGAACGCAAAAGTGATCCGTGTGATTCGCCCATGAACACGTCCATCTCCCATACAACCCAAATATTGAAAACTCTATAAGAGGCTTTATTTGAGCTTCAGGGATAAAAGTTGCTATGGGAGTATTCCTTACCAAAACTAAAGTGTGCACAAAAAATGTGCGTCATATGCTAACGAACACACCCACCTCCCATACAAACCACTATAGTAAAAACTCTATAAAAAGGTTAATATATGAGATACAAGGTTTAAACTTGGTATGTGAGTATTAGAGTGTATCGAAAATCTGACCCCCAATTCCGGTGCCAAAATTAAAAAGTACATGAAAAATCCTTTCGATTGGTGTACTTGCTTAAAAAGTTTAAAAATACTTTCATACAATAAATAAAAACATATCAAATAACAAATAACAACACAATAACAAACATAACAAATAGATTCACTTTGAAAAAAACTGTTTAATCTCGTCAGAGCATTTGTCAACAGTGATGAAAACTTGCAGTTCTGTGTTTTTATATGAAAGGAATTGATTAATAAGCCTTATTTTCCTTTTAAATCAACCATTAATGGGTCTCCAGTACAAAAATTGATAAAAAATGCACAAAAATGCATTTCGGGGGACGCCAAAATTGTTTCAAATAAAAAAAGTACACCAATCTGAAAGGAAAGGATATGAAAGGATTTTTCATGTACTATTTAATTTTGGCACCGGAATTGGGGTCAGATTTTTCCCATACAAGTCAATACACTCTAGTGAGTATGTTATATCACATCATAGTGTTGATCCAAAATCCCAAAAATTTCGCGTCATCCGCCAAAAAAATGCCAAAAAATAAGGTTTGGGTGGGTCAATATGATCCAATCCCCCCATGACCCCCAGTAGTACTGGTTAAGAATATCAAAAATCGAAAAACATGCATAATTAGAAACTGTTTACAAAACAAAATAATTTTGGCGGCCTAAATCGATGAAATTCCCCTAGTGCGACGGTTGGTTAAGCATCAAACGGGCTCATCAAATATGAAAGGCAAAATATTTCAACCGAAAAATACATACATTCTTCTCTTTCAGTATAGAAAGCAAACCAAATTGTGAATAAGGGTCTCTAAGATATTGAAATAGCCCTCTGGTTTCGAATTTCCAGCGATTTTTTCAAAGGTCCAACATGCCACCCAGTGAATCAACCCCAAACCAAGACGTTACCTCTCCGTTGACTGTAAAAAAAAATATTAAGGCAAATTTAAAATGTGTCAAGCAATACAAAAATTAAAGTGCACATGAACTCTAAACGTGAAATCAGGTTCGATGAATTAAAACTTAATCGTTTCCAGTCCGATGGCAAGTAATATTGCTGGCACCGACCTGCGAATGCCATATTAAGACGCCATATTGGCGGTGACATCATGCTGTAGGGTTACTTAAGAAAATCGATGGACTAATAAAGAAAAAGGACTAATTGGTCATCTAAGAGATCTGTCTTACCAGTTATGCTGAGATGAGTGCCCATTTTTAAGAAGATGGATAAAGGAACGGCTGACTGAACAAAATTTTAAGTTGGTATCATGACTAACGTTGAGTGCCGATCTCAGTCCCATCTGACTATTTCAAGTTTTAAGGTACTATTACAGTGTGAAGCTATTAAAAACAACACCTTTTTTATTAATTTTTTTACGTAGTATTATAAAATTATTCAATTCAAATTTATTTACATTATGGACAGTTAAAGTTGAAGATATAAAAAAAATGTTTTTTTTTGTTTTTGTATTTGTTGTTTATTTTCTAGAGGTCGTTGAAGTTGGCGTGTTTAAAAAAAGGTTGTAAGTTGGTTTCTCGTCTCCAGCATTTCCAAGGCGTCGGAAAGTAAAAAATCAAAGTGCATTCTTCAGTAAAGGGTTGTAGTTGAGCACTCTACCTACGCAAATAAAAAAATAAGGCAAACAAAAAAAATGGCATGCGTTGAAAAACAAATTTACAAAAAACCCCTCTTTTTGGCAGATATTCTTAGCCGTAAAAAACAAAATATAAAAGTTTCTCTGCTTTTTATAGGTAGAGTGCTTAACAGAGTCTATGAAGATCACAATAAATCAAGTTTCATCGAAATCGATCAAGCAGAACTCGAGTTATCTTAGAAACCAATTCGAAAAAACTTGTTTCGAGAAAAACGCGATTAGATTTTCTTCTATGAACGATAATATATGAATAATACGCGACATACGAATATAATATATGTTATATCTTTTTTTTCATTTGATATTTTTTTCTAAAATTTTGTACACGCATTCTTAAGACCTTAAGGAACTAGATTCTAGAAAAAAACAAAAAAAAATTTTTTCATTTTTTATACACTGTAATAGTACCTTAAGATAACCAGAGCATGCATTTACATGGAAATCCAAGCCCTTTTCACAAATAATAAAGAGTTAAGAACAACTTTTTAAGTTTTACTTTATTTATACTGAAAGGTTGAAATTCGAAAGGTGCTCTTTAAATCTTTTACTTTTTGTAATTTGTCATATACTGTGTCACTGGTTAATTAAGAATTAAAATAAAAATTAATTTAAAAAAATGTTTGATTTGCTTTATTACTAATTTTTTTCGTTTAGAAATGCAAGAAATTCAAGAATGTGCTAATTTATGCTCGCCACTGTACGTATTACTTTTGATATGGGTAGATATGGGTAAAACCAAGCAAGTCAGTGCAAAGAACAAAACCGCGTAAACTTGTGCTCAACTGTGTTTTTACGCAGTCTTTTTTACACAATTTTGAAATAACGCCGTTCACCAACAATTTTTTTTTACTCGAATTTTTCGGTTTTGCTCGATTAACAGATATTTTTTTTTTTTCACCAATAATATTAAATTCTCCCGTTTCTTTAGTTTTTTGGTTTTTTTAATAAAAATTTTACAAAAATATAATTGTATGTTCCTTGACTTTATTCCTTTTTGTACGGTTTTGTAGGCAAAAATTTTAAAGTTTTTCAAAATTTTGGAACAGATCCCTAAATTTACAATATGTCGCTTGCATTTTTTTTTCACACGAGTTTTTTTACACGATTTACTCAGGAAATTATCTACCGTTTAAAAAAGGAGTTGAGTTGAAAGAGCGCTCTAGCTATTCGTTCATAAGCTAGTTTGAAATCTTAACTCAAAACATTTCCACTTAATTAATTTTTTAATTTTTTTTATGTTTTTATTTTTTTTTTTTTTTGTAGATTTTTCATTTATTAATTTTTCTCTTTCGTAGCTCTACCATTTGTACCTAGAGGTCATTAACCGTAAATTTGTATCCAATTGCAATGAATATGTATCAGTTTCTACTGCCGTCAGCTTCCACTCCTTCAAAAACGTTTCTTGTATAACTTATAAGTCACTTTGGACTAGATTTGTTTCTTTTAAACATTCACTGTTAGTGCATCATCCAAAGAAATGTTTCAAGATTGATGTCATAAGCATCTAGCGATAGACCTATCGACTCATTAATTGTCATAAGGAAAGCGAGATACACGAAAACTTGAAGATGCTTAAATACGAAAGTAAAATCGTTCGGAATAAGCGTCATCAACGGAATGAGAATATCTTCGCCTTTGAATTTTCTCTTACAGACGGCACTTGAATGGCATTGAAGAGAAGGTTCTTCACTATCAAACGCGTTCCGTTACAGTGTTTCGTCAAGCCATTGGACATTGGAATCAAAAGTTACAAAAAAAAATCTGTCATTTAAAGCGATTATAATAATTACACTGTTCAACAAAATCAAATATTTTTCAAAATAACAAGGTTCCAACAACGTATTCTAGTAGAAAGGACAATACAAAAAAAAATGCACGTGTTTGGGCGTTTTAATAGGCTATGTCTGAGTTATATTTTAGGGGGTTTTAGTATTTCCTCTTTTTCAAATTCTTATGTTGAATCGTAATTGAAAACCATGTGACCCTTACATTTTAGCTATTCCAATTCACCAAATTCTTATGATAAAGTAATTGAAAAGCATGTGACCCTTACATTATACGATGTGTTTGGGAGATTTAAGTATGTAAAAAACTAAGAGAAACATTTTTGTAAAACATTTTAATGCTCTAACTCTTTAGTGTCTAAAGCCTAGTACTATGCTCGATTGCGTGAAATTTCACTGGCAACAGCCATTTATTTGTTGCGTGAAAATTCTGACAGATATTTTGTTGCGAACGAACAGCTGATGATCAGCTTACAAATTTCGACAAGATGTAAATAAACAGCCACAATTTATTAGAGGAAAAGCAGAAAATCATTTAAGTTCTTATTACATTGCAAGTACATATTTGTGATTATATAAATACAAAATAAATATTTAGAGTATGCATGTCCTTTGTTGTGGAGCAGAACAAGTCATTAGTTTATTAGTCATTGACCGCCAACACCGCGCAAAGGTGCATTGCAATTTCCGACAACTGCAATTATCCATTGCAAATTTAGAGAAATAGTACAAAAATATCATTTTAATTAGAAACATTGTTCTTTTGCTTGCACTTTTTTCTTAAATGAAATGGCAATTGTCTCTTTTCACGGCAAAATAAATGGTCGGTTCAATTAAATTGCCGTGAAAACAATGTTGCTAGATGCATGTTGCGGAATATAGTACTAGATTTTCCGCAGCGAAGCATAGTACAGCTTTGACGAAAAAGTTGTGAAATGTTCACGGTTGTTTCACAGCTGTCATTTTTTGTATGGAGATTTGAGTGAAGTTCCACGTGAATCCGAACAGAGTACTATGCTTAAAAGAGGGCTATAGAGGATTAAAATGTGCCAAAAAAATATTTGCCGTAAAATTCTACTACAAGTCTCTGAATACACCAAAGCAAAAATTCAACTTAAAGCTCAGTACTCTGTTCAGTTTCGTGTGAAATTTCACTCGAATTTACATACAAAAAAAACTAGCAATGAAATATGTGTGAACTTTTTCACAACATGTTTGTCGAAGTCGTACTCTGTTCCGCTGTGAAAAATACTCGCAACATTTCTCATGCAACATTTTTTCACGACAATTTAATTGAACCGACCATAGTACAACAAGGAAGGTAGGATTAATAAGACTGAAACAGCTGTTTTGCGTAGGCATGTAGTGTCAAAATGCTGTGATGACAATTGACGGTGTTGTTTTTATTAAGAAAAAAGTGGATGTTTGTGAGAAGGGGAAAACAAAATTTTTAAAAATGGCAAAATTTTTAATTTTTGTTAATTAAAATAAGTTAATTTTTCATTGTTTTAAAAAACACAAAATAAGGCAAACGAGTTTGGAAAGAGAATAATTTGATTTACAAACACTTGTGTTGTAAATTTGGAACAGGAATGCGTACAATCTTTCAAAAATTGGTTGGGAACTTATGAAAAATTGACAATAGAATAATATAATTAAGCGCAATGATGGGAAGACAAATCTATACAAAATTTGATTTGCTTAAAAAAATTTCCCTTTATGTTTTTATTTCAGTGTACATCACTTGTTTTTGACACTCTATGCCCACAGCTCGGCAGCGCAGTCAGTAATAATACTACCTTCCTTGTTATACTATGGAACTGCCTATTTATTTTGAAGTGAAAAGTAACACTTGTAAATTTTTTGCTTTTATATATTTATTTTTCTCTATTTTAAGAAATAAAGCATGGCTTTCTCAAATTTTTCAATTTCTTCGCAATAAAATATTTGTAAAATATTTCACGCAACAAAAAAATTAATGTTGCGAGCGAAATTTCACGCAAACAAACAAAGTACTAGACTTAAACGCCAGAAATAAGTAAAAATTTACAATCTGTTTAATGGTTAATTTCGAACTTGTTCAGAATTGGTGCTAAGTATCCCACAAAAAACCATTTGAAAGGACTAACAGTTGGGCTGAAAAGTTCAGTACACCTAGCATAGATGGCGTTACTAGTTAATTAAATTTACATGTTTTGCGTTTGAGTTTAATTTGAGTTATTATCAACCTTCAAACGACACGTATAAGAATTTGATCTTTGTCGGACAATTGGTTCGTGTGATATAGCATTGTGTTTATGAACTAACACCAGTGTTGTCGCGACGGTTCTAAGAAAAGTATCCATAAAAAGTTCAGAAATGGATCCAAGTGTATCCACTAAAAAAAAAATAAGTATCCAGGAATTAAATTGCAAAAAACTATATTGTTTTCAGTTTTTAAACACAAAAAAGTAGTTTTTGATTCGTATCTCAATTATTTTTCATAAAAAGTATTTAATTAGAAGCGACATATACTGTGTTTACCTGCAGAGTTAACTCGGGATTTACTCGTAGTGAGCCCTGAATGTAAACGAGGGTTGAGTTTCGCTAAACCCAAGAAAAATCCACAAAACTTGTTGGATTTAGCTGAGTACAATCTGTCAAAATCTATTATCGTATTTTTCACTTAAAAATGGTAACTGCAAGTCTGTTGAACAAGAGTCTATTGAGCTGCCAACAAACAATTGACAAATGTAACGAATTAGCGTCGCTCTGTTTATATCTCAACGAAAATCTTAACCACGGGTTAACTCTGCATGTAAACACAGTAATATACAATCTTCTATTTATTTACAATTTCATCGACTGTGCGTTAGTTGGAGAAAAAAGTGACAGTTTAATTGTACGCATTACTACAAAATTACAAAAAAATACGCAATAATGGTAATGCTGACAAACAAAAGCATATTTTCATAAAAAATCAAACAATCCCTAAGTTTAATTTAAAAAATTTTACAGACGAACCAAAAAGCTTTCTAAATTAAAAAAAAAAAACATATTTTTCAGGTTAATTTTGTTAATAAAATTATTGTTTTTAGTGGTTGGAGTGTATCATTTTGCATAAAAATATATTGGGACACGGTGCAACATAATCAATCAAAAACTCGATTTGAATTTTTGATTTCATATGACGATATTTTCATATTAAAATGATTTTTCAATAAAAGTATCCAAATTTCCACAAAGGCTAAAAAATAAGTATCCATCAATTTTTGAAGAAAAAAAGTATCCAAACGGATCCATTTGGATCCAAACGGCAACATTGTCTAGCACACAAGAGAGAAAATTAAAACCCCGTAACATAAAACTCAAACGTAAACTTTCAAAACGCCGATACATGTGCATTTTTTTTATGCTTAACAGTGTTATTAGACGAATAGTGAGTATTTCAGAAAAAGTTTCTGTTAACAACCGTAAATTTCCAAAAACTTATCACTTTTTAACTCTTGTAGGCTTGTCAACGATTTAATAACAAAAGACAAACTAATCAAAAACCTCTGGAATGCAAAATTAAATTGGTTCCGATTTTGCTTAGAATGCCACATATTTTCTAAGAACTTGGTTGCTAAATATTTTTTTATGAAATACATGTTTTTTTTCAATGAATTTTAAATTAATTCATTTCATTTGTTGCGCAAAATTTTCCAAAAATTTGTTCCTAAAAATTTTGCATTTGTCCCGTATTGCTGGAAAAAATGTTCGTTGTCACCAATTAAAATCAATCCCAGAATTTTAATTTTGTTTGACTTCCGTCAAAGCCGTCTTTTATGACTACGTGCACGATAGAGCTGCGTATTTTATATTTTTTACCAAAATTTTCAATATGATGAGCAGAATTTTATTGAATAAAAATTTTGAAAAAATAAAAAATTTTGGACTCGCTTGTGAAAAAAAGTCTACTCATTTTGCTTTTATTTGCTCAATAGTTGGCAACATTTTTGTTATGACAGACCACATCAATAAATAAATTGAAATTTTTTACGTGTCAATAAATCAATAGAGATAAGACATTTTGAAATATTTTGAAAATAAAATGGTTGACTGCATGAAGGAATTTAATTTTGTTTTTGTGCTCGCATCACATTTGGCAGAATTTATGACATTTTACCCTATCCCGTACACAACCCAACTAAAAAATAAGTACAACCGATAGTTGACTTTCTCTATCCTCAATTAGCTGGAGACTTTGTTCTTATTTTCTCAGACAAATTTTGAAATAAGCGACATTTATTGAGTAGAGGCTGGCGAATCGAACGCAGTTAATTTTAAATAATTTCATTTATTTGTATGATGATTTTAAAAAAACTGGTTGAAATACAATTAAAATGCATTTTATATAGCCAATTATGTGTTTAAATAAATTCCAAACTTTGGAAACTCTATCATTCTCAAAGAAAAAAATTACCAAAAATCCTTCCATTACAAATAATGCAGTCTAAATAAAATCCTTTAATATACAGCTATCGTAAAAAATAGCAGATTTTTTGATAATGTTTCAAACATTTTTTTTATTTCATATATCACTTTTAATTTATTTTTATTATTTTTAAAATTATTATTTTACTTGAAAGTACATATTTCTTTCGTTGTTGATCTTCGAAATAATTTTTTCAATCGGCATGAATAATGAATTTGCTTTAACGAAATATTTTAAATTAATTTTTGTTACGCACTGAGAATATATATAAATATATATTGTAATTTATTTACGCAACGATATATAATTAGAATACTTTGCAATGATCTATCTTTCTAATGGCTCAAACAATACTTGCAGGGACTCACATTCTTCCTGACATATTCGATATTTTCGGCTGTGTTGGGTATGCTGCAGTTCGGCTACAATACAGGAGTTATCAATGCACCCGAAAAGAATATCGAGAATTTCATGAAGGATGTCTATAAAGATCGTTATGGCGAGGACATTAGCGAGGAGTTCATACAACAGCTGTACTCGGTGGCAGTATCGATATTTGCCATAGGCGGTATGCTGGGCGGGTTCAGCGGTGGCTGGATGGCAAATCGTTTTGGCAGGTTCGACGCAAAATACAACTCATATATTCCATATTTGTTTGTATAACCGGTTTTATGTTGATTTTACAGAAAAGGCGGATTGCTGCTTAATAATGTGATGGGCATCGCAGGCGCCTGTCTGATGGGTTTCACTAAAGTGAGTCATTCCTATGAAATGTTATTCCTTGGTCGATTTATTATTGGCATTAATTGCGGTAAGTTGCATTTTGAATGGTTGTAAGAATTTGTGCATTTATCATAATTATTCCATTCTACAGGTCTCAATACATCGTTGGTGCCAATGTATATCTCCGAAATAGCACCACTGAATCTACGCGGTGGCTTAGGCACCGTTAATCAATTGGCTGTGACTGTAGGTTTACTTCTATCCCAGGTGCTTGGCATCGAGCAAATACTAGGAACAAATGAAGGTTGGCCCGTACTACTCGGGCTGGCCATCTGTCCAGCAATATTGCAATTAATACTGTTGCCGGTGTGTCCGGAATCACCGCGTTATCTACTTATCACTAAGCAATGGGAAGAAGAGGCCAGAAAGGGTTGGACTTGAAATATATGTTTATATAGCATGATTTTCACTCTTTCTCTTTACAATAGCTCTACGTCGTTTGCGCGCCTCTAGTGCCGTCGAAGAGGACATCGAAGAGATGCGCGCCGAGGAACGCGCTCAACAATCCGAGAGCCATATTTCCATGATGGAGCTGATCTGTTCACCCACTTTAAGGCCGCCATTAGTAATTGGAATTGTCATGCAGCTCAGTCAACAGTTCAGCGGCATCAATGCCGTCTTCTACTACTCGACATCGCTGTTCATGAGTTCGGGCCTGACTGACGAAGGCGCCAAATTTGCAACAATTGGCATTGGCGTAATTATGGTGAGTATCTTTCATATGCCAAGCTAGAAAAGACTATTAAACATAT
This sequence comes from Tetanocera ferruginea, assembly GCA_958299015.1. Taxonomy (NCBI): domain Eukaryota; kingdom Metazoa; phylum Arthropoda; class Insecta; order Diptera; family Sciomyzidae; genus Tetanocera; species Tetanocera ferruginea. The sequence goes on from OY282644.1 coordinate 66,596,791, forward strand.
TTCCTACCTAAAGGTTATCATGACTCTGGTTTCCATTCCACTGATGGACCGCACCGGTCGACGAACTCTTCACCTATACGGTCTGGGTGGCATGTTCATCTTCTCAATATTCATAACGATTTCATTTTTAATTAAGGCAAGTACTCACATATACTTGCAATCATTTGCAGTGAAATTAATGCAAATTGGTGGGCGGCAAGTATCGAATTATCGAAAGAACCTATTCATAAATTTTTTTCATGAATCTACTTGTTGTCGTCGTGGTTTGTATACGATTGAGAGTGTAATCTTAAAACCCTATTATTTTTCCTCTTGTATAAATTAATACTTTTTAAAACTTTTTGCTATACCCCGTTAAGAAAAAAGAAAGAAAATTCTAACTCCGATTTAACTATCAGCTATTATTTTATGCATGAAGTTGTGTTAAGGTTCAATTTATATGGAATGATTTCTAGCTTTAAACCTGTGTTTGAACAAACTGTTCAACGATTATAATTTGACAAATGAATAAATGTCAGCAAAGTTTATCACTGACAGTGATACAACTCAAAGTTAAGCGATATAAATCATAGAAGATTATCACTACTTGAGTTTTTTCACTCTGACTAAAAGTTTTTTCTTCCAATGTCATAAGCTTAATTATATATAGAACTATAGTTTCTGAGCATGTTAGTCCTACTAAATATATATAAGTATTTCGTTTTTTTATTATAAATTTATATATTTCCGCTTATATCCTTTAACACTTTTTAATATTCAATATTTTTGCATGAATATCCTTTGAAGTTTTCTTAAACCTAATTGCACAGTATTATGCAAGCGTTATGCAAATATATATATAAATATAATATATATTGTCCAAATAGCTTCTCTGCTTTAGATGTAGCGTATTTTATTTCTTAGAGTCTTGAATTTTTATTGCTAAAATAACTCTTAAGTTTAATGTTTCTACTATATAAATGGTACTCGACAATTTTTAGTCCACTAATTCCATCTAAAAATGTAAACTAAAAACTTTGATGTATTCTGTACACTTTTATCGAACACCATAACAGCTCTTGAATATACGATAAGATAGAAGAAAAGATAGAAGAGAAAGGTATACATTTTTATTGTTTTTTTTTTCGAAAAATAATAAAGTATTATTATTTTTATTATTACTATAACATAATTCCGTAAAATGTGAGTGCGGAACGCTTGATTTTTTTGAAAAATTTCATAGCATATGTTCAGGCATTTTTTGTTTGTGATTTATTGAAACTTAAAAAACTTTTTACAATTTTTTCATTTTGAAATTTTCTGTTTTACAAGAAATTCCGTTTTAACTTCAAGGTATTTTATAAATAATTGGAACTCAAATATTCTGTGACCATCGCTGATTTCTAATTCAGCTTAAAGAAAATCAATACTTCATGTTTTTTCTGTATTGAAACCGGGCCCGTCATTTTTGACGGGAAAGAACTAGTATTTTATAAAACAGAAGAAATTTATTTGTTGATCTCTTTAGTTCTATTTCAAAATGCTTTCTGAGAAAAATATAATAGCGTAAATTTTACAAATTTACGTACTTAGTGCAAACTGAGCATTTTATTTATTAAGATAATTAATTGTAAACTAATCAGAAGTGGACCGCTGGAAGTAGATTTTCGGTAAAAAAATATATTCTGCAGTGAACACGATTCTTCATCACTGGTTTGCCTAAAATACAAAAATTATTACAATTTGGTTAAAGGATAGTTTTTTTTTTTGCTTTGAACCCGAAAATGTCAAGAACTTTCGTCAAAAATGTCTGACATTTTTAAATAAAAAAAAAACAATAAAAAAGTAAAAAAGTGCTCCAAAGAAGAGTACGATATCTTGTAACGAAAAAAAGTATGCAATATAAAAGCATAGTATTTAGTATATATTTAAAATATCATTTATATGAAAAAATGTTAAAAATTTATCAAATTTCGAAAAAGATTTAAAAAACAGGAATTACTTTTTAGTTCACATCAATTAATATATTTGTATAGCCTTCTGAACGAGTTTTGCTAAGATCGGCCAACCCCATTGTCTTTGTACCCATTGTCGTTCAAGGGAGGTCATTATAGTCTAATCGATTTGGACCATTTTCAGTACAAATGCGTTACTCTATTTGCATAGCTTTCAGACCGAGTCTCGTTAAGGTCGACCAACTATTGTAACTATTACATCTCATACAACATCATGGAAAAAGCAATAGATGTTCAAAAGAAGTAATACTAGAGCCTATCCGATTTTGGCCATTCCTAATTTGCATCTATTACTCTAGCCTTCTGACCGAGTTTTGTTAAAATCGGCCTACTTTTATATGTACTTTCATATAAAATCATGATATAACTAAACATAATAGAAGTTCAAGAGAAATAAATAAATAAGAGAGGTATACCTAAGAACTAAACGATTCCAACCATTTTAGAAAGATTTGTAGGTAACTGAAAATACCAAGCATAAAATATTACATACAGTAAAGCACTGAAAATTATTAAAGACGAGTGGATGAAGGTCATACGTCACATATGCGGATTTTTGGTGTTCTATGATGGATGAAGGTCTTAGTGTATGCGAAAAATTTTAAAACTTGAGATTTTTTGTTAACCATTTTTTTGCTAGCCTGGGGTCGAAATTGTTTGCCTATTTAAAATTAGTAGAGTTAGCCGGTGGCCGAAATTTGACCTTTTCACATACATTCTTTGTTGATTCGATACAAAATGAATGCCAAAAAAATTTCTTTTCATAAAAATTTGACAAAAAATTATTTTAAAAATAGTCGGTGCATTAAAAAAAATGATCAGTCAGGATTTTTTTTTGTTTTGAAGAAACGCAAATGAATTTAATTTCTATTTTACACTTTTTTGTTTAATTTGTAACGGATGATTTCATTCAAAAATTTTATAAAAAATCAGAAATTTTTGTTTTGACAAGTTATCATAAAAACATATATTAAATATTTTCTAATTATGAAATTCTTTCGAAAATTTCAAAACAACTTTTAACTTAATAGAATCAATTGACAACAACTTTCATATTTGGCTGATGGCTCTGGGGGGTCCAGACCCGAGGACCACTCCCATATCCACGCCACTGTACTACACATTAGGTTCGTATCACGGTATTCACGTGAATAGTATTCCCGTGAATAGTATTCACGTGCTTAAGGCTGCGATTATAGTGAGCAGGCGGCCGGCAGGCTGAAATCTGTGTGAAAAAACGAGATGCAGATAGCTATCTATCTCGCTTGTTCACATTGCCTGCCTGCCTGCCTGTCTGACTCGGCGCTCACTATAACCGCAACCTAAGGCATGAGCCGAACTTTTAATAGTTGTTTTCAACTTTAGTTAAAAACTGCTTATTTTTGGCCTATCTCGTTCCGTTTTCGAGATATCCCGCATGTTTTGTTACTTTGAATAATTTTGGTGTAATATTTTGGTGAAATGTGACCCCTCTATCTACGCATCTCGGTAATTTCATCTCCCTTAAAAACCCTTAAAAAATGGTTCAAGAGGGCTCACAAGCCACTCCTGTTAGAAATTTAAAATATATGTATATTTGTCCAAAAATGACCATAAATAAATTTTCAAGCAGCTAATTACCCCCCAGCTGGCTTCAAAGCACTCGTATGCTTAAATCATATGAAATTTCATGATGCTCAATAGAGAGAATTATTCTACAATTATTCTCCGGTGACACCGCCAGCCCAAAAATGAACCTTATCGTCAAAAAATTTGTTCGATAAAACATCGGATCAAAGCACAAAAGAAAAAGTGAGGGTGGTAAAAAGGATTGAAGTTGGTTCCGCTTGTGGTTGAATCGACTCTAAACTTACTGATTCTAGACTGTTCAAAAACATGTTATCTTTTTTTCCATATATGAGGTGAGTCGAAACACGGCTTTATTGATCCTCACCCATTAAGGATGTGTTCACTTTTGAGTATTTTGAGCATATAACTCTTGAATTTTGGTATAAAATATTTCAATCTTATTTTGGGTTGAAATTCTTCAAAATTAAGGTCAGAGCTTAAGGCTGAATTCATACAATCGTTTTAGAGGACGCCTACTTGGAGACTCTGAGAACAAGCAAGCTAGCTTCCTTTTTGTAAATAATATTGCCCATATTATCACCTGGAATACTAACCAACGCAAAAATTTAAAAGGTTGCACTAAGTGTGCTACATAATATTGCTATAGAAAAAAATTAATCGATTCAAGATAACGTCGGCGACGAAAATCGAATTTCAAAATTAAGACTTTCTTCCATAAGACATCCCCTAAGGAGAAAGAAATAATTTTATTTTAAGAGCATTTATTGAAATGTACTTTTGCCACAGAAAATATGTCGGGGTTAAGTTTTCTATACTGCTTTTTTAATAAATTTATTTGCTTCGTGGTTCTTCAAACTTTTCGAACTCGGTAACCCTGCATTTTTGAGTTCGTATTCCATTTAAAATTTAAAGATTTTTCGTTCCCACTCCATTTTAATTAAGTAGAGTTCTGAGTGTTTTAAAATATTTAGTTCCTAATTTAAACTATTATTAACTAAATCTATCTTTAAACTTTTAGGAATAAACTATCTCTAAAAAAGAAGAAAAAGCACTTAATGTAAAAAACAGTACATCAAAAAAATACTATTCTTGACAGGTTTTTAGTTAAATTACAGATAAAACGTGTATATGAATAAAATTAATTATAAAAAGGCCTTTTAAATAAAAACCAATTTTAAGCTCATTTTATGGAAATTTTGTTTCTATAACTTACTGTTTTGTAACAGTAAGATTTCGTTATTGTCTCTTATTTACCTTTATTGCCTAAAGTTTGGCGAATGGACTCGGCAGTCTATTTCCAACAACTTTTCACAAAGTGAATAATATTGACTAAAGTGACCTTTCTATCCAAATGAATTATTGTATTATTGTGTCTTGTGAAGTCTTCAATGCGAGTACACAAATATAATTCTTTCTACAGTACACGTCTCTTTACATATTTATTTTTTTCGACTTTAAGTGCTACACCTAATCATATAAGTGTGATTTGATTTAAAATGGGATAACAGTTAAGTGAGAAAGAAAGGAAGGAAACACGTGTAGGATGTTTAAAATTTGTCGAAAGGCTCTAGAAACATGTGGATTAACTGGAGAATGATTGTGGAAGTCAAGTTATGCATTTTGAGATTAGACTAATATCTACACATTGTTTTTGGTAATATATCGTACATATCGTTTAGAAATTTCTTATATCAATTAAGGACTCCAGAAACAGAAAAATCAATGTTTTATTTAAGCTACAAAAACATAAATATTCAAAAATTGATATCTAAATAAAATAATATTTGTCGACATTTGAGAGTTATAATAGTAGTAAAAAACTGCAAGGCTTTTGTATTTTTCCGTATATTTTATTTTAGTTGCATGCACTGTTTGTATTATTAGACTTTTAACACTATATTTTGTTAGGTTAAGTAAATGAATGAATGAATTCTCATTAAAATTTAAATAAATTTTGTTAAAGATTCTTTTTAACAAATCAAAATTTCTTTATATATAAAATGTTTTAAATATGACTCAATGTTAAATTTAACAATATATAAAATTGATACCAAATAAATCAAAAGAATTCATTTATTCAGCGTCTCTCCCCTGACTAAGCAAAAAATTCTCGACTTGGCAGGCTTTTGTCCTCGGCGTAAAAGAACAATTTTAAATTGTTTCGCTTAAATTCTTGATTTATTCAAATTTTTTTTGACAATTATTTTTCAAATTTCTTTTTTCACTTGTTTATGATTTCATCAATTCACTTTTAAGTTTTGCTTTTTTATTCGACTACAATATCTCAACACCTTAAAAATCTCAAGCCAGCAAAATACACTGTAAAGAAATGCACTAGAGTGAGAATATATTAATTTTTCGTCAGTTTAGAAATTGCTGTTTTAGCTCTGTTAGAAGCTAGTAGTCTATTAAAGACTTGATCTATAAATAACACTGATCATCAGAGCAAAAAACAAAAACAATTGTCATATATTTTCCTTGTTCAAAAATATGAACAAGAACCATAGTTTTCTTGCAGTATGTTTAGATAGTAGTTTTGACGTAACTTGTTAACGTTGTGCCCATACTTTTTAGATCAAGATAAATAAAAGAAGTGGCCATATGTATTGAATTCTATGGAACAAGCTTTACAATTTATACCACGTATATTTTTAAAAACAAAAAATATACTCTCTTCTAACTTTGTCACACTTTTTCTCAAAGTAAAGCTTGCAGTTGAAACTGTACTCTACTTCAAAATATCATATTTTGCTTAAAACATGACATTTCATCTTTCGAGATCTTATTCTCTTCAATTCTCTGCCCATTTTTATCAAAGATGGATGGATACATCAAAGCTATTGGAAAAAAATCTCTGAAACAAAGAGCTCTGCTTTAAATGTTATTGCCAAATGTAGTCATTATAACTGTTAGTTGATCACCATAATACGCACACTTACACACACGCTCTGTTCACACTGAGCGCTTTTAACAGTGGAACAAATAAGTATTTTGCCCAGCAGTTTGCAATTCTTAGTAAATAATAGCTTCAGCTACATACATGTTGAATAATCAAAGGTTTAAAAGAACACGCATTATTTTTCCAAAAAACAAAAAAAAAAAACAAAAAACACACACTTTTAAGTTTTCAATTTCTTGTTAGTGTTAAGATTTGATCGAGTTCCATTTCAGTTTCCACAACAACAACAGCTTGTAAAACAGTTGATGAAAAACCCGCCACAGCAGGCTCAATTGTGGAAGTTCTATATATAGTATATAAAGCGTTTTTGTCACCAATTCACAGCTGCTCATATTGTACAGTACGAACAATAAAAATGCCAACAACACCTGAGCAAATTCACACTTTTTATAGCAATGTATTGAGTAACGCATAGAAATCAATATCTACAATTGACTAGAAGATATAAATAAAATGCTAACAAAAGTCATACTCTTCAGCATACTAGAATCAGAAAAGATTTCTAGCTCACCATTTTTGCCTAGCTTGAAAGTTTACTAACTTATTTACTAATACGTTAAGTTAAGCAAAATACAACTCTTCCAAGAACTCAACTCATGCATAAATAATACTTATTTCTAACCGCTAAATAGTTAAAATTTACACTAACAGAAACAATCTATATATATATATCTACTATGTTAATGAATATGTAAAAAAAAAACATCCAATGGTTTGTAGATTTTTATGAAAATTATTCTTGTCGTAATAATTGAAAAGATAAAGTTTCAGATATGATTTTAGTTGAAGGCGCCTGAGTGATTTATTCAACTTTGAGTTGTTCAACAAAATTTCATTTGTTTAATTTACAACTTAAATTCATATCGAATTTGATTATGTTTTTTATTAAATTTAATTTTTTTTTTTTTTTAAATCGACATTTTTTGATAACAAAAATTAAAGTTTTGAGTTTAACTAAAAGCAACATAAAAAGCCTACAAACTATCGAGAATCCGGGTATATCACGTTTTGTATAGGAGTTTTTTGGTTATGTACAGGAAATGATCGATTGGATGTCATATCTGTCGGTGGTGTCAACGCTTGGATTTGTTGTGTTCTTTGCCGTTGGTCCCGGCTCGATACCATGGATGATAACAGCCGAATTGTTCTCACAAGGACCAAGACCCAGCGCCATGGCCATCGCTGTACTAGTCAATTGGATGGCGAATTTTATTGTCGGCATTGGTTTTCCAAGTATGAAGGTAAGTCAAAGATACATATATCAGCGTTATGAGAGGCAAAAATCTAAACTAATATAACTTTTTATATTCTTTCATGCATTTTCAGTCTGCTTTGGAGAACTATACATTTTTGCCATTTAGCGTATGCCTAGCAGTATTTTGGATATTTACCTACAAAAAGGTTCCTGAGACCAAGAATAAGACATTCGAAGAGATCTTAGCCCTCTTCAGACATGGAAATGGAAGGTACGTTTTTGATTTTTCTCTAAAGAAAAAAAAAATAAATCAATCAGACCATTTTTATATGAGATGGTGCTTAAATATTTATGACACATTAATTCACATAACTTTTCTATTTTAAAACATACATACATGATTGTCCTGTGTAAAACTCATTCCATTTATTGCTAATACAGACTAGAGTTGATAGAGGAAAAACACTAGAGCTGCTTCAAGTTCATTTCTAATAAAAATTAAAAAAGCTATGGAGTGTTCCCTGTTTGTTTTGTTTGATTCAAAACTATTGAGACTTAAGATTATCTGAAAGACTAGTAAAAAAGGACGTAGAATTTGCGACCAAGGATGGATTAATATAAGTCGCGTACTAAGATAAAGTGACGGTTAAATTTTTTATCAAATTTAACAGTAAAGGACGCTGTATTATTTAGAAGTAGAAGACTAACATTTTATAATGCAAGAAAGTCAATCTTAATATATAAAAGACAAGCGTCCTGCTCCGTGCTCTATATCGCTCAAACTGTTATAGTTGTTAATGCTATGTATAGGCTGAACATATTAGCCTGGACCAGAACCTGTTTCGCTATAACAGTGCTTTTTATTTGAAAATTTATTTGATATATATCAGTAAGGACACATTGACGACGACTGGAACAAAATAATATTTGAAAGAATTAAAAATGTCATATCGTCTGCTACTTAATTATATACTAGTATTGTATAAAACCATTGGTCACCGATTAATTGAGTTCGAGAAAACTTCACACCGGCAATATTTAGGGAATCTTTTGTGTACGTGGTTTTTAATTTTTTGCCCTACTGTGTGGTGAAAGGTAGGCATTTTTGTCTTGAGAAATTTTTTAAGTAAATGTTCAGGCATTTTATGTTATTTATTTATAGCAGTTCAAAGCTAATTCCATAATTAAATTATGCCACGAATATTTACATAAGCGTTTGCGTCAAATATGAAAATTGACTATAAAATCGAAATTTAAAAATGTTAGAACTACCCTGGCAATTTGGACTTAAAGCAGCAGCCTGACCTATATAACTCCTGACCTACTTAATCAAAAAAATTATAAATTATATGTCACAATACAATAATCTAATCTGTTTTTTTTTTTAATACACAGGGTTTTCTTTAATTTAGAAAGCAAGCAATGTCTAAATTAAAAACTATCCGGGTTTAATAATTACAAAACATAAATTAATATATCGATAGAAAAACTTTAGGCAGTATCAATGTATTATAACGGAAGCGGCCTTCGTTGAAGGCAATAAAATAAACTTAGACGAAAAATACATATTTTGTTTTCTCTAAACAAAAGAATTTTCTCTTTGACTCTAAAACATAAATAAATCTTGGTAGAAATTTTTATGGTTTCATGATGACATTCAAATACCTGCCACATATCCTGATCTTAACAATGAACAATTAGTCTAGGTGTTTGTTCAAAAACTATATATTCAAGGTTAGTTCATTCCAAAAAAACACAGTCGGAGCTGAAAAAAGATTCTTTAGAAGATAAAAGATTTTGACATTTACTAAACAAGTAACGACATCAATACATTTTTACGAAGTTGCTTTGAAAAATTATTGACTCGACAACTATAATTGTTGTTCAAACAATAATTTCAGCAATACCTTACCTTTTGCAATTATAGTTTATTCGATTTCTAATGTTGCCAAGTTAAAATATTGCTGTTATTGGATATGGTGTGTACAGTTTCTGGGACATTGGAAATATGTTCTTTGTGAAGATGAGTCCACAGAGTCTGTTTTTGAGACTGACAAATAACTGAGGCTCGTATAAGCTTTAATATTCCGTACAAGGGATTCTCTGCTCTTGATATTTTGCACTGTAGAGGCATTCATATTCACCATTTCCGGAATTTTTCACTACTAGTAACAGTATTTGAAATGGTTTATAACTAATTTTAGTTGCTCTACCGTAGTGCGAGGTTCCATTTCAAAAAATCATGGGAGTAAAATCTTCAAATAACAATAAAACTAGTAGACTACTACTTACTTACTCATTATATGGCGCTTAGAACCGTTGATCGGTTTTAGCCTCGTCTACGAATGCGCCAGACTTTATCCAATGCCTGGTCTTTCCAACGGAGATGTGGTCTTCCGCTTCTGCGATGGCCGCTCTGGATACTAAATCGAATAATTTTTTCGCTGGAGCTTCGTCGTTCATTCTATTGACATGACCTAGCCAGCGAATCCGCTCTATTTTAATACGCTTAACTATATCGATGTCGGCATATAACTCATACAGATCGTAGTTCCATCGTATTCGCTACTCAACATTGACGCATATTGGACTATGGATCTTAAAAAGAATTTTCCTCTCGAACGCTCCCAAAGTCCTTGCCAGCAGTCATTCTTCGTTTAATTTCAATACTGATATCATTGGAGGAGTTAATGCTGTATCTCAGGGAAAAGTACTTAATAACCTCAAAGATATGTTGTCAACAGTGGCATGATTTCCAAGAGTGTTTTCCACTACATAACTGTAATAAAAAAGTCACACGATAAGGAGTCATCTTGTCTGAAACCGCGCTTGGTATAGAAAGGAAGGAATAGGTCCTTCCTGATTTTCACTGCGCTGTTGGTGTGGCTTAGTATCATCCTGCAAATAAATATTAGCTTCGCCTCTGTTCTTCAAAAGCTCAGCCAGCGCAGCTTGGTTTTTTTTTAAGCCGAGCCATAACTGGTAAGACCTCATTAGAGTTGGACAGCGGAACTTTAATTAATGTCATCAAATTGTGTTTTCCGGGCTTATCATCTCTATTGGCTATCATCTCTATTGGTTATCAGCGTCACCATTTAGAAGACTAGAAAAGTGTTCCCTCCATAACATTAGTGTACTTTGGATATATGTAACTATATTCCCATTTTCATCCTTGCAGGAAGAGGCTCTGGTTTTAACACCATCGGCCAGGCGTCTTTGAGTCTCATTCCTGTCACCATGCATCTCAATTTCCTCGCATTCGCGTACTTCTGTCTCTTTTTTGTCGCTTAAAAAGGCGTCTCTCTTCCCTTCTCTTCTCTTCGTACCGCTGCATAGCAACTCGCGTTACAACCGACTTTAGGGTGTTTATGAGGCGACGTCCTTCTCTTCAGTGGCGTCGCGACACTTCTGGTCGTGCTATTGGCTTCAACGAGGTAGGTGATGGCTTATTACCTCTTTGTCAGCCATACGCATAGAGTGGACTTAGTGCATCCACTGCGCGAATTTATCTTTGATCGGAGAAGTGCTTTCTTGAAGCAGGGATGGGAATCGAGTAGCGAAGGCTTCGGCTGTTCATTTTGATTACAGCTAGTTGACGTATTGCTTTCTCTGTGTAGGATTACGAGCACTATTAGCTGCGCTGACACATGTGCGGATATGACTGCGAAAAAATAATGATCTGAGTCTATGTTTTCTCCGCAGATCGTGCGTATGTCTAGTACACAGGAAGAGTGTCTTACGTCAACCAAACCGTGATCAAGTTGGTTGCGCGTTTTTTATCAGTGAACATCCAGATGGCCTATGAATCTTGAGATGCTTGAATCACGTGCTACTAACGACCATGTTTCGTATGCGGTGAAGTCAATCAACCCATTCCGTTATCGGATGTGCTGTTATGAAGGCTGAACTTTCCGACTGTTGAACCAAGTATGTTTTCCTCACCTACCTTGGCGTTAAAGTCACCAAGCACGATTTTTATGTCATGTCGGGGACAGCGCTCGAATGCGTCTTCAAGGCACTTGTTAAAACTTTCTTTGGTCTCGTCATCTTTTTCTTCTGTCGCAGCGTGCGCACTTATTAGGGTGATGTTAAAAAATTGAATCCACTTTGAAGCCTTGAATCCGCCTTGAAGCCTTGAAGCGGATTATTTCAAGTCGTTCGTTCACAGGAGTGAATCGCAGAACATGATGCCGTATTCTCTTGCCAACTACAAATTCGCTTCCAAACTCGTGCTACTCCGCATGGCCGCTGTAATAGATATCACAGGATGCTTGCCGTAAGCGTTATCAGCTATCAGCGATATCTTTCTAAGATATCAATCAGTTGGATAAAGGCATCATCCCAATAAAGGGTGCGGACATTCTAGGTGCATTTCCGTAAATCATTATCAGTTTTTCGTTTGCGGTAGAGTCGTCATCAGATTTGGGGATCATTCTTTAATTTATTCTTATTCGTTTCATTGAAATGATTTTTTAAGTGGTGGGCTTCAAACCTAACGCACAACCTTTGCTTAAAGTCACAGCTCATGGATGGAAAGAACGAACATTTTTGAACCTGTATCCACTTTAAAACTGCTCCTGCTATATGCTTCGGGTTATTAAAAACATAAAAAAAAAAACATATTGGCTATTTCAGCCCTTGAAAAGACTTTGACCGAGCTTCTTATGATCAATTGTGTTGTGTGTGTTATCAAATGTTTGCACACAATTGACCGAAAAGCTAAAGTTTATGTTCTCAAGAAGCTTTACATGGCATTATTTACTCTCTGAGGTTTGCCATTGTCTGCAGAGAGGTGGTGACCGATCAGAAAAATTTTTTATTGAAAAAACTTTTCGCCGCGACTGGGAATCGAACTCGGTCTCCGAGCATGCTAAGCCACACACTTAACCTGCATGCCACGGTCATCAACGAAGCCATGCTTCGGGTTATTATCGTGCTGAAAAATCATGTTTTCAGAAGAAGCACCTGCTTTATGTTTGGCAAATTATTTTGTAGGCTAGCTCTTTATTCATATTCAATACAAATAATAATGGAAGCACCTCCATGTTTCATGGTTTGTTTTAGTTGGTTTGGGGTTAATACGTTGGGTCCACCATATTCGAAATATGGCGACAAGTACGATCATTAATTTTTTTGGGCGTCCTAATTTGGGTTTAGAATTTGTAATATTATGTTTGGTTTTTGGGTTTGTAGTATGGCTTTTATTGTGGTTTTTGTAATATTTCTAATTTATTTATCCGATTTAAGAAGATTCAAGATTTGACGTTCTTTAGAAGCAAACATTTTGATCAATTGCCAAGCGAAAACTTCCACACTTACACTGGCAATAAAAATTTCATAAAAATATCGATCAATATTATACTAAACGGTGAAAAAGAGATAAACTACGAGACGTTTACAAGTCAAACATTTAAGTATGCTAACACCAATGCCTACCTAGCTTTAGGGAGTTCAAAAAAGCTCCATATCTATCTGATATTATTGAGAAAGATAGTAAGAACTATTTCTCTTCAACCCTTATTCGGCACACTGGGATCATTTGCATCCCACTATTTTTGTATTATGACATAAAATATACATTTTTATGCTGTTATGATATTTTTTTTAACTTACTTAATCAAATTTTTGGCTTATGAAACTTATATGACAATTAAAGATATACTTTCAAGAAGCAAAAAAAAAAATATCAAATATTCTGTAGTTTATTTTTTTTACGGTCTTGTGCCGAGTTCCTTACTAATTATAATTTTTTTAAAAAGAGCTGTACTAAGTGAATTGAGTGTTCCACTTTTGCTCGTCAGTGTATTATTTTGTATTGTTGGCCATACTTATGCTAACTCTAAAATAATACGAATTAAAATAATTAAATTATTACATTATTTATAGAAAAAGACATGGCATAATCAAGCGTACTGCTTCCAACCGAAGTTATGGGCTAAAAAACTAAAAGAGAAATATCTTTAAATGCTTTCAAAGTTCAAATATAGATAGAATAGTAGACTACACTGTAAGACACTTAGAATAATGGATAAGGCTATTTCGGTATATGTTAAATGAGTCTGAAACGTAAGACGTTGTCAGATAAACCATTTTTAAAAATAAAATTCTATTACGATACTGAAGACTGTGGAATATTTTATTCCAGGGGAACACTCCAAGCTTAAACTGCCTGTAATTGTACATTTTGTAAAAAAAAAATAGCTTTAAAGTTGCAGGTTTAACATACATTTATTTTCATGAGTTTTAACGATTTTCTTATTGTTGGTTTTATTAACTTTCTTCATTCAAAAATATTTTTATTTTTTTCTGTTTTATTAAAATAATTTTGCTTTACACAAAATGCAACAGATTTGAAAAAATTTTCCATTTTATCTTTTAAAAAGAGCTGCGTATATAGCTCCACAGGGTGTGTCAGTTTGGAAAAACAAAATTACGAGACAAAACTAAGGAATGCAAAATTGAGAAATCATTTAATTAAACTTCATATAGTACTAGATTTGCAAAAATTTAATATTACGTTGGCATTTAAAAATCGTTCAAAAAAAATTGTTTTAGAATTATGTCAAAACGATTAACCGTCTAATTATACTTTATTTTATAATTTAACAAAGAATTTGCAGCAGAATTTTTACTCTTTTTCTAAGCTTTGTTCAAATTTGTGAACAATTTTTCGTTTCCATGTAGTACTCTGTTCAGCTCAGTTTTTCATTCCATCATTCCAAACTGAATCGCTCTGTTAACTGAATATGAACCCTTTTGTATTTTATTGGAATAACTGAAATTTTTGTTTAATATAACTAATATTTTCGCTCTAAATTCGATGCAAATTAATATAAAAACTCACACATTCAACGCACAGAAGGACTTTCCGAGATAGTAGACTGTACGGGTAAGTTGCATGATGAACAAAAACAAAAACCACAACAACAACAAAGCAGAGTTTATTAAATATACAAACCAAAAAAAAAAAAAAAAGAGAAAAAATGCATTTCAATATTGATGGTTATAAAATCAAAACTTAGCAAAAAACAAAAAAAAAAACCTGCAGTTTTTAACTTTAAAGTTTCGCCTTTCGTTTGTAGTAGTTTGAGTCACATAAATAAAAAAAAAAAGTTCAGCAAAGCTTTAGTTTATGAACTTGATTTTCTTACAGTGTAATAAATTTAAATTATTTCAATTTCAATTTAATTAATTCTTGAATGCTTGACAAATGCTTGTTCGAAAAAAAAACCAAAAAAAAAAAAACTTAAAATACTCAATTTTTTATCTAACTTTTTTAATCTACTTTATTAAAATATATAAAACAATTAAAAAAAAATCATTCATTAAATACACTCAACAAAAAAAAAAAACAAAACCAAAACTCATCATGCGTTTGTTCTTCATGCTCTCTTTCCCCCTTATTCCTATCTCACTCTGTCACTTTTTCATTGTGTAAAAATTGCATCTTAAGACAACAAAGATTTACAAAAAAATCGTTGAAATTTCAAAATTCCAATCATTTCGCTCTCTATCTCTCTCTCTCTCTCTCTATTTTTCTTGCTATTGTTTTTCTCTCTCATGCACTCATAAACAATTTAATTTTTATTATTTTCAATGTTTTTATTTATATTGTATTTTATTTTATTTTATTTTTAATTTTATAATTTTTATTATGAATTTAGCGAGGGAAGCGACGCTGCGGATCAGAGCACCTCGACCGCAGATATTGAAATTACGAATAGGGTAACCCTAGAAAAGGATCTCTGAGCTCATAATATTCATAAACATCCTCACAAGAGCAGCTATTATCAGCATCAAAAATAATACTTTCTTAATTTTAAGTTAAAACTTTCATTTATATATTTTATATTTTGTCTGTATGTGTGTATAATTTATTCACTTAAGTATGTTTCTATAACAAAAGTTTTTGATTTTCGTAAAAACAAAAATATATTCATAATGTTTGTCACAAAAGTACATGTTTTTTTTTTAAATTTTGGTTTTAGCGTAAAGAAATATAATAAATAAACGTAAATATATATTTGATATGCCGTTTTAGATGTCGAAGTAAAATGTTATTCTTTTCAATTACAAACCAGTTAC
Source organism: Tetanocera ferruginea (assembly GCA_958299015.1). NCBI lineage: Eukaryota > Metazoa > Arthropoda > Insecta > Diptera > Sciomyzidae > Tetanocera > Tetanocera ferruginea. The sequence goes on from OY282644.1 coordinate 66,612,593, forward strand.
ATGTTTATTATTTAAAAAATAATTGCATTTTTAATGCGTTTAAAAAAAATATATATTATTATAAGTTTTCTAGCGTTGACAGCGAGCGTCATCAAGGTTTTAAAATAATTAAAACTAACTGAGAATATTTGTATGACAATAAAAACATAAGACAATAATTTTTTATTGTTTAGATGTAACGTTCAATGAACATATTCTTTAAAATTACTACAACTACTTATGTGCTGAGATGTAAATATGGTTGGTGTTGAATACATCCTTCATGATTTGAATTTAAACATGGTTGCAGTAATTCAGAATCTGAATGAAGTTTTCTTAAAAACTCTTCAGTCATCAGCAAACAAGAAACACTTATAATACAAATTGAATAAATTTTATGATTGTTAATTTCTTAAGAATTTGTCGTAGTATACTTCCTTAAAGTACTGCAGAAAATGCTATAAACGAACATAATGGAGTTTCAAATAACATCATCTAATAAAATATATGATCTAAAGATATGGAAGAAAAAGCCTATTTTACGTACTTAACTAATTAATATAGAGCGTATCAAGAAGGATTATCAAGAAGTCAGTATAAATTGTAAGTACAGTCGACGTCCAGTAATACGAATGCTCTTAAATACGAATTTCCAATAATACGCATGTAATATTTTTTGCCAAAGAGACTCTATAATACGAATAATAGTTAAATTTGCTTCTCGATAATACGAATAACGTTTTTTGTTTCAATAAAAATGCTGGTTTTGGCTTCTGTGAAGATAGCCTAAAATCTTTAGCCCAAAGTTTAGCTCAATTCGCCGCAAATCATAGTTAATGTCAAAATTCGCCGACTTCACAAAATTACTTCTTGGATAATATTTTAACAAAATTTTTAAAAATAGAACTCAATTAAAAAATTCTACTGTTTTTATTCCGTATTGATATTAAACGTCCTTCATGCCGTAAAGGAGCCTGGAAGTGAAATGGTCAAGTTTTTAAAATTGTATGAATGGAAAGAGGACTTCTGTTTTGTGGTTTGTTTTTTTTTTTTGTCTTTTCTTCTTAATTTTTTCTTATTTGTGTGATTTAGTTTTCACGAATTCGAATCAAATTGTCATTTTTTTTGCAAGAAAAAGAAGTGTTATCACAGGTTGCGAAAAAGGAAAGACAGCAAATGTCTAAATCAAGCATTTGTACAATGAAAAACAAAAATGTGAACTCTTAAGCACTTCTACTAACGGCAGAAAATGCCGCTTCACCGTGAAAAACGGCGAGTTTAAAAAAATGGAGGAAGCAATTCATCAATAGTTTTTGTTCCAACGGAAAGCCTACAATCCTGTCAGTGCTGTGCAGTTAAAAATCAAAGCTACTGAGTTTTGAGGATAAATTTTTGAGGAAAAGTTTTTTCTCAGCGATGTATGGTTTCCTAATTCAAGAAGCGTTATGAAGTAAGATTACTAAAACAATCTGGGGAAAAATTGTCGTCTTAGAAAGATCTTGTGGCTTCGTTCATAAATAAATTGGACGATTTCATGAACGAATTCAACCTTTCGCGTGAAGCAGTATTCAATGCGGATGAAACTGGTCTTTATTGGAAAATGTTGCCTGACAATACCTATATCCATTCAGACGAAAGAAACGCACCTGCCCGCAATGTTTCAAAGCAAATAAAATAGACTTAAGTCGAAACGTAACCTTCTATTTATTTATTTTTTTAAAAAAACACTAAAAACAATTACATTCCAGTTATAAGAATTTTTCGATTTTACGAAAAGACCTGACATTACATTATTCGTATTACTGAACGTCGTCTGTAATTACTTTCCCTTTGGTTGGTAAGAGTGGTACGGACTATATCCAATCCAATATTCTAATAGAGTCACTATTGAGCCATTTTGTTGTGGACATCCTTTGTGAGGCAGGGTGAATGATACATGTTTCCTCAGAGCCGTACAGTTCAGTTAAGGAGTATGAGTATATCGCTGATCCGTATAGTTAAATTTTCCTGTAGGTTATCGAAGAAGGGCTTTCCCAGTGTACTTGCTCCACATCTTGTTAGCGGCAAGCTTATAGAAAGTGTACAACTGTTTCCTTCGGGTACAGTTCGGGTCGTTACAGTGGAAGTGGAAGTTGAAGGGAACACCAAGTCTCTCTGAGTGAACACCAACGTACCAATGACCCGTGCTGATTGCCATTACTCTATCTATATCAGCCCGTAATCTCGATAGCAGTTAACGAGTTCTACTAAAGTTGTATGAAGACCACATTTTTCTGGCTGTAGCACAGGATAGTAAATACCTTCATCTGTTGTTAGCTGAGTCAAAAAAAAATGCAGGCATTCTTTTCTCTTAACCGCATTCATAGGAACCAGAACTGGTTTCGCTGTTAGTACATCAAGAGAAGAGTCTTACCTGGCTAGTTCATTCGCTTTCTCGCTACCATAAATGTTCCTATGGCCCGAAACCCAAATAATGGTACTATCAAGTTAACGACTCAACATGACCAGTTCTTCCTTGCACTGCTTTACTAGCTTGGAGTTCGATTTTACAAGAGCTAATGCACTGATGGCCGCTTGATTATCTGATAGTATTGCTGTATTTAGATTGTTTGTGTTGGCTCGACTTATGGCCAGACAAGCTTTTATTTTTGAAGTGAAACTTCTTTAGCCGAGTATACAACATACGGCGAACGAATTGGGTAGTTAAACCGATGAAACGAATGAAACTGAGTCGAATTAAGGTGAATTTAGGTCAGTTTCGGTGAATTTAGGTGAATTTTATTGAAATTAAGTGTTCGAAACACCCTATAAATTCAAAGGAAGAAAAATTATCAAACAATGGTTTGAGTCCGAGCTAACAGACGAATTAATCAACAAGTTTTAGACCATACTTTTTGAAGGTGGAATTTTCAACTAGTTACGTTATGCTTCAATTTCCAATCGTGAAGACTTACGCTGGAATTTTCAATCTGTATGATTCAATGGCCAATCGGATGCAATAAGATTATCTGAGGTCACAGACGGGTCAATGATTCATGGATTCCATGGATCATTTGGACAAATATGGATGATTCTATGGCCAATCGGATGCAATGGGATTATCTGAAGTCACAAGCGGGTCGTCATTCGCAGATGGTCATTGAAACTTTAATGGATTCCATTTTTAAGTACATTTTTTTACAAGACGAACTCAATTTACAGCATACTACTAAAGGCCGCTACAACTAGGTGAAACTATCACAGGGCAACTCTACCGAACTCGATTGATCCGTTTGAACCGAGCATAGACACAAAAACGTCCAGAGAGAGAGAGAGAGTGCGATCAAAGGCACAACAAGGTAATTTTGCAACATGACAATGCTCGGCCACATGTTACGCAAACCGGTCAAAACACGCTTGAAACGCCAAATGGAAAGTCTTACTCCTACTATTTGCTTTCTTTAATGACGCATGAAATTGAGGATAAGCACTTTCGCTCTTTTAAAATAAACTTAACCTTCTAATGGCTTTATATGAAATGAGACTTTTTAGTAAGATTGAATTACAAACTCTTCTTTTTGGGTTAAAGTTTCACTTATACCGTGCGTGGCGGCCACACACATATTTTTTTATTACTAGAAGTTCTGCCTAAAAGATGCTTGCTGAGTCTGGTAGGCGGAATGAGTTGGCAACTCCAGTTTTTCTAAGTATATACCGGCTCCAACTCACCATTCCATCTTAGACCCATCAGTGTAGAAGGTTATATCGAAGTCAGCAGCTGGACTCCCATAGCGCCAATCCGTTCTGGTTGGCAACCTGCTTGTGAATGTTTTTGCAAAGTCGAAATTGCGAATGTTGTAGTCTATTGCCAGTTTCAGTGGCAGTAGACTAAGGATTTTTCCATGCCTATATAGTTTTTCATTTCTGTTGCCAGACTCTTTTCGTCTGATCGCACTGTTCGATGCTGTTAGTTTTATTTGCTGGTCAATGGGAAGCAAATGAATCAGAACCTTCAGCGCTTTAGAAGGGCATGACCGAATTGCACCCAATATGCCTACGCATGCAGAACGCTGAGCTCTTTATATTTTGTTAGTATTATATGCTTTTTTTAGTGTAGGCCACCGCACTAGGATAAAGAAAGTGTTTGATCGTTTAAACGTGATAAATTGTAGTGCTGCACTTTGGTTTTTGTGTTGAACTCCTGATTCACTCCTATAGCGCACTTGGCTGCCCCGTGGCTAAGTTTATCCAAAGCCATTCCATAATCTCGCTGAGTATGAAAGAAAATAGCCCTGATACTATAACGGATTGAGTAGATTCAGCAGCCCGTTCATTGCTATGAGCCAAAGAAGAGGAGAAATCCACCTCCTTGTTCCTCTATTTACTTACTTACTTACTTAGAAGGCCATGACAACCCTTGGACGGGTTACGGCCGACTTCATCAGCTCTTGCCAGGTGCTTCTTCTTTGAGCACGCCGTCTCTAATTTCTTTCACCAAGCGCGTTTTGGGCTTCCTCGGCCCGGTCAATCTATCGGGTCCATGGAAATCCATGATTTTTCTCTACGTCGTTGACCCTCGGTTTTCGCCTCAAACACCTTCTTTGCTGGAGCTTCTTCAACCAAACGAAAGACATGACCCAGCCAACGTAGTCGCTGAATTGTTATACGTTGAACTAAGTCAACGTCATCGTAGAGTTCGTATAGTTCGAATGCGATAGTGGGCGCCAACTCGAACAGGACCAAAGATTTTGCGAAGAACTTTCCTCTCGAACACCCCAAGAGCGGCTGCATCTGTTTGCGATACCACCCATACCTCAGCACCATAGAGAAGCACAGGTATGATGAGCGTCTTGTAGAGTTATAGTTTTCCCGATCGAGAGAGGGCTCTTGAACCTTATTGCTTACATAGCCCGCTGTAGCGCCTAAATATTAGAAATTCTTAACATTGTTGTTACTGTTTATGGCGGTGCCAAGGTATGTAAACTCCTTAACAAGGGAGCCTAGAAGCCGCGCTTCCCTATATATAGTATAGGGAACAAAGACAGCATATACTTTGTTTTGCCCTCGTTCACCGTCAAACCCACTTTGGCTGATTCCTTTTCCTTTTCGATAGCGGCGAAAGCAGCGGTTACATCTCTCTTGGTTCTGGACACCTTGGTTCTGGACAAAGGAGCTGGACACCTTTGTAGAAAATTGTACCATTGCTCTGTACACCTGACTTTCGTAGAATCCCCTCAATGATGAAATTGAAGAGATCGCATGATAGCCGGTCGCTTTTTCTGAAACCTCATTCGGTATTAAAGGTTTCTGAGGGGTCATTTCCTACCTTGACGAAGCTGCATGTATTGCTTAACGTCATTCTGCAGAGTCTTATCAACTTTGCAGGAATACCGAACTCAGGCATTGTTGGAGGCAATCCCGAATCGGGCTATCGTACGCAGCTTTATAATCAGCAAAGACGGTTGTCGATTTTATTTATGTGGGTTTTTCTAGGATTTGAAATTGTGTAAAATCTGGTCTATTGTAGACTTGCTAGGTCAAATATCACATTTATAAGGAGCAATCAATGTTTTAGTATGCGGCTTTCTTTCACACAATGCGCTCGGAAGAGCCTTAAACGCGATGGAAATAAGACTGATACTTCGATAGTTGTTGCAGATGGTCGGGTGTCCTTTCTTAGGTATAGGACAAAGCACAGCTAGCCATATTGCATATTTTGCATGCACCTTATCAACACACCACCGCACCCAGCACCTGCTGCTTTATTGTTTTAGAATCGTTTAACAGCAACTTATCCTACTACATGCTTTAAGGACCAAATTGTTGTAATCGTCTCCCGCAAGCAGGTTGGAAAAATGGTGCCTCCATAATCTCAACGCACACTGCGTATCTGTAAACAGATCACCATTTCCATCTCTACAAGTGGATGCTTCTACCTTGAAATCTTGGGTTAGACCCTTAAGCTGTTGATAGAATTTTCGGGCAGGCTTCTTGTCTTGTTACGTCTCTATTTCCTTGCGCTCATGCTTTTTCTGCTCCCTTCTTTAGCGTCTGAAGAAACTCCTCTATTCTTTTTTCCGTGGTAGTTTTCGCACATGGCTCGCATTGTAGCTGATTGCGGCGTTTTTTTATATGCAGCGTGTTTTGCAGCCATCGCGTCGCAACACTCCTGATTAAAGACTTTTGCAGCCGCAGTGCGCATAGAGTGAGAAAATATGTGCGCCTTAAGTTTGCAAGCGTCATCGAAGTAAGAGTTAGGTTGGTTTTTGATCCGGGGACAGTCGGGTTGCCTTGTGGATATCAAAGAGTTTGAATCTGTTGCTATTAACTACCATGTTTCGGGCCGCGGCGAAGTCGATCAGTCTAAGACCGCTGTTCGAAGTGGTCTCATGGAGACTGAACTGATGGCCAGAGGAGTCAAAGATGCCTTCTTTTTCGACTTTCGCGTTGAAATCGCCAAGGACTATTTGTACTTAATGGGCCTTGCAGTGATCACATACGTCGTCTAGGCTCCCGTAGCAGGCGTCCTTGACAGCATCGTCCTTTTCTTCCGTCGGTGCGTGCACGCAAATTAGACTTATGTGGAAGAATTTAACGTTGATGTGGATTTCGTTCACAGGTGAAAAGAGAATCAAGATAACGTATTTTCCGGCTTACGACTAGTCCGAATCCAAATTTACGTCTTTCCACACCCTAGCTGGTCAATTGGTACTTGTGCGGGATAACAAAAAGTGGCTTACCTCTATATCTAGAGTCCACCGTCCACTATCCGCAACCTGTGATGAACAGATGAACATGGCTATAACGAGTCAGATAGTACGCGTGGTAGTAAAAAGAAACTTTCCTAATTATTTCATCCCCAGTTCCGCCACTTTTGCTCAGAAGAGAGGCCAATGTAAGCCGTAAAATAAAAATAGAAATAGAGTCTAGTTTGGAGGCAGGCGGCCAGTTGCGAGCAGTTAGTCTGAATCTCATACATTTTATTCAAATTTTTTGACGCTGGCCTGACTCTGCTCAAACGATAAAGTTTTTTAAAATTATCATCACTGTATGTAAAGAGTACAGAGTGTCTGAATTACGCTGTTCCTTGAAATGGTTAATTTGAAATCGGTTGCAACATCAAGTAAAAAATAAATCTCCAAGTGTGCATTTCGACCCATAAATCTTGAAGAGGAAAAACGTAGGACATAAATAACTATTTTGCTGCAAAAACAAAGAAATTGAAGAAAGTCATGTTAACATAGAATTTGTATCTGAATTTACTTGATTGTCAATCCGCGAAATATTAAAAAAAAATCAACAACTGAATACAAAATAGCTGCACATATGGTTTCAGTTTTCAAAAGTCTGCAATATTTTTGAATTTAAAAACGAATTAAATTTTATTGAACTCAAAGATAAAAATAAAAAAAGTTGACAAAAAATTCCAAAATATAAGCAATTGCAATAAGAATTTTTTTTAAAAATTTTAACAGAACGGCGATCATCAAATATATATATTATGTTTACGGATACAGTTAACAACAATGTATTTTTTATATATTATTTATTTATGAGTCATAAAGCTGTGGCATTTTAACTCCATCAATTTAATTTAATTTATGTTTTCCTTAAAAAAACACTTTAATTTTTTATTTATGTATTTTTTTTGTATTACATATATTTACTAACATTATAATTTTGAACGTTAATCTATTTTTGTATATCATACCATAAAATTAGCTTAATTATGAAAACTAACATATTAAATGGTGGGGTTAGAGGCCAAAAAATTTAGAAAACATACTCTCGAGAAGGTGTATAAGAAAAAGAAAAGAGAAAAAAATATTTAAATTCCAAACAACTTGAAGTAGTCTCTTGCATACGCATTGACATATAAACACAAGCACACACATACACACACATACACAAGCACTTAGCACTTTTAAACCCTGTGTCAGTTTTAACATTTGAAACTCGATTGAAACTTTTAAAATTGAGAAACGATACAACAGTAAAAAAAAAACGCCCAAAACAAATTGATTTCAAAATTTTAACAATTTTAAAAAAATTATAAAAATACCTATACACTTAAAACATAATCGTAGAGTGTGCGAATTTCAGGAGTATGCTAAACTGCACAAATAGTTTGGAGCCCCAAAGTATGAATTCCGGCATCGAACATGCCGCATTGATGGTATCTGAGGAAAAAACCCAACACGACTCACGTAAGAATTTAAATATTTCTATTTAAAAAAAAAAAAAATCCTATATAAAAATAAAAAAATAAATGTACACGCCGTTTATAAATAAATACATACATATATCCATACTTAACACACACACCAATACGTTACCCAGTTTGTCTCAAGATCAATAATGAATTCCCCTTTATTATTCATATTTCGTTTAAGTTTCGTAAAAACTATTATTTTATTTTCTAGTTTTTCATGCATCATCATTTCCTGTGTCCTTTCAATTTATCATCTTAATATCAATCCTTAAATGTTTTTGTAATGTTGATATTTTCTATTTCGTGTATTTTATAGTATAGCAAGAATCTTTAGTGTATACAGCGTTGCCACATCGAGTAGTATATAGTAGATACGTTCGTTCTTATGTATTAGTAGCATGAAGTACTTTGTTTTAACTTTTATACTTGTAAGATTTATATATATTTTGTCTTTTAAATATGATTATATTAAGAAAAATTAAGAGGAAATAATTTTTGGTAATTTTTTTGAATTTAAGACCACTTATTTTTTTTTTTTTAATTGTGTTCATTAATTTTCTAGCGAAATAAATATATTAAAATCGGTGAAGTGTGGCATTTGCAGTGTTAATTATAGTATATTTTGTGTGCATGTAATTAAATGGGAGCAAGATTCTTCTTAGAGCTAAGTAAAGTTTTTGTGAAATTAGTTATTAAACCAGAGTTTAAATTTTTTAAAGGATTCCATAAAATCGTATATATATTTAAGCTGATCTTAGATTTTATTGACATAAAGTGAAAAACTATTTTTTTAAAATAATCTTAAATTATAAAAAAATGTAGAAAACAAATTTTTTAAATTCGTCAGAGCTCACACAAATTAAGATTACATAGTGTGATAGTATTTTGCAATAGAGTAACTATTGTATTTTTATGAAAATATGGCGTCACACTGGCAATTGTTTCTAAACAGCGAGCTGGATCTTTTTCATAGGAGCTAAAAAGTTATATGAACATGGTCTGCAAATTGATCAATTTGATTAATCAATTAGTTGAAAACATAGATGGACGCGTGAGTTACGATCACGTACACTCACGATGGTATATCTTCTAATCAAGGACGCTTACGATTAAAAATAATTTTTTTACTCACGATCACGCACGTGCCGCCTTCTAATGGTACACGCCCACGACAAAAATTATTTTTTGGTTCACGATTCCGATGGCATTTTTTACTCACGAATACGTTTTATCAGAAGAAGTACCGGCATTATTTTTTAATGAAAGTTTATTTAGTGCTTTAAATAAAGATACGTAAGTTTAATTCATATCTTATATTGATATGTACACCAGAGACCTGCAATGAGTATCAAAAAAATTAGTACACTTAAGTCATGAGCCGTAACTATTGGTGCAAATGTGTACTTATTCCAACTCAACAAAATACTTTGACTCATTCCCACTAAAACCAAAAAATACTCAAAGTTCTCTAACATGCATGTGTGTCTGCAATTAAGACTTTATTGGATGTTGGTTAATAATCTGATGTGACTCACTTATTCATGAGAGAGCAATATAAGAACTATGAGTGAGTTGAGTATTATTTAGTGTTATGCCCTGCTGATGATTTTTGATGTTTTGTTTACATTTTGTGTAAGAAAATGAAAGAGTTGAGTATTATTTTTTGTTATGCCTCTGGCAAAACAGTTTTTGTTTCGATTGGCACGTGTTGCTGGACATTTACAATTAAATTTCAATGAAATGACAATAAAGCTGAACTAAAAGTACTAAAGTCATTCCACAGCACTCGTGGTGTTTATTAGTGTTGTGAGTCATTATAGCATAGCACAATAAATCCATTCACTCAATGAGAGAACTGAGCACTGCATCGGTTCATATCAACATAAAAATTATTCTTGTTCATTCATTCGCTATGTGTACGACACACGAACGAGTATGAGTGGATATGAGTGGAAGTTTTTCTTTGACTTAAATCCACTTATACTCCTTTTTTGTGTTAGTCAACCAATGACTCAAAAACAAGAATAATTGCAGTTCTCTGATGTACACTCAGGGAAAAAATACTGTTATATCAAACAAATCATGGGTTGAAATAACAGATTTCACTGTTAAATACCATCCAACAAATGCAACTTTAAAATCAACAGTCAGTTGACTGTTGGTCTATAGAACACGAAACCCGTATAAAACGTACTTATTGATATTTTATCACTGTTTTGAAAATTGGCCGAGTGTGCTGACGTGTGCGTCTAGTACTCGAGCGTCCTAGGTTCAAATACCGGCAAAGCCAACAAACATTTTTTTTTATTTAAAATATTTTTTGTAAAATAAAAAATGATATTTGCAATTTTTTATTTGCAAGATTGTAAGTAACTTATTTTGAAGGTTATTTTTGACCAAACTATTAATGAAACAGAATTATTATTATTACAATTATTAAATTACAAATTTTGATAATTACACAGCTAGGGTTCGAACCCACATACCCCGCATGACAATCTAATCAGTGCACTTCCACTGAGCTATTGGCAACGATAACACTGTGACGCAATATTCAACTTTTTGACTCCAAACAAAAAAACACTTATCCCAGCCGAAAGTACTCGATGAGAGGAGAAAAGTAATTTCTGGATTTTGCTAGATTGGTTGCCGTTCGTTTTTTATGAGCCTCTATAGTTTTTTCGCCAAATTCGATTTTGAGCACTTTTTTGCAATTTTCTTCTATTTTTCGCATGGCCATAGCTCGAAAAATGCTGTGAATTTTTTTTTGCAGTCTTCAGCAAAGTTGTAGCTCTTGACTCGGCCAATAAAAACGCTGAATATATTAAGTCGGAAAAATTTCATCTTCATGCTCAAAACCCCAAAAATGTCGAAAAAATTACCACTTTTGTCACCGATTTTGTCCGTTTTTCGACTACAGCTCTTGAACTATTGAAAATTTTACCAAACAATCAAGGGAAAAATGTAGCCTATAAAATTATGAACAACTTTCCATTACATACTAACTTCATACGACCACCCCTTGATACGGATTTTGCCATACAAATGTAGATATAGCAAAGCCTCCATACAAACTATAGAGGCTCATAAAAAACAAACGGCAACCAATCTAGCAAAATCCAGAAATTACTTTTCTCCTCTCATCGAGTACTTTCGGCTGGGATAAGTGTTTTTTTGTTTTGAATTTTTGTGTTGCACTGTGTAATATAAATATAGCAAAACATTGATATCAAAATATTGAATTTTATGGGTGGTACCACGCCACTTTTTCCAAAGATCGCACAAATATGACAGTCGTAGGCCAAGACTCAATAGTTAGTTCATACCGAGTTTCATTGATGTGCGATTTATATACGAATGTAAAGCCGAAAATTTGAGTTCTTGCAAAAGTACCACGCCTCTTGCGAGATTAAGGGTAAAAACTACTTTACGACCTATTCTCATACCTAACAAATATACAAAACAAAATTCATTAAAATCGGTCCAATCGTTTCGGAGGAGTTCAAACACTAACACCGTGACACGAGATTTTGAAATGTCTGAAATGGTCTAAGCCAAAAATCAAAATTTTGAGCTATGACGGTCTTCTTCGATAAATGGGCGATATATTTTAAGTTATTTCAGCTTTGATATTTTGATGACGTCACCTACTATGGGTAAAGTTAGGTGAGGTTAAGTTGATGCGGCTGTCTCTCATGAGACACACGTAGGCCAATGAGACCCATTGCGTTAATTATTTTCTCTACTCTATTTGAACCGGTTGGAACCGGTTACGAAGCTAATTATTCGGTAGAGCGAATATTTTGAGAGGCCGTTTAGGTCATAGTACAACCAGCTACCTAGGAAAAGGTGGAAATTTTTGGCCAGCGCTGGGCATGTAAAACAAGATGTGGATGGCAGAAATCCTTATGTTTAAACTTCAGACATGGTTAGTCAGGCCAATTAAGCAGTGTTCTGTTAGAATGATAATATTTATAGGAGAGGATGATAACATTTATTTGCTCCCTTCTAAAGGAAATCAGTTCTTTTGAACGTTTCAAGTTCAGCATTGGCCAAACTTGACACGCCGTATAGCATGTGCTTCACATAGACCACCTGATGTGGGTCTTTTAAGGGAAAGCTCATATGTGAGTAATTTGCATGTGGTAAAAGGCATTCCATTTATTTCCATAGCTGTCAATAAATGTTTGGTAGTACCGTTTCGAGCCAGCTGCCTTGCAGATTCTTGGAAAGTCCTTAGTTCCGATTGGAAGACACTGCAATGGCCGGGGATCTTAAAGGCAAGGTTGATGTTTATTGATTTAAAGTCCTCGCTACTACTTTATCATCTAATTTTGATTCATAAGTATTGCTTTATATTGCATTGTCATATGTTATTGTTAGTTACACACTGATTTTTTTTGCTTATATGGCTATATAAGCTTAAGTGGTTCTCTCGAGGTTATACTTTCAATTAAGTTTTCTATCTTAGACAACACCCATGTATTTTGTCTGATTGGAGAAACGTAATTATTGTACATTCTATCTGATAAGGGATTTTTTTCAATTATAGCGATTATGGCCTGGAGAGCTGTTTCCACGAATTTTTCTAAGCATATCTTGCTGCTGAAAGTGGGTTTACTTAAATTTTTTGTCTCAAGTAAATATCTATTAATCTTTCGCGAGTTTTAAAAAGAAAAGTTGAGAGACTGATTGGTCGAAGGTCTTTTTGGTTAACATGTGAGATTTGTCTGTATATCTCTCATGTATTTGTATTTGTATATCTAAAGAGTTGCTAACAGCGGGTGGACGCTGCTCTTGTGTTGTAACATTAGCGTAGTTCTCACCCAATTTTTTCCAAATATCAAATTCAGAATACTTTTAAATATTTAAACTAATGGGTTAAAATATCAAATATCAAAACTAATAGACAATAAACCATGTTTCTTGGATCTATGAAGGCATTGATATTTTGATGAAATTGTGTCGGATATAGTGAACATTTTCGTTGATTTTTTCCGAATTTTAAACTCAACGTACATATTTCAAATTAAAGCTTATTTGAAAAATATTTAAAGGCATGAGCTAAGTTTTGGTGGATTTTAAAGTGATTTTAGCGTATTGATAAAGCCACATTGCATGGGAAGAAGACGTGGTTTTCATTTGATTTGGCTCATTTTCGAACTTGATAATTGTCCGTTTGTCTATCGACATGATTTAAGCCATTGCAGTTTAAAGTGTCAGTCAAAATAACACCCAAAAAAATGCTAAATTCCATAACATCAATCTTGAAAAATCATAGAAAAGTTAACATTTGTTCCTTAAAAAAAAAGTATTCTGCTTACAGCTATATAATTCTTCAGCTATTGTAGAGAACCAAGAAGGATATTTAAAAAAAAAAAATTTCCTGTGTTCCAATGTAAATATATTGAGTAAATCGATAAAAAAAAGTGATGCGCTTAAAATTGAGTTAAGCTTATGCGAGGGTTTTAGATACAAGTTTCGCAAAGTGCGTCGTGTACGGGTATTAGACCTGCGCTAGTTGTAAGATTTTCGAGTAACTCAGCTCTGTCTAATCGATAAATTTGACTAGAAACTCGTATTAAAAAACTCAAGTGTCACGTAGTTATTCGAGAAACTTGAAGTACATATCTCGAGTTATTGAGTGTTTTTACGTATCAGTGAAAATTCTCAGTAGAAAATTGACCCAAAAATATACTACATCAATAAGACGGTTTTCACCGCATGCAGCTGTGGTAGGTTATTCGGTGCTTCCTTCTTACCACTTCATGGTGAATTCTTCAAGAGTTTAGGTTTAGGACTACGTTGCTTTAATGATTTTCATGAATTTTTCTTAAAAAATAATTAATGTATATTATTTAACCAAAAATTTTAAATTTCAAATTTAGACTTAAATATCTCAGAGAAGAAACCCGACATACAAATGGTTAATACAGTATTAGATAGCATATTTAATTATCTGTCAGATGCCATACAAATTATTACTTTACAAGGAACAGTTTAGTATCTAGATAAGAAAAACTGGATCAAAGTCTAAAAAATACAAATAACCCTGTATCTCAAAAATTCGACCTATAAGGGAAAAACTAAGTATAGGCGTAGAAGCAGCGTAAACAGATCTTATAGAAAAGTAGTTCAGGTCTCTGGATAAAAAACCTTGTAGACTAGTGTTATCCAAAAGATCGTTTTTAAGATATTGCAGTCTGATCTTCGTGTGAATTTTGTTCCAACGATTCTTTGAATAAATATGCTCTTAAGTATTATCAAATTAAAATTCTGTTAAATAAATTCTGTTTTTGTTGGCATTGATAATGCAAAAGTTAGCGCGCTTACATCCGTTTGATTGAATAAGGCTATCGAATTTATAGGTAGTCAGTCTTATAATATGCCTTGGTATGCCCTTGGTCGTGACTAACTGTTTCAGGCTTTGAAAATTAATTATAATTCTGTAATTTTCAAAATTCATGCTTGGTAGTCCATGCCACGGAGTCCAGAGACTAGTTGCAGAAACGTTTTCTTTGAAATCTATGCATCCATTTTATAAAATATAGTTTTTGAACATTTAATTTATTTTTTTATAAAATTTAAGGCAAGTTAAGAGAGATAAAATATATTTGCAGATACGTATAATAACTATGCAAAATGTTGGAAATTATGTGTATAGGTCGTTAAACCGTTTAAATTAGAGCAAACTCTCAAAGTAGTATTGTATTGTGCATTTCGTCTGAGCTCATTCTAGAATTGCTCTAATTAAGTGTCTGTTTTCGTGTTGTAAATATTTTATATTATTTGTTTCTTTGTTTATATTTAAGTCATAATGTTTCTTAATTCTACAACATTTTTTTAAAATTATTTTATTTCTTATTTCATATTAACAAAACCAAAAAAAAAAAAATCAAAATCTTAATTATCATTTACCATACAAAAACAACAAAATTGAATTGGATTTGGTAACAAAACTTAAAACTAAAAACAAAATCATTATCTATACAATTGGTTATAAAAATTGGACTTGCTTTATCTGGGAAACTACCTCGTTTGCATACGGACAAAAAACAATAATGAAAAAACAAAAATAAAACAAAACAAAATTTTTTTAAAAAAATTCCAAAAATTTGAAAACACCAAAAACTGCATGCTTTGACATCAAAACCACCAAATCACTCAATGAATTATCAACCAAACTAAAGTTTTTGGAACCACTTCGTTTTCATTGACGGTTGAAGGCATGGGTCCCTATCCGCTAAGCGATAGCACAAATTTATTGGGTCCAAGTACAAGTGTTGCCGGCAGCTCAGCCTATCAGTACACAAACTATGGTACAAACATAAATACACCAGTTCCTACTCGAAAGTGTTACAACGATTACAATCGTGATAGCTTCCGGAGGCACTCGGCACACGGAAGAATGTGTACGTCAGCAGGTACAATTTTTCTTAATGCAAATACTAACATCAACAGCAACAACATCAGCAAAAAAAAAAAAAAAAACTTCAATAAAACAATTAATTATTTATTCAAAATGCAAACTGTACAAAAGCAACAAGTAAACATTTACACAAAAATGAGACAAAAAATATACTAACCAATCACCATATTCACTTATTAATAATCACCAGTGATAAGAAAACAATGCACTTTATTTACAAACATTTTTGAGTTAAAATAGAAAAAAAAAAACAATACTTTCACTTTGACAATGTCCCCAACGACTAAAACAATTTCCACTCAGGTCTAGGCTTATTTTAGTTTGAGTCAACAAAAAGTTTTCAAAATATTTTGTATGAATTCCTAAACTATTTTGAATAACTTATTAAGATTAATTTGTTCGATGTCAGATTTGTTCGTTATTAGAAAATTTCTTAAAAGAGCAATTCAAAATTGTTGCACTGAATCGATCTTTGTTAATCGTAAAGGATCAAAAAACAGACTAAATGTTAATATCTCGGCATCAACAACTTTTTAAAATTGACCATATCATGACCTTCTTTTCAAAACTTTTGCACTGAAACGAATATTGCCGATCATCAATTTTCTTACACTCAAGATCTATAGAAGTTGAAATTTGGTTAAAATCGAACGATTTGTGAGGTCTATAACCCAGCATCCAGATGTGTTTAAGGAATGTGTGTGAGGGACCATTGTTCACAGATTCTCTGAGCATTTGAAACGGTGTGTCCTGTGTAATTTTTTCATATTAGATTCCATCCAACATTGACCTGATTATACTTTTACTAAGAATTTCAAACGAAATGATGGATGTGTATTTATAAAAATTATCGTCCCAGCACCATTCTGAGAAACAGTCCAAAACCGTTCTCAGACCTACATCCAGAAACCGTGGCAAAACCATCAGTTTTTCACATTCAAATTGTTCAATTTCAGCACCTATGAGGTGAATGAGGTGCACTCGTGGAGGTTTTTTGGTCCATAACGAATCCCTCTGTTTATTATTTTCAACCCGTTTAGCGAAACCTTTTTATGCTTTTACTAAACTTCCATATGTCTAACAGTGGTGTGTCCTCAAACTGCTCCAAATCTTTGAAAAATCCGTTTCCTTCTTATCGTAGTAGATGATTCTGTAGATTTGTTGATTCACACAGAAAGTTATTGATTGTTTCCATTTATTCCGGATCACTAAAGCTTCGAAAAAGTTTGGAGCTTTAATACCAATCCTAACAGGCCACTGCCTCATTGGTGTGATGGCCAAAAGGATTGGCATTACAGTACTACACTTTTTTCGATTGGGCATCACATCGATGAGGCTGTGACCTGTTAGGATTCCCACCAGTCTCCATATTTCCCGTTTACACAAGAGCTGAAGGCTCTTTGTTCTGTTCTCGTTTATTCTGGCCAGAACCTTCTAGATATAGTGCAGTCACTTCTGAAGCCCAGTTTGTATTAGCATTATCTCTGGCTTTGAGGTTAATATTTATTTTGACGACGTCTATTGGACTGTACACGTCTGTAATCGGTCTGTTTGTATCTATCGTTACTCCACATCTTGCTTGTGGAGAGCTTACTAGCTTATCTGATTTGTTATTCCCTTCAGCAGAGATTAACATTGTGGGTATAACAGACATTGCTCAGGACTTGTTTACAATTTAGTACCGTTCGGGCTGTTGTCGTTTTGTTTTCCAGCACGTTGATGGCCGCTTGGCTATCTACAAAAATTACTATCCTTGTGGGTGTTCGATTTTTGCTGTGAATAACCTGTGCTTCATTTTCCATCACATAGATTTCTGCCTGAAAAATACTGCAGTGATCAGGAAGTTTTTGAGACTCCTTGATCTGTAGCATTTCGCAAAACTCACTTTATCCTGTTCCGTTCTTAATTTTGGAGCCATAAGCGTAGAATTGGAGATAACCATAAGGTTCCATAGTCTTATCTTCCCATTCTTGTCCTGCTGGGAATGGATGTGCTATATTTTGTACCGAATCTCGCTCTAGGAATGATATAGTCGGTTGTTCCTTTTGATTCCTCAGTTCCATAGAACTTTTCTATGGGAAGAAGATGTAGCATCATTTCTAGACTCGCTTTTGGCACGTCTATGGCTTCTGTGACTTCTATGCATTTGCCAAAGAAGGGAAGATATAACTGCTTCCTGTGGAGTGCCTCTAGTGGTATCTTTCTTACCACACTCAACCCCATTTGTGCATTTTTACGTTTGATATTTAGCATTTTATTAATCCTTCGGTAATCATGCTATTAACTTTTTGTTTTCACTAAAGCATTTGTTAAAGATTCCATGTTCACAATGTTAATTGCGCCTTCGATATCTAAGAACGTTGCTAAAGTGTATTTTTTGTGATGAAAGATTCTTTCTATGACAGAAACCACATTGTCCAGTGCTGTCTCCGCTGATTTACATTTGAGAAAGGCGTGTTGTGCTCTATAGAGGTTAGTATATTTCAGAGATTCTCTTATGTGCAGATCCATTATTATCTACAGCGTTTTCATCAGAAACGATGAGAGACTGAGAGGCCTGCAATCTTTTGGTGTAGAGTGTATCGGCTTTCCCGCCTTGGAAATAATTGCTACTCTCACTACTCTCCAGATTTTTGGAACAAAACCTATTCTGAGACAACCGATAAAGATTGTCTTAAGCCAGGGTATGATACTGGGAAGGGCAAGAATTCTGGCAAGAATTTGTAAAGATTCTATATCATTTCTGCGCTGCTGGTAGCTCTGTTTTGATCCGGATCTTTGCAAGCTGAAAAATGAGTTTCCATGAGTAGCGATAGCGTTTCTTGGCTGGATTCTTCCCATGATCCGTCAGGCCTTCTAAGATATCCCAGAACCGACTGGTCTTTTGATACCATCTTACGAAGTCTGACAGCTTCACTTGTGTCCCCAATGGGCCCGCAGAAGTATTGTATTTCCTGCTCTAGCATTGCTAAGAATGGCTTTCCGGTGAAATTTTCTGACTTGCGTTGGTGTCTTCTTAATGTCGCATCATTGAGGTTTTTGTCATTGAGACTTGGGACAATTTTTGAAAGCCTTGTTAATTTTGTTTTGTGAAAAACTCGACTGCACTGCCAATAGATACATCGTGGGAGAAATATTATGTATCTGGATCTGCAACTATCGTTTATCCAGTTTTTTTCACACGGTTCCTTAGTTGTTTGTTTATATGAGAGTCGCAATTAATAGTGAAGAGAATCTTAAAGTGGTCGGGAAACAACTCCTTTCGTGATACGTTCCAATCATCAACTGTGACCTGTTCCTTATTGCTCTCTAAAGTTAAGTCGATTATATTTTGGCTGATTCTATTCTGAAAGGTTGACCTATTGCCTCTATTACATAGAATAAAATCTGTGGAAATTATAAATTTGAAAAAAGACTCACCCCTTTTATTGATTTCGGCACTGTCGAACCAATTATCAGCAATGTCCTGCTGGTGTCAGCATGGTTTGCCAACTCACAGACTGTTTGCAGTGGTGGGTTCACATCTTCATAGGGCATGTCCGTGGAGCAACGAATAAGGTGTGTTGCTCCTGCTTTTTCGCTGGTTGCCACTATGTCGCCATTGCTGAATGTAGGGGGAAAAACATGTTAAAAGATTTGTTCACTAATATACAGTTCCTTAACTTAACTTCACTTGTAGAATGAAGCAGGTTAAACTGTTTCAGGCCTTGTAACATGTTGTTGATTATCCAAGATTCCTGTATTAGGGCCACGTTACCCTCGGACATGCACAGCATCAAGTCGTCTATCGCTGCTTTGCAGTAATGCAGGTTGATTCCCACCACTTGCAGCTCCTCCTTCTTTCGGCTTTTGATAATCCAGCCTCTTCACCTTAATGGTTCCGAGGCCAAATTTGAGCATGTCCAATTGCTCATTAAGACAGTTTGTGGTCGCAGCGTCTGCAGAGAAGAGAAGAATATTCCCTTTCAGCGGCCTAAGTTGCTTCCACTCTTGAATCTTCGTGTCTTTATTCTGCACCGCCAACATGGCTGCACTGAATGGCTGCATCCTCATGCAGGGTAGGAGGCAGTATCCATGCAGCTATCTTGTAGGGGAGCGGAAACGCGGACTAAGAGATCACTTTCAATTTAGCTTTTCCAAATTTCACCAAGATTGGCAATGGTTTTGGTCAGGAACTAGAGTGACTTCTTCGTTCCGCATCCGATGATTTTTATAATCCACGGGATCACCGTATCCGACGCTGGCCATCATATCTTTGAGTATCTCATTTTTCACAAGCAGCCAGTTCTTCCCCGTCAGCGAGCTGTCCGAGTCCGTCTCGTCAATAATAGCTACTTGAAGCTCTTCCGGCGATTTATCAAAGCTAACCTCAGCTTTTCTGCGCTTGGAACAACTCGCAACGACCTCGTCCGCAGATCTTTGCCGCTTTGCTGAGGATCCAGAACTGCGCGGAGTTCTTTTATGTTGGGTGAATAAAGGGTTAACAGTAAAAAACTGATACTATAAGTCAACCATCTGAGTTACCACTATTAACTAAGACTAGCAACTAAGAAGTCTTGAAATTCTTTTGAAGGTCGTTGTAATAATTTCGTAGTTGTAAAAACAGGCCTTTTAGTTAAATTTTCAAATTCAAATTCACAACGAATTTCGATAACATTTTTTATAGAAAAATTTTCGGTAGAATCTGAATATCTTAATGTTTTTTTTCGGTTGTTCTCAGTTTTTCTGTAACAAAAAGTTCAGAACAAAATTTTAGACAAGTTTTCATGGACAAAAAGACTCAAAAAAAAGACCTTTATACACCAACACAAAAATATCGATACATCCAACATATAAGGTGGTAACTCTATTTATAAAGTTTTTCAGGATGAGTTTTATCGGGTTTTTGATATAAAAATAAAGTTGAAAACCAACATTTTAATTCGGTTTTTCATTTTTAAAGTTCATGTACTCAGTTTCATTTTTATGTATAATTATTGAGTATCAGCTGATATTTTGAAAGTATCGATATAAAAAAATGCACTTAAACCATTAATGCATACTTGCAGTTAATATGAATCGTAAATGTGCCAATAATGGCACATAAAATTATAGGTAATGTTCAGTAAAAAGCATATTTAATATTTATTGCAAAAAAAAAAAATAATAAAAAAATTATAATTTCATACATATATCAATCATGTCATTAACTTAAGTTTATCAAAACTTATAATGAAAAAACTTTGCGAATAGCACATGTGTTGAATATTAAAAAAAAAAAAATAACTTTAAAAACAGCATGTTCTCTCTTATTACCGTTATGTTTAAATAGCATGTTGCATTATTGGCCTGGTTACTTTCTTTTGCACGCACCTTTAATATATAATTTCTAGTTTTTAATAACTTTTATATTAACATTTTTTTTTTCTCAAGTAGTTTTGCTAATGATTTTGAACAAAACCAAATTTGAAAATAAAAACTAAAAATAATCTTAAATGCAAAAAAATGCTAAAACTTCTCTGGAAAAAAAAATATATTATTCTAAGCTATCTATAAAAACTGCAGTAGATCATTTTAAAGAGTAAAAAGTAATAATAAAATAAAATTTTGATTTGCAATGAACGATAGAAGAGAGATAATTGATTGTAAAGTAATTCTAAAATTTAGTGTGTTTAATAATACTGAAATTTTTTTCTACCTAAAAACTCCGGAAGAACACAAAACGAATTCTTTTAACATCCCACAAACAGTTCAGCACTACAATGACATATAAAAAAGGGTCATAAGTCATGACCCATTGGTAAAAATACGTTGGTGATCCTATTGTAATGAAGTACTGTAAGTAGAATAACTGATTTGTGTTACTAAAGCCCGGGAGTTTCTTTTCATTGTAAGTGCAACAGTTGGAGCTCATTCATTCTTCATGTAGCTACAACAATTTCTTAACAATATGTTGTAAAGTGGAGAATATTTGTACAAATTTTATAATTGATGGTTACACTCGAGTTAATGTTTAATAAACATAATCTTTAAAGATTTATTAATTATAAATTCTTGAATTCTGGCTAAAAGGCCATTGATACATGCATTAATACGTAGAAATTCTTGTGAAACTTATGGATCGCGTCCTTTGGTTCTTTTCATTGTATTCTCTTCCATTTGCGTTGTATTTTTGACATAGCTCACTTATTTCTTGTAAGCCAACGCATCATAAGCCACGTGTATTATAATAGCATTATTAACAATAACCCACCCTCCACAGGAAATTTATACAATTAATAAATCCGTTCCTTGCCTAAATAAACCTTGATTTGAACATTTAAAATGATCTACCTGCAGGCATAACATCCACACCAAATAGCAAAACCTTAACTTATTCATTATTTCTACCCATTTCTACCAAATAGCTGCATCCGAGCGCTGTTTAGAAGGCGGCCGAAATACACAGCAGGGCCGGAACGCTGCCTCTGTGCCCCATCACCTTCGTCAGCAAGTACCTGTTTGCCAGAACAGCGGGCCTTGACTGAGGAACGCCTCACCTCCTGAAACTGCCAGCCTACACTCAACGAACGCTGAACAACAATCATTGTCATCGTCACATCAACAACACCAACAGCAACAAAAACAACAACAACAACAACAACCACATCAGCATTCGCAGCAACAACATCATCACGTACATTGTAGCTATGAAAAAGAAGTTGTATGTGATGAGTCCCAAATGCACCAGCTTCAACATCAGCATCAGCAGCACCAACACGATCAGCGACAACTCGACGATCATCAGCCACATTATCACACACCAATCGATCAGCTGCAACAAGCACCATCATCACAGTCCCAACAGCAGCAGCAGCAGCAGCAACAATCACGCCTTCAGCATCAACACCAACACCATCAGCAACGCAAGCAGCACAGCCACAGTCCGTATCACAGCCGGCACACATCGCCGCACAGCCATCACTCGCACAGCTTGCATTCATCACCGCATCAGTCGCACCCGCACGTGCATGAGTGCAACAGTAGCGATATGCGTCGCGGCAGCATAGATTCACCGGCACGCAACCATCATCAACATGCCATCAACAACACAAACTCATCGCACTCATCTCATCATCATCATGTTCATCGTCGACGCAAGCGTCAAGCAAATAATCACCATCACTCAAACGGTACGCACAGCGGTAACTCTAGTGGCAGTCATGCTGCCCACAGCAGTTATCATGACCGCTCTTCATCATCGCGCCAACATCAACATGGTAGCAGCTGTTCGCGTCGTCATCGCTCTGCCACCGATGTCTCGACTACCTCGATCAATACTTGTCACGAGCCACTCTGTGCCGATCGTGAGGTGCAGGAGATACTGGTGCGCAAAAATTGCTGCATTTCATCACGTACCGAATTGGCGCAATACTTTGCCGAAGACTTATATGGCACTTCGCGTCGACCTTCGTCTTGCTGCACCTCATCTGACTATTGTTACCATACAGATTCCACCAGTCTTTATGGTTCACGTTCATCACTAAGTCGCAACAACTCCATCAAATCAGCCTCGGTAGCTATGCGCAAGAAGCGTCTGCATCAACGACAGCCCAGCTATACCTCGATCTCGCTACGTGGTCTCAATGCAAGTCGCCCAAATTCGCAGTTAGGCTCGCTGACTTCAATCTTTGATCGTGCCAAACAAATTGCCGAGAGCAGCGGTGCAGTTGATGTCGGTTCGGGCAAATTGATTGTGTCACCATCTAAGGTAACAATCGAGCGACAATCATCCTCAAAAGATGCGCTTAACAAAGAGTTGCCTGACTATGCCTGCTCACCATCGCCAATACGCTGGAGCTTCTTGGCGGACGGCAAATCACCAACAGAATTTGAGGGTGCAGTAGGTGGAGGTTCTTTGGAAGGTACAACTCGCATCCAGGAGCACAAACAAGAACGTGCTTATGAAGCAGAGCGTGAGCATTGTCGACACGAACACCCTGTCGACTATCAACCATCGATACTCAATAAACGCAAGTTTTCGCACGACGAGCGTCCAAGTACTTCGAGTGCCTCACGCAAGTGTCGCGAAAGTCCCTTTAGCTGCGACTTTGAGGAATCGACAACGGTGCTTTTCCATCAGGAGGGCGAGGCTTTTAACAACTGTTGCAGCAATTACATACAGTGCAACACATATCTCGATCAGGATCTGCAGATCACCAGCGAAGACATACACCAATATCTCTCCAAGGGCAACCAGCAGATTGGAGACATACTCAACAACTCAAAAAATTATCCGTTCCAACCCAGCAATGCACTCGAGTTCCAATATAAAAATAACTTTGCCAATAATAACGGTACCACGCCCTCAGAGACTGGTGATAGCGTACGCGGCGGCTACGACGGACGCTTTCGGCGTAATTCTAGCAAGGAAACAAACTTAAACCAAAATGCCGTAGGTGATGCCAGTGGCTGTGTCACTTCGTCTTGTGCCAGCACACCGCTTTCACCTACTGACATCAATCTTTCGTTGAGTTCCAACAATATCAACATTGTCTTCAACACCTACACCGAAACCAATGCCAACGAAGTAAAGTTCATTAACACCACTCGCGATAATGCGGTATCCGCGGAAGCACACCATACCGGCTACCTACCGTACACATTTCCAAGCTACGACTATACCAACATGTCGGCCAACTTGTCATTGTTCGACAAACCTATCGGCATCGATGCTATACCGAATACTGCAGATGGTGCAGGCTCATCGAGCACTACTGGCACTGATGGCCAGCATTCTTCTTCGTTGCAGTCTCTAGAGCCAGGACATGCATTTGTCGTTAATTCCTTCGACTCGTTCGACGCAGCATCCGAGAACAATTTGCTGTCGAGACGTAGCAGCTGTCAATTTTCACCAGCAACACCACGATCACCGTTATCACCAGGCTCACCAGCTACCACTTCATCCATATCGGCATCAATCGATCCAGCGTATCATCAGCAATATTACCCGAGCGGAGGTGGTGTTAGACAGCACCGCTCAACGGCACACTCACCAAGCATGGCACAACAGCACGATCCATATCGCTATCCTTCACGCCATTACCATAATCATCATCATCATCATCACCATTTCACAGAAGGCTTCAAGCTTAGCAATGCTTTCAAGCGAGTGCGCAAGCGTGCACGCAAATATGCAGATCTTCTGCGGAAGAAATAGAATGAGTGCGCAAGCATTTAGTTTGTCTCTCTTTCTCTCTTCCTTTCTCTCTCTCTCTCTCTCTTTCCGATAGATTCGCCATACTTTGGACGCCGGTTTGTGGTTGTGGCTCTGCGCCGGAAGTCCAAGAGTCTGGGAGGCCAGCAAACTTAAGAGATGTCTAGAACTCATCATACTGTTGCGAATACTGGTCTACGTAATAAGCAATCTATGAGGAGGATCGAATAACGGAGAGGCAATCAAATACGAAACGAAAGTTAGAACTGCAGAGAAAATTTTTCAATCCAAAAAGACAAGCAATAAAAACACGTTTTTAGTCATTTACATAACTTCATGTGCATCTATTCACACACACACACACACACACACACACACATATATATATCCATAAAAACATTTAGCAAATACATACGTATATAAATAAATATTAATATTTAAGTACTAAGATTTCTTATACAGTTATTTTTAATTTCTCACTGCCAAAGAATTTTGCTCTATTTAACTCGATAGGAATAACTTAAAAATCGCATAAGTATGGCAACGCTATGCGTGCGTTTAAGATCATTTGTTGTCAAGCACGATCAAAGCTGGTGTTTATCACACTCATACACACACATATATAATCCCACACACACACACACACACAAACACTCAAACTTATGCCTTGCATTGGACAAGCAACTAATACAAAAGAAAAAAAAAATACAAAATTTATAAAAAAACAAAAAAAATAAAACAAGTATTAAAATCACACAACGACTATTTTAAAAATATTCAAGTTACATTAAAGATGAAAAAAGAAAACCAAAACAACAAAAACAAAAACAATATAGATTCTTTATAATATAGCGAACAAATTTAGTACATAATAAAAACAAACTATTTAGCGTGTTACAAACAAGAAATACAAAAATAAAACATAGAATAACCAAAAAATAAGAAACATAAAAATTGTTGGCAAGATCAAAACGATTAAAAACTAAGTAATAATTAAGAAATCTGAAAATATGCAATGACTCTACCAACCACAACCAAGTCATAAAAGTGTCATTAATTTACATCTAACATACAACTTCCACACAAGCTCCTCCCATCACCCACATCCACATCCACATCCACATCCAAATAATAAGAAAATATTCTATATTTCGTCGAAACTTTTACATAGTTTTAATTTTTTACACTTCGTGTGCAACTTCGCCGGCGTCGTTTCTACACTTGAAAAACATAACACATCGTCATTTTTGACATCTACAAGAGCAACGTTATTCACGTTCTTAACGTTATTTAAGTAGAACTAAAACCAAATCGTGTTAGTTTAACTATTTAAAAAATAACAAATCAAATACATATTTATATAAAAATTAACTAACATTTACCTAAATATAAATAGAAGAAATTTTGCAAAACAAACATATAGAATAAACTGTGAAATTCTTTTATTAATTTCAATTGGACGCAATTAATTCTCTTTTAAATATTAACAGTCAGTTGCGAAAAAATATCTTATTTTTTAACTTTAAATTTAAAATCCTTAAAATTATTTGGTAGTCACGAAAGTTCCGAGACGAAAGTAATTTTTATAGCAATCTTACAAAAAAATGTAACCCAATCAAAAGCGATTCGATCGAATGATGACAAAATCTCAAGGTTTGTATATTTAAAACAATCTCACTTTTTATATTCTTCGGTAATGAACGTGTATATCTCGAGATTTTGATGAACTTTGTTCTACTTAGGCCTTAGGCCTTGTTCAAAAAACTTACCCATAAGGAAATCTTGTCATGTATTGGAATGTGTCTTAACATGTATCACCTCTATGTACTATACATTCCAGAACGCATGATTTTTTTACACGGTGATGTCATAGGAAAATCATGCATCATAAAGAATGTAAGAAATATCCCATGGTTTTATCATGAATAAAATTTTTGTTAAAAAAATATGTACTTTTTCTTACATGACTAAAGAATGCTTGTCATTTGGCAGATCTTATTCATATCAGCGTTTAAAAAACTTAAAAAATCTTCAGTTGCTTTTGCTTTTACTTTGCTGTGCTTATCGAAAATCGAACAGCAACAGCAAAAGCAGCAGAATTAAAAATAATTTGTTTTACTGCGTAGTGCTACGAAAGAAATTATTTTATTGCTTTGCTTTTCATTTTGCTTTTCTTATTTGTCGCAACACTACGAAAACAGCAATTCATTTGCTTTGCTTCGTTTTGCTGAGGAATGAAAATAGTTTCAGCAAAACAGCAAAAGAACAGCAGAACAGCAACAATTTGCTGCGATAGTGCTACCTACAGTTTTTCAAAGTAACAACATGCATACACGACTGCGCACAAGTCTATATATTATATAAAAAACATGAAAATAGACATGTGCCTCTGAAACGACGCAGCGTAGAAACGACGAAGAAGAAATCACGAAAGCCAAACGAATACACAACATCCGAAAGCAAAGCAAAACTTAGCTGCTTAATTACTGCTGCTATCGTAGTGCTGTGACAAATAAGAAAAGCAAAATGAAAAGCAAAGCAATAAAATAATTTATTTTGCTTTCGTAGCACTTAGCAGTAAAACAAATTCTTTTTAATGCTGCTGCTTTTGCTTTGCTTTTCAAAATTCACACATCAAAGCAAAATGAACAGCATAACAATGATTTTAAAAACTGTCGGTAGCACTACCACAGTAAAAATTTCGTTGCTTTTGCTATTTTGCTGAAAGCAATTTAAACCCTGATTCATATCATTGAAACAGCGAACCTGTTCTGCTGACGCGTAGTATACAAGGGCCCTTTGATAATGCCGTGAAAAATGAAACAACGAATGATTTTTACTTCAAATAAAAACAAAACCTTTCCGGCCGATAGCACTGTCGTCAGCTTATTCGGAGCACGTTCGGTCGTTGAAGTCCACTGTTTCGACCGTTCTTTTGAAGTGTAGAGATAAATCTATGTTTTGTTCACAGTAACTAATCGATGGAAAAATCCTTCTGACTTTGTTCAACATCGCCAAACACACCTTTGAATCATTCACACGTTCGCTTTTATAGTCGAGAGAGTTAGCAATCGCGGCACCCATCTTGCGGATAATTTGTTCATATCCAAATGATTTCGAAAAATGTTCGACATCCTTTCGTCTGAGATGCCTACGGTCTCAAAAATCTCGAGCACTTTAACTGCGCGATCGTTCAATACGATATCGCGAATCTTAGTGACCATTTCTAGTGCGCTGACCTCATTTGGGCTTCCAGAACGTTCGCTTGTGATGGAACGACCGTATCGGAATACAATAAATCGCTAGTGAATCATTCCAATAGATGATGCAAACAGTACCCATAGTATTAATCAAGCCTTTCCTTGGTTTGGCTGATGGTGTTTTTTGCTCAAAAAGTTATGCTTGATGAGCACACGAAATTCACTTTTTTTCCATTTTCGCCAAAATTCACAAGATCGTCTGCTGTCAATGGCTGCCAAACACATACTTAACGTCACAGCGAGCTGAAATTTTGACAGTAGTCTATTAATAGATGGTTGTTGACAGGATCAGTGTTGCATTTAAAGTTACCCTCGTATATTCACGATTTAAGGATCGGAATTAGTTGAAGTCCAAAACGTGCGAATTTCTATTTTGTGGCTTAGGAAAGCCCCCTAAAAGAGCTGCACGGCACGCAACATAAGGCACTTGAAGTCATAAACACATTTTTCCCCTTAACCCTGGAAGGACATGCAATGACGACGCATGGCTACATTATATCGTTTTTCTTCCTTGTTTTTGTTTGCTTTGTTCTTATTTTTCCTATAGCACCAGTCAAAGTCTAGCTTGAACATATGCGCAGACGTAGAACCGAAAAATAGTTTATAAGTATGGTTTTTAAAAATTATCGTCGTCGAAACGACGAAGCATGGCTTTTGAGTAACTTTTTGAGTTTCATATTTTGGGTTTTTTGTTTGTAGTTTTTGTATTAATATAACGATTTTTATTGCTGGAACGCAAAATCTGCAGCCAAAAACATATATAAATGTTAAGAAAATTTAACAATTTTTATCGATGTGTGACGACGACAACGAATCCAGTGATGAACTTGATTGCTTCAGCGCTCGCTTTGGTACAGTGGAGGCTAAAAAAAAATCTGAGTTACGACATGAACAGTCATCCGTATTATAATAATGATCAGACTGATGAAGTGGTCATTCTCAGCAAAACTTTGGGTGATCAAAAACTAGTCAGAGGGGCTATGATATATATACTATCATGAAGGTGTACCTCTTATTAAAGGAGACGTCGATGCATTTCATCAAATGTACAGTGTTCTAAGCTGTTCACGCAGACTAGTGTGAATTAATATGAATGAAAAATATGAATTTTTTCTAAAATAACTTCAAGAAAAAGACCCTCGATCACGCGAACTACATTTCCGAAAAATTAAATTTTGCCCTAATAAAGCTGATAACTTAGGGTTCCCACTTAATCGAAGGAGGCACGAAATCAATAGTGTTTTCCCAGCTGAAAACCGAAATCTTAAAGAAACATATTCTAAAAAAACACGACACACGAAAAAAATTATCCTGCGCAAAATGTGGGGAGCATAAAATAGGGCTTTGTGCCTGTTGCCTATAGTATTACCGCATCCATTTAAAAACTTCATCTGATTAAAATTTTGAACTTGGTTTTAAGGATAAAAATTAATTTTATATATAATGTATGCTTAAAGTATTTAATATTTTAATTTGTTATATGAACCTCTTTTAAAAAAAGCCAAATGAGCTCAAACAGAAAAAAGTTTATTTTCTACTTAAAACTATTATAAATACATTTGTTTTATATGTTCTCTTATTCTAAATAATACAATTAATCAAAAACAAGTGATTTCTAAAAATTTTTCCGCATAGGACATCGGAAGATGCCTTTTAAAAAATGGTGTCGTCGATTCGACGAAGCATGACCTTAATGTATAAAAAAATAAGCATGTCCTTCTAGGGTTAAAAATCGGATAATTATAGCCTGCCCTTTATCCAAACATTAAGAAAACTGTGAGCAAAATTATATGCTTTTTCATCAGTCTATGTTATATATCTGTGTCGACAAAGGAATACCAGCATCCAAGACGAGTTTGGACAAAGTAAGGTTATTACTTTCATTGCATTCCTGGCAACAAAATAGACAAGTACGCAAATTTTTATGGTTGTACCTTGAAAATGAACAAATCTTAACAGCTTCAGATTTAGATTTAGAAAGAAATCTAAACAGCTACAGATTTAGACTTAGAAAGAAATCAGGGTTCCCTGATTTTAAGTAGCGACTTTAGTCATTAAAATGCTCTCCGGAAAATTACTTTAGCTGTTATTCATTGCCACCACAGATATATTACATTTCTTCTCTCGATCTTTTACTCAACAAATTCTCGCAATATTTAATTTATTTGGTTAGACCTCATGTGGTAATATTGTTTTCACATCTGCGATCTCGTATACCACACGTCAGCCATTTAAACACAGATTCGCTAGTTTAAGAGTATGTTTTCCAGTTTGGCGAACTTGTTGGCAAAAATTATTGATCAATCTCTATCCAAAAGGCAAAAAAAAAACAAAAAACTTTGTAATCTTTATGCAGCCAGGATTGAAGTTAAACATGAATTACCATGGGCAGAACATTTTGATGCTTTAAGGACGATGTGAGAAATGTTTGCCACTTGTTCTATTCTATTTGCTAGTACTCTATTAAAGTTGCATACAGTATATGTTATACCTTAGTGTGGATTGTTATTTCAAAAATAGTGAGCAGGTGTAGAGGACTTGGAAAGCGTTTTTGCATTACTTGCCCCACACAAAAATAATTTTATTTCGAGGGAAGAAATATTTTTTTAAGAGTACATTTCTACTTTTCTCAAATGTGACAAGCAGATTCTGTAATTAAAACGCTAGCTTTCTCAAAAAGGTTAATGCCGCCGTATTTTTTCCCACACGAGTTCACAGAAGTGAAAGCCACTTTAGAAGCTCATGTAGTTAGACTTCATTAGAATACCAGGAACTAACAGCTCGATGTGAATTATGAACTGAAATATTAAGCTGCAAGTTTCAAATTTTTGTAATCGAGTTTTTTTGTGTGCTTCGCTTTAATCATTTGCGAAGTATATTATTTGCGAGGCTTAACTTCGTATAATCCCCGTAAATTGTTACGAGGCGAAGCCGACATCTCTCCCTCGATTATACTTCTTACTTACGTACTTGGGAACTTGAAAAGACAAAATTCAACTTTTTGTGTGTTAGCTCTGTTTTGCGGAGTTCGCTTTAAGCTCTTGCGAAGTATTATATCGAAATCTTGGTAGAATAACCCCTTAAAATCCTCGTAAAAATAACTGTATAACCGTTTATTGTTTTAACATTTTTTTAACAATATGATAGAAATCAACAAATATTTAACAAATTCCGAAAATTTCAAATCTTTTAAGGTTCATAGTATCTCGACAAGCTAGTTGAATGTTGAGTTCTTATATTTATTCGGCAGATAAAACTTTCTAAAACAAGTCGAAAAATTTAACAACTTAAACTATTCCGCGGGCTCATCAATACATAAAAATGGCAGAAACGATGAAGTTTGTAGCTATAGCTACATAACTAAAAAAACAACCCCAAACTCATACCCCTCACCACAGCCCACTTAAAAATCCTCTAATTATTTTGCATTTAAGAAAATGACTTGTTTTTATCAATAAAACAATAATAAAGAAAAAAAAAACAAACTAAAAACCAAAATATTTATAAATAAATTTAGAACGCACTTTTTTATTAGAATTAATGTAAACGTAAACTATTATTATGTAAAGAAAATTTTTGATATAAAACGAATTAAATAAAATTTATGCAATTTAATAAAAACAAAAAAAAAAAAATTGAAATATTCTAAATTTATATACGAAGCAGTTAGTTATTTTGAAAAAAGAAAACAACAAAAAAAAACAAAACAATAGAAATTAATTCAGAAGAATAAAACAAAAACAAAAAAACCAAAACCGTTCGAAATTTATGTAGTTTAAGAGAAAAGTATTAAAAACCAAAATGTTCATGATATAAAGTCCGATGTAGTAAAAAAAAAATTAATTGAAAATATTAGTGAAAATCGCACTAGTTAATAATAACTAGATAATATTAGTTAATTTTTACAGAAACTACGAAAAACTCAAGTTAAAGAGTAACAATATTGTTTCTGTTTATCATAATTTGCAAACTTAGGGCTTTTATTTTTAAGTTATTATTATCTTGATTTAAACTTGAATAACCCAAACATATAAAACAAGCAATGATTTCATATTCAACTAACAATAAGTAGATCCTAACATAATCGATCGTATTAAAAATCTAGTCATAAATTGTAAATAATTATATATTGTTGAACATATTGTAGTTAATTGTGTAAAATATATCTTAGGATGTTGCACTAAATTATATGTTGTGTACGTCTTTAGATACAATCTGTTGGAGCAAATGTGTAGTATGAGTGGTTTGAAGGGTTTTTTTATCATATATGAATGTAAAATATTTCGTCATTATTTAAAAATATTTTTCTCTTAAAAAAAAAAAAAAAACAAAAACTATTGTCTTCCATTCAGTTATTTTTAAACTTAAATTATATGTTTATTTCATGGTTATTATTTAAAGTTCTATAACTGCGGTTGCCATTGCTGTGAATGATATATTTTCTTCAAATAAAAGATATAAATATGTTGTCAATTTTTTTTATCTTAAAATGATCTTTAATCGTTTATCCCAAAATTGAAAATTTAATACATGATTATTATGGTATAAAAAAATTTTTAATTGACCACATTACAGAAGAGTGTTCAATACTCATTATTTTTCTATTAATAAAAGTTTGGTTAAAATAATATCTATTTTAAATATTCAAATATTATTGCTTTAAATTTCTTTTCTATCATATTTATACAGTTTGGACATCCACTTTATTTTATTTTTATTTTGTATGTATGCGATATATTTATGTTTCAAAGATATGGTTACCGTAGTTATACCTTCACTCTTTTTTTTACCTTCACTTTTTCAACAAAAGAATGATTAAATTATAAAGAAAAGTTATACAAGTTGTTTACTTAAAACTTAGTTATTTAAACTGTCAGAATTGAATTAAAAAAAAAATCATTCAAAATTTTATCCTTAAACTTAGTTTCTTACTTTTCTGATTTTTTCTATAGTTTGGAATAGATGAAAGGACCTTTGAATTTAAGCATAAGTTGTAAATATAATTAATTATATGCTAAAAACAAAACAAAAAAACATAAATTCTTATATTCTAAATTAAAATTAAATTTAAAAATAACAGCACAAACATTAAGTTCTCTGTCTATCATAAAATAAGCTGACCAGATGTTATCTTTTTTAGAAAAAGCATGTTGCTTGTCCATCTTTTTTCCTCACTACTTCGTTACACCGACCAACGGTTAATTGTGTGTTTGTTATTTATTATTGCTATTTGTTTTTAACTAGCAATAAAACCTAAGGATTTAAATATAACAACACCGCTTTGCAAGACTATAAGTAAGCATATCAGTGTTGCACAAACTGATGTTGTGCTCAATGTTTTTATGAAAAAGATGTTGAAATTGTTACTTTTATGCCTAGAACGTCAAAGTTCCATTGAATTTTAATTTTTTCATTTTTTAAATGACAACAACAATGCCATTTTTAATATTAAAACCCATAAATTTGTTTAAATTAAGCTAGCTTGTCTTGAAATGAACTTCCAAAAGCTGACTTCAAATATGCTTCTTTGAGGTTTTAAGCATTTAGAATAGTAAAATGCAAATCATGCTTAAATTGAGGCACAAGTTGATTTAAAGGCAGTCTTTAAAATACGCTTCACTTTTTAGAGTGTAGTAATGATGAATTTTTATATATTTCAGTACAAAGTCGTAATTTTTTTTTTATGAAACCAACTCATTTTCGGAAATTTTTAAATCTGGTTCATCTGAGTCCAGTTTGATGAAAGTTTAAAAATTGTTCAGCTTTTTTGTGAATACATGCAGGCATAGTTATTTCTTAATTGTTTGGACTAAAAGCACTTTTATTTTGTTATAAAGCATTTCAAGTGAACGTGCTTTTAACCTCAATTGTATCTTAAGTCTAAAAAGTGTTCTTCTCGAATATTTAAATATTCTGGTCAGCTTATAGTTAGTTATAAGCTTTAAGCAATTCCTTCTTTAAACTCAAACTTCTTATTTATTTGAGTTTAATCTGAGAAGAATTTATCTTTTAACTTATCTTATGTCTTAAGAATTTATAACTTGTCTTATGTCCATAGAAAAATGTCGTTCTGTATGTTTTGGTTGGATTAAATCTTCGGTTCAATAGACAAGATAAACTTAATGTTTATGTGCTGACCAATTAAAGGAATTAATAAATATACATACAATTATATATAACGTAAATAAATAATTTCGTACATAATAGTGAACATTTCAATGCACTGCCAAAAAGGTTTTTAAATAAATTGATAAATAATAATAACAAAAAAAAAAAAATAAAAAACAAAATGGTTTAAAAACAAAACCAACAATTGCTTTAACGTAGCAAACTGTGTATAAACAAAAAGCATTAAAAAAATTAAAAAAATTTAATGAAATAACTTTTCATATAAATAAATTAATACTGCACAAAACTGAATATCTAATAAAAACAATAAAGTTTTACTTATGTCGAAAAAAAACCAATATTTCGATTTTTTTTTTTTATTTGAAATTTTATTTTAAAGAGTCTGTAAACAGAATTATTTAAAATAACCAAATAATTTATTTCTGTTCTTACTGCCATTACTTTATGTATTATTTATGAGGAAAATGGTTTCAAACTAAGAAATTAGGTCGATTTATAAAAGTTTTAATTCTGGCAGCTGTTATCAAATATTTTGGGTTTTTTTTTCCATGTACTAATATGGCTTAAAATCAGGGACCGAAAATAATGATTATTTTTCAAATTTTAATGAAAAAAATCAGTATATTCCATGCTGGAATTTGTGTTGACTCTTAGAATAAATAATGATTTTTATTTTTTAAGCGTTAAGCTTAAAAATTAAAAATAATTATTATAAAATGATTTTTATTTTTTTGCTCAGGAATAAAAATTATTTTTGATTTTTATTTTTTTTGCTCACAAATAAAAATTATTTTTGATTTTTATTTATTTCGCTCAGAAATAAAAATTATTTTTCAATTTTATTTGTTTTGCTCAGACATAAAAATTATTTTTGAATTACATTTTTTTTGCTCAGAAATAAAAATTATTTTTAATTTTTATTTATTTTGCTCTGAAATAAAAATTATTTTTGATTTTTAGTTTTTTGGCTCAGAAATAAAAATTATTTTTGATTTTTATTTAATTTGTTCAAAAATAAAAATTATTTTTGATTTTTATTTATTTTGTTCAAAAAAAAAAAAAATTATTTGTTGATTTTTAGTTTTTAGCTTAAAATTAAAACTGATTATTTTAAAGGAATAAAACTTGGGCATGTGTAAATTTTTCATAAAAATTTAAATCTATACAAAATTTGGGCTTATCCGCGCACGGACAATTCCTTCTCCAATGCTATTATTTTTTATGAAAAAGTAGGTCAAGGGTATGTCAGAGTCAAGCTAGACCGACTTTAAACTTTCTTCACTTTTTTTACATGTTCTAAAACCGTTGCTTAACAAATTATGTTTGTTTTAAACTGAAGCGCAAGCTGGCCTTGACGATGTAGTATTGAAAGCTTCGCTATTCCGCTATTTAGTGTGAACAGAATTTGTTGTTTCAAAATTTGGAAAAAATTTTGTTCTTAAAAATGTCATTTTAAAAATTTTCAATAAAATTAATATCAAATTCATCTTCATTCATCTTCATTCATCTTAGTTTCTTTTCAAATTTTGAAGCGATAAAAAACATAACTATTAAGAATGTCTAACAAGAAGAAAGCTCTTGAAATCGATTTTTAATTAAGGAGCAAAATAACAAAAATCCTTAAATGTCTGAACAAAAACGAAAAATAAAAACGAAAAACTAATTTTAATTATTTAGCGAAATAATCATTTCTTTTTCTTTTCTATTTCTATTCTATTTCTGACAAAAAAAAAAAAATCAAAAAAACCCATACAAATCATTTTTCGATTTTTTTTTTTGTCTCAAAAATAAAAATTAAAAATGATTTTTTTTGTTTGAGTACAAAAATAAAAATTAAAAATGATTTTTTTGTTTGAGGAAAAAAAATAAAAATCAAAAATGATTTCTTTGTTTGAGTAAAAAAAATAAAAATCAATAATGATTTTTTTGTTTGAGTAAAAAAAATAAAAATCAAAAATGATTTTTTTGTTTGAGTAAAAAAATAAAAATCAAAAATGATTTTTTTGTTTGAGTAAAAAAAAATAAAAATCAAAAATGATTTTTTTGTTTGAGTAAAAAATTTTTTGTCTCAAAAATAAAAATTAAAAATGATTTTTGTTGTTTGAGTATAAAAATAAAACTTAAAAATAATTTTTATTTTTGATTTAAAAAATAAAAATCAGAAAACGGTTTTTATATCTGAGCAAAAAAATAAAAATCATAAAATAATCATTATTTCTTAATTTTTTCGATATTGCTCAAAATTATTACGGTCCCTGCTTAAAATCAACGAATTTGTGTGCCACACAATTTGGCAGTATAAGCGTGTATGACAAGCACACAGAACTGCAGATGAATCGCTTCATTACACAACGGCTTGTCTAATTATTGCATTTTCTAAGAGCTTTTGAGACGAAACACAAAAATATTTTTAATAACAGGCCAACATGTGTGTCACACATGTGAACATGTTTGCTTATTAAAAAGCGAACTTGTATAATCATGACCGCCGTGGCATACGAATTTGAAGACACATAAGTTGTAAGCTGCATAAGCACTTTAACTAGTTAACCCATTTTGTGCCACTGTTCGAGTTTTCGAACAGTAATTTTTGCTGTTTTCAACACAATTTTTTTTCTATGACGAAGTATACGCGATGCAAAATGCAATGATGCAGTGTTATAGGAAATTTTTCTGACTTTCAGAAAATTATTACATTGCCCACCCCCTCCTCTTCATGGGTGCTACGAGGGGGTGTTGAAAAAAACCTTACATATAGACCAATTTTCTAAAAGGAAAATAAGACATATTAAAAACAAATATTTTTTCAAAAGTATATTATTTTTGAAGGAAAAGGTAAATTGTTTTGATAAAGTAACAGATGCATGCAGTACAAAAAAAAAAGTCTCGGAGCGTTGTAAGTTAGCTGTTCGAAAACTCGAACAATGGCCATAGCGCACAACCCAACATCACAAGTTATGACAGTGCAGCTGGGTATGTGTGAAAGTGTTTCGACACGTTTAGCGCCAGCAGTTAATATTCTTCGCACTACGTGATGTGTTTCTTGGCCGATAAACGTATTTGCGCTACAGGAACTGTGCGGAGTATTTGCTTGGGCCATCCGGCCCTGGTTTGAAGACCGCCAAAGCATTTCCAAATGGTATTAAAAAATGTATTTTGTTTTGGTAAAATTGCGGTCCTAATGGTAGCCTAATTATGTTTTTTTAGGGGCAAATGTTGCAAAATTTGATGCAGCCAACAATATTGTCTGTTGTCGTTGGCAGGACAAACATGAGGTAACGTTGCTGACAAATTTCATTGGAGTTTACCCGACTGTAATAACAACACGCAGGTAGAGGACACCAAGAAGGGCAGCCTAGCCAAGTCATTATTGAATAACCACAATTAATCCGACACTACAATATTTTTATGAGTGACGTAGATCTACACGATAACGTTGTTTACAACTACCGCGTTTGTGAAGGTTCAAAGAAGTGGTATTGACCACATTGGCTAGCTGTTCTTGAATCTTCTGTTGTCAATGCGTGGAAAATACAAGTCTTTGTAGACAAGCAACTTGGACGGACACCCATTTCACAGCTTGTATTTCGTATAGAATTGGCAACGAATTTGCTACCTACGTCTGATGAGGCTGAAGGCGAAGACGTTTCAAGTCCGTCTGGCGTAGAAGACACTACTGCGGAAAAAGTTTTGAACCGCAACGGCCATGTCCTCATGTCTTCGGACAACACGAAGTGGTTACGTAACCTCAAAACAAGGCCGGAAGGTGTAAAGTTTGCCATAAGCCTACATTAAGAATGTGCAATAAGTGCCAAGTGCACTTGCACCTCAAGACGTGCTTTGCCATCCACCACAAATGGTAATGTGAAGCTTAAAATTATCCAATACAATAAGATAAACTGAATACAGTTAAAAATACATGTGTAAATATGCTATATATGCCGGTAAATATAAATAAATTTTGTTCCAGTCAATTTTTGGCTTCTTTTAAGTCATTATTTTTAATATTTATCCACTTTGTGTGCAAAAGCTAATATTCAAGAAATGGCCATTGTTCGACTTTTCGAACAGCCGATATCCGCGAAACTATAGGCAATAGCGAAATTCTGACGACGGATTCGAGTTTAGGGGGCCCTAGTTACCCTAGAAAATTAGTTTTAAATAAGAAATTCGAAAATTTTTGCAGCTCGGCACAAAATGACTTTCATTGGCGCGTCTCTATTGGAGAGATTGCGAGATTTTTACAATGAGAACGTCCCTAAAGCCCGTTTTCTTACTGAAAACAAGTGGCGCGTGGGCAAGACAATAAATGTATTAAACAATAATAATACATATGCGAGAATGGGATAGACGCATACTCACTGCCAAGAGCTAATTTTGACAGTTCAGCATTATTGGTAGTCGACGCTGTTTTTTTTTTTTCTTGTCAATAACTTATTGCATTGAAAAACATTGACAGTTGACAGTTAATTATTGACCATTAACTTGACGAGCAACGAATTGAGAGAAACGTCAATAACAATGCATTGAAAATGCAGTCCGTCCCACATTTTTTTCTCCAATTCGTACTATATGCATATCCACTCACACCAATTGAATTTACGCTTGAGCTATATTTCAACTCTTCTAAATTCATTTTCAATGCATTGAATTGGAAAAAAAACAATGAAGTATCATACGGGCTTAAGGATTGCAACACATACCGCTGTGTTCGATGCAATAGCAGTGCTTGATTATACTCACAAAACTTTACATTTATTATAGTTTCTAACGAAGAAATATACACTGAAGAGCAAAAATAGACAATAAACTATGTGCTAATATATTAATTCCATTTATTAGCTTTTTTGTAATAAGAGTTTTTGTTAATATGTGTTAATGCTTTTACTATTTAAGAAGGATAGTTCAAAATTTTTTAGAAAATTTGGTACAACTGGATTGTTCCAGTTCTGCACCATATAAAAAAATGTTATATTTTTGTAAATTTCAATAATTTTTCCGCAATCCGCAATTTCGAAACCGTCAAGGCATACTTTCATATAAATTGCGGACGAAATCTGGTTTCGTTCTTGCATGCCTTTAGGTGGATTAGCGTCAT
This sequence comes from Tetanocera ferruginea, assembly GCA_958299015.1. Lineage (NCBI taxonomy): Eukaryota > Metazoa > Arthropoda > Insecta > Diptera > Sciomyzidae > Tetanocera > Tetanocera ferruginea. Next base: position 66,651,854 of record OY282644.1, read on the forward strand.
TTGCCAGTTTCCGCTTCAAAAAACTCCAGGCTCTGCGGAGGTCACTTTATTTTTTTTAAATCCTCAGCTTTTAGCCAATTTTGCACTAATTCTGAAGCGTGGCTGGGATTATTGTCTTATATGAAAATCTTTTTGCATGTGCAGCATATCTACGGCAACTGGTAAATTTGTTTACAAAATGCTTAAGTACAGCTTAAGTCATCTTGTCGTCGATTTTCACAACAGGGCCGACTTGAAAAGGTGTAACACAGCCCCATACTACCAAACAGCCACCTCCAAATTCAATACTTTGTTTTAGGGTTGAAGTGGCCCTGCTGTATTTTATCAGTACCAAGAACGCCCATCTGCCTGAAAACGGTTAATTTTGGTTTCATCGGAACAAATTTCCTTTAATAAATTAAAAAAAAATTAGATAATATTGTCCAATCCAGATGACGCGGTAAAAAAGTTTTCAGGCGAAAATATTTTTGGCTGCCATGGCAGGTTTCTTTTTCGTCTTATACCTCGCTTCTTTAAAAACCCGTCTTAACGTTCAGACACTCGATTTTTTGTGCAAAAGTGGCAATCCTTCTTTTGGGGTTCACAATTTGTTAGCATTCGAAAGCCTTCAAATGTGTCTTGCTTCGTGTATTTAAAATTTTTTGAGTCTCCCGCCTTTGCTGATTGTCAATCTTCAGAATTGTTTTCCATCATTAGCCCTAAAACCGTTGTATGACTTATTTCAACTTGTTTTGCTATAACACGCGCGGATGTCCTTTTTGCAAAAAAAAACTCACTTTTTGTTGAATATTTGCAGTTAGAGCACGCTTTTTTTAAAAATTTTAGATAATAATCAAGAAATTGAACTCAAAACTTAGCGGTTGATTACTCGGTTGTTAATAATTTGCAAAACTGGAACAATACAGTTAATTCTACTTGTTGTTATTATGCTTAGCAGCCACTCATAAATGATGTATTTTTATCATTTGTTAATATAATTGAATTGCAAAAAAGAAAATAAATAGAAATAATATATAATTCTGATAACTTAGTATTAATGGTCAAAGAAAACCTAATCGCTGTTATAGCGCTGCCCAAGTGCGAAAGAGCACTAGCCTAGCTTTCAAGTTATTAAAACTAGAACGTTCGTGTACTGCACTAATGACCGTTTCTGCGAAGGGTCTAGGATAGACGAAAGGAAAAAAAGTCGTCATTTGGGGGCCTAGGTAGTCTAGTGGTTAGCTTGCTTGTCTGCCAACCTATAGGGTTTCGTGTTCGAATCCCGTTCGAGCCATGGTCCTACGCTTTTAGCTTTCTTTGAATCTTTCCTCATTTCTAATTAACTGAAATTAAAAATTCTTCAAAGTATACAACTTTGGAGTTGTAGTTGGTGGTAGAGATGTTTGTGGAATGAGATTGACTGAGGTAAAGCATAACACTTGCCTCAAATTCAAATTCGCACGTCGTTATAGCGCTCCGCCACACATACAACATTCTACACTTGTTTTTCTTAAATTTTGTTTTACTCCGACTTATCTACAGCCGTTGACAACTAATTAGAAACGATATTTTTATTATAAAACATCTTCCGATTTCTTCTTTAACTTTTCAATTATCCATATTAACTTGCAAATTTGTGCAACTACACGAATATATCTTAAAAACAAAAACTGGTTGAAAAGTTTTTAATGGTTAAGATGGTTTTAAAGAAACTTTTATTCTAAAACCTTAAATATATCTGTGACAATTAATAGAAACACTTGCAAAATACATTAAATTCAGGTAAAAAAGAGTAGTAAAATATGTGAAAACTTAACAACAGTGATGCTTAAGGTAAAATATTTTGTTGGCAAAACGTTTGGTTTTAAAACTACAATACATCGTCTTTGCATTAAGGATAAGGTCTTTGCATCGTTTTAGCAAATAACACACCAATCTTCCTTGACTCTTGCTAAAAAAATCAGCCAAATTTGTTATGTTTAGTGTGCTTACGTTAAGCATTTTTTAGCATTTTTCAAAACGTTCAATCAATGCTCTATGGTATTTACATCAGGACTTGATGATGGCTAGTCAAGAACAGTCATAGCAATTTAATAAAAAAATTTGTTGGTCAGTTTTGCCGTATGCTTGGGTCATTATCCTGTTGGAATGACCAAATCATAGGGATACTGTCTTCATCCCAAAGCAGCATTACAATTCTTAAAATATAAACGTATTCTTTGTTGTTCATTGTGCCAGAAACATAGTGAATTAGACCAATGCCATTCCAAGAAAATTTTCCCCAAACAAAGATCGATCTACCTCCTTGCTTAACAACCGAAGAAGTGTACTTTAGATCAAGTTCATTGCCTTTTGGGCGTCGGACACTATTTCTAGCATATCAATATCAATGCGATTGATCTTTGTTTTAACACTCCACACAACAAGTATTTGCACTGGTTTACCGGACACGATACATGATCTTTGGAAAATTAAATACGGTGTATTCTTTGCGAGCCTTTCACCATGGGATTCTTGCGAGCATGTCTTCCATGAAGGCCAGCTTCCACTAAAAGTCGTGCAACAGTTTTTTTTTTGAGACATTGACGCCAATTTCATCCACTATTTCACGCTGGATGACTGCTATGCTATTCCTTGGATCAGGTTGTGATAGTCGGACAATCTTTTGATCAATATGTACTGAAGTTTTGCGCGGTATTTTTTGGAGTGGTACATTTTCCGTGGTTTTATATTGTCGAAGTTGAGCAAAAACATTGAAAACCATCGTTTTTAAGCATATTAGCCCATCCATAATGACGACAACGGGCGTCGGACGACAGGTCTCCACTCTGTCGTTGTAGATAAATTTCGGGCGACTTGAATTTTTTAAACGCGACAACAACAAGCTACAGCAGAAAGTGCTTAGTGAAATCAGCAATATTTTTTCAGGTTATTGAATCGATTTTAAATTAAATTATATTATTCAATAAACTCACATCAAAGTTTGCAATTTAATATATAAATTGAACACAAAAACGAGCACTCGAACAGCCGGCATGAAGCAACACGAATGTAAACAATGACTGACATTTACTTTTGTCGTCTGTTTTTGTCACCAAATTAGAATTAAATTGAAGCTGGCTACAGCTACATTTGATGTCGGGCAACAATGTCGTCGCGATTGTCTCCAAAAGTTCATCCCATAAGAAATACATGTGAAAAAAAAGTGACGTTTGACGCTCGTCGCTCGTTGTCGTCATTGTGGATGGGCTATATGAATTTATCCGTATGATAGCCCACCACTGTTCAATTCAATAATTGCCTTCCGCGTATCTGGCATGCATCTTTTGGCTTTTTCGATTTTATGAAATTTTAATTATACAGTTTTTTGTTGAAATTATGTGGGAACAGTTCAAAATAATAAAATCTTATCGAAATATTCAGATATTATGCATAAAAAGAATGAAAATTTTTATGTTAACAACTCGTTTCTAATTAGTTGTCAATGGAATAAATTATGTTCTCCTACTAAAACTGATTTTGCTGCAAAAAATTACTTGTGGAAAAGTCAGTTTAATTGTTCTTGTAAAAAGATAAAAGAAAATTAAGAAATAAAAAAATAAAACAGGCCAAACGCACGCCCAGTGCGGTAAAGTGCAGCAAGTATGATATCGTTTCTAATTAGTTGTCAACGGCTGTATCTCTGCATTTCCAGACTAAGACAGACTTACTGAATAGGTTTGACACCTGAAATCATTGATTCAAAGCTAAAAAAAAGATGTGCGTATAAATCGTAATTTAATTGGCAAACAAAAATCTGCATAAAATTCTGTTTAAAAGAAGCCATCTTGAATCTCTAATATCTGATATTCTCCACTATTGGGCTTATCTTTTAGAGAAACTTTTTATGCCACCAGATCCAGATGGCTCCTTGTTTTAATATGAAATTATTTGAATAAAAATTACAAAAATCGACATTATTTTGTTCTTTAAATCGACTTGTTATAAAAAGTTGCCAGAAAACGTTTATCTGAGCTCAGATTCTCAAGGCAGGAAAAGGTTGGAAAGCAGGAAAAGGTTGAATAATTGAAAAATTTTAAAAAACTACGTCATTTTGGGCCGAAGTGGGTTAATATAAAAATTTAATTTTTTTTAAAATTAAGTGCTATTTCATCGATCACATCAGCAAAAGTAAAGTGCTGTTTCGTAATAGGATTTAAGAAATAGATTACTTACTATGATTTATTTAGTCTTTTTGGTTTTTAAGCCTTTTTTAAGAACTTTCTGTAGAAATATTGCATTTTTTTTTAATTCATTTTTGATTTCTTAAACAAAACTGTAACCACAAAAAGTTTGAAAATAACAAAAAAAAACACTGTCCTTAGAAAAACCTACCAAAATACACAATTCATGAATATAAAAAAAATGTAGATGTAGATTCATAGAATGCTTTCTGTGAAACACATTTTTTTTTTATTAAAAATTAAACAAAAAAAAGAACAAATAATCAAAAACCATGCAAAACAAACACATGCACGGAAAAGCTCACTGCACACAGTGAAATCCTACGATATTAACTCTGGTTGTAAGTTTATAACGAGGTCCACATCTGAAATGCTATAATATAAGTTTATAAATATAATTTTCGTTTTCTGTAAATTTTTTATGATTTTGAACTCATGGGTTTTCTTGTTGATTAGTATTTCAGGCGTGTATCTCAGAAACTGAACTAGAACTTAATATTGTGCGTTATTCTAAATGTACATAAACTCAGCGTTATTCAGTAATTTTAATGCAAACTACAGCCAATAAAGAACAAAATCTAAGATAAACTGAGGTTAAGAAAGCAAAAGAAAAAATAAGAAAAAACAATAAAAAAAAAAAAATAAAAAACGACAAATGCAATTAACTAAAATGTAGTTGATATTGTGTAGAATTAGCAAATTAGTCTAAGTTAATAATGCATAATAGACAAAATAGAAAAATAAAAACAAAAATTACTGTGGTAAGAACACAAATCATTTATTTAATCGATATTCATACACAAAACCTTGATTATTTGTAATTTTGCAGCAATACACAGAAACAAAAAAAAAAAAAAAACAATATTTATTTAAATACTTACAAACTGTTTTATAATATTTAAACACATTTTTTAATGAGTATGAAAAAAATAAAAACAAAACCATAAAATTGTAACTCAATTTTTATGTAGAAATATTAGATTTCTTGTAAGAAATTACAACAAAAATATTTAAAGAAATATTTCAATCATTAATATAAACCAAAAGAAAAACAAAAACCAAGACAGTAAAGATACATGTTGTATATAAGCAAAACTTATGAACATTCATAGTAGTTAATTTAAAAATAAAAATAATAATAAAAAAAAAACAAAACAAAATTAAAACACGAGTTAGGTAAAATATCCATAAAAATTGAACAAAACCAAAATAAACTTAATAAACAAGAAATCAAAAATTAAACTAATATTATATTTTAGGATCACATTAAAATAAAATAACAACAAAATTAATATTAAAAACAAAAACATTATAAATAACAATTATATTTGCTCAATTAAGCAAAAAAAACACAAAAAAAAAAAAGGAAAGAATAAATGAAAATACGTTAAGAACTCTTTGTTTTATTTCAATTTTATAGCAAAAGTAAACGTAAGTTAGCACAATACCTAAATTAGAAGAAAACAAAATTTAAACATTTTCACTTAACAAAAACTTTTAGAAACTAGAACTCCAAACGGAGTTCCAATCGACACAATTCGGTGTAATTTGATTTCGTTTCAACAAAGTACAAAAATGTACTTGATGAAGGTAAAAGAACCAATTTAATGTTTTTGCAATAATTAATATTTTAATGGCATTGAAAATTCAAAACGTAACATCCAATTCAATCAATCCACTCTTAGAAAAAAAACAAGTAAAAAAAGTCTAAAGTCGGTCTAGGCCGACTATGAAATACCCTAAACCCACTTTTCAAAAAAAAATTTTTATTGTAAATGGGTGTCTCCGTGGGCGGATGAAGCCTATATTTTAATTGCATTTAAATGGTGATGAAAAATTTACACATACCAAAATTTATTCCTGTAGCTCACAGTTAATGCCTCAATTGTGCTTTCGCTATGGGAGGTGGGCGTGTTCATGGACGGATTACTCCCAATTTTTGAACACACCTTAGTTTTGGTATAAAATCCATACATACCAAATTTAATTTCTCTATGACAAACATAACCTTATTTATTGAGTTTTAAACTTTTTGGATTGTATGGGAGGTAGGCGTGTCCGTATGCGGATGACGTCCATTTTTCAAAACCATCTTTGTCTTGTCATAAAAAATATATGTGCCAAATTTTAGCTCTGTAGGTTAAACAGAGGCTTATTTATTGCGTTTTCAATTTTTGGGTTGTATGGGAGGTGGGCGTGACCGTGAACGGATAACGTCCATTTTTCGAAGACATCTTTGTGTTTGTATAGAACACATACATATCAAATTTTATTGTTGTAGGCTAAATATGAGCTGAGTTATGCAGTTTTCAATTTTCGCGTTGTATGGGAGGTAGGCGTGTCCGTGGGCGGATTCCAAAAATTTTCAATAGTGCAGATCCTTGGGTGCATGTGACCATGTGTACCAAGTTTCATCCAATTATCTCAACTCCTTCTTCTTATCCTGTGTATACGGACAACACACAGACGGACGGACGGACGGACGGACATGGATAGCTCGACTCACGTGGTGACGCTGATCAAGAATATATATACTTTTCTATACCGGACTCGTTTCGTTCTATGCGTTACAAACGTTTGCACAAAGTTAATATACCCTGACCTTTCAGGTTTAGGGTATAATGAAAGGAAATATACAATGGAGTCAAATTTAAGAAAATACAACTTTACCCACACTTTGGCCACTCGCAGAGATATGGAAAAAATAGCAAACATGGAAAATAATAATTAAAGGGCTTATTGCAAAAACATGATATGCCACACTGCTTTAAAAGCTTTCATATTTTATTCTTTGATGCTTTATAAATATCCACTGAAAATATTGCGACCATTACACTAAGGGAAAAAGTTATGTAGTCAGTACAGAGACCGCTATGTAAAATCTATGCACTGCAACTTGTATGAGAACGCAACAAGAGCAGTATTTACTGTGTAAAGGGAGCGTGTACTGACTACATATCAATTTATTCACTTTTTAAAATGAATAAAAAATGTATTCAATACATCATGTTATGTGTTGAGTACATAGCAGACTTCAATAGATACAAGCAACGTGTACTCAATCAACGTGTTATGTAATTTTTTACAAAAACTTTACTCAATACATAAAATATAGACTCAGTACACGTCCCCCTTATACGATTGAAGTGACACATTTATTCAGTACATAACATATGGACTCAGTACACGTATCTGTTGCACATCGGCACACGATTTTGCTGTTTTATGTCATTCGTTTCTTGATTTTCAAATAAGCAACACCTCGAAAGCCTCTAGAAAATCAGAGCAGGAATGAGTTTATCCACTGTACTCTAGAACAAAAGCGTTGATTGGATAAGAATTAAATGGCTGGGTTTCTATAAGTAATTGTCAATTATTTTGTGAAATCTAGTCATTTCTTTATTAAGTTATTTATTGCATGTGTTGAGAGGGTGATTTACGCACAGACATTATGCATGTACTCATTGCATAAAATTATGTTTTTAACATATGTAATGAGTAAATGATGTATGTACTCATTATATAAATGTATGCACTAAAAATATGTAATGAGTAAATAATGTATGTACTCATTGCATAAAATTATGTGCTCCAAATATGTATTGAGTAAATTATGTATGTACTGAGTCAATAATCTATGTAATACGTACATAAGATCTTTACTCATTACATAAAATTATTTGTAACAGCTTGCGATGAGTACAGTGTGCATGTACTCACCACATACATCCATGAATTCTCGACACATATTTATGCGTTGAGTACATAAAATTCTTTATTGACTACATAACCACTTAAAAGCATTATGTAGTCAATAGAGATTTGAACATGTACTCAATACATAAAAAATGTAAAATTTTTGTGTGCAGAAAACTATGCGATGAGTACATAAATTTATGTATTGAGTCCATAGGTTTTTCCCTCTGTGTACCCGATCAATTTTGGCCGTATACGTAATAGTTATTGCATGCATTTTAATGATTTCATACAAATATACATTTTTTTAATGTTTATATGTGGTGACCGTGGCATGCAGGTTAAGTGTGTGGCTTAGCATGCTCGTAGCCCGGGTTCGATCCCCAGCCGCGGCGAAAAGTTATTTTCAATAAAAAATTTTTCTGATCGGTCACCACCTCTCTGCAGACAATGGCAAACCTCAGAGAGTAAATAATGCCATGTAAAGCTTCTTGAGAACATGAACTTTAGCCGTTCGGAGTCGGCATAAAACATGTAGGTCCAGTTCTCGGTCAATTGTGTGCAAACATTTAATAACACACACAACACAATTTATCATAGAAGCTCGGTCAAAGTCCTTTCAAGGCCTGAAATGGCCAATTTGTTTGTTTTTGTTTTTATACATTTTTTAAAAACTTTAAGGTCAATTATTTTGAAATATTTTTTATGTGACATATCATGTTTTTACAATAAGACCTTTAATTCATATATGAATCATGCACTATTTTGACATCTTTGATGATTAATACTGAATCGGTCATTCATTCATTGACGAAGGCATTTCAAGACACTAGCAGATATCCAATAGTATTATTTCCGCGATACGAAAGTACGGAAAACTTTCTTTCAAAACGGTTGATGGACGTTGTCGAAACAATGCGAATCTTAAAAAAAATATCTTCAAAATAATAAACTCACCGCATCTTGTATACTTTACCTTCATGTGCTCGACTGTTTAATAGTTTCTATATGTTCAGCATTTTTGGCAAAAAAAAAATGAAAAAAAATATAGAACAACAGGGTCCCAGCTTTTACTAGGTTTCTAAAAGTCATTTCTAAGTATTTTTGGCCAGTAACGGCATAAACAATATTTTATGAAACTTCCAAATCCATTTTCAGAAATTACTTGTCATCACCTGGCGGGTTATCTGCAAATGTAGTCACCATACAATATGTATGAAAAGTCAAATCATTAAAAAAAATGGCCATTTCAGATCTTGAAAGAACTTTGACCGAGCTTCTTATGATCAATTTTTTTGTATGTTACGACATAATATTTAATTCCTCGCTAAAAATTAAATTTTGACAGAAACTATGAAACAAATATAAAAAGAAAATTATACATAAAAAAAATTAATTCTTCACCTACAATTTTGTAACTAAAACTTGTCGAAACATGTCCTTTTGTCAACTTTTTTGTTCATTGCTTTCTTAACGACGTTTCCATTATGGAAGAGAGGGTGTACACTTGCTTATGAGACTTCATTATCTGCAAAGCCTTCAAAGTATGAGATAAAAGTTTGATCCACATGCGGTGCAAAATCATTCTCTCCTCTTCACAGCGAGGTTTATACTGGAAAGAGTTGAAATACAAGACGGGCAATCAATATAGAAGAGAGTGTTCTATATCTATATATCTATGTTCTATATCTGAGTGTTCAAAGACAGATCTACCACCGGGAAATCCATAATAGGTGATAATTTTTTCGCATCATTTAAAAAGTTAAATAGTTACTTACTTACTTAGATGGCGCTTACAACCGTTGATTTGTTTTGGCCTCGTCTAAGAATTTGTGTCAGCCTCTTTTGTCAGGCCCTGGCGCGAGTTGGAAACTCCAATCGTTGTCGGGTTATCCAAAGCCTGGTCTTTCTAACGAAGATGCGGTCTTCCTCGTCTGCGTTGGCCGCCGCTCATACAGCTCGTTGTTCCGTCGTATTTGGTACTCGCCATTGACGCAGATTGGATCATAGACCTTGTCAAGGATTTTTAACTCGAACGCTCTCAAAGTCCTTTCAGTTTTGTTCGTCCAGTGAGAGCTCTGCTTCTCAATTGCTTACTGCGCCCAAAATAACACCTGTTGGCAAGAGTTATCCTTCGTTTAATCTCGATACTGATATCATTGGAGGTGTTAATTCTGGATCCCAGGTAAACAAAGTCCTTCACTACCTCAAAGGAGGTGTTGTCAACAGTGACGTGGTTTCCAAGACGCTGGGACTGTTTGTTTGTTGACACAAGATACTTCGTTTTATCTGCGTTCACTGCAAGACCCATTTGACTTGACTATTTTACTAGCTTGGAGAATGATGTCGCCAGAAGCATAACACTTTTATAGAATATTGTGCTACTGCATCTCAGATCAGCTGCTCGGATGATCTTCGCCATGACTTTATTAAAGAAGTGAAGAAGAAGATCATAAGGAGTCACCTTGCCTGAATCCTTGCTTGGTATCGAACTGAAAGGAAAGGTTCTTCCGGATTTTCACTGCGTTGCTTATGGTGTTGTTTAGCATCATCCTACAAGATGTATTATTTTCGCAGAAATACCAAATTCTGGCATGATGGAGGATAGTTGACTCCTTATTGGACTGTCGAAGACGGCTTTGAAATCGACAAAATGATGGTGTGTGTCGATTTGTTTTTCGAGGGTCTTTTCCAAGATTTTTTGGAGCGTGAAGATCTGGACTTTCCAGGTGTGAAGCCACACTGATAAGGTCCAATCAGTTGGTTGACGATGGGCTTCTGTCTTTCACGCAATACACTCGACAGGACCTTATATGAGATATATGAGATATTAAGAACAACTCATCCCACGGTAGTTGGCGCAAATGGTGGGATCGCCTTTCTTGTGGATTAGGCAGAGCACACTGAGGTTCCAATCACCTGGAATGCATTCTTCCGACCATATTCTGCATAGAAGCCTGTAAATTCATTTAAACAGAATTTCGTCACCGGTCTTAAATAGGTCAGCCGTAGGCCATCTGCTACTGCAGCTTTGTTGTTTTTAAGTCGAGCTATAGCTGTTTAGACCTCGTTATAGTCGGGCAACGGAACTTCAACGCTGTCACCCATAATTGGGGTTTCCGGGATATAATCTCTATTAGCGGGATTGTTGTCTGCGTCGCCATTTAGAAGACTAGTGAAATTAAACTAAAGAGTTAAATAGTTATCTAGCAATTGTTGTCTTAAAGCTCTTCTTAGCAATGTTCTTCAAATCAAGAAATTTGTGCCAAATGAGATGAAAGAAGATCGCAAACACTCAAAGCACTCAACGATCTTTAGTTTTCTCGAATCAAAGTTTTCGTTAGTGTACTACCATATGTCAGAAAAGGCAACAGCAGTTATACCTACTGTTCAAAATTGAAGCGGACTATGCAAATTAAACAACGATGGTTAATTATTTTTTTTATGGTGATTATTTTATCACCTTCAAAATAATCACCATGGGAGGCGATAGACATTTGCAAACTTATTTTCCATTTATGAAAGCATTTCATTCGGCGTTCCGAGGATGAATTAGGAATGATATTTAGCTTCCTCTGCGAATTCTCTTTGATGACTTCAATTTTCTCAAAAAATTTTCCACGAAGTGACAATTTGAGTTTGGGGAAAAGGAAAAAGTCACACGAGGCCATACTGGTGAATAAAGTACTAATTGAACGATATTGACATTCTTTTCGGTCAAATTATCATGGTGCAAAAACCATGAATTGTCCTTCGATAATTTTGGACTCTTTTGCCGCATATTCTGGTGCCACTTCTTTAAGCTTTTTAAATCATATTAAACGTTGACCGATAGACCCTGCGGAAGGAATGAACTTGAGTATCGAATAAAACAGTCACATCACATTAATTCTTTTACAGTTTTCTCGTACTTTTTTTGGGATTTTTGCTCACCTGGGTAGTGCCACTCTGCAGATTGTTTAGTTGTTTCGACGTCAAACTCGTACACTCATCACCAGTAATGATGTGCTGAATATCCGCATCGCCCGTGTTGTCTATAAAAAACATTTCTTGAGCTGCAGTTTTGCGAAACTTTTTTTATAACATCATGTGCCTAAAACATCATGTAAAATGGTATTCGCTGATCTTGTCGATATATCAAGTTCACCAACTATATCCCTCACGGTCACACGACAATATTCGAGCAAGTTTTTCTTCACTTTTTTGACATTTCAATCGTTTATTGATGTTGCTGTACGAGAACGGTGAGTCAAGTGGTCAACTGATGTATACGACCCTCTGAAACCCAATTTTAAAGCTACAATAAGGGATTACCTAGTTCATTTAAGCACGCTGTATAGATCGCTTATGCAATTTTTGCATTGTTACAATATTTCTAGCCACCACTGTAACTGAGGACATACAAGTGAAGCCCATGGCATTGCGCAGAATCGGTTTTAGGTTTAGTTTTATTTACTTTGCTTGACGCTTTAACATTTACAATAGCGTCAGGTAGTTAATGCTTTGTTTTCTTCTTAAGGAATTGTTTTAAATATCTTCTTGCAACATAACAAGTTAAAAAAAAACAAACAATTAAAAAAAAAAACAATGAAAAGAAGTCAAGTTGAACTCCACAAGAAACTACAAAAACGGTTTTAATTACTTCCGGCATGATTGACAATGGCGGCATGAAAAACGACTGAATGTTATAACAATTGAAGAGTGAACATTTGCATTGAACAAAAAATGTTGTCTGCTTTAAGGCGTAAATTTCGTTCCTTCTATCAGCGCCTGATACTGCTAGCCATATTGATTGGCATATTTATTTTTACTTTTTCATACATTAATTTGGAGTTTTGCTATCGAATTATGTCTCAGAGCAGTTACAGTAATATGGTGAGTTATGAATTGATGCAGAAACGATGTAATATTTATAAAAAATAAACAAATCTAGTGCAAAAAACACAAAAACCATGAATATAGCGGCACATTGTGTGAGGAACTCTGCAGCAGTTCTGAGGCTTTTAAAGATTTCAAGTGCCCACAGAACGAAATGAAGACGACAATATTTACAGCAGTAAAGAATTCTGACGTTTATGCCATCAAGGTAAGACTAAGTATTATTGCAGCCATGAGTTAAAGATCTGTTGCTTGCTTGCAGCTTGCACGTCATATTAAGGAGGATCTCGCTTGGATTGATAGTCAAGGCATGCCAAGATATCCAAATATTGAGGACTTTCATCATATTGTCAAGATGCACATAACAGTATCGTATAACGTGACTCTGGATGATAACATGGTAGGTGGTGAGAGGTTTTTAAGTTTTTATTATTGATTTATTGCATTTAGTTAATTTTTGTTTTTATGCCAAATTTTATATTGTTTTTGACGATTGTTGTTTCAATTATTTTTTGTTACTTTGTGCCAATAGTACTTTAAGTGCTTTCAGGTGAAGCTACTTAACTATTTTCCTTAAACAGTTTCCAATGTCTCTAAATAGCTTCGTCTTTAATATATAAGAATAAAGGACGGTATAAGCGTAAATACTTTTTTAACCCTTAGCGGCCACAAGAGATAACTACCTACTCCAGGAGCTCAGAAAAAGTTAAATTGTGAGGTGCAAGTCCTTTGAAATTGACTTTAACTTTTTAGAACGCCATCTATAAATTGACCGATAAAAATCAGTAGGAATGTTGAAGAACTCTTCATCGGTAAGAATTTTTAGAACACACCTTAGAGGTGTGGCCGCTAAGGGTTAAAACTAGGTTTTATTGGAAAGATTTCTGTGTCGACAAGGAATAACCGTCAAAGTCGATTAAGGACAAAGTTTGTTTATTAATTTAATTGCATTACTCGCAACAAAATACACTAATACAGGCGTATTTACATTCACAATGCTTAGGAGGAAGGAAATTGATGTGTCGACGGGTCGTATTCATAATAATAAAGTAGCAGACTATATGACAACGTTTTAACATTCACTTTTAATGTTGTTATGTTCCAGTCGTCGTCAATGAGTCCAAACTGTTAAATATCAAATAAATTTTGTGTGCATACTTTTAGGCTGACAATTTTTTTATATAAAAAAAGTCACTTTAAAACCAAGAATGCACAATTTGAGCTATATTTGGTGCGGAGCAGGAATTATGTACAGTATTAGTGAAAGAGGTTCTGGTTCAGGCTGAATAGGTTTTAAAAAGAATAGCAAAGTTTTTTTTGAAATGGAAAAAGTTTTATTTAAAATGGAAAGTTTTTTTTATAATGTAAAAGTTTAATTTAATTTGGAAAAAGTTTAATTTGAAATGGAAAAGGTTGAATTTGAAGTTGAAAACTTAAAAGCTTGATGAACAATTGCGATTTATTGATGAATTGTTATTATTTATTCAACTTAATGTATGCAATTTATTATATAACTAGTGTAAAAGCCCGTCCTACGACGGGAAGGAACCATTTAGAGTACAAAATGCGACAAAAAAATTTATTGGATTTATATACAAAGGTTTTTATTTGAAAACATGTTTATTAAATTATTTTTATAAAACTTCCGTATATACAACATTTCTAGTAAAAAAATTCTTAGAATTTTTAACCTTGTCTCTTGCCATCTATAATGCTTAGTTTTACATCATCAGCCCGCTCAAACTGCCCATGACTAAATACCAGTTCTTTTAGAAAAACTCCTAATTTTTGCAATATTTAACCTTGCAATTTATTTATGGTCATTGAAAATGTCAGTTTAATTGGAAATTGTCGCCTCCGGAGAGTGAAAGGCAAATCTGTGTTTGTCGGGGCCAAATCAATTGTAGGTATGAAAACTATTTCATGTTCACCAGTGCGCCTGTCAATACCTGTGCGATGATTAATTAAGTTTTTAGGTTTTTCAAAACTAACCACCTTCCATTACAGATATCTCTTTTGGTATGGAAATTTCGAAGAAGTATTATAATACTTCCAATTTTGAGGTTTAACTTATGCAGTGGCATTCCTGAAGTATAAAATTCATTCAAAAACTCGACAGGGTAATTTTGTTTATCGTTATCACCACTGTCTTCAATTTAATCCCTGCTCAAATCTCTCACTGTGTCACCAACTAAAATATTTAGAACTTGCTGGTTGACTTCGTTCACATCGGAATTGTTTGGGTACAGGATAGCAATTTTGGAATAACGGTTGATGTTATTCGGACTCAAAGTATCGCCAAAAATCTATTTAACCCTTTCAATGGACTTGTCCATTATATTGGACACTTTTTCTTTTTATTTTGCAAAGTGTTTTTCTAAAATCAAATAGGTGAAGTTGTGCCAACATGACAAAAATAAATTTAGGGATATATATAACGTTTAACTTAGTTAGATTTTCGATTTTATGCCCAACAGTAGCCTTAAATTTTTTTATATCGCGTGTTAATAAATTTTGCAAATAAAGTGAGTTTTGTGATTGGTGTGCAAAGTATAATTTTTTTTTATAATAAAAAAAAAAACAACAAATTGGCCATTTCAGCCCTTGAAAGGACTTGGACCGAGCTTCTTATCATCAATTGTGTTATGTGTGTTATTAAATGTTTGCACACAATTAACCGAGAACTGGACCTACACGTTTTATGCCGACTCCAAACGGCTAAAGTTCATGTTCTCAAGAAGCTTTACATGGCATTATTTACTCTCTTAGGTTTGCCATTGTCTGCAGAGAGGTGGTGACCGATCTGAAAAATTTTTTATTGAAAAAACTTTTCGCCGCGACTGGGGATCGAACTCGGGCTCCGAGCGTACTAAGCCACACACTTAACCTGCACGCCACGATCACCATAATTTTTTTTTTTATAATAACATTTGCATAAATAACGCATTTGTATTTGTCTCCGGTTGTTTTAGTTGAACTAAAATATTATAATACAACGTTATCGTGGTTTTGTCCATTTTATTAGACAGCCTGCCAAAAGCAAAGCAGCTCATGTAAACATCAGAGGGATGTTTTTTAATCTTTTTATTGCTTAAATGATGGGAATATAAGCTCAAAAAAATTGTCCACGATTATTCTATGCAAGCCATTGAAAGCGTTCAAAAGCGAACAAAATAATCTGGAATTTCTATGATATCTTCATCTCCATTTCCTAACTTGAGTAGCCAATCGCTAAAACTTGGATCAGAAGACCGAACATTGTGATTTAATTCTAGCAATTCCGATTGACACCAACGTCACTGAATGTAATAATTGCTGTTCAGTTTATGCAGACCGAATAGGTTGCGGTTCTGTTAATTAAGAAGCACTGTAATAGCAAGACATGATGTTTGACGTATAGTAGTTGAGGAAAATGACGATAGTCTTAAAGTACAAAGATTTCCAATACATAATTTAATAACAGGTTTTGGTCCATTCTGAACAGGTTCTAAAAAGTATAGTACGTACAAAGATTTCAAATAGATAATTTTAAACCAATTCTGGTCGAGGCTGAACAGGTTTTACGATATAGAGCAAAAGGTTTAGTAAGTACAAAAATTTCAAATGGATAATTTTACAACAGGTTCTGGTCCAGGCTAAACATGTTTTACGATATATTAAGATATTATTCGTATATTTTAAACAAACTACAATCATTATTTATCCTTCATACCGTAGAACGCCCAAACAGAATTATTTTAAAAGATTTGTAGTATAAACGTTCAAAAAGAAAATATTTCATGCTGGATTCTGATTTCATGATTTTTATTTTGATATAGAAAATGGATTGAATGTGTTCAGTTCCTATTAATCGTCCTTCGTGGTGAGATTTAAGCCGAAAAGGAAAAAAAAAATCGGGATTTTTGTATGAAAGTACCAAAAGTGGTCTGAAAAAAAAGTTTGTTGTTTTATTTAAGAATAAATCATTAGGGGTATTCACGATGTGGTGTATTTTTGATAAATCCTTACAAAATTAACAATATTTACAACACATTGTGAACAAACCTTCACAAAAGTGTGGGAAGTTCATCATTTAGCAGTACGAGAAAATAAAAGACTTGAAACGAAGCACTGAATTAAATTAACTTTTATTAAATAAACACACAACCCAGCCAGTACCTTCATCCACGCTGAGTCAAAAAGTTTTTGTGATCAGTTGATCAAATATACAACGAAATTCACAAAGAATACAAAAGGGGTTTCGCCATTGTATTTTTGCTACAGTGTTGTATTTTGAACACTGTACATTTTGTTTTTGTAATTTTACTTCAAATATCAAATTTATCAAAAATACACAATACAAGGGCAAATACACCACATCGTGAATACCCCTATTGTTTGCGTTGTTGTGGTTTTTAATCACGATTGAAAAGTATAGCAGTACCAAATGTGGCATTCTTTTCTGATGTCGTTTTGCAGGCAATTTTGAAGATATTTTTAGTTTTCAACATTTTTTTCATATTGAGTGGCCCCTTTATCTGTGCGTTCCGAAAATTCCGTCTACGGTAGCATCTAATTTGGTTATTAAGGTTCTTTTAATTTTTTGAGTTCTTTTGCTCGTCACGAAATTTTTTGTCCCCCACTGGAAATCGTAAGACTGGTATTTTTGTTTTTTTTTTTCATTTATTATTTTCATAGAGTGTGATATATTCTATCTGTGCATTCCAATATTTCCGTCTGCCTTACGAAGCTGCAAAAATTGTTATTTTGGCCTATCTTGTTACCAACCAATACCAATTTTTTCTAATTTTTTAAAAAAGGACGGTTTTGGCTTTGGTTTACGGCTGCGAGCAAGAACACCAAGAAAAATAATGCTTTGTGTTCTTATAAGACTTACCATTATATGATGCTGTCTTCCTTCGACGAGTTGGGGATAACGAGAATTTCGACGAGACGAGTTGGTGAAGACCGAAATTCGAAGGAAGCAATTTGGATACCCAAAGCAATGCTGGCATCCGTTCCAAAAGAGCTTTGTTAGTCATCTTCCCCTAAAAACCCAAAGTTGCTCTTCTAATTGCAGCATCGAGGATGGTCGTATATAATCTTGCACTTCATTTGTAGCGATAACTACAGCACTCATTTTTATTAATTTAATTTCTAAAGGCTTTCTTTTTTCTGAAAATATTATAAAAAACGTCAGATCTCCTGTCATGATGCGTTCGGAAAACAGCATGTTTGAATACAAGTTCGAATCCGATTACATTGATTGCTTTCCAATCGGAATCTAGAACACTTTTTGAAATCGGAATTCATTTCCACTTCCGAGGTGGTTTTCAGAACATGCCTGTATATTAAGGTGCCTTGAAAAAAAAAGTTTAATTTGTACCCATCCTTAAACGAACCTTGATGTATTTTATGATGATTCCCAAAATATTTTGGCTATGCCGAAATCCGTCAATGAGCTAAACCATTTTGCAAAAACCTCCAAAAATCATGTTTTCCGTATAAATACTGGCTAGTGTAATAGATGTAAATAAATAAACTGTCTTAAATTATAGGCCTGAAAAAGTTCTTTCAATCTGCATTAAAAATTTGAAAATATTTACAATTGGGTTAAGTATAATGACGGATTTTGGTATAGCCAAAATATTTTGGGAATGATCATAAAATACATCAAGGTTCATTTTAAAATGGGTACAAATGGAACTTTTTTTTTCTTCATACAAGTCGAGGCACCTTACTGTATTTATTATTTTATTCTTCAAATCCATTTGTCCAAGTATATTAATTGTTTTGGCGAAATGCTTATGAGTTTGTGTTCTTACGAGCATTTACCTTCGATTTTAGTGTTAACCCATTTTGGCCCAGAGAGGTAGTTTCCTACCCCTGTTCTAAAACAGGGTTTTCTAAGAAAATTACTTATAAAATAACTTTTTGCTACTTATTCATACATATTTAGAATGTTGGCTATTATTAATGTATTACGATGATCTTGTATAAACACCGCCCCCACCACCTCGTCCAAATAACTGAGAGCCTCCAAGACCATTTTTTAATAATAATAATATTTAAAAATTAAAATATATAACATTAACAATCGTTTACAATAAATCATAATTACATTTGGTCAATGAAAAAAGATGCTTTCTTTCACAAGTTCCTGGCCTTAACTCTCTTGCCGCAAAACACTATTCTTCTTTAAGCAAGAATTCGCTGACTTTTTTACTGTGTTGAAATAAACACTTTAATGCAAAAGTCTAGAAACATAACAAAACCGTGATATAAGACCACAATGTCAGGAACCATGGATTATATGAAGTGAGGAAAGTTTTTTGCCGAAACTCACTCTCAAAAATGGCGTTTAAACGGCATGAGAATAACAATTTCCGCTTCAGCATCAACTTACGCCATTATTTGTTCTCCATCTTGAGATTTCGAAGTATGTTAAGAAAAGAATTCAAATAAGAAATCAAAATTATAGGTCAGGTAATTTAAAACTACACTAACCTTAACATTTTTTCGACATTTTTGAAATTTGAGTCGAAAATAATAATTCTGAGGAATCTTTATTCAGCCCAATTATAAATAGTTTTTCATCCGGCATTGGAAAAGTGAGTTTCCGTTTAAAGATAAAGCTTAAGAACTTTTTGAGAATGTTCTCTTCCTTTTTCCCTTTGATTATGTCAGTATTTGTCACATTGTATTTGATAACCTTTTAATTTATTCTTTCTCATGTAGTATTAAGATCTTTTTTCTTATTCTTCTATTTATAGATTAAAGCTTTGGTTAATCAGGAAATCGATGTTAACAGTCCTGAGCAAATGTTGAGTTTCTGGCGTCTACTCAACGACAATAATTATATGATGGGCAAGCTTTTCGATGAGGAGTCGCTATTTCCAAGCGTTCTAGGCTCATGTGGACCTTACTATGCCACAGAGAACCTTAATACGCTCGAGCCAGAAACCGGTATAAAGCGATTTATGTAATGAAAACGGCAGTCTTTTGGCTTTATTTTGTTAAACTAACGCAATCACATCTCTTCAGGTTTTTGTCTGGCAATCTATGAGGCGCTCAGAAATAAAGTGGTCTAACCCACAAACGATTTAAAAAACAAATACATTATGAAAATGATGAGCAAAAAAAAATGTTCAAATCAATTCAAAAGAGAATTCAATTTTACGTAGATATGAAGCAACTTCGGCTATTTTTTGAGGTGGTTTTTGCTGTTCTTTAAGAGCGATTTAAAAGTCATTAATATTTTAAAATCTATTTTTCTCCAAGTTGGTTGAACCACTTTGATTCTAAGCACCTCATATATCGTTAGAAAATTTCAGTGAGAGAAAGTTTGTTTTACTTCGTATCAAAGTGGAACTGCCAGGCAAAAATCCTAAGTAATTGCGTTTGTTTTACAAAATAAGGGCTTTAATTACTTGAAAAATGCATAAATAAAATAAAATTCATTGCAGCACCATCGATTGGGAGGCGCGCTTGAAATTTGCTATTAACATCATGGAGTACCTATTTCGTTTGGAGGAGGTCAAACCAAGGCCGTTGCGTATGTGCAAGATGTCGGCGCATCTCTTTGGCTTAACTGCGGATAAGAGGTGAGAACAATAAGCTGGTGGTCTGAAATTATATACATAGCCGATATTTTATTAAAACCAATCAATACCAGAATTAAGTACCAGAGCGCAGAGTTTGTGCACGCTGAAAACGTTATAGACATAATGCTTTCGGATGGCACGCACTGTAACACAGATGAAGACTGCAGCTGGCACTCTTGTTTGGGTCAATGCGATCGTCATAAGCTTATCTGCTTGGGTAAGCAACAGAATAATAATTTGCAAATATTTTGCGAGCAACTGCTGAGAGGAACACGTATATTTCCGGGGCTGTTGGTTGCATCGCGAACACCAGCCAGCCTAAGAAGCTTGGTAGAAAGCTGCGTCAATCCATCAAAGCATAGCGAGTATCATATGGAGGAACGTAGCTTGGCGCCAACACCGGAGTTAGGCATGCGGCTGTTCAATGAGCTGCGACAGCTACACAAAAGCGTAAGCGTGACAGGAAGTCTCTATGAAGGTGAAAACTGATAATTGTAACTTTAACTTATAACTGACTTTTTACCATTGAATAATTAACTAATTGAAGTATTTAAGCGCTCTGCTGGAACTTAAGCCAATTACTTTATTAGCGCATACAGTACTGTACTAATTTACTACTTAATACACAGCATGTAAGAATAAGCATTTTATAAAATACCTCTTTAAATATTCTACAAATATATTATTATAAAACAAAGCTCACTTTACAACTTTCTAAAATAATAAAGAAACATTTATTAAAAAAAAAAACAATATGAAGATGTGAGATTTTGTTCAATAAAGTCGTGTAGCTCAACTCTTAAATATATCGTTAAGAAAACACTTGAAATGAGTGTGTTTTATTTTTTTATTTTGTTTTTTTTTTTTTATTTCATATTTGCAACAATTTTATATTATTTTCATTTCTATTTTGTTTCTTTCGTACAATAATTTCGTTTAATTAAACTGAGATGTTTTTTTATTTTTCACATTATACTTAAGTTTCCATCTAATTATTTCATAGTAGAAAAATGTGTGCACTTTGGAAACTAAGAACAGACAATATTTAAAATATTAAGAAAAAAGGAAACAAAAAAAGAAAAAAAACACAAAACACGCCAAAAAAGATTCAACATGAGAAGCAGCTATAAAAAGTGTTATCAAATAGAAATTCGTACGAGACACAAAGAATCACATAGAAGACATAACATATGCGAATGGTACAGGACAACAATTATGTGGTGAGGAAGTAGTGTGGGGTGGGAAATTTTGAATGCTTAATAATGTTATTTATGCAAAAACAATACAACTTGCCACGTCTTTAGGATTTTTTCTGGCTTTTGGTTTTACTTTAATACAAATTATGATTTTCCTTTCATTGTTTGCGAAATTGTTTTTGTTTTTGTTTTTGTTTTTTTTTTTCGTTATAAATAATGTTTTTTATTTTTAGTTTGTTTTCTGTTTTTGTGACAATTTCAAATTAAATGAAATGCTAGAAAATTTAAGTAAAAATTACAATTAAATATTTTTAATTTTGATATATAAAGAAGCTTGTTAGAGAAATTTGCAATTTCTGCTTTTAAGCTGATTTTTTTCTTTAGCATTTTCATCTTTTAAACTTAATATTAAAATGTATACGAGAATATGTTTGAACGTTTTAAATCATGTTACTAAATAAGCTAATTTCGACTTGAATTGAATCTGAGTTTAAATGTTTTACTGTTTGTATTCGTTAAGAGGATGTTTCGCTGTGAATGAGCGTGTGTGTATGTGTATGTGTGTGTGTGTGTGTGTGTGTGTGTCTGATTCTGGTAGAGTGCTAAATGATTTTAATTGTCGCTAATAGCGCCATCTATTTTATCGTTAACATTGTTGGCCGCTGGTGCTGGTGGCACGAATGCGGTTTAACTAACTCACGCCGTGGTAGTAGTTGGTGAAACTGGCGGAGAGTTAGAGGAAGTTAAATTCAATTGTGAATGTTTGAGCTGCATTAAGTAGTGTCTTTGAGTTGGCTTATGCAGTTCCAGCTGGGACAAGGCTTCATCAATCGAAAACCATTGACGCTTGCGTCCAATGCTACGTGAATCTTCCCATTCTTCGAGCTCTTTAGTGACGGTCATAACAAAGACCTCCGTGCGATGCATGTGCTCGGAGTTCTAAGTTGAAGAGAAAACAAAAAAAATATTTTTACAAAAATACAACGCATGTTAACAGCAGTTGTTAAGGAACCTCGAACACGCCCAGGCAACGTCCTAGCTTGCCCACGACGCCAGCTTCCTCGAGTACTTCACGCACAGCCGTTACTGAAGGTTCCTCTTCAGGCTCAACACCGCCGCCAGGCACAATCCATAGCTCAGGACGACGCGAAGAGGTCACCAATAGAACCTATCAAACATCAAGTCAATTATATGCAATACATAAGTAACTTTTTTTTATACAACCTCTGCCTCCGCATCGGAACGCACACAAATGCATGCAGCACGTCGTCTAAACCCATCCTTATCATAGATTCGAGTGGAGTTCGGCTTTTCTTTAACCATCTGAAAGTAGTAGCAATAAAAGATAATTATTAATAAAAAAACTTAATCAAGATTTATACAATTTTCACATATATATTGGCAATATTATATACCAATATGGTATATTGTACCAACAGACCTACATAAATATTCTAAATTTGATTTATTTTGCTTGTCATCAAATGCATATCAAAACAACAAATTCTTTTGAATTAATTTTTGAAGTCAACATAGAATAATAGGTAAAATCGTGATATCGTTATCAGAAGTGTGAACACACAAGTTTATAGTCACTCTCGTCGCTGTACAAAAGAATAAAATTTGATAAGAAATCACTTGCAAGGCAGTAAATTGCGCTTCCATGTTATAAACAACACACCCAAATCTGATGGAAGAGATTGTAAAGAAGAAGACTACCGGTAAATGTTGACATTTTTATGATATACACTGATATAGCGTTTATTCCATAATTTAACTACGATGGAAGTGTTAAGGTCTGCTAACCTGCACACATGCAGACCACGACCTTAAACAGAAGTATAGAAAAATAATTGTACAACGTGTACTGCAGCATATTTAAGGAATTATCGGATACTTCATTGGAAATTTATGTCTCTAGAGCAAAATTCAGATATCGTCAACGAAGCCCATGTGCGCTCTAAATGGTTTTTTTTAAAAAGAAAAGTTTGTAAGAATCAAATAAACTTGTACATGATTATCTAAAAAAAAAAAAAAAACAAATTGGCCATTTCAGCCCTTGAAAGGACTTTGACCGAGCTTCTTATGATCAATTGTGTTGTGTGTGTTATTAAATGTTTGCACACAATTGACCGAGAAATGGACCTACATGTTTTATGCCGACTCCGAACGGCTCATGTTCATGTTCTCAAGAAGCTTTACATGGCATTATTTACTCTCTGAGGTTTGCCATTGTCTGCAGAGAGGTGGTGACCGATCAGAAAAATTTTTTATTGAAAAAACTTTCGCCGCGGCTGGGGATCGAACCCGGGCTCCGAGCATGCTAAGCTACACACTTAACCTGCATGCCATGGTCACCACATGATTATCTTCTTCTCTAAAATATAAAAATCTCGTATAACGGTGTTAGTGTTTGAACTCCTACGAAAGGGCTGAACCAATTTTAATGAAATTTCTTTTGTATATTTTGTAGGTATGAGTATAGGTCGTTAATTATTTTTCATCCTCCTACCCACAGAGAAGAACTCAATTTTCGGTTTTACTTTCGATCTATAAATTGCACATCAATGAAACTCGATATGAACTTACTTTTGATTCGTGTCTTTCAACCGTTAATTTTTGGAAAGGGGGACCTGGCACCACCCATACAATTCAGTTTTTTGATAACTTATAGATTTGGAAGTGAATGTCGTATAATAATGATACTCAATATGAAGTCCAGGTCTTTTAATTATAAAACAGACGCCAGCAAAACATTTTAAGTCAGAATGTAGTGTCTATTTGGTGGTGTCCTGCTACTGGAAAACTAGAAAGGGCATTGTACAAAGGGTGTGGCTCTGCCCATATAAGACAAATTTTTCAAATTGAATCGATTTGGAAATAATAATCACAGAACGCAAAAAGAAGCTTAGTTTGTATTAACTATTTTGTGACATCCTACTACTCGGAAATACTCGTAAACCAAAAGGGATGCTGAACAAGGTGTGTGGCTGATCAGATAAGACAATTTTTATATATAATAGCTAAGGAAATAATGGTCACAGAATATTGAAACTCTGAGTGGAGTTACTATTTGTTGATGGCCTTCTATTGGCAAACTGGAACAGGCAATGGAAAAAGAGTGTGGTTAAGCCTAACGGTCTGAAACATGTTTTCAATGTATAATATATAAATATTATACATAAGGTGCACTTCCCCCATAATGTTGATATATTTCGCTTCTAAATTGCAGAATTGTTTTATTCTGATTAAAAAGATATAGAAAAAGATAAATTCAGTATTCAGATCATGATATCTGAATATATTTAAAACTATTTCAAATCAAGACCCATTAAATTTAAATATCTTATTGAAAAGCATTTCATATTTATAACCCAGACTTCATTTCTTTGTATTTTTAAACATTTCAAAAAAAAAAAAAACAAAATAATATGGCTCCCTTAAGCCTTAAGCCTTAATATGGCTCCCTTAAGCCTTAACCTTCAAAAAATATTTACGCATGGAATAAATTCAGTTCAGTAAAATATGGGGGGTCCAAATTCTCCCCGGTAGTAATGATGGCATTTTGCAATTCACCAACGTTGTTGTATTAGTGTTTGTCAGCATAAATGCGACGAACCAGTATTTCCATAGGTTTTCTATTGGGTTTAGGTCTGGACAGCACGCTGGCCACTTCAAAGTTTTAAATTTTTTAAGCGAGAGCCAAGCATTTGTTTCTGCGCTAGTGTGTATTCGAGCATTGTCATGCTAGAAAATCCAGTTTTGGTCATGATGATGTCGTAAAAATTGTAGTACTATTACAATAATTCCTTGCGCAGAAAACGCTCCCCAAACCATTACTGACCAAAGGTATGCTTTGAGAAGTAGTGAAGTTATTTTGAAAATCTCGCCAATTATTAGAAATAAGAAAATTAGCGAACACGCGTCGGCTGCGTTCAAGTTATTTTGAAAATTCACTCACTGAAATGTTTTCAGAAGCCCAAGCCAAGATTTTGCCTTTTTCTACTTCTGACAAAGTTTTACCACGCGGCATACCTAGGTCAAAGCGTTTTCAAAGCTAAAATTAATTAAGACTTATTTAAGGTCTTCAAAGTGAGAGGCACGAATTTTCGATCTTGCAATTTTATCCATTGAAAACGAGCTTGCGAGTAATATTGATTTCGATGAGGTTATTTAATATTTTGCAGCTCTTAAATTAAGTAAAAGCCCGTTTTTAAGACAGCACACATGCATCGAAATGGTACAAAAATAGGAAAAATAATCAAAGTTAGTGCACTGATGTTTCGGAATAGCGTCCGACGAAACCATGGCCTAGGCTGCTCGGTTTGTTCTTCAATTGATTTTGTTGTAGCAACCTTTTATTTGGCATAAAGCTCAAAATATTAAAAAATATGCATTTTAAGAATTATAAACTAAAATTAACAAATTAAAATGCCACAATTGTATAACTCATGAAAATCAAGTAATTTAAATTGAGTAAATGTTTTTTAAATAATTGGCGAGTTTTAATAAGTTATAACGTAAAAAAAAAGATTATTGGATGTAAGCGAAACTTTTCTGTAATTTTATTTAAACTATTTACATTTGATTTCGAAAATAATATTTGTACCTGTTTATAAACAAGAAAGATTTGTAATTTTAATAAAGTAATTTTTTACGAAAGAATGTACTTTTTGCATGGAAAAATATTGAAAATTCCTAAAATTTCAAAAGTGAACTGCAAAAAAAGATTCTTTGATTTTAGCGAAACTTTTTCGCTGTTTCGATTTGAGGTATTAACTTTTGATTTCCAAAATATTATCTGCACCTTTTTATAAACAAGAAAGTTATCCAGGTTTAAAAAGTGACTTTTGTGAAAAATTATAATTTTTGTATAGAAAAATAATCAAAATTAAGCAAAATTCAAAAGGGAATTACAAAAAAGGTTTCTTTAATTTTGTGATGAATCTCACCAAGAAGTTAGTAGCGATCAAAATCAGTAGTGATAAAAAATTGTTACCTACCATTTTTATTTTGTTATAAATAACATAAAATGTGTCTAAAATTGGATTTTTAAAAAAACAAATAATATAGGTGCAAGAGTGGTACCATTAAGGTCTTACCAATTTCTATAATTTTCAATTCACATCTATTATTCTATTTGTCTAGCATTCTCACAGAGTTTCGATTGGATCGGGTTACTTTTGTATGTACCTCCCATTCAAAAACATATTAAAATTTAATATAGGTCCAATGGAGGCACCCCTAAGTTCTTATCAATTTTTCTGTTTTCAGAGCTCAAATATTTCTCTAATTTTCTAGACTTTTGACCAAATTTTGTTTAGATCGGCCAACTTTTGTATACAATCGCATACAAAATAATGTTAAAAATTAATATAGGTCCAAAGAAGGTACTCCTAGGATCTAACCGATTTCAACCATTTTTGCTTAATTAACCAAGCATACTCAATTTCGGAGCACTCCTGTTATTTTTGTACCAATTTTGTATGGGATGAAAACGCTGAGCAGCGCCATTAAGGGGGGGTGGGGGGTAAAGTTTGTTCGATAAAAAAGCATATTTTCAAGAATTTTTTATGACATATTATTACAGATTTATTGTGAAAATTAGTAAATTATAATACAACGTTTGAAGATTATTTAAAACAAGTTTGGTACAAAATTATAAAATAATAACAGATTAATTGCAGTTCTCCGCTGGTGCCTCAAAAAAATTGGTTTTTGCAGTGAACGCGATGAAATGTTGATGTATTTTACAATAAATGTTAATTGATAAGATTTGTTATTGTAAGATAGATACAATTGAGAAAATTAAAAAAAACCAGGGACCGAAAATAACTGTTATTTATCAATTTTCGAATGAAAAAGACACAATGAAAAAATTGTCGAAGGACATTTTCATATATACCATTATGATACAAATGGTCTCAGCTTCACGAATAGTTAGAGCCTTTTAAATTTTCGACTGATTCTATAAAAGTTAAAAATTAACTGTTATTTTTTGCCTTTTATTTTTTCAGACAAAAATAACGGTTAGCTTTGACTTTTATTTTATCAGTCAAAAATAACAGTTATTTTGTGACTTTTATTTTTTCGGTCAAAAATATCAGGCAATCTGTGCTTTTTTAAAGGCCGCTTGTCCGATTAAAAAACTTTTG
Source organism: Tetanocera ferruginea (assembly GCA_958299015.1). Lineage (NCBI taxonomy): Eukaryota > Metazoa > Arthropoda > Insecta > Diptera > Sciomyzidae > Tetanocera > Tetanocera ferruginea. Next base: position 66,679,564 of record OY282644.1, read on the forward strand.
ATACCATACTCAAAACGTGATCACCGATGAGACCAAAATAATGGTATCGATAGTTTTTTAGTCAGCAAAATGGCCTTTGAAAAAACACAAATTGCCTGATATTTTTGACCGAAAAAATAAAAGGTAGAAAATAACTGTTATTTTTGACCGATAAAATAAAAGTCAAAAGTTACTGTTTTGTTTGCTCGAAAAAATATAAGGCACAAAATAACTTTTATTATTGTCGGAAAACATAAAAGTTAAAAAATAACAGTTAATATTCGACTTTTTTGATGAAAACCATAACCGGTACGGTCCCTGAAAAAACTCTACGTCATTTGAGCAGTTTTGCTCCGATTGACCTCAAAATTCAATAAAATATTCTTGAGATGTTCTTAACTTTACCACGCTCTTAATAAGTTTTGATTGTTTAAGCTTTTTTTCGGAAAACATAAACATAATAATAAAAAACTAAATCACATTGAATTGGTTTCTTACTTCATTTAGAAATTTCTTATAAAAGTGACACCTCTATTAGAAATTTAGAGGTGTCTCAGAGAGAAAATAGTGCCATGAACTTGAGCCGTTCGGAGTCGGCATAAAATATGTAGGTTTAGTTCTCGATCAATTGTTTGCAAACATTTAATAACACACACAACATAATTTGATCATTAGAAGCTCGGTCAAAGTCCTTTCAAGAGTTGAAATGGGCAATTTGTTTTTTGTTTTTTTTTTTTTTTTTGTTAAAAATCTTTGCAATAAGTAAAAGAAGTTCTGCAATCAAGGAAACTATTCTATTTTGCGATTCCAAAATTTTCAAAAATATACTTAACAGTTAATTAATTTTTGTACGTAATTCCTTATTTCTTTGTGCATTAAATTTATTGAAGGATTTAATTATTTGATCTACATAGAAATTGTAAATAAAAAACTAAAATCTAAGCCTAATATTTATGAGCTTTTATATAATAAATCCCGAAACCATAGAAAAATATTACTTTAGATAACACAAAAAACCGATTACTTACACTGGAAGCGATTTAAAGCTGATGTCTGGGTGGACCTAGTGAAGGTAGTATTTTTTCGGCTTTTATCAAAATTGACAAGCAGTTTCTGAATAAACTTTTTCTTGGTTGTTTTCAACCGGTCGCTTGAGGAGTGTGAAACGTGTGGGTGGGTGTCGCTTTGAATGGCGTTGTAGAAAATTAGCAAACGATGACGTTTAGTTAAAACTGCTCCGTTGGCGCGTTGAGGATTAATATGTTATACTATTAAATTGCAATCCAAAAATAAATCAATCCTTCTAAACTAAAAACTTAAGAGTTGAGTGGTGCTGGGATGTGGAGTGCTGCGACTGAACCAGGGAAACCAAAAATTAAATATTTAACTAATTTTCTGTATTATAGAAACTTTGGATTAACTCTGCAGCAATGTGAGCATTTTAGTCGGTTTTTCTAATTTGTTGTCGAAGTGGTTCCTTTTCAACTTTCTTCAACGGCGCTTTAGTTTTTTAACCAACAATTTGTTCCTCGTTATATGGATGTTAGAGCTTGACAACGTTTTGCCAATATTTGCAGCTGCTTAGCTGAAGTTCAAACACACGCTTTCCATTTTCATTTTTGTTTTCGTTGGTTGCACTTCTTCACACCTTCTAATGAATGTGCTCAGTATCCAGACTGTGCAAATTTTTCTGCTGATATTTTGTCTTTTGAAATTATAGGCCAGATTTTTGCATCTGCCTCGCTATATTTTTTACCGGAATTCGTTTCTTTGTCTGCGAGCAGACTTTTTTTTACCTTTGAGTTCTTTCGCAATTTCGGTACGTTGCTGCTGCGGCTTTGTTGGGTGTTCTTCTTTTCTTGTTCGTTAATCTCGCAATCAGTTGCAAAAATATACTCGTTTCTTTTATGCACACTTCTCTTAATTATTTTACTACGATTTGGGATGATAAATCTTTTGTTTTTGACATCAAATGATACGGCAAATAAGTCACCACGATTTGAAATACTCAAAGATAATGTAAAAAACGCAAATTGATAATTTTTTAACTTTTTTCACAGATAGTTAAAATTTTTCTATTTGCGATTTTCGTCTATCCGCTCGTTAGATGAAGAAACGTCAAATTATGAATACGATGTTATCGACATTTTATTCGTTGTCGGTATTTTGCAAGAATTCGTTACATTTTGTGGCTAAAATTACAGCGAGTTGTTCTTGCAGTACTCAAAGCAGGGTGTTTAGGAAGATTTAAATATTCTGTCGATAAAACAGAGATAAATTAAGGTTAATGAAACACATCTATTTTTGCAATTTGTGGTAGGTTCTAATCTTGAGTTAAAATTAAGGTGAAATTTAATATTTGGTTAATATGTATAAAGCACTTTGACCCAATAAAGGCGAATACGGCATATTCTATCACTCAATATAATGCTATAACCCAGACGAATCACATTAATTATATATATATAAAAATTTTTCACGAAATTCCAAAACAAATTAACCAGCCGTCAAAAGGTTAAAAATTCCACAATATAACCAGCAGAACTACCAATGAGGTTGTTTCATTAAAATCTTTTAAAAAATTAACAAATTCTGTTACAATGAATTTTCTTATTGAAAATAAAATGAAGAGTCTGTGATTTATGTACAAAAATTACTATATCTGCAAACAATATCAATAGATGGTGCCCGTCTATATGCAAGTAGCTTTTTAATTTGAAAATAGTAGGGGTATTCACGATACAGTTGCCAATGCAGTTGAGGACTCAAGAACATGTACTGCTGTGCAGTTAAGTTATTCGTGAACACACCACACTTTTAACTGAAATAAATAATATCATTTGATTGAGATTATTATTAATTAAGAATATGAAAAAATAACATTTTCAAAGCTGTCAAATTTTTAATGTAAAAAGCTGCACAATTGCTCAAGTCCTCAGATTAAGGCTTTAATAGAAATGTTCTTGTGTAAATTATTGACGTAAGTATATTTTATTTTTGTAAAGCGGTGAAGTTCTCAAAGCCTCAACTGAACTTGACTCGACTAATATTAAAAACGAACGCATACAAAAGTAGCTTTAGTACTTAAGGGTGCAGTGTGCTAAGATGTTTAAGAAAAACAGTTTTTTTTAGTAGCACAATTTTCCCAATTATGGACCTCTTTAACTTCTAAACTAGATGAGTACGGCCTGAAATTTTTCCAGAAATGAATATAACGACAAAAAAATTTAAAAGTTAAGTTTTTAAAATAAACCTTGTGCAATAGTGTAAAAAATGCAAAGTGTTTTAGATCAGATATTTATCACCAAATTCAAACTTTCAAAGTTTAATATCTTCAAATCAGCAATCATGCTAACGACATACGAAATAATGTAAGAACTTTATTTTCTGAAAGTTTCTGATTTTTATGAAGTCCTTTACATTCCCATTTAAGGGGTCAAATTAGGACCTTTTTCACAATAATAATTTTTTAACCCATTTTGTACCACGACCAATCCGATGGTCAAAATTTTCGATGACGCTGAGGCATAATTGAGGTTCTATGCCGTTAATGTGCCGAATTATCTCATCCTTCAGCTCTTGAATTTTAGCTGGCTTATCGACGTACACCTTTTCTTTCAAATAACCCCAAAGAAAGAAGACCAACGGTGTCAAATCACATGATCTTGGCGGCCAACTGACATTGCCACCACCTGAGAAAACACGGCCATTGATTTTGTCGTGCAAAAAAGCCAAATATCAAATTTATCAAAAGTACACAATACAAGGGCAAATACACCACATCGTGAACACCCCCTATTGTTTCGTTAGCTGTGGCAAGTGGCACCGTCCTGTTGAAACCACATATTGTCCACATCCATATCTACCAATTCGGGCCATAAAAAGTTCATTATCATCTCACGATTGCGAACACCATTCTCAGTAACTGCCTGACCGGCCTCATTTTGGAAAAAAATACGGCCCGATGATGCCCCCAGCCCATAAACCGCACCAAACAGTCACTCTTTGTGGGTGCATTGGTTTTTCGACAATCACTCTTGAATTATCATTCGCCCAAATGAGGCAATTCTGCTTATTGACGAATCCACTGAGGTGAAAATGTGCTTGACGAAGTGCACGATATGCATTTTGATTTGAACGCTCATCTTCATAATAAGCCTGAATAACTTTAATGCGTTGCTCGATTGTGTATCTTTCCATGGTTCAAATTGAGTTTGTCTGAAATTGAAAAATGTCAAATGAAATGCAGAAAAAAACTTGACGTTTAGGTGTGGTTCATCCTTTATTTATACTGATAATTTTACTTATATTGATATTTATACCCCCACGCGTACTGCGAAAAGGTATATTAATTTTGTCCTAACGTGTGTAACGCCCATAAGGAGGCGTGGTAGGTAAAGAAAAGTACATACATTCTTGATCAGGATCACCACCCGAGTTGATTTAGCCATGTCCGTCGGTCTGTCGAGCCGATTACACCCGTACTTTTCAAGCTATCGTAATAAAACTTCATATTTAAGCTTTTTTTTTAAAAAAGCAAAGATCAAGTTCGAGAACAGGTTAGATCGGGTGAAAACCACTACCGCCTACCTCCCATACAACCCCAATAATGAAATCTCCATAAAGAAGCAAATATTCAAGCTACAAGACTCAAATTCAGTATTTGTGTAGTCTATGACAAAACTCAGGTGTGTTAGAAAAATGGGCGCAATCCACCCACGAACACGCCCAGCTCCCATACAACCACAAAATTGAAAACTATATAAAGAGGCTTCTGTCAAAGCTACAAAAGTAAAATAAGATATTTATTATTTTTTTATAAAAACTAAGACGCGATAGAAAAATGGGTGTCATGCATCCACGATGATGGATACACCTCCCATACAACCCATAATATTGAAAACTCTATAAATAGGCTAATATTAATTAATCTACAGACCTGAAATTGGGTATTTGTGTATATTTTATCAAAATTGAGGCATGTTAGAAAAATTGGCATCAACCACTCAACAACACGCCCACCTCCCATACAACCCCTAATTGAAAACTTTATAAAGAGTCTTGTCTTTACTTTGCAGGAAAACAATTTGATATGAATGTATTTTAGACGTCAGTAAAATAGTACAATTTTTTGAAATCTCATGTAAAAAGAGCTGCAAACCCGTGGGGGTGTTTTAACTTCGGTCAAGTCGAAGAAAAACCTGATTTTTTGGTTAAAAAGGGGTTCAGGAAAACCAAAACTGCTCCATGGGAATTTCTCCGATCTAAACAAAAATGATGCAGAAATAGTTTTTTCGATCCGGCTAATACCTATTGATGCAAAAAAAAAATTGTTTATATAAGACTCAACTAAAAATGTATGAGATATTTATTATGATATTTCATAAAATACAAAAAAATACACTCACTCAAAACAACCTGTTTTTTTACTCAAAAATCGGAATTGGGCAATAGAGTTTCTGGGCAATAGAAGTTTATGGTGAATATGCTTCAACTCAAAGGTTGTGTGAACTTTAGTTTGTTATTTTCAAAAGGAATGTTCGACAACAACGGCTGTGAATGATCAGGAAAAAAATTTGCTATATTAAGAATTACTAGCATTGTTAGATAGACTTGACTTAAACACACGAATAGTTCGCAGAATAATTAGAAGTCGATCCTACAACTATTTTCACAAGTTTAAAAGACCTGGAAAAGATTCAATATGTAGGAAAATGAGTTTCATATCAATTAAAACTAGTAAGGAGTATCTTGGACTTGTAGTGTACATATCGATCTTAAATTGTAGCTCTTTTTGTATGAAATTTCAAAAAATTAAAGGGGGTATAAAAAGGACATCGAAAGGGCAAGAAAAATTTATTAATTTTATTTGATCACTACAAAAGAAAAGGCTTTTGGCATTTGAAAAATTGAAAATTGGATTTGTTCAATCCAAAGCCCAAAAAAAGAACAGTTTCGATAGTATCGTTAGTGCAGTCGTAGAATTCTGTTGAAATTGCAACCTTTTCTACTTTGCCTCTTTGGTGCGATTGTTTTGGCAATTTTGTACATGTTTTTAATTTATTTTCTGAAGATTAACAAATAAATTTATAACACTCAATTTATGAACTTATCGAGACCAAACACACAGAATGAGTTAAAAGTAAGAATGATAAATAAAGCAAACAATAAGAAACAAACAAAATGTCAAACTCTTTCGATCGTTTTGATAAGTTTGACAGTTTAAGTTCATTGACTGAGTCGAAAAGAGAGCTAAGTGAATATTTTTTCCATTGGTGCCACTTAGATCGAAGTACTACACACAAAAACACAACGCGCCCAGTTCCCTCTTGCGTTGAGTAGAGAGTCTATGCTGTAAATAAGTCAGTTCGTACTAAACTACAACAACACAAGCAAAAACAACTTTTTTTAAATTGTTAAATAAATTTTTTGTTAGATTTTGCTATTTTGTGACTTTAATAAAAAAGTGATTAAACCTAAAATTAAATATTCACTAAATTCACGATATATCTGATATTTTAGCATTTATATTATCTTTGAACGTTAAGTATTAAAGGCTGTAGGTATACCCTAAAGTATTACCCAAAAACGTTGCATGTTCTTGAAAAATTTGTAAAAAAGGCCCCAAACAAAACCGCACTGTAAGACGTAATTCTACGCCAAAAAATAATGAATCGATAGCAAAATGTTTAATCACATATAATAGAGAAAGTATTCCAAAAAATTTCAACCATCGATAACTTGTGTACTGTGTAATTGATGGGACAGAAGGGAGTTATACGGTATACTATGAACTGCTAAAACCTAATGAAACGATTACTGGTGATTACTATCGCCAACAAGTGATACAATTGAATTGGGCATTGGAGTAAAAACTACTTCCAAAAAACCAATTCAGTTATTTTTCCATCATGACAATACTCTAATGTAACTTACAATTACTGGAAAGTACATTTACCGGTTAACTTTTAAAAATTTCAACTTTCAGTAAACACTGCAGATTTGCCGTATGAGAAAATTTTTCAAATCAAAGATATTTTATTTAAACGTTCAAACTAATTGGCATATAAAGTAAAATTTTACAAAATAACTTGATATCTGAAAAAGATAACACGTCAATTTTTTCATGCGACATTATTTAACTGAGGCGATAATATATATATGAAATAAAAATACATCATATTAATAAATTAAATCACATAAATAAGAAAGCTGTAACTAGCTAAAACAATATAATTTTCATCTGATAAAAACCAAAACAATATCATTATGTCTTGCGTATTATTCAATGTTTATATACGAGTATTAAGCAAATTGATATGAAATAAATTTAAATGCTAACCCTCAACAATTCCCTATCGTATAACCCGTTGTTAGTGACACCGTTTATATCTTTGATATTTATTTTTTTATGACATAGATAAAATCAGACTAACGAATCTTGATGAAATTTCGCCTACTTCAGGTGAAGCTCCCCTTGACGATGCTGAAGGGCATACATACATATTTGACCAGCTAGATTCGATAGTTAACTCTCTCGCATGCTTGTAAACGAATTAGTAAAGCATGATATTTGAATTAATTTTCAGATTTGATAAAGCCATTTCTTAAAAATAATAAAAATATAACAAAAACACACAAACTGATGTTTTGACACCTGTCCCGAAATCACTCATTTTATTACAGATAAATTCATGGAGACCCGCCGACATTGACGCACCTCAGTCAAACATCAAATTTCGAAGAGATAAACGATTGATTTCATGTCTTTAAGTTTGTGTTTAAATTGTCTTTTTAGTAACCTAGAAACTGACTGATAAGATTTCTATAAACTTAAAGATTAAGTCATTAAATTCATATTTTAAATATAATCACAATATCGTTGCATCATCTTAAATACATAGTTTTGCTGGACGAACCAGCTAAGACAATAAAATCAAATCGCTTTAATTTTTGTATTGCGATCAAATTTCACCAGCTAATATATTTGTATTTAAATTTAAATGAATTTAACAGCGCGTGTGGTTAAATGCTACAGGAAGTGTTAATGAGTGCTTTACATTAATCTGGAATCTTAGCTTAACATCTTCTTAAAAAAACATATCTAATTCTTTATTGAAGCTTATAAGAAAGAAAAAAAAAAAACAATTTGTGGGTACTTCATTGTAGAAAATTATGCAAATAATGCTGTCTCGATAATAATCTATTAATATCAGCTCATAACGTAATTGAATTAAATATTGGTAATATTTTTAAATATTGGTTTCATATTTCAACGAGATGATATTTTTATAGATAAAAAATAATAATCAATGCTTATCTCGGATTATTAAATTAATTCAGATTCACTCATACCTATCTTTTGTATTGTTAAAAAAGTAATAAAACCATGGCCAAAACTATTTAAGATCTAATCGGTCATTTGGTGCAAGAGTTTGACAACTCATGTGGAGCCAGCGTGTCAAAATCAATTTCATCTGATTAATTATGGAACATTATTTAACCGGGACATGTACGACACATAAGTCATTTGTGAAATTTTTCATTAAATTATTAGTTTTTGTTTGTTTCTCACAGATATTGCTTATTACAGTTTCATAATTAAACAGTTTATATACTTGAGCATTTAATTAATTTAAAAACTGTTTTGTTTTTGAGTTCTAACTGTTAAATAAAATAAAGATATTGAATAATCCAAAATACCGTTAGAAAGGTGATTATACAACACAGCTTTTTTATGCAGGCAGATAAGCGTTTTGCTTAAAATCTAACTCTCTATTGCCAATATTATAAAGACGTGATTTTTGGTTCTTCCAAAAGAGTGGCTGCGTTGTGAGCCATGGGACAAATCCCAATAAAAATCAAAAAAAACTTTTTAACAAAAAAAAAAAACCTACTTCAAAATCACTACAAAGTAAAAAATAATTTTAAATTAGTTTTACTATTTATTTCTTGGTCAAATTTGAATTTTTATCATAAATATATTAATTTTTTATGATAATAAAAGCTTCTAGTCAGCGCTAATCATTGACGTAAAATCATGATATTTTTGCCATCCCTACTCTATTTAAGACTTTTTTTTTGTAAATATCCTGCTTGGGTGACGCTGTATTAATTTGTAATCTTAATTTTTCTTAAATCTTAATTAATATGCTATATGTGTGTTGCACCTGCACAAAAAAGCTGATTATATTAGCGCCGACTTCGAAGATTTTATTATCATAAAAAATTAATATACATATTTATGATAAAAATACAAATTTGACCAAGAAATAAATAGTAAAACTAATTTAAAATTATTTTTTACTTTGTAGTGATTTTGAAGTAGGTTTTTTTTTTGTTAAAAAGTTTTTATTTCTTTCTTTTTTGAGAAAATGATATATATTAAAAAAGTGTATACATTAATTAAGCACCAATTATTTATGCTCATAATATGGAAAACGCTTTTCTGTCGTTTCTTTTTCTGTTCTTTGTCAGTATCTTTATCAGTACCTACTCTTGTATTTTTATCAGTACTCCAATGTCAATATTGACTGCAATATAGTGTTTTTGTAATAGTCACACGCCTCTTTGTCGAGGATATCACACTCTTTGTCATAGTGTTTTCAATAGTTCTACCCATTCTAACAATGAATTTTATCACCCTTTAGTCAATATTATAGTTTTTTTACACACTGCCGCATCCCTTAGTCGAATAACGCCCAATTCCTCGGTAGTAATTTGTAATAATTGTGCCTACGTCTGTACTTTTTCAGTGTCAGTATTCGATTTAGTGTTTTCTAATATTGTCACACCCCTTTGTCGAATGACGCCCACTTTATTCACAATAACTTGTTAAAAGTGTGCCTACCTCTATACTAAATATCAGTACTCTTGTGTCAATATTATTCGAGATACAGTGTGTTTCATATATTGCCACACCCCTTTATCAAATAACGCCCACTTTATTGAAATTAATTGTTTTATAACTGTGCTACCACTGTAGTAAACTTAAGTACTCTAGTGTCAATATTATTCGAGATACAGAGTTTTTACAATATTGCCACACCCTTTTTTAGAATTACGCCCACTTAAGTGATCGTCATTTTTAATATTTGTGCTTGCCCTTATAATTTTACTGGGAATTTTATTACCATAGTGTTAATATTTACTTAGATACAGTGTTTTTCTTATAGAGACACGCCCCTTTGCCGAATACCGCCCACTTTAATAGACGGGCACCTCCGCGTTGATAGTCTCTATATGTTGACAAAAAATTACGGCAATCGGGCAAGTACTTTAGGAGTAATCGATGTACATACAGTTGCGGGCAAAATAATAGCAGTGCTCTAATATTCAGACATGCTTGAATAAATAATACTAGTCTAAACATGTAGGATCCGGAAAACCCAATATAATTTCTATATGAGCTTTTAACGCTGATTCCAAATCTGTACTCAATTTTTACTGTTGTGGTAGCATTTTCAAGATACAGGGTGTTTTACACTTTTTACACTTGTCTAGTTTTATTAATCCAGAATCTAAACAACACACCATAAGATAAAAAATTAAATTTTGTATTTTAGAAAAAATATGAAATGCCTTCTGTATAGGTACTACCACGGTAAGTGTTCAAGAGAGATACGTGTGTTTCCTAAATCCACTAGGGTAACTTCCCAATCCCATTTCCATACCATTGACGTTGTGTCCAATAGAACTTCGCATTTCAGTGATAATTCGTTCTTTGGTCGCACTTTTAGATTGTGGAATAATCTCCCTGCGACTGTGTTTCCCGACGGACTCGATCTGTGCAATTTTAAAAGAAATCTCCACTGTTATTACTCCACCTTTCCACCCTCATACTAAAATATCACCTCTCTTCGAAAAGAACACAATGCTTGCGCATTTCTAGGGGGCATTCCTGAGCGTTGGTTTAGTCTAAAAAAAATATTTATTTAAAGTTTTGATTCTATTAAACTTCAAATGTGCGAATTGTACTCCATTTTAGGCGAAGATCAACTGGAGTGAAGTATTTCTTGCACCGTTTTAACCGTGCAACTTGACTTGACTTGGACTTGACTTGGACTTGACTTGACTTGGACTTGACTTGGACTTGACTTGGACTTGACTTGGACTTGACTTGACTTGGACTTGGACTTGGACTTGGACTTGGACTTGGACTTGGACTTGGACTTGGACTTGGACTTGGACTTGGACTTGGACTTGGACTTGGACTTGGACTTGGACTTGGACTTGGACTTGGACTTGGACTTGGACTTGGACTTGGACTTGGACTTGGACTTGGACTTGGACTTGGACTTGGACTTGGACTTGGACTTGGACTTGACTTGGACTTGACTTGGACTTGACTGGGACTTGGACTTGGACTTGGACTTGGACTTGGACTTGGACTTGGACTTGGACTTGGACTTGGACTTGGACTTGGACTTGACTTGGACTTGGACTTGGACTTGGACTTGGACTTGGACTTGGACTTGGACTTGGACTTGGACTTGGACTTGGACTTGGACTTGGACTTGGACTTGGACTTGGACTTGGACTTGGACTTGGACTTGGACTTGGACTTGGACTTGGACTTGGACTTGGACTTGGACTTGGACTTGGACTTGGACTTGGACTTGGACTTGGACTTGGACTTGGACTTGGACTTGGACTTGGACTTGGACTTGGACTTGGACTTGACTTGGACTTGACTTGGACTTGACTGGGACTTGGACTTGGACTTGGACTTGGACTTGGACTTGGACTTGGACTTGGACTTGGACTTGGACTTGGACTTGGACTTGGACTTGGACTTGGACTTGGACTTGACTTGGACTTGGACTTGGACTTGGACTTGGACTTGGACTTGGACTTGGACTTGGACTTGGACTTGGACTTGGACTTGGACTTGGACTTGGACTTGGACTTGGACTTGGACTTGGACTTGGACTTGGACTTGGACTTGGACTTGGACTTGGACTTGGACTTGGACTTGGACTTGGACTTGGACTTGGACTTGGACTTGGACTTGGACTTGGACTTGGACTTGGACTTGGACTTGGACTTGGACTTGGACTTGGACTTGGACTTGGACTTGGACTTGGACTTGGAATTGGACTTGGACTTGGACTTGGACTTGGACTTGGACTTGGACTTGGACTTGGACTTGGACTTGGACTTGGACTTGGACTTGGACTTGGACTTGGACTTGGACTTGGACTTGGACTTGGACTTGGACTTGGACTTGGACTTGGACTTGGACTTGGACTTGGACTTGGACTTGGACTTGGACTTGGACTTGGACTTGGACTTGGACTTGGACTTGGACTTGGACTTGGACTTGGACTTGGACTTGGACTTGGACTTGGACTTGGACTTGGACTTGGACTTGGACTTGGACTTGGACTTGGACTTGGACTTGGACTTGGACTTGGACTTGGACTTGGACTTGGACTTGGACTTGGACTTGGACTTGGACTTGGACTTGGACTTGGACTTGGACTTGGACTTGGACTTGGACTTGGACTTGGACTTGACTTGGACTTGACTTGACCCTGGATCTCATACTGTCCATCTTTGTGGAAATGCTGTCCACGCTTTATTGTTTTCATGGACTTGCCTTTTGATTGCTGTCCAGACTTTGCAAAGTTTAAACACATTATTATTTTTGGACATCATTTTATTGGTATCAGCTAGTTCACTTTTGACTTACATACATATGTATGCACAATGTAATTTGTACATGTTCGACTCTTACTTTTGGTTGTTGTTGTTTCAATTTGTATTTTAAACCTTATTTGCTCTTATTAAATATCATTTTGAGCTTGTGGCTTAGATAGTACGTTATTGCTGTTGTTGTTATTTTTGTTGTAAGTCTGACTTGTCATTAGTTTTATTATTAATGCACCTTGCGAACAACTTTTATTTATTTACAATATCTGAAATATGCTTCGATATCTTTTGAAAGCTTGAAGCGCGTTGGTGTTTCTCATTGAATTTGCAGCACATGAGGCTTTTTAGGTTTTTTCACTTGACGTTGTGAATATTTATGGTTGTTAAATTATGGATTAAGCAAATAAAATAAACAAAAAAATGTGCACTTAAATGTACTAGTCTGTGATTGCTACTTTGACGTGTGTCCCCAAGCCTTGTAGCAGTTTCTCTGGTATAGCGTTACTTATTTGCATTTACTTCAATATCTTTCCTTGGTTCGTGTGGCTTAAAAATTGAGTTGATACCCTAGTAATTAGCTAGCACAGATTGCTAATATTTTTTTTTTAAATTGTGGGGGAGAAATTATCCTTATCAAATCGTAGCAAAAAAATCTGTAATATCTGTTCTACTAAGTAGGTTGTCGTTTGTACTATTAAGGTACTATACAGTGTGAAGCTATTAAAAAATATCTTTTTTATTAATTTTTTTTGCATAGTATTATTAAATTATGTAATTACATTTTTTTTTATATTATGTACAGTTAAAGTTTTAGATATAAAAATCAATAAGGGTATTAATGCAAAGAGACAAGAATATAATTTGGGCAATTAGTTATTTTTTTCAGACAGGTGCATGAGCATCCCTTAAAAGTCGATTGAGCATTTGCATCATATATCAGCTGTTTGCAAGTTCAGGGTTTGCTTTCTGCAAATTAAGTATATAAATTTTTTTTAATTCCTTCAATTCACAAAATTTCCATTCTTACCTCTTCCATTTTATTTAATTAGTTTTAAAATTTTGACAATATCTTCTCCTGCTTCTAATTTTTTCTTTTGCTTTGCTTTAATAAAATAAATCAGCTGATTGATGTTATAAGTTTGCCTGTTCGTTTGCCCAGCTAAATCGTTGAGCAAAGATATCTGGTTTGTGCAAAAGCTTCTTCATACAAACTTTGACAGTTCATTTATAAGGGGAATAAACTTATACGGTTTAAACCGTTTATAAGGGTTTTGCCCAGTTGCATGAATACCCTTAATGTTTTTTTTTTTTGTTATTTGTTGTTTATTTTCTAGATAGAGGTCGTTGAAATTGGCGTGTTTAAAAAGAAGGTTGTAAGTTGGTTTCTCGTCTCCAGCATTTTCAAGGTTTCGGAATGTAAAAGATCAAAGTGCATTCTTCAGTTAAGGGTTGTAGTTAAGTACTCTATCTACGCAAATAAAAAAAAAATAAAATAAAATGGCATGCGTTGAAAAACAAATTTATAAAAAACCCCTCTTTTTGGCAGAAATTCTTTGACGTAAAAAAACAATATATAAAAGTTTCTCGGCTTTAGGTAGACTCAGAAAAAAAAACACGCTAAAACCAACAATTTTATTCTTGGCGCAAGCATTTTTTTGGTTATTTCGTACCCAACAACTTACAACATTTGAAACAAGAGTGTCTAAGTTGTTGATTATACAACAAGTTTGACTGTTGCTTTAAAAGTTTTTGCATTTGACACAAGAACTCCAAATACCGTTAATAAATACTCAAGTTCTTGCAGCAACAGTATGGCACTGTTGTCTCAAGAGCTATTTTTTTGAGGTAACGACAATGTTAACTTAGTCCTAAAAGTCCTAAAAGTGTGTTGTTGTATTGAAAATGCCGCTCTTGTTATACAAAAATAATATTCTGCTGTAATATATCGAATGAATGAAAATAATTGTTTTAAATAATTTTTATTGAATTTATTCACATATTTTTCTTTTTTACAATAATTGAAAAATAAATATTTAAAAACAAGCTTATAAAAACTTAACTTTACTTAACAATTCATAATTATTTGATACAAATAATCAAACATAAGAATTGTATTATTTACAATTAAAGGCTAACTATTACTGAGTTTCCATGGCGAGTAAACTCTGGGTTTGGGTTTTCGTTGAGTTGACAATTTGACTTTGCTGACACAACACCGAGTCGAGTTAAACTTGTCAATTCTTTTTTGTAATTTTTGTTATTTTTTGACTAGTTTCTGCGGCAATCCAAAAAACTTTTGTATTCGACATTTTAATATTTTTGTTAAAATAAAAATTTTCATTATTTTTTCAATATTAATGACAGCAATCACTTTGACAGACAGAACCTAGTCAAATCTTACAAGTTTCGTGGAGTTTCGTAGATTTAACGAAACTCAACTCAACTCGCGTTTCCATAGCGAGTTAACCCCGAGTTAACTCGCCATGGAAACTCAGTATATAATAGCCACATGCTGGCAGACTGAATTGTCAAAATGAAAGCGAGCTCATATAAATATATGAGCATACCCATAATTGGAATTGCCACAGTTTCGTTGACTTTCATTGGCTTATTGGAGAGCGATTCAAATCGCTTACAGCATAGGCAAGTGTCAAAAACAAATTGAAAACAAAAAATTCATACAGTTCAAGCAAAGCAACAAGGGCTGTGTTTGTTAGTTTTTTTTTTATATCATTTTATATAAACTTTTTTCAAAAAAATTGACAAATAAACACAGACAAAACAAAATAATTTTGTGACACTTCTCAAAGCCAACGTCGGGCAATTATGGGTATTCTTCGATTTTGACAACAGCCGGCTGGCTTTGGAATTGGAATAACCTCAAATAACGCAATGGTTTCTAATAGTGCATGGTCTATATATTATGCCCTCATACTCTGTTTTATCGGATTAGGTCAAATAAGAGAGAAATTCAAGCTAAAATTTCACCTTTAAGTCACAAATTTGTTCTTATAACTCTAAAACTTAATTCAAATCCTGTGTAGTAACTGTATCTAAATATTTGCAATGGATAGTTCTTTACATTTGGAGATCATTTTTTGCTCAAAAGGTTACGTAAGGCGGTTAATTTTTTCTTCGAAAAAAGGGATTTTTAAAAATAAAAATAAATTTTCAACAGTTCAGTTACTTTGTATGTGTCTTCAAAAATAATCAGATTTTGCTGAATTTTTGCATACACCTTAAGTAAAATAAAGTAACCCACCTCTGAAAAGATCACAACATTTACATGTGCGCATCCAAAGATATTCGGATTCAAAGATTACCAAAGATTGTAACTTCGTTAATGCAATCCCTAGAGTAAAATCATTCAGATGAAAATTATAGAGCCAACAATTTTCTTCAAAACTGTTCTTAACATCTTTTCCGAAAGAGTTACCGTTTTAAAGATATGAGCGTAAATATATAATTTCAAGAATGGGCTAAATCGGATGAAAACCACGCCTACCTCCCATACAACCCCAATAATGAAAACTCCATAAAGAAGCAATTATTTAAGCTACAAGACTTAAATTCGGTATTTGTGTAATTTATGTCAAAACCGAGGTGTGTTCGAAAGATGGACGTGATCCATTAACTAACATGCCCACCTCCCATACAATCCCAAAATTGAAAACTTTATTATTTAACTTTATTTTGAATTTATTTTCGAAACTCAGTTCATTTAAAGCTCAAAGCAAAATATAGTCGAAATTCAAACGAAAACAATGGTATCCAAATGGAAATCCATTTCGTCTCATGTAGCTTCTATAGATATTTGTGTAAAGTTTATAAAATACGATTAGAATAGAACTGTTTAAGTATGGAACATCTTTCATTCTCACAGATGCAGTATTGTTCCAAGCCATTAATAAATATAAACCGAGTACAAAAGAATTCAACTTTTCAGATTGTTCGTCATAGAGATGTTTGGCGCAACGGCCGGCGCTTTCCTCCAAAACATGCTTACATACAAACAAGCATTCTGAACGATACGGACGGACTATCAAGAGGATGGACAGGGTTTTTATGCTAATTTTATCACTTTGTGTAACTGTCGTTTCTGTCACTACGGCGACAGCCCATAAATACTCATAATTTATTAATTTCTCGCAATGTGAATCAGTTCAGTTCAGTGTTCAATTCAATTCAATGTGTTTCAATTCCAGGTTTCCACAGCAGGCACAGCAACACAAAAACGATTGGCACATTTTCCACCATGGAGCGAGCGTAGCATATGAAAGATGACTGTGGCTGCAACAAGTGGTTTTCGGTCGGTCAAGCTGAGTAGCCAGGAACCAACGAACGACCGACCAAACGACTGACAAACCAATCGGCGGCGGTCAAACAAATGAAAGAAGTAAAGAAAGATATTAAAAAAGCCAACCTGCCGAAGTGCGATTGTCTGCTCCTCCAGCGCCTGTGCTTGGCACACAAAAGGCTACCGTGTTGGCGCTGGGACTGCAACAACAACAACAATAGCAAAAAAATATCGATACAACAACAGGTAGTCTGACGAGGAAAGCACCTCGTAAGAACGAACAAAACTTATGAAGTGAACTGGAGCGAAGGTACATAAATAATAATTTCATCATTGAGCGAACGGTGATTTATTTGGTTGCGCTTCACATGCATCGCCGGAGCCTGCCTGCCGACACCAAAGGACCATAAAAGGCATTTGCGTGCATCAGCACTTCGCTGGCATCATGTTCCGCATTTTGTGGCACTTTGGTACACATTCTCAGCTTCTTATTGGTCAGTACAACAACATCTTCAGCGCACTTCAAATCTTCGAGCTGTCATAATTGTGAGCGATTTATTGTCAACCTTTTGATTTATTTAATTATTTCATAAAAAAAGAAAACGCGACAAAATTAAATAATTCCAAAAAAAAAGTGAAAAATTTCACTTAATGGGAAAATATCTGGATCAATGGAGCAGAGTTACTTCCGGGTGTTGATGCAATTCACACGATGATTTATCTGCTCGTTTCAATGCTTCCCCCACTATTTGAACTTAGGAACCTAAATCTGCGAAGGTCCTGCTAAAAGTGCGTCAAACTGCAAAACTTTTTGGTACTCTTCCAGATTATATTTAGTGCTCATTTTGTACAACTTGGCTTGTTTTGTTTTTTTTTTTTCTATTATTTTTTCCTACCCTCCCTTTAGTGCGACGTTGTATACATTTCTGCAGAAGACGTCGCGACACGTCTGTTGCTTGGCTGGCTGGCTGGCGAACTGGTTGCTCGCCTAAAAAGCTTCAAGGATATTTTCTTGCTTCCTTGTAATGCTTTTTGCTGATTTCTTAATGCGATTCGGTTTTTGTTGCTTGTTTTGTTTTTTCTTGAATTGAATGGCAAGGAAA
This sequence comes from Tetanocera ferruginea, assembly GCA_958299015.1. NCBI lineage: Eukaryota > Metazoa > Arthropoda > Insecta > Diptera > Sciomyzidae > Tetanocera > Tetanocera ferruginea. The sequence goes on from OY282644.1 coordinate 66,697,597, forward strand.
TCGTTTTTCCACACAGATGAATTATGAATTAATTTTCCTTGCATGTTGTTGGTGTTGAATGATATTGGTTGGAAAAAAGTTCACTTTGTAAAAGTGTGAAGAAATTTAACGCTTTCTTGCCCCACTTCTCTGTGTGGGTTGAGAAAATGGTCTTTATAATTAAATGGATTTGTAAGATGGTTTAAAGTTTTTGCAACATCAGGCGAGAATTATGAAAATATTGTATTTTGTTTAGTATGGTTGTTTTTTTTTCAAATTAAGTGCTTCAACTGCTAACTGCTTGGAACAGGGAGTGGATATTCATTACTTTTTAACAAAAACACATTTTGTTGTGAATTTTAATTGAAACATATCTTTTGTAAAAAACTAGTGATAACCCCCCGAACAGGTTTGCCAACTAACGTAATGAATAAAATATGATTTTGGAATAAATGGGACGTAACACCTTGAAATAATTTTCATTTTAATGTTTTAAAATGCGTATAAGTTGAATAAAAACTAAGATATCATTTTGAAAAATTGCACATATATTTTAAGGTAAAAAAATTACACAAACAATATATTTGTAAGTATTTTTTTAATCACATACTTATATGGCTACTGGATTTAAAAAAAAAATATTGAAAAAATCATGGCGGGCGTGATTGCGACTCATTGTAACATCTGGAAAAAACGGCGTTTTAATCAGCATCAAACCACCGTGGAATGAACTAGAAAAAAAAAAGTAAAGATAGTCTAAAGTCGGTCTAGCCCGACTATGAGACACCCTAAACCTACTTTTTCAATAACAGTATTGAAAATCGGCGTTTCCGTGAGTGGATGGCGTGTCCATGGGCAAATGACGTCCATTTTTCAAAATCATCTTCGATTTGTTAGAAAAAACATGCTTACCAAATTTTATCTCCGTACATTAAACAAAACCTTTTTCATTGAGTTTTCAATTTTTGGATTGGATGGTAGGTGGGCGTGTCCGTGTGTGGATGACACCCTTTTTTGAAGACGTCTTTGTTTTGATTTGAATTATCATAAATTATCATAAAAAAAAATAATATATTTATGATAAAAATAAAACAAATTAGGAAAAATTAAAATAATAAGATCTCCAATATAATAATGCATATAAATAAATTTATCAGATTTTACCACGATTGATAGGAAAAGTAATTTAAATTTATTTTTTACTTTGTAGTGATTTTGAAGTAGGTTTTTTTTTGTTAAAAAGTTTTTATTTCTTCCTTTTTAGAATATATGATAAATTTTAGAAAAAGATTGTAACTACGTCAACACAATTATTTAAGCTCATAATTTTAAAAATGTTTTTTTCTGTCGTTTCTTATTTTTTGCTCTTTTGAATTTTTTAATATATTTGCAAGAATTATTAAGGAAAATTTCAAATATGATACTTTATGTTTCATGGTTTGTTGGTTATTTTTCCGCCTCTGTCTCTTTAACAATTTTTATTAAACTGTCACGCCCTTTTTGAATCCCGCCTATGTACTTTATTGATCATACTTTATAATAATTCAACCTTGCCGTGCACCAAATTTTAGTTCCCTAGCATCGGTATTAACCGATATACAGTAGTTTCCTTAAAGTACCTCAAGCTATTTATAATCTCTCCTACCTTTTTAATTATTCTACCTACCCACCTACCAAATATTAGTAACCAAGTTTCAATATTAACTAAAATGCAGTGTTTTTCTAATTATGACACGCCTCTTTGTTGAATCTAATCTACTTTCTTGATTGTACTTTTGTTATAACTCTACCTATTCTTGTATTAATTTCTATACTCTTGTGTCAATATTGACTGAGATATAGTGTTTTTCTAATAGTGACACGCCTTGTTGTCGAATTTTCGCCCAATTTGTCATAGTGTTTTCAATAATTCTACAAATTCTTATAATAAATTTAATAACCCTTGTGTCAATATTATAAAATTTGTTTCAAACACTGCCACACCCCTTAGTCGAATAACACCTACTTTCTCGGTATTAATTTGTAATAATTGCGCCTACCTCTGTACTTAATTTCAGTACCCTAGTGTCAATAGTATTCGATATAGTGTTTTCTAATATTGCCACACTCCTATATGACGCCCACTTTATTGACAGAAATTTGTAATAAGTGTGTCTACCTCTATACTAAATATCAGTATTCTAGTGCAATATTACTACACTGAGAAAAAAACACATACCTTGCTCCGGTAAAAAATTTCTCTATTATTGATAATAGCAATTTTCTCTTTTTCAAATAAAATTTTCTTCAATTAGAATAAATTTTCACATTTTCGAAGAAATATTTCTTTACTTCTAGGAAATGGAAATATTTCAATGTCTCTAATAATGATAAGTATTTTACTCGCACAAAAAATTTCTCATTTATAGAGAAATTTTATTGAAAATGAAAAACTTTTCTTATATTTTGATAAAAAATTCACTATGAGAAGTATTTTCTTCAATAAAAACAAATATTTTCTCAAAAATGATAAGTTTTTTTTCTAAAAACGATATATTTTTCTATTTCATGGAAGCTTTTTATCATTTTTAGAGAATTTTTAGTATCGCAATTAGAGAATATCATTCTCTGGAGCAAAGTCTATACCATTTTTCTCTGAATATGATGCCTTTTTTTATCATATTCCGAGACACTTTTTTCTGAGTGTAGAGATACAGAGTTTTTTTTAATATTGCCACACCTCTTTGTCGAATAACGCCCACTTAATTGACCCTAATTTTTTATAATTATACCTACCCTTGCATTTTTGCTCTAAATGTGATTTCCCTAGTGTCAGTATTTACTGAGATACAGGGTTTTTCTTAAAGTGACACGCCCCTTTATGGAATACCGCCCACATTATTGGCAGTTATTTTTTATACTTGTGTCTACCTCTGTAGTAAAATTTAGTATCCTATCCTATCAATAGTATACGATATACAGTGTTTTTTAATATTGCCACACCCCTTATCAAATAACGCCCATTAACAAACATTTTTAGTAATTGTGCCTACCGCTGTAATAAACCAATGTCAATATTCTTCGAGATACAGTTATTGCCTTATATTGCCACACCCCTTTGTAGAATAACGTCCATTTTCTTGATAGTAATTTTCAATAATTGTGCCTACCTTTACAGTAATTTTCAGCACTCTAGTGTCTCTTTTATTTGAGTGACAACATTTTTAAATATTGCCACACCCTTTTTTCGAATAACGCCCACTTAAGTGATCGTAATTTTTAATAGTTGTGCCTGCCCTTGTAATTTTACTGTAACTTTAATAATCCTAGTGTCAATATTTACTGAGGAACCGAGTTTTTCTTATAGCGACACGTCCCTTTGTCGAATACCGCCCACTTTTAAAGACGCACACCTCCGCGAAAAATATTTGGGTTGTATAGAACTTTTAAGGCACAGTAATGAATGAAATAAGAAAATAAAGCAAAACTGTAAAAAATATATATAAAAAAACTTTCAATAGCGTCCCCTATAGCGCACACTGTGTCCGTGTAGTGTATTTGGCGGTCTTAAATCAGGGAGGAGGCGTAGCTTCATGAAATTTTGCACACATTTTTTTTAATTTTTTTAAGAATTGTAATTTATTTTTTACAAAAATACGCCCACTTTTACGCCCACCTCCCATACAACTTAAATATAAAATGTGGCCTAACTTCCATGATTTTAAATATATCAACTCAATTTTCACAGAACGTTAATATTATAATAGTAAAATTTTCTCCTGAAAATATGAACTTGATCCGCCTATTTTTACGCCCACCTCCCATACAACTGATATATTAAAAAAGGCCATATCTTCTGTAAATTTGTAACTGGAATGGTTATTTTGTAGTGGCAAAAATATAACATCTATTAAATGCTGTTTTGAATATATGAAGAAAATCCGTCCACTTTTACACCCACCCCCCATACAACTCCAATAAAAAAAATTTTACAGTTTCACTCTATTTCATTTATTAACAATTTTTTCACTTCTTCGTGATAATCTAATTTTTTAAGCTCCAGTTTCGTTCTCAATGAATTGATATATGGGTGAATTGATATATATACAAATATTGCTCGTTTAATAGAATAAGATACATAATTAAAGTGATAGACATGAACATATGCAAAACAACAACGAGTAGTTGTTTTTGCACGCGCAAAATAACGCATAAGCAGGGTTTTTTGCACTGTCAGTTTTTGGTTTTTCATTGTTTTTTTGCGGAGGTGCAAAAATGAGCAGGTTTTTTTTTAATAACCTGGTAGCTGAGACTCTCAGCTTTAATTTGGTATATGACTCCATGTGTCGCACTGCTTCGCACACAACTAAAAGTCTACCGAAAAATCATAAATGTTGATTTTTTTGGTTCAAAATATATTGTTAAAAAAAAAATTTCTTGTCAAATTTTTTAAAATTTTTTTTTTAACTTACATACGTTTAATGTCTATTTTAAGAGAAAAAATACTTATAAGGTACATTCAATGTATAGTTTATAAGTACCAAGCTATTGAATATGACATAGAAAACCATCACATTTGACACTTGTTCACATACATCAACTTTGCGCTGCTCTGGACAGAAAACCTATGGAGATATTTGCATGAAATTTTTCACACATGAACTTTAGATATTTTTTAACAAGCTGTGCAAAAATCATCAAAATCGGAGAGATTGTCCAAATTGATTTATTGCCGCGGTGGACACAGTGTGTAGCGTACCCCTGATACCTAGTACCTCGCAAATAAAGTGACGTCATCAATGAAATCAAAACCTTCATAAATTCCACAAAAATAAATATACTGACTAAATGTGATGCTTTTAGTTTCAATTTTGAAACAAAATTTGATGAGAACCACGCCTATCCCGCCTATTACTTCCCGCCTATCACTTCAAAACGGCTGTTGGGGTATTTTAATTACTTATCTTATTGTAATCAATTATTATTGGGTCAAACCCAAGATAATTGCATTCTAAAGAACTGCACAAAATTTATTGTTCATCAGACTTCTCTAGTGTACACTACCCTAGTTTAGTGTATTTCAATGTAGGATTAATATCGAATTAAGATGTTCTGTATGGAGCAAAACGAACAAACCAAGCACTCAATAACTTGAACGTTTTTCATAAATGTTCAAACAGTATCGCAACAATTTGCTGTGGAATAAAATATGTTACATAAACCGAAATGAAGAAAAATAACCGTTCATCATAGCAAGCATACCGTGTGCAATACTATACTGGTGTAAGTGATTTTCGAGATATTCCGTTTTTTAAATTTTTTGTAATATTTTTTGTTATATATTTCACCCCGATTGTTCCATACCCCTGTGATAGCCGTAAAAAGTTTTTTTTTTTGGCCTACAGTTTTTCACATTAAATATATCAATATCATAGCAAAAATTAAAATATGCATAATGCAATACTGTTATACACTTCTTGTACACACTATTTCTTCTGAAGATTTTTGAGCTCTTTATTGCTTATTAGTTTTTTATTAATCAGAATTCATGAAAATTGGATGGGATTAAAAAAAGCATCCTTTATATTTTGGCGAACTGCCCCCTCGAGCAATTCTTATATCCGCTAGTGATATACGTAAAATGAAATATTTCCTACAGGGCTATCAACTCGCCGACCAGCAGTGCCGTTTTATTAGATGCTGCTCTTCGATATAGCAGACATGGTTTCAAACAAAAAGCGCATTAGTCGCAAATTACTGACCACAAAGCGAATCTCTTAATTATGCATCAATGGCTACTATTTAATTAAAACGTTTTAAGATTACGCCACCTCAACGCATCACTTCCGTACCGTCTGCAGGGTAGAACTTCGGATAGCTTCAACAAAGCATTTACAACGAGTACCTCTGAGTACTACTCGTACAATTTACTTTCCTTTCTATGCATGTTTACTTTTTTTTCTCTTAACCGATCGTTTGCCTCTGATAGCTGATGCAGTCAATAGCTCATGCGTTCTGGCTTTACGCACTGTACGCCCAGCAGCGTGTGAATCAGTCGTACGCTATTCGAACTTTGTTGCTCTGATAAAAATCTAACAAAGCATCCGCAGTCGAAGACGGCAATATAAAAGATCCCATTAATTAATTTCTATCGAAACAGAGCTGGAACAAGTTGCCTGGAGCTGGTGATTTTGTTAGTTTGGAAGAGCATTAGATGTTGGTCGATCTGGTTGACCAGCAAGTACACAGAATCGCAGGCAGTGTAACGTATTAACACGTTTTAAACTACCAGCAAATGCTGTCTTTTTGGCTGGCGGCAAGCCAGATAAGGCGTTGGCTATGCGTTGTTAACCTTTATGCTGTAACAAGAAATAGCACGCACTTATTATATATTAAGAAAAAAAGTTTTTGGACATACATATATAAGTAAATTGTTGACTTTGATATAAAAAATTTGGCGTTTATCGCGAAAACAACAACAATATAAAATAATACTATGCTCGTTATTTTGTTTATACAAATTTAATACTATTTTTCCACGTAACGTAAATTTTTGGAATTATTTTCAAATATTTCAAATAGTGGAATTGACTACCGAGATCGTAGTCTAAAATCACAATGAAAAAAATCGAGGAATAAAATACTTAAATGAGAACTACTAAAATTGGAGAAAGATTATACTCAATTTAAGCCAGTCGGATAAAAAAATTATGCAATCTGCGAGAATCCCCTCTCCCCCACGTGAGAGTGAGTGAGATTCGGCTTAACTCCGCGTGCCCTTAAAAGCCTTACGTCATGGACGCCCCCTTATATAATTTCGTAGAAATGTGAGTGCGGAACGCTTGAGTTGTTTTAAAAATTTCAAGGCATAGTTTTAGGCTTTTTATTTTGTCATTTTGAAATCAATGAAATTCTTTTTGAAATTAACTCTTCTTCAAGAAGGCTGGGACTTCCTTTATTTTGATTGTCGTTCTATGTGGATGGTTTATAGAAACAAATTTCTCACAATTTTTTGAAAAATTTTGTGAATCGCGAAAACCCGAAGAATCTTTTTTGTATGGAAAATATCGTATTTTTATTGAGAAAAGTCACATATCTTCGGAATTTCTTCACCGATTGCTTTAATATACGACAGAGAGCTATTTTACCACTCAGGTCAAGTTTAAAGATGTTTTATTTTCCGTGGATATTCACAGCACCTGCATGAAAAAACTTATGGCCGAGCAACTCGAATCAAACCGTTTATTAGCTCAAAAAAAAGGCTATGTTGACTCATCTACGTCAAAAATCATGTTTCCAAAACTCCAGATTATTAGATCCCAAGGGGACATGGGGGCGATATTCACATGGCAACGTGTCTGATTGCCTCAACTAGGCGAGGCCAGCATTATCCATATCGAAGTCGTCTCAAGTTGAATCAAAACCTCCAAGTGGTGTTCCTGGAAATGGATAACTAACACAAGTTTAGTTTAGTTGAATTTGAGCGGTGATGTCTTCTCTAGATGTCTTCTCTATGTCTTCTCTATAAACTTGAGGGGCTCTGCAAGACCTTAAAAATGGAATGTGCGTAGGGTTTGGAACCGAACCACATTATTAATTCCCAATGAAAACTAAACAGTCTCGGATATGAACCTCTACTACGGTGACGAATACCGCAAACGAAAAACAGACAATGATTTACGGAAATGTGCCTGGAATATCCGGACCCTTTATAGGGAAGATGTCTCTGTCCAACTAGCGGAAGCCCTCGACAGGGCTTAAAAATATCACACTCCATGCGCTCTGCTGCTGAAGAAGTCATTGGTTTTCGGCGCCATCAACCTCGAAACCAATAGTATGACCAGGATTGTCGCGACGCGACAGCAGCAAAATACGATGCATATGAAAAGACGCTACAGTCAGCTGTAACGCGAGCCATGTATGAAAACTGTCGTGATAAGAGGAAGGAAGAGAGATGCCCTTTCAGACGTTAAAAAAAGAGAGCATGAAAAACGTGAGCGTGAAAAATTTAGGTGTACCAGGGAAAGAAGGATGCTCAAAAATTCTACAAGCAGGTTTAGCGTCTAACCCAAAGTTTTAAGCCCGGAGCATCTACTGGTAGAGATGAGAAAAGTGATCTGGTTTCAGATACGCAGTGTGCATTGAGATTCTAGAGAAAGCATTTTTCCAATCTACTTGCAGGCGACGATATCAACAATTCCGCTCTTGGAGAATGCAGTCCGGAAATTCCACCACATAGTCATGACGAGGTTAAAGTTGCTATTCCGCAACTCAAAAACAACAAAGCCGCAAGCGCTGACGGCTTGGCTGCTGAATTGTCTAAGTCTGGTGGCGGTGAATTGATAAGGTGCATGCATCAACTTATCAGCAAAATATGGCTAGCGGAAAGCATGCCCGACGATTGCAATCTCAGTGTGCTTTGTCCTATACTAAAAAAAGGAGACCCGACAATCTGCGCCAACTACCGAAGTATCGGTATAATTTTCACAAGGTTCTCTCGAGCGTATTGTGTGAAAGATTGAATCCGCATACCAAAACACTGATTGGACCTTATCAGTGTGGCTTTCGTCCTGGCAAGTCCACCATATCCAGATCGACACCCACCATCTTTTTGTTGATTAAAAAGCTGCGTTCGATAGCCCGATTCGGGATTGCCTGTGTGCAACAATGTCTGAGTTCGGTTTACCTGCAAAGTTGATAAGGCTCTGCAGGATGACGAGCAATATATTCAGCTCCGTCAATGTAGGAAATGACTTCTGCGAAACCTTAAATACCAAACGAGGTTTCAAACAAGGCGACCGGCCATCATGCGATCTCTTCATCATGGACCGAGTTCCTAAGAAAGGCAGGTGTACATCGAAATGGAACCATATTCTACAATGTGCACAGCTCCTTACGCATGCTAATGATATCGATATTATCGGCCGAACTAAGAGAGATGTAACTGCTGCTCTCACCACTATCGAAAAGGAATCAGCCAAAGTGAGTTTGACGGTGAACGAGGATAAAACAAAGTAGCTGTCTGCAAATAGGCAAGCGCGGCGTCTAGGTTCCCATGTTACAGCTGGCAAATATAACTTTGAAGTTGTCAAGGAGCTTACATACCTTGGCACCACCGTAAACAGCAACAACTGACATTAGCCTAGAGATAAAGCGAAGAATAACAATTGCTATAGGTGCTACTATGGGCTAAGAAAGCAATTATGTTCCAAAGCCCTCTCTTGATCGACAAAACTAACACTCTACAAGACGCTCATCATGCCTGTGCTTCTCTATGGCGCTAAGGCATGGGTAGTATCGCAAACAGATGCAGCCTCTTTTGGGGTGTTCAAGAGGAAAGTTCTTTGCAAAATCTGTGGTTCTGTTCGAGTTGGCGACGACTATCGCATTCGAATGAACCATGAAATGTACGAGCTCTACGACGACATTGACTTAGTTCAGCGTATAAGAACCCAGTGATTACGTTGGCTGGGTGATGTCTTTCGTATGAATGAAGAAGCTCCAGCGAAAAAGGTGTTTGTGGCAAAAGCTGAGGGTCGACGACGAAGAGGAAGACCATGCCTCCGATAGATTGACCAGGCGGAGGAAGCCCTAACCACATTTGGTGAAAGAGATTGGAGACATTGCGCGCGAAGCAGAGACGCCTAGTGAGAGCTGGTGAAGTCGGTCGAAACCCGAACCCGACCACGGGTTGTCTTGGCCACTTTAGTAAGTAAGTAAGTAAGTATGCGCCAAATTAAGCTTCACGTGTATTCACATGCATTTTCAAATAAAAGTTACGGTATTATCGTGGTCGTGTTGCGACCGTGACATGCAGGTTAAGTGTGTGGCTTAGCATGCTTGGAGCCCGGGTTCGATCTTCAGCCGCGGCGAAAAGTTTTTTTCTATAAAAAATTTTTCTGATCGGTCACCACCTCTCTGCAGACAATGGCTAACCTCAGATAACCTGCCATGTAAAGCTTCGTGAGAACATGAGCCGTTCGGAGTCGGCATAAAACATGTAGGTCCAGTTCTCGGTCAATTGTGTGCAAACATTTAATAACACACACAACACAATTGATCATAAGAAGCTCGGTCAAAGTCCTTTCAAGGGCTGAAATGGCCAACTTGTTTTTTTTTTTTTAATATTATTTTAAGTTCGATAAAATATCTAAAATAAGATTTTTTGATTCCTTGTTTTGAGTTAAAAAGTAACTTAGAAGTACCTAAATCAGACAATGCAGTAGTGGCCGATCAGAAGGTAACTTCAGAAGCCAGATCAGAAGCCAAGATTTCTCTTAAAAATCACGTGGCGATATCTTTTGAGAGTATCAAATTTGATTCTGAGGATAATGCACAGTTGACGAGTTTCATAACGAAAAAAAAAAAATCAGCAGAAGCAGAAACTAAATTGCAAGGAAATTCAATTTTATACATGCAAGGAAGGCAAGTTACGTTTATTGGGAATGAAAGGACTGCCAGAGGCGTTGTTGAAATTGGAGACGCCTGCTTTTTTTTTCTGTAGGCAATCCAACAGACAGGCTTTACAAGAGGCCAGCCAATATTACGCGAGACGAAATGACGAAATTCGCTGGTATGTGTCTGTTCATGTCATTTGAAAAGTCCTTCTAATAGACATTATCTGAATTCTCACTTTGGTCAACCTATCGCTTATGACACCATGACTTTTAAGAGGTGAGAAGAATATAAGCGCTTTTTGCATTTTGCGAATAATGAAAATATTGTCTGTTTGGATACATATTGCCTGATTTTCTAGCATTAGAGCTAGTAGAAGTGCATTAGAGCTCCTTATTTAAGCCTCTAGTTTCCAAATTGAATTGAATTCTACATTGAACTGACTGCTTCAGCTGCAGTTTGCATCACTAAGTACATGAAAATGCAATCATTATAAAATTTGGGATTTCCCGTAGTTGATAGAACAAAGAAAAGGAAAGAAAAGCAAACACGCATGTTATACATAAAGACTTTCTTCACGCTGGTTTGGGAACTAGAGCGTTAATATCAAAACTGCAAGTAATGCTAGTTACAAATTTTTTGTAACGCGAGTTACCGCATAATTTTGGATTAATTTAAAAATTCTGATTTAATATTGCTGGTTTTTAATAAAGATAAACTTATTGAAATCCTGTTGCTTTTATTTATGCTAAATGTTAAACATTCTTCCCCCGAATGGCACAGAAAAATTTGAAAACAAATTTACTCTCTGAGCATGGTGTCCAAAAATGGTAACGCGAGTTACTAACCTTAATTATTTTTCCAACGGGTAAATATTATTGCTCAACTAAGAGTTAATCTATCCATTTGAATTAACCATTTGTTAATATAAATAATAAAAATGAAAAGCCTAATTAACTCCATAAAACTTTCTGAATGTAACGTGAGTTACCATGGAATTAATTTACCCATACTCAGGTTTTTCATACTATCTCGAAGTTTTTAAATATAATTAAGACGTGTTCGTAAAAACGACTATCTTATGCTTTTTTTAAAAGTCGTTTTTTATGTTCTGTGAGTGTTACATACGGGTTAAGATATACGTCCTAACTTTGACCGTATACGGTCTAAAATATGCTCACTCGCTGATCAATTTTATCTATTTGAAGCAACAACAAAAAGCATTGATTTAGAAATGCATTTCAGCGTCTTCATCGCCGACTGCATCTAAATTTTGTTATAATGTGTAGATTTGGTTTTTGGTGTTGTTGGCGGTGAAGCCCAATGAACAGGCTCTTCGGTCAAGAGACCGGTAGCGTATCGCTATGTTTGTTATGGTTCTTCATTTGTTCACTTGTTCAAGCAATCGATGTTACGCATGCGCTATGCAGATAAATTAATGAAGTGCAGAAAAATGAACCCCCAACCGGGAGATAAACTGTTCGAAGCATGTTTTGTTTATTGAAATCGGTATCGTTGCTTATCCGATCTAATCTAAGATGAAGGCAGTTGGTGCCTTGGCGGCCTAATCAGCTGATACAGAAATGTTCAAGTGTTGATGTTGTTCTTAGTATAGATTAAAAATAGATAAGCTTAAATAACACTTTGACAAAGTGCTAAGCAAGTTCCTTGAAATAAAGCACTTTACACCAAAAGTTCGTTAACGCAAAATATAATTATTCAGTGAGAGAGCCCCAGAGTTCTACAGGCTCATTTAGAAAAATAAACATTGTTAAGTTAGTTTTGCGATTTCTTCCGAACAGTTTGTATTCGGAACTTTCCTTGGAGTCAGAACATTTATTTTCACACAAAAAAAAAACTTGCCAAAACGAATTGCCATTTAGCTTAAATTCTAAATTTTCAAATAACATTATATCATTTATGTTGGCTTTATATTAGCTAGTTTCCTCAAGCGCAGCATTTCACCAACATCAGTGATTATCGTGATTCCATAAAAAATAAAATAAAATAAAAAATGTGCCCGTCCTTCCAACGTCTTGGCATTATCTGATTGTGTTCAATGCTGTAAACCTTGAGCAACTGATTCCCAGCATGACTCAATATCCGCCACACTTGTTTCAACCAACTAGCAACAACTCCCAACGCCGGACTATTAAGTGGTGTACCATAGCCACGAAAGCTATAGGCATTGGCAGTAGTGCCTACCATTGCGTGCAACCGCCCACAATATGTAAACAACCTACTCTCAGACACATGCATTCGCCAAACGCCGCCAAAGCAACAACAACTGCATGAATTTGCATATCTAGCGCGTATCCTGCTTGCGATATCCACTTCAGTCCGGTTGTCCAGTAAGCAGAAAGCAGACATGAAGTGTGGGTTACACTTGCTTGTAGCCTGTAGAGATGTGCTGCTCGCAAGGTAGTCGCGACTGCCGCTACTTTGCTCCTGCTGATGTTGCGATGCTATGATGGGTGCCTCTTGTGGTGGTTCCCCATTAAATCACCCACCTGCCGCAGCTGAGGCTGCTGTTGCTGCTGCTGCGTTAACATGCATGAGCAGTGCGTGCCACAATTGCAGCATCAGCTTAACACATGGAGACGTCGAGATGCTGTACAACAAGGAAACCCATAAATATGTCTAGTCGTTGTGGTAACAGATACGTTTACCACTCCTCTACTCCCCTGATCACTGATCTGTCTCTACTAGATCTCAAGTATACAGCTAATACATGCACCCCTTCACACTTTCAGCCAACACTGCGAGAAATCGATAGTTTTTAATGACATGTTATCAAAAAACAATCTGATGTCTACAATTTTCGCGTTGGTTGTTTGCATACGTTTCGGAATTTGTTGTCTTTTGTTGTCTGAAGTTGTATAAATGCTTTGCATGTGCCAAAGATTATTTTTGACGTTGAAAATACAAAGTTCCAAAACTTTTAACAATACACCGTTTACTTTTTTGAGTTCTTCAAAATTTTGTTTTAAAGTTTTTTGATAAAAAAAAAATAAAAGTTGCCACGCCAGATATATAACTTTCGAAATTTTTTAAGACTTTTATGAGAAGTTAATAGAAGTTATAATCTTATAATAGAAGTTTATAAGAAGTTAATAAGAATACTTATTACTTATTTTTTTACAAATTTTGACGGTATATTATGATTAATAAAAAAATGGATAAAATTTTATTTTTACCATTAAAAATAACATAACAAAAATGTAGGAATAAAATTTGAGTTTCATGGCAGTTAAGTTAACTAAGTTATTTAATGTATTTTCTAAAATCAACATTTGTATAAAGCAAAATATTGAATCTAAAGTTAGAAAAAAAATAATTTTGAAATAACAAATTAAAATATTTTGTTGTAATCTATTTCCTGGCGGAAGTTTTTGGGCAACTTTAACGTTGTATAACTGTTGTCTTCAAAGCAAATTTATTGGTCACTGCTTACGAATCTACACTCATATTTAACAAATGCGAGATTGTTATTTATGATAAATCTAATACGTGTTTTCTTTTTATCCAAATTTTACATAAAATTAAAAAATTTGAATCAAAAATGGTTTGAAGTAGTTTTTTCTACAATATTTACAACCCGAAGTGGATGGCCTCTATATATAGAAGTAAGCTGCGCTTTGCGGTCCCGGACAAGAAGCATGGAGGTGGCAAGCGAACATGTGGAAGGGCGTAGTGTTAGACAGGCACTACGACTTATCGAAAAGACCACATAGTCCGCAAGTGGCACTGTCAAGGCGAGTCGGAGGTGCCTGAAAAGCTCCGTATCCAAAACTCCCTGTCTCCTCTAGACTCTAAACTTGAAGGGTCTCGACAAAACCTTAAAAATGGAATGTGCGTAAGGTTTGGGTCCCCACCACATTATAACTGCCCAATGCAAATTTAATCACCCTCGGATATGAACCGCCTACATTGATGACCACCGCAAACGAAAAACGGATAATGATTTACGTATTTGGACCTGGAATGTCCGGAAGGTGGCTCTGTAAAATTGGCAGAAGCCCACGTAACAATACAGGCTGACATCACCGCCATCCAGGAGAGAGCAGACTGCGATATCTTAGAGAGCAGACTGCGATATCTAAGAGAGCAGACTGCGATATCTAAGAGAGCAGATTGCGATATCTAAGAGAGCAGATTGCGATATCTAAGAGAGCAGATTGCGATATCTACTACAGTTGCCAGGCGGAGAAGCGCAAATTTGGATGCGGATACGTCGTAAGCCGGAAACTACGACATCTTATTTCTCAGTTCACACTTCTGAACAAAAGGCTGACTACAATCCACATCAAGGCCACATCACATCAACAAACGTCGAACTTTCAGCATCGAAAATTTCTCGTCGTGTTTTAATTATTTTTCAATTTATAATTTGTGTTATTTAATAAACGGTTTAAATACGTAATTTCGGTTTTTTAATTCGTTTATAGAATTGAGTGTTTCTGTGCCTTTAAAAATTGTGCACAGTTTTCCGCGAATTGCAATAATTTCCGCGTTTAAAATATATATATAAGTGCATAAGTTTTAAGTGCTTGACACTTGTGCTTATTTTTATAAGCAGTGAAAAAAAAAAACAAAAAAAAAAAAAAAAAGGCGAAATTTTTCGATATAAACCTAATTTGCGTGCAGCCCCGTCGAAGGAAAAGGACTATGCTGTCAAGGACGTCTTCTAGGCGAGCCTAGAGGACGTGTATGATCACTGCCCGACCCATGACGTGAAAATAGTCCTCGACAGTTTCAAAGCGAAGGTCAAAAAAGAAGGTATATTGGTTCCAGTGTTGGTCAGTCTCCACGAGACCATTTCGAAAAACGGTGTTAGGCTAGGTTGAAGCGGCTTTCTCTTATGAGACACACATAGGCAAATTAGGCCCGTTCTGATACCAGGGGTTTAATTGTTTACCTACACTATTTGAATCAGTTCGAGCTATTAATAAAGCATAGTAGTCTGTAGACCGAAGATTTTGAGAGACCGTCTAGGTCACTATAAAACCAGTTACCCAGAAAAAGGTGGCGGTTTTTGGCTAGCGCTGGGCATATGCAGAGCAGATGTGTTGGGGATTCTTCCTCCTCCTCATCTCTACAGCTTCTGTAGAAGTCGTTATGGAGGATTTTTAATCTTCGAGCGTGTTTACCAACTAAGCAGTGCCCTGTTAGGACGCCGATAACAGTATTTATTTATCTTCTGAGGAAGATTAGTTATTTCGGGTGTTTCAATTTCAGAGTTGGTCAAACCTGACGCACCGTGTTGCATTTTCTCCCCGCAGACCATCTTATGTTGGTTCTTTAAGGGATAGATCATTTGTGAATAGTTTACATGTGGTAATAGGTATACAAATAGTTTGCTTTCTTCTCGATAAGGTAGTGGTAGTTCGAGTTCGAGCTAGTTCATCTGCTTTGCAGTTTCTTGTAAAGTCTCTATGTTCGGGGATTCAGCATAGGAAGATTTTTAGCTGCTGTGCCATCTGATTTAAAGATCTGCTGCAGCTAAGGACTGTTTTTAATGTTACTTGAACAGATTCCAGGGCTTTCAAAACGGCTTGATCATCAGATAGAATGCAAATATTCTTAGCTGATATTTGATTCATCTGAAGCCAAGTAACAGCTTCATGTATAGCAGTAACTTCCGCTTGGAAGACACTACAGTGGTCAGGGAGCCTAGAGGCGAGATTGAGTGAATTGAGTGAGAGTTGGATATTGGTCGCATATATTCCAATCCATGGACACTGCTGCAAAGGAAGTCATTGGTTTTTGGCACCCGCAACCACGAAACCAATGGTATGACCAGGAGTGTCGCAACGCGAGAGCAGCAAAATACGAAGCATATAAAGAGACGCTGCAGTCAGCTGTAATGCGAGACATGCACGAAAACTATCGCGAAAAGAAGAAAGAAGAGAGACACCTTTTCTGACGTAAAAAAGGCAACAGGAAAAGCGTGAGCGCGAAAAAATTGAGATGTACCAGGACAAGAAGGATGCTTGAAAATTCAAAAGTTTCAAGCCCGGAGCATCCACTTCCAGAGATGAAAATGGTGATATTTTTACAGATGCGCAGTGCGCATTGAGATTATGGAGGCAGCATATTTCCAATCTGCGTGCGGGTAACGTTACCAGCAATTCCGCCCTTAGAGATGGAGTGGAAATTCCACAACCTAGCCATGACGAGGTTAAAGTTACTCCTAAGCGACTCAAAAACCAACAAAGCTCCAGGTGCTGACGGCCTGGCTGCTGAATTGTTTAGTGATAAGGTGCATGTATGAAGTGATAAGGTGCGTGCATCAACTCATGAGCGAAATATGGCTAGCGGAAAGTATGCCCGACGATTGGAATCTCAGTTTTGTCTAATACTTAAGAAAGGAGACCCCATAATCTGCGCCAACTACAGAGATATATGTCTTATTTCCATCGCGTACAAAGTTCTATTGAGCGTATTGTGTGAAAGATTGACGCCAATTCATACCAAAACACTGATTTGACCTTATCAGTGTGCCTTTTGTTTGAAAGTTAACCACAGACCAGATTTTTACACTACTGCAAATTCTGGAAAAAACCCACGAAAATCAAATCGACACCCACCATCTCTTTGTCGATTATAAAGCAGCGTTTAATAGCCCAAATTAGGGGGCCTCGGTAGTCGAGTGGTATGCATGCTTGACTGCCAACCCAGAGGTTACGAGTTCGAATCCCGCTCTAGCCATGGTCCTACGCTTTTACGTTTCCTTAAGTCTTTCCTCATTTCTAATCAACTGAAATTCAAAATTCATCAATATATACGATCTTGGAAGTTGTAGTTGGTGGTAGAGATGTTTGTGGAATGAGATTGCTTGATAACTCGAATTGACTGAGGTAAAGGCATAACACTTGCCTCAGATTCAAATTCGCATGTTGATATAGCGCTCCGCCACACATACAACATTCTACAATTGTTTCTCTAGATTTCACTTTCTCTCCTACTGATCTATCTCCCCATTTCCAAACCAAGGCAGACTTGACTGAATAGGTTTGACACCTAAAATCCGTGGTTCAAAGCTAAAAAAAAAGCTTCGTCAAGGTAGGAAATTGACTCTCCGAAACCTTTAATACCGAACGAGGTTACAGACAAGGCAACCCGCTACCATGTGAACTCTTCAATTTTATCATGGAGGGGATCCTACGAAAGACATACATTCTACAAAGATGTCCAGCTCCTTGCGTGTACTGATGATGTCGATATTATCGGTCGAACCAAGAGAGATGTAACTGCTGCTTTCGCCCAGGATGTCACCCTGGAGATAAAGCAAAGAATAACAATTGTTAATAGGTGCAACTACGGGTTAAGTTATCAATTAGGGTCTAGAGCCCTCTCTCGATCAACAAAACTAACACTCTACAAGACGCTCATCATACTTGTGCTTTTGTATGACGCTGAGGCATGGGTCGAATCGAAAACAGATGCAGTCACTCTTGGGGTGTTCGAGAGGAAAGTTCTTCGCAAAATCTTTGTGTCCTTTTCGAGTTGGCGATGACTATCGTACTCGAATGAACCACGAACTGTACGAGCTCTACGATGAAATGGACTAAGTCCAGCGTATAATAATTCAGTGACTACGTTTGCTGGGTCATGTCTTTCGTATGGATGAAGAAGCTCCAGCGAAAAAGGTGTTTGAGGCGAAAGCCGGAGGTTAGAGACGGCACGCGCGAAGCAGAAACGCCTGGCTAGAACTGATTATGGCCGTCGTAAATAAGTAAGTATAAGAAAAAATTCTGGCTGCCAAAATCAAGCGCGTAATCGTGTTTGGACAGTGTTTTATACCAATTTTATGAACTCGGAATTCGAATCGCACCTGACATGGAAAATTTGTTTAATTAAAATTTATTAAGAGAGAGGTTTATTAAGGACGTAGATCATATTTTATTGCTAATGTTATGTAAATAAATGTTATGATAAAAAATATAAAAGTATGCATATAAAATGTGCTTTAAGTTCCGCAGAAAATTCGTCATCAGGTTTTATAAAAAGTATTAAGTTTTTGTATGTTTTCAAGTTCAAAAAGTTTAAAGTAGTTGACATAAGGCGTAGAACTTCAGACTGTTACAACAGTCATAAGAATGTAAACATTCGCATTTCTGCTGGTATGCAGGCAGCTCAATGACCTAGTATCGGGCTGTGGCTGAAACCTAGTTGTTGGTTGCTGGTTGGTTGGTTTCAAATGTCCACGTGATGCTTTATCAGTGGCTTCAGAAAGCGTGGTCATAAATTGTGATGCTGCTGCTGATTTCACTAACTCAGAAGTGAGTGTGGGATGCGTTTAAAGATATTGCTGAACAAGAAATACGCTACACAGTCGCTTGATGTTGAATCTTGTTCTAATCTAAGCTTGATCCCAGTTGTCACGCATACGTTGCGGTATGCAAAACATAATGCCAAGAAGGAGTTGCTAAGGCGAGTAGAACCTTGCTTAAATATGCAATAATAACACGCAAATAATTTTGTTTTAATTAAAATGCAGTAGAGAAAATATTAATGAACTTGATAAAAATGCAAACTATTATTTTTTACTCAAAATGACAGAACAGTTTTGATGTTATCGGAATTTGTTTATTCACCGTAGTTTAAAAATGATGAGTTTTTAAAGCAATATAATTGCATTGTAGGCGCCAAACGTTTGTGTTACACAATCAGATTTACGAATTTTTGACTCACTTAAAAAGTAGAAAAAATAAAATAAAATAAAATGTATAGAACAAGTACATGCGAAAAAAGAGGATATACGTTTTATGTAGAAACTACTTTGTGGACGAATTATGCGAATTTCGTGCCAAAAACTATTTTTGGGTTCCTTTTTTTTATGGTCATCTATGTATGTACAGCGTAGTTCATGAATTCAAATGAACGCATTTTCTCAACAAGGATCGGTGGTGCCTGCTATGCAGGAATAAACGAAGCAATATTTGCTGAGGTTGGTTACCCTTGACGACAGTGGACAGAAAATCTTAACTGTTGTACAAAAATAGTCAGTCCTTAGGAATAGCTCTATAGATGAGAAAACTTCATTCAAATTTGATGCAACAAGAAACTCAATGTTTCAATCATTGTACTCAAGGTCATTGAAAATACATAAAAATATCTCTCATTGTTATCCAAAAAATTGTATGCAAAGCATTCACTATAAAAACATATCCGCAGTCATAACATCGTGGCAATATTTTCACTCCATTGTGCTATTTTAAATGTTGGCATTTGATACTTATTTCCTCTACCAATACAGCAAATGCATACATTTTTTTTGTGCGTTCAAAACATTGTCAGAGTTGTCGTAGTCTTAGACGTTTTTTTAATGCCTTTTGGTGTTGCCTCAATGGCCAGACCAATGGGGTGTTCCACCAAACAACCCACTTAACTAATAATGTACTCCACTCTTCGGGTCTCTGTGTTCGCTGTTCATACATGAGACAGGATATTGGCGGCGGATATCCCGGCCATTTTTTCTCATGCGATTTTAATATGCAAACGAATAATTTTTTAAAAAGCCATTCACAGAGTTTCATGAGCATCGCTTGTTTGAGATGAGTTGGCAGTGGTAAGAGGCTATAAAGGGGGTTTCCTTCTCAGTTACGCTTTGCTGCTGCTCATGTGCCAAAGGCCACCCTGGCCGTAGTTTAAATGACCAGAAGCAGTCTATGAGATAAGTTTATACTTTGCGTTTTTATTTTTGGCATTGAACAGGATGTCAAACAGCAACGAAAAGACAATAAAACATTCAGAATTTGGCTACTTATTTGGAAAGTTACAGTTTTCAATGTTCGCACAATTGACTTAAGTATTAAAATTTTAAAGGAGAAAAATATTTGGACAATTTTTTATGCTTATATGAATTAAGTACGATTTGATAAGCTTTGAAAAGTTCGATCGTACAAATCGGTAGTATGAAACAGTTTTGAAAACAGAAACTTATTGAACCATAATCAAAATATTTTTATAAAGAAAATTTAAAGAACTCTTTAGAAGTTTATTTTTCTCTTAAATATTTGAAGAATTTTTTTCACGATTTTTCGTATTTAATTCTATGATTATTATTGATATCACCAACATTTCTTAGTAAGCTTAATAAGATAAAAAACTTTTTACAAATCAAATTCAATTTTTTAAATTTAAAATTTAACTTTGAGTTGATTCGAAACGAATGAGGAACGGATACATGAATTCTAAAATGCAGTCATTTGAAGTAATTTAGGACTCTCGCATTAAAAATGAATCTGATATCTAAAGTTACTCCTGTTGTAAATTTTTTTTTTGTTTTAATGCTTTTTATGTTTTTTTGATTATTCAACTAAACACACTTCAAGTTGGAAAAATTTCCAAATATTTTGTATAGATTTGATAGGCATAAAAAAATTTAGATTATTAATGTTAAAAAAATAAAACAATGTTGTCTAAGAACAGTTGATTTGCAAATTTTTTTTATCAAATTATTTATTGTTATTACTTTTTTTTTATTTTAAGCTTTTCACACCCGACACAATTTTTAAAATATTATTTTGGTCTAGGAGACCAAATACCGTTGAATGATATTCAGATGTCAAGATGGAAAGACATTAAAAATTCTAAACATAAAGGGTGTTTTTTTAGAGGTATAGAACTTTAAGTTGGCAACACTGTCTTAACTGGTGGCCATTTTGTCAGCTGTCAAGTGATTTGTGTTTACTTTGGTTTGGCATTTCAACATAAATAAAAATTACGTTTCCAAATTTTACAAATTTATTTTGATTATAATGGTTCTGTTCGAAATACGTATAGCGCACTACGTCCATTTTACGGTCAACATAATCGTCCATCAGAGCAGTTAATTCGACCGAACCGTTTTTGCACCACGCTTACTCTAAATGATAATACGCATCCACAGAGACGTCGTACAGTGCGTACAGAGAAACCATTGCTGCTGTAGAGCCTAACGTAGAGGAAGACCCACATCAGTCTATCCGCCATCGTGCACAGGAATCGGAATTGTGTCCATCCACTTTATAGAAGATTTTGCGGAAAGATTTTGGGTTGCGTGCTTACAAAATCCAACTCTTGCAAGAGTTGAAGCCACACGATCACCTAGCAAGGCATAGATTCGGTGAATGGGCGCGAAACAAGATTGCCGTTGATCCCGATTTTCATAAAATAATTTTGTTTAGCGATGAAGCTCACTGCCGTATTTACAGTGAAGATAATCCTCTACACCCAGAAAAAAATCGTGTAAAAATAACACTTTTTTAACACGAAATCATGTTATTGAAATTCAACACGATCAGTCATGTTAATAATTAACACTTTACATAATAATTCAAGTCTGTTAAATGAATGTTTGTGCAGAGCGCAAAATCACATAAAATGGCTTCTGCTGAACAGAACATTCAGAAAAGGGGCATTTTGTCACTTAATTCGCTCAACAGCAACATTATTCGCACTGTCTCTTCTTTTGATGCAATGAGCAAATCAACACTTTACTCATGTTATTTTTTAACACTGCATAATACAGTGTTAATCTTTAAAAATTGTTGTTGTTTTGCGAGTAAAAATTATCATGTTTAGATTTTAGACAGGAGCCGTGTTGAAAAATTTTGCCTCATTTTTCCCTGGGTGTAGTGTATGTTGAGACACTGTTTGGAGTGCTTTATGGTCTGGTGGAATCATTGGTCCGTACCTCTTTAAAAACAATATTGGCCAGAACGTTAGTCAATGGTGACAGCTAAAGAGCCATGATTACTGACTCTTTCGTTCCTCTATTGAACAACTATGATGTAAAGGAGCTGTGTTTTCAACAAGACGGCGCAACATGTCACACAGTCTTGCCAAAATTGATTTACTGAAGGAAACGTTTGGTAACCGCATAATTTCACTATTTTAGACTATTTTCTTTGGCGATATGTGAAGTCTCTAGCCAACGCCGTTAAGCCCAAAACGATCGACCACTTGGAGGACAACATTCGCTACCGATATATGGCCATAAATGTTGGAAAAACTGATTGAAAATTTAACTTCCAGATTAGATTAAGTCCGAGCCAGCCGTGGCGATCATATGCCACAAATCATATTTAAATTATAATACCAAAAGATTATCTTTTGAATAAAGACAATTTGATGTCAATTTTCGAAATTTATTCTTGTTTTATTCCATTTCAAAGTTCTATACCTCTAAAAAAAAACACCCTTGACAAGGCAGTCGCTACTGAATTCAGAAATAACTTTTTAACAATTCATAAATTTACAGCGTTGACACATTTGCAAAAAATTGTCCACTAATATTCAATAAAAATTATATTTAGTTTGATTTTATATAAGTCAAGAAGTGTCTCAGATGGACTGAATTTAAATGTTAACCTCAGAAGTTCAAGTTTTTAAACTTGTGTTCGTCACACACGTCTCAGGTGCTTAAGTGAATCTTATAGTATCATACGAGCAATATTTATATATTTTTTAACCGACTTCAAAAAGGAGGAGGTTCTCAAGTTGGTTGGTTTCTCTGTTCTTTTTGTAAGTGAATTCTCGAAAACGGCTTATCGCCTTCGAAAAGTAGGATGAAAAATGGATAATTTCATAAATATCTTTGTGGCGGTAGTGATTTCGGGAACTTTTTGATCAAGGTATTTTATGTTGAAAATATATTCTAGGACATATTTGTTAATAACTCCGGCTATAACTGTGTAGTTCAATGTTTGTTGACGGAAATTTGTTAGTGATTCAAAAAGAAAGTAGCTGTAGCTGAAGTAGTATTAATTATATTAGTTCAAGTCTTATTAATAGTTACAATGTTTCCAATAAAAAAACAATGATTACCTCTTAATTGTGCGCACTCAATAAATTTTACATCATCGTTAGTGCCCACAAATTTCAAATCAATGGATCAATTGATTAAAACAAATTTTCATTTTTGTTTGAGGTGTAGGGAAAAATATATGAACATAAGAAATAACATAACCGCACAAGATCGTTGCTCAACTCATAAGCGGCAAATATGTATAAATAAAGTGTAAGACGAAAAAACATTATTGAGGTCTCATGAGGTGCTGTCCTCCCCTGCCACCCCTTCATTCGACACACTTGCTTAAGATTAACCCGCTAAATTGCAACGATATTTTTTTTTGGTGTCTGGCGTGAGTGCGCGAAGTTGCGCGGTTTGTGCTGTTTTGTTGTTGTTATTGTTGTTGTTGTTGCAAGTGTTATGACATGTTGAGCAATTAAATTAATTTCTGTTGATGCTCAAAGATTTGCTGCTACAATAATTACTGCTGATGTTGCAGTCTGTCTGTCTGAAGACGTGACGACAATCGCGGCTGTTGCTGCCGTCGCTGACTGGGTGGTTTGGCTGGTCGGTATCTGTCTGAGCATATTTATGTTCAAATTATGATTTTCTTATCAAACAAGAAAAAAGTATATAAAATATTTTTTCTTTAACATTTAAGTCCAATTCCAGCAACAAACAGTTATCGATACATATGTTCATACATGCTTAATGAGATTGAAAACCAAAAAGATGAGATTGCTAAGTTCAGCTAATTAGGTCATGATCTCAGAAATTCTTAAAAAATTACTATTTTTGTGGGAGTTTTAACTTTTCAAATATATTCTAGAATGTGCTTAAATATATTTCTTTTTTGATGATTGTTGTAAGTGTACCATATTATTTTAACATGTGAACATTTTTCCGAAAAACTCTACAGTTGTTTTCCTACTTCTAATATTAAAGATTTGTTTTTAAATTAATATTTAAAAAATTATGCAAATGTAATTTTTAAGAGAAGATACTGTTTAAGAGAAGGTACTGCAGAGTTCAATTAAAATTGTCGTTATAATTTGATCTTAATTTGCTTCTTAGTCAACTCATGAGTAGGATCAACCATTTTCTTAAAATTACCTGCCAACTTTTTAGTCTGTTTTTGTGTTTTAAATGAAAGTCAGGACATATATTTACGTTGTAATTATATTTTCAAATGATTCATAGATAAAATTTTTTTTTAATTTAAAATATAATTAATTTATTATTGCTTGAAAATAATAAATATATATTAATTTTTGATCCTTGTAATTCATGGTAGACCCGGGTTCAATTCTCCCTTCCGATAGAAAATGGCAATTAGCTTTTTGAGAACATGAACATTTATTCGAAAGTGCTATAAAACATGTATATAGGTTCAGTTCTCGGTCAACTGTGTACAAACATTTAATGACACACGCATCACAATAGTTTTTTCTTTATATTGAGCTCTGAAAATATTCGTCAATGATACTTTTCCGAATACGTGCTTTAATTCTACCACATCCAGTACCTGATCCGCGAATATCCATCATATTCATCAGTTCGGGACTTCTTTGAGCACACCGAAAGGAAATCAGAGATTTGAAATGCTGGAAAGTGGCAACCAAAAGAACTATACCTCTTTCATCTTCACAAGTCAATTAATCACGAGTGCATACTGGGTCCATGATTTCTAACAGAGAAACTTCGGAATACTGGTAAGAAACTGCATTAAAACGTCGTTTGCCAGAGCCAGAAAATTCAGCAGTTTAAGAATAAGTATTCCTGTAACTACTGAATGGTTGGCGTAGCATAAGCGTCGTAGAAACCAAAACTCAGTAAATCATCTTAGTCACATACCTCTTCGTCATATACCACAAACATTATTATTCAAATAATTTTAAGTCCAATAATCCCGTGTTAAGTAGTTATATTTGTAAAATATATGATAAATCTAGCTATATGAACACATTGTATAATAAATACCTAAATACCTAAAATACCAGAATTTTTCCAATCTTCATTCCTCAAATTAAGCAGAGTACGGTAGTAAAACCCAATAAAAACACTAAACCGTACAGAGAACCGCAGGCTTCTAATCGCAATTGCGTTTCCTTTTACCTATCTTTAGACTCTGACCCTCTTTAAACCCGTCCCCTCCTGTTCCAACTTTAATTGAATCTCCGAAAAAAAACCAGTCCCAAGTCCTTCCTAGACCCTCTTCTCTCTTCCACAGTGAAATTAACTTTGGCAAGTTGTGCAGACACTGAGAGCAGACACGCTCTTTTCTCTCCTTAGATAACACAGAGTTTATAATAACTTTCGTTCTTGCAAACATGCAAAAAGTTCCAATTTCAGCGTGTTTTGATAGAAAAACTTATACTGACCTTAAAGTCTCCCTACCAAAATTGATGAGTTTTTAATTTTTTTAACCACTTTTACGTGGAATTTGAGTTAAAAACTAACCAAGTGAAAGAGAATCTAGGTACTTGCGGAGCTCACGTCTGATCAAAACATGTACGCATGTACATGAACGCAGCCTTCTATTTATCTCTCTATTACCAAAATGTCAGAGGATGACATACTAAAATATATTCAGTTTTTTAAGATCTCTTAAGCTACATTGTGATATTTTTGCTCTTAAAGAAACCAATCTTTGCGCGGACTTATAAGGTTCCGAAGTTGTTTTCGATTTTATAGTAGACAAAGATGATGTACTTGATAAAGAAGACCATTCCTCTGGTCGTAGTAAATTTTTTGCAAAAAAAAACGTTTATCGCCAGTTTGCTGCAAAAGAACTTCGTTTGTCGTGCTTAAAGTCATTTTTTGGAAACGTTTGAACAGTTGTCATAATAATAGTCAGTTGCGGAAAACGCGTTATTTAGTTGCAAGAAATTAATTTCGTTTGCCATTAACATGAGTTGTTTTTAAATTGCGGCAACCGAAAAATTTGTTTTGTTCAACTGAAAACTTCATTTGTAGAAAAATTATCCATTTCTTATGACACACACATTTGTAATTTTAAAAAACATTTGTGTTAGACTGTCACGCGAAAGACGTGGCTTCGAATCTTGGCTGTATAAGTATCAAAAATTTTAATTTAATTATTGAAAGTCTAATTCTGTTTAAAAATAAATTTACTTAAAAACATTAATTAAAAAAAAAAAAAATATTTGGTATTCTTGTTGGGGATTGAACCCAGGTCAATCGAGTTCCTAGACTCGAACGCCAGCACACTAGGTTAAACTTGAACTTACAAAACAATGATAAAATTTCATTAAGTTCGATGTTTTTTCGTTTCAAGTACGAATATTCTTAAGTTGATGACAACTGAATATTCGTTTGCGGCAAATACAGTTCGCAAACGAAGTATAGTTGGTGAATTGTTCAGTTGCGGTAAACGAAAAATTTCTTTGCGCGTATCGATTCGCTCCTGGATCATATAGATCTCTTGAATCTCAAATGGGTTTTTTCTGATTGCAAGTCCTTCTTTTATTCAATAAATCCATCGACGCAGAAATAACTTTTTTTTACCTGCTTTCGATCTGACTGTGGGCTTTACCAAATAAGTGGTGTTACAGATAATATAGACAGAAAGTAATACCTTATACCTTTTCATTGGATATACAGTGGCTCACAGCTTATTTCGTGCAGACGATGTGTTAAACTTTGAAATGCTATAACTTGGTAATTAGTACTGGTAATGAAAAAATTTAAACGACATTTGTTTGCTTGTAATTATATATTTATATATAAACTTTCATTTCTTTATATAATGGTCTTCTAAAAAAATAATAATCAAAAAACTGAAAAAGCAGCAAAATTCAACGCCACAGCTTATTTCGTGCACTCCACTGAATCTTAAGAAAATGTAATATGTTTGTCTTTTTTAATATTTTGTGTGGCCGCCATTTTGTTAAATTACATCTTTAATCCATTTACTGGCTATCCATTTACTCTACTAATTTTTTGTAATATCTGGGGGTATTTGTTGCCATTCCTCCATCAATGCATTTTTTAATTAATTTTTATTGGAAATATTCCGCTTGCGAACGCCACTCTCCAAAATTTCCCACAAAATTTCTATTACATTTAAGTCGGGTGACTGTGCAGGCGGATTCTTAAGATGCGGGCAATTCCAAATCAACCATGACTGGACGATTCTCGATTTATGTTTTGGGTCGTTGTCCTGGTAGAACCGAAATGTCTCTCGTACGCCCAAGGTGTCGATACTTTGAAGCAAATTTTCTTTTATAAAATCTAGGTACATTGTCTTGTCCATAATGCCTCCAATAAAAAATAATTTTCCAACGCCCGATGCAGCCATACAGGCCCAAACAATTACGCTGCCGCCACCATGTTTTACTGTAGTCTTGAGATGGTTATTGTTCAGCTCGGTATAAGCCTTACGCCATACATATTGCATTCCTTCGGAGCCAAAAATATTGAACTTAAACTCGTCCGAGAAAATGACGTCATTCCAGAATGTCCTAGAATATAAAACGTGTTATTTGACGAAGTTCAGTCAACATAGCTGATTTTTTTTTTTTAATATAAGATTTGTTGCGTGTAACTCGACCATTAAACTTGTTGGCCCGCAGCAGATGACAAATTGTTTCGGCACAGCATTTCTTGCCCAACTCCTTCTCAACCTCCTTGGCCAATTTGGGACCCTAAAGCCTCAGATTTTCTACGATTTTTCGCAGAATAAGTCGCTCGTCCGCTTCTGTACATATTTTATTTGGAGCATTTCTGGCCTTATCAGCCACACGATTTTCTTGCAAAAAGCGCTGGATGATGTACTGCACTGTAGAGGGTCTCAATTTTACTATTTCAGCTATTTGCGGTTGGATTTTTTCTTTTTTAAAGTGAAATAAAACTATTTCGTGCTCTTATATTGTTGTGCGACGGCCCATTTTTTAAACAAATCAATTAGTGCACTTAAGGTTTTAAGTCCAGACTAAAAACAACTGTTAACTCCGATCAGAAGAATCAGGACATCAGTCAAGATAAAAACAGCGAACGAGAAAAAGAAGATAACGGCATCACGTTCAAAAGCTTACATGTAAAAACAGTGTGCACGAAATAAGCTGTGGCGTTGAATTCTGCTGCTTTTTCAGTTTTTTGTTTATTATCTTTTTAGTAGACTTTTATATAAAGAAATGAAAGTTTATATTTAAATGTATAATTACTAGCAAACAAATGTCGTTTAAATTTTTTCATTACCAGTACTAGTTACCAAGTTATAGCATTTCAAAGTTTAACACATCGTCTGCACGAAATAAGCTGTGAGCCACTGTAGATAGATAGACAAATTTGTTGATTCTGAGAGTAATCATCACATGCTTTCTATATTGAACCGTTACCATCCACTCCTATCAGTCACCGTATGCTACAACAGTATTAGGAGAAATACTCATTTCGAAAACCGTTTTAAATTTCGTAAAATTGAATTTGAAAATCTAGGTGCATTCATTGGTATGACTGACTTCCAACAGATTCTTGAATATACTCACGAAAGCACTGTTATTGCTGTTCCCATTTTTATGCAAAAATGCTCAACTGCTTCACAATGACAGGCCCATTTGAATAAGACAGAAGAATTTCACATGTTCTCAACCATGGTATAATCAAAAGTTGCGTTCACTTAGAAATAAAAGAAATAAACTTTGGCGTACATATTTGATTACTCGATCTTCTGCTGACCTAACGAGATATCTTCACGCTTATGAGCTCTTCTCTTGTAAACATCTTTATATAACCAATCTTGAACATATTCAAATTGCACAGAGAGAAAAAGAATGGGCCTTAATTATGCTCAAAGCGTTTGTAAAAGAAATTCGTTCGATAGAGCTCAAAACATGCTATTCACGTACGCAGTTTATGCCAGAAATTGGGCTTGAATTTTTTTTATAAACACGGCAATTTGTGCTTGATAAGTGTCATCTTGAGCTTGATCATAAAAATAAATTTTTGTTGTTGTTGTTTTTACTCTTAAAAAAGTGAGCAAGCGAACAACATAATTTTCAGCTGGTTTTTGTTGCTGTTAGTATAAAAGTGCAAAAAATAAATTAAAAAATTATATTTTCCTATCCGAATTAGATCAAATATCTAATTTGCACAATGAAAATATAATTTTGAATTTGCGCCTGGTCATCGTTGATTTTTTTTTTGTTCGGTTCCTTTGATGCCTGACTCATCTTTTGCCTTGTATTAAATGTTACATCGAAAAATTTCTTAGATTAGACAAAAGAATTCATGTTAATTTGTTTTATACACAATCCATTAATGACATGCATTGGCAAATGACAAATGAGCATGTTTTTTTATAAACAATACCAAAATATCATAAATTGGGCCCAAGTGAGCATATTAGTTTTTTGACGAACAACCCAAAAATCACATACATTATGCACAAATGAGCGTGTTAAATTTTTTTATAAACAATCACATTAGGTCTTGATATCAAGAATTTTATGGCTTAGCACAGAATCACTCCCAAAATAAATTGATTTGGGATTGTTTTCAGCTCAAATTTCTCTCCGTGTAAGCATATCACTTATTCGAAATGTTTCTATCAGTTCATTAGTATAAAGAAGAAATCTTTTAACTAACCATCAACCCTTAAACTATTAGAAATTTCCTTGGACGACCCTAAAATAATTGAAAATGTTTTTGCGAAGTTCTTTAGACTGTCATATATAAATGATAATGAACTCAATTTCGAATACTTTTCTTTTATAAGTAACTTGGCCCAAACGTCCCTTAGATCGGTTAAAATAACACTCGACGATGTTCTCAATACTCTCTTGGGCCTGATAGGTTACCACCTATCGTTCTGAAAAAGTTCATGAGCACGTTGGCTCGTCTCCTTTTAGCTCTATTCCAGCTATCCATTTCACAATTAGTTTTTCCTAAAGTTTGGAAGGTATCGTTCATAATTTCACTGAATAAAAGCGGGCCTAAGGATGATATATTAAATTCTCTGTTCCTTTTTTCCACCTAAACTTTCTTCGCAAAGACTATGGAAGCTTGAATGACTTGTGTCACAGATTATTATATTACGAGATGAGTTTCCAGCTACGGAATTTATTTTGTATATTTTTGATTTCTGTGTGTATATCAATATAATTGTGGTTATGCCAATGGGTTAAAATTCAAATAAATATTTTCAACTACTTAAAAGAAATCAACTCAAAACAAGTAAATTTTTCAATTTATTGGTGTGTAGTTCATCACATCACATGTGGGTGGCATTGTCTAAGTTGATATCTCGAAATTTCTTAAAATGTTTCTGCGATGAACTTATTTTTAACTCTTTCGTTATAAACATTCTACCTTCAAGCCTAGCCTCTGGCTTCATATATGAAACAGCA
Organism: Tetanocera ferruginea; assembly: GCA_958299015.1. Classification (NCBI taxonomy): domain Eukaryota; kingdom Metazoa; phylum Arthropoda; class Insecta; order Diptera; family Sciomyzidae; genus Tetanocera; species Tetanocera ferruginea. The sequence continues at coordinate 66,728,101 of OY282644.1, forward strand.
ATGTGTATATTGAAAATATAGTTTTGAAAATCGATGAAATCCACTAGCAGGAAGAATTTTGCCAATACTTTAATCAACAAGCTAAAAATTAAGCCAAATCAAAATAAGCTTCGAAAGGATTTCACAAAATCTCTAGCATTGCCTTTAAAAAACTAAAAAAAAAAACATATGTATACAATCTTTATTCAAGCCTTTCACTCCATTGACCCAACATCCGCATTTTAATATAAATCAATTTTGTTCCAAAGCGAGCGAAGTGTTTCCTTTTTATGCATACGAAAGCAACAACGTACAACATATGTACGATATGAATATATGCATGTATGTATGTGAACATAAAGCAGCTTTTCCTCAACAAACTTAAGAAAATCTAATGCTACATTTGAAATACTGCTAAGAAAACCTCAAGGCAAGACGAAGCAATCCAAGGATGCTGAGGCCAGGCACACCATTTCAATTGCCACGATTTTGTACTTTGGCGAATGTACCAGAGGGATAACGGAAAAAATGCACAAATGCCAAGTCAAATTGAAAGAATAATTCGCCCGCAAACACCCTCCTGGGATGACAGCTTGAGAACGCCTTCGAATTTGGCAATTGCCTTGGTGCAGCGCCAACCCGTTTCCCGCCGTTGGTCGCCCCACTTTGGCAGCAGGCTTTTATGCATAAGGATGCATGTGGACTACGTAACAACTTAACGTTGCTCACGTACACTACTTACATACATACACATATAAGTCGAAATTTACTTGCGAAATGTGAGCGGATTCCCTAAGAAAGCCGCTGAGACTGGCAATGCTGCAGAACGTCTTTGGATTTGGGCATTCCACAGATATGTTGGATTTGGGCATGTGTGTGATTTAAGTAAAGAGAACTGACTTCATCTAACCTACACACACATACATCTATCATGTGGAAAGTTAGTATGAAGGATAATATTTTCAATAGATTTATTTTCATATTAAATGTTATATTTTCAGAAGCCACTGGTAAAAAATTTGGACTTGTACAAGTTAATCGTTAAGTTAAATGATACACGTACATTTCGATGATAACCCATTTCAACTATACTGATTCGGAATATGGTAGCTAAACTGCTTGGGAGAAATGGCAGTCTTAGTTTATATATTGTACAATTAAATTATATTTTTAATTTGTATATATATACTAGCAGGCCGCAGTCGTCCGAGGCTACGCCACGGACATTTTCTCTTTATCAATAATACCTTTGTATATTTGAAAAATTTTAATAATTAGAAAAGTTAAAATATTTGCATATTATTTGTATTTGAAAGCAAATTATATTAAATAGTACAATGATAATAAAGTGAAGATATTTTAATTTAAGTTATTTAATACTTCAGTATTAACAACGTTTTTTGATTCATTGGCATTATCAGAAATAAGAAAACTCTGCTTTTCTGCTGTACCGACTGGTTTACCATAATCTACTTCTACGTTTTTCAAAGTTTTTTATTAAATATTTATTATACTCCATCCGCAAAGCGTAGCGGGCACAAAAATTTTGTCACAAAATTTTTTTCACCACCATGAGTCGATTAAGCCATGTCCGTCTGTCTATCTGTTCATTCGTTTGTACACACGATTACAGCCGTCTCTTTATTGCAAATCTCTTTAAAGTCCATAATGAAATAATTTTCATGATTTGAGATTTGTAGTACAGTGGTGCTCCAGTTTAACGAAAGATATAATGTCCAGGGTCGTTCGGTAAATCGAAAAGTTCATTAAATCGGAATACTTTTTTCGAGTTTTTTATCATATAACAAAGCTAATAAATTTGTCAACTTGAAACAAATATCCTTACATTTTTTGTTTTAATTATGCACTCCAATAAAGTTGAATTTTTGAACTTGTTTTAGGTATTATTAAATGTTTAGAAAGCTGCTGATTAAAATCTGTTCACACTCCAAATGAAAAATCCAAGATTATGTCAATACATTCCTATAATGTTTTTTTAAAAAGGAAACCCTTCAATATGTATATTAGCCCGAAGGGACTATTTGAGAATAAGATAAGTAAATACATATTAATGTTATTACAAATTCAAAAACAAACGAAGCGAGCTCAGAGAAGCAAATGTTGTTAAATAGAATACCTACAATTTTAAATGTTCGCAATATAGAGTCAACAACATTAAATGAGGGTTCGTTATATTGGAAGTTCAAAACCTTCATAATTTATACAAAAATTAATGTGTTCAATTGAAAGATCATACATAAGTCTTGTTTTCTTGTTAAATAAAACGTACTCTGAGTTTGAAATATGAAAAATTGGAAAAAAAAATATAAGACTTCGGGCAAGTCGAAGATAATTTTTTAATGGTTTTATTTTTTATTTGTCTTTTATTCATCATTAAAGTGATGAATTAAAGTATATTCCTATGTATATATTCCTCACTTTATATTCCATAAAGTTTTTTAAAAAAGCTTTTGTACTTCAAATATTCATCTTAAAAAGTGTTCAAACATGCTAGTTTAGTAGACATTTCATCCAATATCCCAGCGAAATTTTTTGTTAGGTCTTGTTTTTTAATCGATTCTAAAATGCATTACATAACTGCTAATGCAAGAACTTAAATTTAATCCGTAATAAATTCACGGCAATGCATTCACATCAACTTGAAAGTTGTTATTCAAGTATTAATTTCGTGAAATCAATTATAAACCAACCGTTTTAAGCGCTTAATCTTTTCAAGTTACAGGCTTTCGATTACCTCTAATGACTGGCTATATAAAAATAATGGGTAATGGTAAAAAAGCGAGAGGGTAAGCGATGAATGAAATTTTCTGGATTACTTTTTCGATTATATGTAAGCGAAAATTTTGCTGGGATGTTCTCCAGCAATACATTTCTCCAGAGCTTTTTAGAAAAACGTGCTCGTGTCATTAATGTCAGGAATAAAAATATACTTTATAATTTTGTGATTACTAAGTTCTAAGACTATACATCGACAAACAAACCTTATTTGCAGCTCATAACCTGCTAGAACACAATTTTTAATAGTAATATATTTTTCGGTGTCCTGTTACATAAAACAATTTAAAAGCTCAATTTATTACTTACTTCAAAATTTCTAAAAAAAAAAATGAAATTGATTAAAATTCATTACATTTTGTATTTAAATTAAATAAATGGCGTTTTATAACAATTTTATGGCGTTCTGATGTATTTTCAATTTATTTTGAAAATGTCTATTTAAAACTCTAAGATGGTTTCCTAATTCCTTTAATTTACTAAAATACATATTATTTACATATTATTCTGTTCAAATCAACTAACAAAAACTGTCAAAAATACAGTTTTTAAGAAAAAACTATTCTAAAAATTATTCTTATTTTCATGACTCTTGACCTTGTTCTCCCAGAGCAAGTTTGCTTTGGGAATTATGTAGATAATGACTATGAAACAAATTTCTGATATCAATTTGGTATCACTGTGATATTGTGATATTTATGGTCGAGAATAAGGCAGTCAAATGTTACAGACCTCAGTCTTGTCTATTAAAGTCGAAGCTAAAATGTATAAAGAGTACTATACAGAAATTTATAAAAATTAGAAAAAAAGTTTTTTAAATTAATTTTAATATTTTTTCTAATTTTCAATTAATTTTTATATAGAAGACGTGGATTGATTTCGAAAAAACATTTAAATTGATAGTTATTCAGGGTCACTGAGGGTTAAATTTGTTAACGTTTTACTTCCCGGTCCTATTTTTTCCTCAATTATGCAAAATTATTCAAAATAGATCTTTGGGGATTTACTCACTATTGCTAGTCAAAATTTTGCGTAAACAAAACATTTTTGAAAAATTCCTTGATTGCGGAAAATTTTTCAGTTTTGTATAAGTTACCAAATTAATTTTCAAATGATATCATATATATTAATATCGATGAGATTAATTTTTTTATATTGTTACCTACTTTTATAAATAATACAATGAATTTGAATATATCTGTTTACTCATTTACACTTTAACAAAATAATCATAACAGCAAACTATTATTTAAAAAAATTATATTAATTTCGTAGTACTTTTTAAGCATTCCTTTTATGAGGTTAAGTATAACCTTCTTAAAGGGTGCACAATTTAGTTTCCGGCCCGGGTGCCAGCAACCCTAGCTACGTCACTGCCTAACTCCGATTGCAGTCGTGAAAGCAAATAATTGCATGCATAATTTACCAACAATTTTCTCTTTGAGTCGCTGCTCTTGCTCTCCTAGCGCGGAGCATCGCTCTTGCATTTTCTGTTAAACTTGTCAAACTTGTTTTACGTCGAGGCATTTATTTGTAGTTAAGGGAAATACGAACACTTCATTTTTCAAACTTTTAATTTATCTTTAATCTATACAAAATATGCTATCACACTTGTGAATGCCGCATTTTGAAATATTAAAAAATTGGAAAACTACAATAATAATATGTGTAAAGAAATTGCATGCGGCGAAACAAATATGCACACATTGGTTTGCAGCTCATCATTCTACAGCAATAACAGCACAGCAAGGTTTATTTAACTTGTATTCCCATCAGTGTTGCCGCTCGAGAATTTTAAAACGAAGTAAAATAGGCTACAAGAAGGAAGTATTTTCAGAGATTTCGAAGTGTTAAAATAAATAAATTTTGTTTTTAACATGAATGTTTATTAAGCATAGTTAGGTAGATTTCAAAATGAATAACGAAAAATGAATAAAAATATTTTTATAAAAAATTAATAAATAAAGTTTAATAAGAAAATACGCGTTCAATAACAAAATACTGAAATACATTTCAATTATTTATCTATTTCTATTTTCTATGGAGCTATTTCTTCGGTTCTGAAGTAAATATCACTGTTATAACAAACATTCGATAAAGTATTCGTTTAGGGATTCCAATTTAAAAAATTATCTTATGGAAAGTGATCCTTTATTAGCATTATCGAATTTACGGTGCTAACTTTTAATTTATTTCTTGTTGGTTTTTTAATTAGTTTTAATTTTGAAAATACTCTTTCTGTTGTTGCACCCCCATGCGGTAAGCTTAGCAACGCTCTTACGAAAGTTTTTATTTTTTGGTACATCAGGTCACCTAAGGCACTTTTTAATTTAAAAACGTAGAACTAAAACTCTTCAAATCCTTTTTCAGCTGAAAAATCATTTAATACTAAAAGACGCCATTCCCTTTCTAGACAGTCGATATCTTTTTCTTCGATGAGATTAGGAAAAAGTTTTATGAGGGGAACCTAACTATTAGCTAAAGATCTTGTATTCAAAATTTGTAATGTTCTCAAAACTGGATATTTGAAATTGACTCTTTTCATAATTTGAGTACGAACGTAATAGAACTGTACACAAATTTTTAAAATTTCGTCCTTAACTGTTACAGATATATCACAGGAATAAAATTTATATATATCAGACAAAGGCTTAATTCTAAAAGTATTGAGATCATTTTCAAAAATTATATCAAATTCTACGGCAGAGATATCAATAAAATTAATTACAATACTTCTGAAATACAATTTTAATGATTTAATCAACTCATGAAAACTAGGCGATTCTGTTTGAAATTCTAAATTAAGTGAATTAACAGCTCTCAGTGTATAAGACAAGAATTGTAAATATATCATATTTTAATCAGTCGTTCGTGCTGCAATACGGCTTGCAATATCAGAGTCTTCCTCGAAGTAATTAATTCTTACAAACTTACATTTCAACAACCTTAACAACGCGCGCTTTTGCAAGAAGTATTTAATCGAACATAGTGTTGCCACTATCGTTAAAATTCTCTCATCCAATACAAAACTCTGTTAGAGAAGGTACAAGTTATGAATTCGTTTACACCAACAGTTATGCCAAGTTATTGATTATTGATGTGAAATGAAGTTAACAAAATTAAGATATTACTTAATGACTAAAAAAGCTTTAATCACTCAAAAAAGAAGTGTTTTCACAAAAGAGGAAGTGTGGAAGTGTTTGACAGAAAAGTGAAGTAAAAAACTTCGATCGAAGTGAAAACGGCAACGCTGATTCCCATCACGTCAAAGAGCGCTAACTGCTTTTGGTTACTCTTCGAATGAGTTGGAGAGCGAGATCAATAAACTTTAAAGAGAAGGGTTGATAGCAACATGTAGTTTAAACTCTCGTAACACAGACGCGTGAAAAGCAAGCGACCAAGCACTGCTTAGCATCGGTGGTAATTTCCTAAAAAACTTAACAACTTAATTAAATATATTTATTGTTAAATTTTCTTAAATAAACCCCACCTATGGCATTCTGTAGCACAAATATGATATTTTAAAATTTTTTTCATAAAAATCGGTCCAGTAGTTTTGGAGTCATTGTTGCACTTAATATTTCCACTTCAATTTTATATAATAGTATAGATATATTAGATGGGTTCATCTTACTAAAGTATTTTCGAACCTCCCCACACGTGCAGAATATGAATCATGGATGTCTTTACAATTTATGAGTGAAAAATAAAACTTTAAAAGTCACAAAAACTGGAAGGGCGCCGCAATAAAGCGCGATATTAACGGATTAGTTTTTAAATGTTAAATACATAAAATTTTAATATATATCAAAGCAATTCAAAAAGACAAAAAATTGTGTTTTACAATTATTGTTTTATTAAATCCATTACTTTTATCTCCACTATTGATAAATGTGAGAGTGATTTTCAATAACTTGTAGAGTCAACCATTTTTCCACTTCTGTATTATTGATATTTGTATTGAAGCTTGTTTTTAATCTTACGCCCTCTAGGCACCATCATTTACGACCATAATATTCCACACCATTTCTTCAGCACTTAGATAAGATTTGTTGTGAAGATAACAACATTTTTCAGCAGCTTTTTCAAATCGATTTTTGGCGTGTTTGATTTTAATTTGGCAATTTACTTCCTTAGGTTACTTTCGACAAGTTTAAAAAAATGGGCTTGGTCAAACTATATCCACGCCCACTTTTTCAGAAATCATTAACATTTACTGCTGGGCCGATTAACTAACGAATAAAAATGTTTGCCCTAGATTTTGTCGGAATATGGTTTAGTTTAAACAAAAAAGTTGACACACCTCTTTTTACCTCCGATAATCCAATAAAAATAGCATATTTCGGACGGGTCTTTGTCGAATTAGACTCACCATAAAGTTCAAAATACGGTTATTTTATTGACAAGTTTAAGTCCCAGAATGAAAAATTTTATGGAAAATATTATATTATTAAAAAAAAAAAAAAATGTTTGAGTTTTTAAGTTAAGCTTTTTACTCGAATTCATTCATTTTTAATCGTTTTGGCTTATAAATTTTGTTAATTTGTGGGGCGGGGGTTTTTGAGGTCTGTATTCGCACCCGGCGTCAGCACACCCAATTCGTACATTGTTCGCCATCATAATTTCGACATGTTTTTCATCCAATTGGTTTCATTAACAGTAGGGAGTTAGGGTTCTGCCTGCCCCGTAGCTCGAAAAACTAGGGTGACCCGAAAATTCTGACTTCAGATTTGGATTCAGGGAACACCCAAAACCTTAAGAAACCATTGAGAAACCCTTTGGGATTTCTTGAGTGTTGTATCAGTTGTGTTTATAGAAATATATTTTTCTTGTGGTTAATGACACGGGATACGTCCCATACGACTTTTATATTTAAAGTACAATAAATGCCCACGTATAGAAACTACAGTCTTGAAATTGAGAAAAGAAGTATGTACATAATATTAGATTTAATCATTCCAAGAAGCTCTTATACAACTCTGAAACTTAAATTGGGATATATTACTACGTATAGAAGCTATAGTGTTACATTAAAAAGTGAGAGTTTTTACTATCAAGCACAACGAACACAAGAAATATGGTTTAGATTGGGAAAAGGGTGGTATTTTTTATGCAGTTCTAAAAATTTAAATGCGAAAAATTACTACATATGGAAGCTAAACTGTTTAAACTTAAAAAGAATGTGTACACTATCACACGCTATCACTTCATGTAAAATTATCAAGATTACGAAATGTTGAGAGGCACTTCTTATACATCTGCAAAACTTTTAATGTTATATTAACCACAAGTCTCAAGTAGGCCGTGAAAGCGTTCAATCGTGTTATTGTGCTTGCAAAAACTGAGAAAATAAAAAAAAAAAAAAATAAATAAATAAATAAACGTCTAGTAATGGGTACTGACGATGATAGTAAAGCCGAATCTGATGATGTTTGGCAAATCGTTGAAAATAACAACAAACGACGGTATCAAACTTCGCCTAAAGTGCATCAACAAAAACGGTTATTACTATGTAGTGAGAAGCCGAGAAATACTCACCAAAACAGGTTTTCTGACTTAGAAACGCCTGATAATTAAGTTGAAATGCATGATGAAGAAGTCACCAACAACAAAAATAACAATAACAATAACACTAACAATGATGAGCCAAATATACCAAAACCGCCACCTATTGTTATACCCGATGTTTCTGATATTAATAAAATGGTTAAAAACCTATCAGCTATTATTTCGCCAAAAAACTTTTCTTATAAGTCAGGTAAGGATGGTCAGATAAGATTAATGGTCCACGATGTATTTCCTTTTTTAAAAGAAAGAAAATAAATTATCACACGTATCAACTCAAGCAAGAAAAAGCTTACAGAGTGGTTGTAAAAAATGTACATTATTCAACTCCAATCGAAAGCATCAAAAGCGAAATTGAAGCTTCAGGCCATAAAGTAAGAATGATTAGCAATGTACGTAGTAGAATAACAAAAGAACCGTTGTCAATGTTCTTCGTTGACGTTGAACCAGCAAACAATAACAAAGAACTCTACGATCTAAGGTATTTAGGCAATGCAGTTATAAGAGTAGATCCACCACAAATAATTAAAGACATTATTCAATGTCACAGATGTCAACAATTTGGACACACCAAATCATATTGTTCAAAGCCGTACAGATGCGTCAAATGTGGCTTAGATCACCCTACTGCAGAATGCTCGAAAAACGCAGATTCTCCAGCGCGGTGTGCAAATTGTCTACAAAACCATGCAGCAAGTTATGCAGCAAAGGATGTCGAATCTACCAAGAGCTAGCGGCTCACAGAATTCACAATAAAAAACAAAGCCATAGTAAAACCATGCCTGCAAATAACTTACGAAATTTTCCAGAACTATCTTCTTTAAATCCATTTGCATATAACCTCAGCAACAACAATTCGTATTCAGAAATTTTGAAACAAAATCTTGAACCAAATAATGAAAATTACAATTTGCCACCAAATAATGAAAATAGCAATTTTCAAAGGCTTGAAGCTTTACTAAATAAACAAATAGAGTTAACTAGTAATTTGCTATCCATGATGACGCTTTTAATCAGCAAATTATGCAAATAGATCTGCGAATAGCAATCTGGAATGCTAATGGCCTAACTAATCATATTGAAGAGGTGGGTCTTTTTCTTAATAACAATCATATAGGTATACTTCTTGTGTCCGAAACTCACTTCACAAGTAGAACTTATTTTAAAATTAGAGGTTACGATATAATATGCGCGAATCATCCAAATAACAGAGCTCATGGTGGCGCTGCTATTTTGATCAAATATTCTATAAAATATAAAACGTTGGAAGATATTAAAACTTGCGAAATTCAAGCAGCTAATGTTAAAGTTATGTGCAACAACAGCGATCACACCTGCGTGTCTGCAATTAATATTATTCCAGAGCATCAGTTTGGTTTTCATCTAAATCACGGCACTCTTGAACAATGCCACCGCGTAGTGAATATCAAAAATATACAAAATTTATGCTGGCATCCCACAAGGAAGTGTTTTGGGTCCAGTTCTTTATACTCTCTTTACTTCTGATATGCCAAATTCTGCGGATGTAACCATTGCAACATACGCAGATGACACCGCAATTATTGCATCGAAAGAGTCTGCTGTAGAAGCGTCCCGCTTAGTGCAGATCCAGTTAAATGAAACCGAAAAATGGCTCAAGAAATGGAACATAAAAGTTAATACTACCAAATCTGTACATGTTACATTTTCTATGAGGAAAGGAGACTGTCCAAGCGTCTATATCGATAGTTCAGTAATACCACAGAGTAATGTCGTAAAGTATCTTGGAGTACATATAGATAGAAGACTAACTTGGAAACAGCATATCAAGGCGAAACGAGAGCATCTTAACTTAAAGACTAGAAGAATGTACTGGCTGATTGGTCCAAAATTTGAACTAAGCTTAGAAAACAAGGTGTTACTATATAAAGCGATTTTAAAACCAGTTTGGATTTATGCCATTCAACTTTGGGGTACTACAAGTAACTCTAACATCGAAATCTTACAGCGTTACCAATCGAAAACTTTGCGGCTGATCGCTGGAGCTCCTTGGTTCATATCAAACGACGATATTCATAAGGACCTTCGTATTCCCACTATTAAAGAAGAAATTAAATCATACAGCGAAAAATATCTTCAACGACTAACCTACCATACCAATCCACTGGCAATCTCTCTGTTGGACGACACGTTTGAAACTAAAAGACTGAAGCGATTTCACATCTTAGATTTACCGTTCAGATCTTGGTAAAGTAAGGTGCAGCAGTAACTATTTTGATTTGTTATAAATTTGGTTTGCAATGTTTTATTTATTTAAGTTCATGTGGTAAATATTTTTAGTTATTTTGAAATGTACTTATATATTTTATAATTGCTCAATAACTTAAAAGTTTTCTTTATATTGTTGTTCCCACTGGGGCTCAACAATCTCTGTTAATTATTTCATTGTGAACCCATTTGCTTATTGTCGCAAGATAGATTGCAAATAAAGATTTATTAAACAAAAAAAAACAAATATTAACCACAAATGGCAGTAAGATTTTGTAATTTGAAACGGGATTACATACTATTTATCGGCACAACTACCTCAAATATTGTTAAGGTTGAACAACGACGGGAAGTGATCTTATCACGTTAGAAGCTATAGTTGTAAAACTGGAAAGATACAGTCGAGTGATTAATTGTCATTTTAACTGGCAACTGCAAAAATTATGTCGAGGTATTTTTAAACTACCAAAATTAGAAAGCTCAAACTCTAATACAAATAATACACAATGTTATTCTAATACAAATGACACACAATTTTTGAATATTAAGATATAAAAACAAGTTCCTTATAATATATGCTCAAGAAATTATTGTACAGAAAAAATTTCATAACTATCTGCATAGCATATTGATATTCATCGTTAATGCTCAAACTCGAGGAACAATATTATTAAGTTTTAACAGTATTAATATCAAAACTATCTTAAACTCTTAAAAGTTTCTATTTCAAAAATTTTTATCAGATTTTCCATAGAAAATTAAATATCGTGCTTCACGAGGTATTTTATCGGAGACACCTGTACAGAGAATAGCTCGCATGCAAAGTTTGAAGTCAGACAAAACGCAATGCTCGAGAACCAGAATCAAGCTAGACTGGTAAATTGACGCTATTCTGTATCCCTAGCCAAAAGAATGGAATCACCAGAGGAAAAGCACGAAAGACTTTATTCAAACCGTGCCTGCACCTCAAGAGCCAGATAAGCCTCACTGCTGATCGAGTTCAATATGCAAGCCGGACTCAGATGCGTTGGATTAGCAAAGAACGATCCGGATTCGATTAAAAAAAAAAAAAAAAAAAAAAACAAATTGGCCATTTCAGCCCTTGAAAGGACTTTGACCGAGCTTCTAATGATCAATTGGGTTGTGTGTGTTATTAAATGTTTGCACACAATTGACCGAGAACTGGACCTACATGTTTTATGCCGACTCCGAACGGCTAAAGTTCATGTTCTCAAGAAGCTTTACATGGCATTATTTACTCTCTGAGGTTTGCCATTGTCTGCAGAGAGGTGGTGACCGATCAGAAAAATTTTTTATTGAAAAAAACTTTTCGCCACGGCTGGGGATCGAACCCGGGCTCCGAGCATGCTAAGCCACACACTTAACCTGCATGCCACGGTCACCACATCTCCGGATTCGATTACTAACAGAATATTGATTATGCTGGTGATACTTTGGTAAATTTTTTACAATTCAACCATATCTGCACGCACTGCGATTTCATTACTTGGAAAGACGAATCCAAAGGAATTTGTTGCTTACGCGGTAAAATTTAATTAAACGTTCTTGCGTATCCACAAGAGCCATTCCTCTCGCTTCTTACAGGAGGTCATCCCAAATCCAATTCTTAACACAAACAAGACGATATAATAGTGCCTTCCAAATTCCTCTTTTGAAGCTAACATTGTGTCAGAGGGGTATTTCATGCCAACATTCAAAGTCAAAGGCCAAGTGTATCACCTAGCTGGAAGCTTACTTCCTAACTTACCAAACGACCACAAGTAGAACTAGAAATTTAATGCTTTTTGCATGGGCCTGTTCACGTGTCAGCGCAAGTGTCGCGTGTGTCAGTTCACACGCAAGTCCTTCACTTATTTGAGTCCTAACTAGACTCATCTGAACATTGTGCTGCATCGACGAAATAGCGGAAATCTCACAGTGTGTTCAGCTTTTATTTGTTCAATGTGTCAAATTTTTTTGTCAAATAGTGTGCATTGCCAACTGATTTAATAGTTTTGTATTACTTTAAATAATTTTGAATAGCAAACCGAAAGGTTATTCAATAAATGAAATGAAATGTACTTATATGGACGTGATCGACTATACGAGGAGAACATTTTTCTAAAATTTATTTGAGAACGATATTGTAAAATGGTTTGATACCATTAAAATTTGAGTAAAATGCTTTACGTTTGAGAAAAGATTTTTTGAAGTTAAACAGTGAATACTTTTATAAGCATATTCATAAAAAAAAAACAATTCGGTTACTTCAGCTAGTCATGCATAAAGTAGAATTATACCTAAGAAGAGAATCAATAAAGGACCACGCACTAAATACACTGAAAAGTGGTTCCACTTAAATTTAAAATTTCCTTTGAAATTGAAATTTTGAATTTGAAATTTAGAATACAATATTTGTTCCAATGTTTCTATCTTCCTAGTTATAATTCTTTTAATTTTTTTCTGTCCTATCCCTTGCCAAAAATCCTTGTGCATATCCTTTCACAAATATTTTTTACTAGCTGGTACCCGGCGCGTTGCAGCCGTCCTTGTCCAATATCTGTCCAGCTGCCCAATAGAAGGCCATCAGCAAATAGTAATACCATTCTGAGCTTCAATATTCTGTCACTATTATTCCAAAGCTTTTAAATATAAAAATTGTCTTTTATGGGCGCAGCCAAGCCCCTTGTTCAATACCCGTTTTAGTTTGCGAGTACTTCCGAGTAGTAGGATATCACCAAAGAGTAACTCCAAACCGAGTTTCTTTATTACGTGACTATTATTTCCAAAGCGATTCAATTTTAAAAAATGTGTCTCATATTGGCGGATCCACACCCATTGTACAATGCCCGTTCCAGTAGCAGGACACCGTCAAGTAGCAATTTCATTCTGAGTTGAACTGTTCTGTGACTTTTACTTCTAAAGCTCTTCTGCATCGTAAATTTCAATTGTATGGGTGAATCCACTTCCCATTTTTCAATGCCCGTGTCTGTTTTATAATTAAAAAACCTGGCCCATCAGTTACTTCATACTAAGGTTCAATGTTATACGACATTTAGTTCCTAATCTATGCGATTTCAAAAAAAAATAAATTTTATGGGCGCCACCCAAGGGTACCATGCCACCCTTTCAAAGATCGCTCAAATTTGTCAGTCGAAGTCCAAGACTCAATAGTAAGTTTTTACCGAGTTTAATTGATGTGTGTTTTATAGACGAATGTAAAGCCGAAAATTTGTGTTCTTGTAAAAGTGCCACGCCTCTCGCGAGTAGGAGCGTGAAAAATACTTAACGACCTATTCTCATACCTACCAAATATAAAAAAAAAATTTTATTAAAATCGGTCCAGCCGTTTCGGAGGAGTTCAAACACTAACACCGTGACACGAGATTTTTATATATTAGATTTAAAAACAAACATGTTTGTAAATCTGATTCCAGTAAAAAACGCTACTATGTTGTATAAAAAACTAGTTTGTTAAAAAAGGCATGAATGTTAGTTTTGTTTCTTTTTTCTAATACAATTAATTAACCTTTTGGCTATTTTTTTTTCATTTTGGCTATTTTTATTTTCTGTTTTGGATATAAAAATAAATTTACTCCGGCAACACTGATAACAACATGAAGTTGAAACTCTCGTAACACAAACGCGTGAAAAGCAAACGACCAAGCAATGCGAAGAATGGTTGGTCATTTTCTAAACAACTTAACAACTTAATTAAATGTATTTATTGTTAAATTTTCTTAAATAAACCCCGTTTATGCCATTCTGTAGCACAAATATGATATTTAAAATTTTTTTTTCATAAAAATCGGTCCAGTAGTTGTGGAGCCTATGTTGCACTTAATTTTTCCACTTCAATTTTATGATAGAAATAGAATAGAATAGATAGATAGAAGAATAGATATAGATATAGATATAGATATAGATATAGATATAGATATAGATATAGATATAGATATAGATATAGATATAGATATAGATATAGATATAGATATAGATATAGATATAGATATAGATATAGATATAGATATAGATATAGATATAGATATAGATATAGATATAGATATAGATATAGATATAGATATAGATATAGATATAGATATAGATATAGATATAGATATAGATATAGATATAGATATAGATATAGATATAGATATAGATATAGATATAGATATAGATATAGATATTGATATAGATATAGATATAGATATAGATATAGATATAGATATAGATATAGATATAGATATAGATATAGATATAGATATAGATATAGATATAGATATAGATATAGATATAGATATAGATATAGATATAGATATAGATATAGATATAGATATAGATATAGATATAGATATAGATATAGATATAGATATAGATATAGATATAGATATAGATATAGATATAGATATAGATATAGATATAGATATAGATATAGATATAGATATAGATATAGATATAGATATAGATATAGATATAGATATAGATATAGATATAGATATAGATATAGATATAGATATAGATATAGATATAGATATAGATATAGATATAGATATAGATATAGATATAGATATAGATATAGATATAGATATAGATATAGATATAGATATAGATATAGATATAGATATAGATATAGATATAGATATAGATATAGATATAGATATAGATATAGATATAGATATAGATATAGATATAGATATAGATATAGATATAGATATAGATATAGATTGATTTGTCTTTTATTCATCATTAAAGTGATGAATTAAAGTATATTCCTATATATATATTCCTCACTTTATTATTCCATAAAGTTTTTTAAAAAAGCTTTTGTACTTCAAATATTCGTCGTAAGAAGTGCTCAAACATGCTAGTATAGTAGACATTTCATCCAATATCCCAGCTAAATTTTTCGTTAGGTCTTGTTTTTCAATGAATTCTAAAATGCATTACATAAATGCTAATGCAAGAACTTAAATTTAATCGGTAATAAATTCACGGCAATGCATTCACATCAACTTGAAAGTTGTTATTCAAGTATTAATATCGTGAAATCAGTTATAAACCAACCGTTTTAAGCGCTTAATCTTTTCAAGTGACAGCGCGTTCGATTACCTCTAATGGCATGGCTATATAAAAATAATGAGTTCTGTAAGCGAGAGAGTAAGCGATGAATGAAATTTACTGGATTACTTTTTCGATTATATGTAAGCGAAGATTTGGCTAGGATGTTCTCCAGCAATAAATTTTTCCAGAGCTTTTTAGAAAAACGTGCTCATGTCATAAATGTCAGGAATAAAAATATACCCTATAATTTTGTGAAGTTCTGAGACTATACATCGACAAACAAACCTTATTTGCAACTCTAAATCTGCTAGAACATAATTTTTAATAGTAATATGTTTTTGGGTATCCTGTTACATAAAACAATTTATAAGCTCAATTTATTACTTGCTGAAAAATTTCTAAAAAAAATTAAATTGATTAAAATTCAAAAAATTTTCTATTTAAATTAAATACATGGCGTTTTATAACAATTTTATGGCGTTCTGATGTTTTTTTATTTTATTTTGAAGATATCTATTTAAAACTCAAAGATGGTTTCCTAACTCCTTTACTTTACTAAAATACATAATTATTATTCTGTTCAAATCAACTAACAAAAACTGTAAAAATACAGTTTTTAAGAAAAAACTATTCTAAAAATTATTCTTATTTTCATGACTCTTGAACTTGGTCTCCCAGGGCAAGTTTGCTTTGGGAATTATGTAGATAATGACTATGAAACAAATTTCTGATATCAATTTGGTATCACTGTGATATTGTGATACTGTGATATTTATGGTTGAGAATAAGGCAGTCAAATGTTACAGACCTCAGTCTTGTCTAGTAAAGTCGAAGCTGAAATGTCGAAATGTATAAAGAGTACTATAAAGAAATTTATAAAAATTAGGAAAAAAGTTTATAAATTAATTTTAATATTTTGTTCTAATTTTCACTTAACTTTTATATAGAAGACGTGGATTGATTTCGAAAAAATGTTTAAATTGATAGTTATTCAGGGTCACTGAGGGAAAATTTGTAAACGTCTTACTTCCCGGTCCTATTTTTTCATTTATTATGCAAAATTATTCAAAATAGATCTTTGGGGATTTAATCACTATTGCAAGTCAAAATTTTGCATAAACAAAACATTTTTGAATAATTCCTTGATTGCGGAAAATTTTTCAGTTTTGTATAAGTTACCAAATTATTTTTCAAATGATATCAAATATATTAATATCGATGAGATTAATTTTTAATTTTGTATATTGTTACCGACTTTTATAAATAATACAATGAATTAAAATATATATATGTTTACTCATTTGCATATCATAACAGTAAACTATTATTTAAAAAAATTATATGCATTTCGTAGTACTTTTTTATATGCAATTATATGCATTTCGTAGCATTGCTTAAATGAGGTTAAGTATAACCTTCTTAAAGGGTGCACAATTTAGTTTCGGCCCCGGGTGCTAGAAACCCTAGCTAAGCCACTGATTCACTCCAATCGCAGTCGTGTAAGCAAATAACTGCATGCATAATTTACCAACAATTTTCTCTTTGAGTCGCTGCTCTTGCTGTCCTAGCGCGGAGCATCGCTCTTGCATTTTCTGTTAAACTTGTCAAACTTGTTTTACGTCGAGGCATTTATTTGTAGTTAAGGGAAATACGAACACTTCATTTTTCAAACTTTTAATTTATCTTTAATCTATACAAAATATGCTATCACACTTGTGAATGCCGCATTTTAAATATTAAACTAGTAAGGTATATCTTCGACTTGGCCGAAGTTAAAATACCCCCACGGCCGATTCTTAAAGGTAAAATAATCTTAAATTGGAGAGCTTTTTTTATGAGATTTTGAGAGATTTTATAATTTTTATGTGTCTAAAATACATACATATCAAATTGTTTTCCTGCAGCTTAATTATAAGTCATTTTATAATGTTTTCAATTTTGGGGTTGAATGGGAGGTGGGCGTGTTTGTTTGTGTATAACGCCCATTTTTCTAACACACCTCAGTTTTGTCATGGAATACACGAATATCGAGTTTCCGTTTTGTACCTTTAAAATTAGCCTCTTTATAGGGTTTTCAATTTTTGGGTTGTATGGGAGGAGGGCGTGTTAGTGGGTGAACAACGCCCATTTTTCTAACACACCTCAATTTTGACATAGAATACTTAAATACCGAGTTTCCGTCTTGTAACTTTAATATTAGCCTCTTTATAGATTTTTCAATTTTGGGGTTGTATGGGAGATGGGCGTGTTTGTGGGTGGATGACGCTCATTTTTCTAACACACCTCAGTTTTGATATAGAATACACAAATACAAAATTTCAGTTTCGTAGCTTAAATATTAGTCTATTTATAATGTTTTCATTATTGGGGTTGTATGGGAGGTAGGCGTGGTTTTCATCCGATCAAGCCCATTCTCGAACTTGATCTTAGTTTTTTAGACAAAAGCTTAAATATCGAATTTCATAACGATAGCTTCAAAATTACGGCTGTAATCGTGTCCACAGACAGACGGACAGACAGACGGACAGACGGACAGACGGACAGACAGACGGACATGGCTAAATCAACTCAGGTGGTGATGCTGATCAAGAATATATATACTTTTCTATACCTACCACGCCTCCTTATGGGCGTTACACACGTCGTGACAAAATTAATATACCCCTTACGCAGTACGCGTGGGGGTATAAAAATTGGAAAACTACAATAATAATATGTGTTAAGAAATTGCATGCGGCGAAACAAATATGCACACATTGGTTTGCAGCTCATCATTCTACAGCAATAACAGCACAGCAAGGTTTATTTAACTTGTATTCCCATCACGTCAAAGAGCGCCAACTGCTTTTGGTTACTCTTCGAATGAGTGTGGAGAGCGAGATCAATAAACTTTAAAGAGAAGGGTTGATATCAACATGAAGTTTAAACTCTCGTAACACAGACGCGTGAAAAGCAAGCGACCAAGCAATGCTTAGCATCGGTGGTAATTTCCTAAAAAACTTAACAAAATAATTAAATATATTTATTGTTAAATTTTCTTAAATAAACCCCACCTATGGCATTCTGTAGCACAAATATGATATTTTAAAATTTTTTTCATAAAAATCGGTCCAGTAGTTTTGAAGTCATTGCTGCACTTAATATTTCCACTTCAATTTTATATAATAGTATAGATTTACCGAATGAGGAACAATTTGTCGAAATTTGTATTTTTTTTATAGATTTTTTAAGAAACAAATTGGCCAGTTCAGCCCTTGAAAGGACTTTGACCGAGCTTCTTATGTTCAATTGTGTTGTGTGTGTTTATAAATATTTGCACACAATTGACCGAGAACTGGACCTACATGTTTTATGGCGACTACCAACGGCTAAAGTTCATGTCAGTGTTGGGTATTTCAGTACAATTGTACTTTTTCAGTACAATTTCACAATAAAAAGTACGTAAGAACCACGAAGACATTTTTAGTACATTTTCATACACTTGGTCTTCGTCAAATCGACTTTCTTTGCTTTTTTTGTATTTCTTAAAGTTTTCAGTACCTTTTTTGTCAATTTTTACAACCATATTTACAACAGTGGTGATATTTGATAATTTTGGAGGGGAGTTTTTTACTCTTCTGAAAGTACTTTTTCGGACGTGAGAGTACCTTTTGTTAATCTATATATACAAAGGCGTTAAGAACAATTTTCTCTCGTATTCCTCAACCGATATTAATAATTGTTTTTTTAAATGAATCAGAGTGCGGAGTAGAAGTGCACCAAATATTTTGTATCTATAATTTTGCAAACAAAAAATTGGTCGAATTTCGACCCCAGACGATACTAGTATTATTAAATAAGCTTTTGTTTTGTTGCCGAGGCACTAGGAGTAGGACAGTAATACTAGGAGATCTTTAGTAAAGGGATTTTAATACCCAGAAACCTTAAATTTTGTGAGGTTCGACAAAAATTGGTTTTGAAAAAAACAAATTCGGGGTGGCGTGGGGTTAAGTTGTGCCGCATCGGTGTTAAAGGTTGGTGGGAAGAGAACAAATTAGCCGAAAACCTTCATAACTACCCATAAAGTGTTGTCCCTAGAGGGGTAAATTGTTCGACAGACCCCAAGAAATTTTTTTTCTCCGAAATTTTTCAGGAACAAACCTGCCCCAATCTCATGGTGTTTTCTTTCCAAAATTTAATCGCAACATATCTATTCTATGTTTGCAACCTTTAAAGAGGCACCTATACATGTTTTTTTTTGAAATTTTTTTTTTTAAATTGGCTTCCAACTTTCCTTAATCCTTTAGATTCTAATCCTAACTAATTAAATTAATCCACGCTCAGTCCAGGTTTCTGGATCGGTAGCAATCAAATCAGTTGAAAATTCGAAGCCTGCGAAAATTCTTGCTTTCCCAGGAATTACGTAATGGCTCAAATATTTTTTTATTCCTGATTCACTTTCTACGATGCCAATTGAATCTTTTTTACACCTATTTTATGCCAAAAATGTTAACTGGACGAGCACGGACTTGATTTCCATTGCTACCGATATCCTAGCTATCATCTTCCTCGTCTTCTTCGTTGACATCAACGACATTATCTGACTCTATAACTTCTATCATTCATCGTTCTGTTTCATGAAAATTTTTTGATCGGATAACCCAAATAAATACTGTTAAACTTCTCTTTAATCTTCTGCTTAACCGAACAATTTTTTGGTTTCAATATTGAGAACAAAATCTTAATCATGAGTGACGTTTACTTTTTTTGATGATTAGTGTATCCGAAAGTACTTTTTTTTGTGCTAAAAGGAGTTGGGTATTTTCGAAAATCGAAAGGAAGTAAAAAAATAGATATCCACTACAAATATCATCCCTGGTTTACAACACATTCAAACGAACTGTCACCCTGATCAGCTCTACTATTTTATTTTTCTATTACATGATCGTCTCTTTCTAGCACGATGTCAAATAAATTGAATTGTTTGAAAACTTCATTTTTGGGCCGGCTTGGGTAACCGCAACTTGATTAAAATTTAAAAACTGAATGTAGAGTATTATATTAATTTAACAATGAATGTATATTGAACTGTCCCTATCTATTAATTTTATTTTACTTTAAATAACATATTAAATACATCAGAAAAGTTTATTATTCATGGAGAAAAAAATTATAGTACAATTTGATGTAAAAAGTACAATTTTTATTTCGATTTGGTACAATTTCGGATCGGTCATTTCCCATCCCTGGTTCATGTTCTCAAGAAGCTTAACATGACATTATTTACTCTTTGAGGATCGCCATTGTCTGCAGAGAGGTGACGGCCGAACAGAAAAATTTATTTCTATTGAAGAAAACTTTTGCCCGAGGTGAGGTTTGAACTCGGGACCCGTTGGTTCGCACGCCACGCATGACCACGGCCGCCACAAGATTGCTATAGAACCGACTTTTTTAATTTCATAATAAATTAATTTTGTTACATAAGCTGCTGCATTAGCGACATATTTTTTTACTTTTGTCGCGAAGATATGTCCTTATTTTCGAGGAAAAAGTTTACCTGCGCTCAACTACTCATTGAGTAAAAATTCCATGCAACGCCGATGCATATTAAAACTTCTTCGTCAAGTGGAGAAGAAAGCGCAGCATTTATTGGGATATAATTTTCTCATACTCAGCGACACTCATTAGATGACCAACAATCCGTCAGTTTCCCGTTATATAACAAAAATTTTCTAATTTTATTTGAGTATAAATGTCTCAATTCTTAGAGTCAATTCTTTATTATCCATACTTTAAGTCGCGTTAGGCTTTAAACAGCTTGAATAAATCTTTCGATTTGTTATGATTCCCAACAACAACCACACGTGGCATATATTTAACATTAATATAAAGAGTTATTTCAACACACACTCATACTTATAAGTGGTTTTGAGCCTGTATTGGAGGCACATTCAGATAAATGTTAACCACAAACGAATTTACTTCGTCCACTTGTCGAAATAAATCGTTTTAACTATTTTTTCGTGAAAAATTTGGTATTCTACACACTGCTGTGCATACGTTTTCGACATATTGTTTCGTTTATTGTGGTTTTATTCTTTTTTTTTTTTTATTTAAGTTTCTCTCCTGCTATGAAAGGACGAAGGACATTCCGTATGCCGTATGTAGTGATGCTGTTTATGGAAGCGGAAACGAACTCATACACAAGCGCAAGTTATGCACCAGCTTCCGACAATCGGCAGGGCACCTACGAAAAATTCACAACAACAGAAAGAACAACAACAACAATAACAAAGGGATATACGCGTTGCCAACCTTAAAAAAACAACAACAACAATAGCGGCAATAAGCAAAGCAAGAACTACATGAACCACATGCAGTCAAAATTATACAATTTATGCGATTTACGAGTCTTGAAGGCGCAGGACGAATTGTTGAGGCAGGACCTGAGCGAAGGATGCCGCAGCAGAGAAGGCAGACGACAGACGACATTTTCCTCTGGCAAGTGCCAGGTTTGCCGCCAAGGATGTTGCGCTGCTTCCGTTTCCATAATAAATTTCTTAACCACGTTCTGACATGCTGCACTGCAGCAACAGCAGCAGCAGGAGCTCAATGTAGCGTCAGCCAGTCAACCAAGTTCGTTGTATCCACCAGCGCCGCCACCTTACGTAAAGAGTCAACCAAAGAAAGATACAAAAAACTAAAAACCAAAAGAAAACCAAAGCCAACAATTCAAATATTCACTTAAAGTGGTTGACAAACTAACAAACGTAGCTTTGTTTCGTTCAGTTTAGTAAGTTTCGTTAAGTTAGTGCATTTCCAAAAGATACTCTTGGCCGTTTCTCAAAGGATACACGATACACTCGGTAGCGCAGTGCTATTGCCCGCAAACAGGACACTAGCAACGTAAAGAAAAAAAAACTGCCAACCTTGCCAGCCTGCTTACCGCCCCCTCAGAGCCGAAGCTCAACCGAATGGCATATTGCGGGTTTTTCTAACGACAATTTGTTGGCGAATGGGTGCAAAATGTGGTGACACAAAAAATACGGACACTAAACAAAAAAACGTATCTGAACTGAAAATCACCGGAATCTCATGAAGTATTCATGGTTGTTACGCGACTTTTGTGCACTGCAGGATGTGACAGGATAGTTGGTTTGTTTTTTTTTTCTATATCGTTTTTTGGGTTTATCAAATTACTTTGAAATGAATTTGAAATTGTGGAATCCGTGCAACTTTTGCAGTAAAACTAGGATTTCTTTTTCACTGTAAGGCAAATCGGACACGTGTTTTCAGATAATCTTGGCAAATCAACACAAGAATTGTTTTCGTGACTTTTTTGCCTTTACACAAAGGACGATTTTTGGATTTGATTGGCCTACCAAGATTAAATATATAACAAGAAAGCCCAAGAGTAAAACGATTTAAATTGCTATTTTTACTTTACTTTAAACTAAGCTCATATAATAATTTGAATTTGTGTGTAGTTTTGTTTTTGACGAGGTTTCTCTTTGATATTTTACATATATCTTTTTTTCTGAAATAAAACTAGCACTTATCTGGACAATCATTGAACTCCAAGTTTTATTAGGTTAAATATTTTTGATTTTAAGTGTCTTAATATTTAATTGCAGCAGATAAAAATTTCAAAATGGTTTCCTTAATAATTGTACATATCTGAGATGTTACTGAGGAACATTTAAATTTAATGTTCTTGGAGCTGTAGATATCACAGTAACGAAGATTGGTGTAAATATTTCTTAGGCAAGCTTACAAAAGTAAGCATGGGAGAAGAATTGTAAAAGCTTACAAGCTTAGCATAAAACAAGTAAAGAAAGTCTAAAGTCGGTCTAGGCCGACTATGAAATACCCAAAACCCACTTTTCAAAAACAAAAATATTTTTATTGTAAATGGGCTTGTTCATGGGCGGATGAAGCCTATATTTTATATGCATTTAAATGTTGATGAAAAATTACACATACCAAGTTTTATTCCTGTAGCTCACAGTTAATGCCTTTATTGTGCTTTCGCTATGGGAGGTGGGCGAGTTCATGGACGGATTACTTCCAATTTTTGAACACACCTTAGTTTTGGTATAAAATGCATACATACCAAATTTAATTTCTCTTTGGCAAACATAACCTTATTTATTGAGTTTAAAACTTTTTGGGATGAATGGGAGGTAGGCGTGTCCATAAGCGGATGACGTCCATTTTTCAAAACCATCTTTGTCTTGTCATAAAAAACATACGTGCCAAATTTTAGCTCAGTAGGTTAAACAGACACTTATTTATTGCATTTTCAATTTTTGGGTTGTATGGGAGGTGGGCGTGTCCGTGAGCGGATGACGTCCATTTTTCGAAGACATCTTTGTGTTGGTATGAAACACATAGACACCAAATTTTATTATTGTAGACTTATTATGAGTTGAGTTATGCAGTTTTAAATTTTTGCGTTGTATGCGAGGTAGGCGTGTCCGTGGGTGGATTCCAAAAATATTGAATAGTGCAGATCCTTGGGTTCATGTGACCATGTGTACTAAGTTTCATCCAATTATCTCTACTCCTTCTTATTATCCTGTGTATACGGACAACACACAGGCGGACGGACGGACGGACGGACATGAATAGCTCGACTCACGTGGTGACGCTGATCAAGAATATATATACTTTTCTTTACCGGACTCGCTTCGTTCTATGCGTTACAAACGTTTGCACAAAGTTAATATACCCTGACCTTTCAGGTTTAGGGTATAAAAAGGATCTTTAAATAAGACGCGCCATGCTATTAAAGTAATGCTTAATAATAAGAGGTAAAAATTTGTTTTCTATTCTATTGGAAAACTCGATTTATATGATTTTAAGCTAAAAGAAAGTACATTTTGTATAACGGCAGTGTTATTGAAACACTCCTTGTTTTAATAGTTCCTCTCATCCGTGTCCAAATCTTGTTCTAATCCCTGCTAGGTAACTTCTCACTATCCTTGTTCATATCTTTGTCCAAATCATTGACTTAACTCTTGTTCAAATTTTTGTTTTATCTTTGTTCTAATTTTAATTTTTATCCATTTCATAAACATAGACCAAATCATTGTCCAAATTATTTATTTTAATAAATTATGGCTGTTTTTATTATTAAGACTTATTCGAGTTGAAGTATTTTAATGTGGGCAACAATTCAGTAATAATAACTCAGTTTGGAGGAATCACATAGGTTGACAAGACAGCTACGTTGGCTGCTACAAAAGTGCATCAGTAATCCTGGTGTTATTTTCTCTGTGATCCATTCAGCTTTAGTTTTATTTATTCTATAAATTATGTTATTCTATAATAATGTTGTTATCCTTTTCCTAATCCTTGAATTAATGATTATCCTTTGTTCAAAAACTTTGTTTAAATCCTTGTCAATACAAAAAACAAACAAAACAAATTGGTCATTTCAGCCTTTCAAAGGACTTTGACCGAGCTTCTTATAATCAATTGTGTTGTGTGTGTGTGTTATTAATTGTGAGTTATAAATTCTTGTCCTAATCCATGTCTTACTTCTTGTGCCAACGGCCTTGTACAACTTCTTGCCAAAATCAATGATTTAACCTTCATTCCAATCTGTATTCGTTTTGGAGAAGGACCCTGATTCCTCTTGTAGTCTTCGAGCAAATCATTGTTCTTATCAATAACCCATATTTTCTGTTAGCATTTGGATTTGGTTTTTTTCTGATTTGGTCGTTGTGCTTGTTATTGTTTCTTTTAAATTTTTCTTTCTAGTTATTTTTCCTTCATATTTCTTTGCTGACAGTCAATAAATCCATGCAACAATGTTGCGTTAACGATACAGTAAGGATTTACAGCTCCCAGATTTTTAAATTTTGGTAAATTTGTTATTATTTTTACCATGAGCCAAAAGCCACTTTCACAGTTTTTCCATAAATTTATCTTATCGAAAAATAATTTCATATAACGTTGTTGCATGTTTGTTGCATTAACATTTGGCATTGTAAGGTATGTTATATACATTCCTGATCACAATCACCTCCTGATCCGATTTACCTAAGTCCGTCTGTATGTCTGTCGACACGATTACGAACGTAATTTTGGAACTACAATAATGAAACTTGATATTTAACTTTTTTCGTAAATATAAATAACAAGTTCCACAACCATCTCCCACACAAAGTGACGTCATAAAAAAAATTAAAATCTCTTAATATTACAAAAAATCTTGAATTTTGTCACATAAGTTTTTATTTGCATATTTACGATTAGTTTGAAAGTCAACAAAATGCTTTGAATACTTCCCCTATCTCACAAAAAAGTACTTATCCGACCACTTACTTGATTGACCGTGGTCGTAATACGGCCTTCTTCGCTGGAGCTTCTTCATCCATACCATAGCCTGACACAATCAGCGTAGTCGCTGAATTGTTATACGCTGAACTAAGTCAATGTCTTCGTAGATCTCGTACAGTTACAACTCGAACAGGAACAAAGATTTTGCAAATAACTTTCCTCTCTAACACCCCAAGAACGGCTGCCCATGTTTGCTTTACCACCCATGCCTCAGCGCCATAGAGAATCGCAGGTATGATGAGCTTCTTGTAGAATGTCGGTTTTGGCGATCAAGACAGTTCTCTGGAACCAAATTGCTTACTAGCCCTTAGTAGCACCTATTAGAAATTGCTATTTTTCGATTAATCTCGGGGTCTTAATTTTAATTTGAAATAAGTAGTTAAACTGACTGTAGCTCGCAAACTATATATCTGGCAGAGACGAAAGTGGCACCAATGGAAAGTGCATTTGTACCGCTTTCTTTTAAACTAAGTCAATGAACTCAACCTGTCAAACTTAACAAAATGATCGAAAAAATTTGAAATTTTGCTTGTTTCTTTTTGCTTGCTCATTTAATCATACTTACTTTTAACTTTATCTTTGTTTGGCCTCGATAAGTAGTCCATAATTGAGTGTTATCCATTTATTTTTTAATTTTTGGAAGATCAATAAAAATACGTGCAAAATGAACAAAACTATTGGACCAAAGAGGTAAAGTACAAGAGGTTACAACTTAAACGGAATTCTACGTCTACACTTACGATACTATCGAAACTGTTTCTTTTTTTGTTTGCGTTTTTCGTTTCATATCCGAGGCTGGCTTGATTTTTATTCGGCAGTAATAATGTGTTGGGACCCAAATCCCATGCACATTCCATTTTTAAGGTCTTATATAGACCCCTCAAGTTAAGAGTCTAGAGGAGACAGTAAGTTTTGGACATGGAGCTTTCGAGGCGCCTCCGACTCGCCTTGACAGTACCAGTTGCGGAGTATATGTTTTTTCGATCAAGACGCAGTGCCTGTCTAACACTACGCCTTTCCACACCCTAACTGGTCACGCGCTGCTTGTTTCTAGAGGGTGCCTACTATCCGCAACCTATGACGCGTCCGGCAGCTTGTAGCTCAGATTTCCCAAAGAATCGACGGTACCGGACCAACAAAAAATTGCGCCATCAAAATATCAAAACCTTAAAAAATTTCACAAAAATTTATGAAATGACTAGGGTTACCAGATGGTATCCTTAAGTAGGCACTGCCTACTTTTTTCATTAGAAATTAATTTACCTCCTTTTAGTTATCTACAAATGTCCTCAATTAAATGGACATCTATTGCATCAACGCATTGATGTTGTGAATCTGAACTTAATCAAAGTATTGGCAGTTGAAACAAACTAAAATTCTTATAGTATGTTTCACAGGAATATATAAAAATTTTCAGCAACATTTCCTATAGTATTATAGATTTCTGCTAAGTAGATTGAGAAATCTATTCCGTTGTTTTTCCTGTTGTGCTCTTTAATCAAAATGCAGTCAGTTAAGCTTGATCTTAATAATGTTGCTTTTATTAGAGCATCGTTTTTAAATTCAAAGTTTTCTCTTCATGTGCAACAAATCCTACGTTCTCCTAAGTTCTCATTTGGTTGTTTTTTTTTTTTTTGTAAGCAAACGAAATGCTTATAAAATAAGATATAAAATTAATATTAAATCGAGCTTAAGTTGTTTCCTTTGTTGTTCTTCTTTATTAATACTTTGCATACGGTGTTGAGCTGCAATTCCTGGAAATATGCACAAAATACTCTTTGTACACATTAACAGCTCGTTTGGAATCCTGTAGGGGGTCCCGCTGCCGATGAGTTCCAAAGTGGCGCTTCTTTTAGCTGATGCGCTGAGTTGGGTCATTCTCGGTTCGTTTCGGAATTCACTTTCGAAATGAGTTATAAATTTTGCAGCTGTTGAAGGGGCCCTATTATGATATCATTTTACAGCATGTATTATAAGGCGAACCC
The DNA here is from genome assembly GCA_958299015.1 of Tetanocera ferruginea. Taxonomy (NCBI): domain Eukaryota; kingdom Metazoa; phylum Arthropoda; class Insecta; order Diptera; family Sciomyzidae; genus Tetanocera; species Tetanocera ferruginea. The sequence goes on from OY282644.1 coordinate 66,756,060, forward strand.
AGCGGGCTCAAAGGACATTACAGTGTGCTCAAAAGCTTAAATATTGAGTTAAACTTACGGCTACGTTGGAAGCGTTTGTGTTGAATACTTTGCTCTACGGTGCAGACGTTGTGACAATTAATGTTGTCGATGAGTTTCTTTGCTTTAAGTGCGTGTTGTTGGCTTTAATGTTGTTGCTGTGGCTCTGTGTGTGTGTGTGTTGTTGTTGTCTGACCTTCCCCCACTTTAAGAATTATTGTTATTATATTCCTGAGATAAAATCACATGTGGACAATGAATGCACCAGTAACAACAGCAGCAGCAGCAGCAGCAACAGCAAAAACAACAACTACAAGAACAGCAGCAGCGGTAGCACAATCACCCAACAACAACAAATGATTTACAACACAAACAATAACAATTCGCTGCTAGTAAGAACACAAAAATCCATTCAGTCAACGGCGTCCATCGCAGCCATAGTTCAGTTTGTTTGTAGTAGACAATATGTTGTGTCCACGAAAGGGCAGATGAACAGACGGACCAAAGGACAGACAGATTTAAAAATAATTATAATTGCTCCCACGACTTTCTGTTCCGAGAATGTCGCCACTGCAGCTTTTTTTGTGGTCAACATATTTTAATGAGATTTTCTGTTGCTGATTCTCTTGACTTTGTGCTCGCTGTCTGCTGCTGGCAGTAAGTCAGGACCTCGAGCGCTTACTATAAACTTTTTTACGCATATTAATTTCAGGATTTTATTTTATTTACCATTCTTTTGTTTAATGTTGACATTTGATTAATTGACGACGTTTAATTACGACGACGTTGCAAACATTTATGTTGTCGCTCTTATCTTGGCTCATTTATCGTCATAAAAATTATGACGACAACTGCCGCATTTTTCATGAAGTATCGGAATTTTGCATGCAGTTCTTTTGTTATTGTCTCTGTTTGGCTCTTATTTTGGACACATCAATAAAATATGGTAACTGTTAAGTGGCGGTGAAAGATCGTAATAAATATCTAATGAATGATGTAAATAATAAGTAGGAGTTATTAAAAAATGTAAAAGAAAATTATTTAGAAAAATTATTTTACAAAAAGTCACTTTAACAAAATTACGCTTAACTCTACATCAGGCTCTAACTGAGGAGGAAGGGTCAAGAAACTATATTACCAGGACCCACGAAATTACCAGAAAGTGGTATATTCGACTTAGTCTACTTGATCACTTTGAAGAAGATATGAAATGTTGATAGAATTTAAAACTATATATTGATCAATATTATGACTTTATAAGAAAGTGTGTTTCTTAAAAAAAAAATTATTAAAATTTTGCACAATTTTCCTCACAACCATTGTTATATGTATAAGTAAAAAAAAGTCAAATTGATTAAAACTCAATTAGGAAGTAAATTAATTGATTTACTATTTTATTGAATTAATAATAAAACTATAAAACGTAATAAATACATCAACCAAAATAATAATTGCAGAGTGCATAACAAAGTGAGTTACTGAAATTTTATATTTGTTCGTATCCAGTACCATCCGGATTCTATGAGAAATCTGTGGGGCTGTACTACAAGCTGCCGGGCGGATCACAGGTTGCGAATGGAGGACGGCTTTTAGATATAGAGGTTAACGGTTTTTGCGGACAAGTAACGAGTGACTTTCTAGGATGTGGAAGGACGGAGTGTTGAACAGACACTGCGTCTTGATCGAAAAATTCACATAATCCGCAACTGCCACTGTCAAGGTGAGTCCCTGTGTCCTCTAGACTCAAAACTTGAGGGGTCTCTACAAGACATTAAAAATGAAATGCGCGTAGGGTTTGGGTCCCCACTACATTATAACTGCCAAATGCCAACTAAACTAGCCGCGGATATGAACTCCTACTACGTTGACGACCACCGCAAACAAAAACCGGATAATGGTTTACGAATATGCATTCGGAATGTCCAGATCCTTTATAGGGAAGGTGCCTCAGTCCAACTGGCAAGTCATCCAGAAAATCTAATAAAAAGTACAAGGCTGCTCTAAGAGAGCAGGCTACGATATCTATTACAGTATCCATGCGAAGAAGCACGAATTTGAAAGTAGCTTCATTGTAAACCAGAAACAACGCCACCTTGTTTTCCAATTCACTCCTGTGAACAATCCGAATCAAGGCAAAATTCTTCAACAAAAGCTTTATTTGAGGAAAAGAACGATTTTATCACTTTTGACGTCAGACTACAGGACGTTTATAATCAGATCCCGGCCTACGACGTGAAGATAGTCATTGGCAATTTCAATACGAAGGTCGAAAGAGAAAGCATCTTTGGACCCACCGGTCAGTTCAGTCTCCACGAGACCACTTCGAACAACGATTTAAGACTGATCGACTTCGCTGCGGCGGAAAACATGGTAGTTAGTAGCACCAGATTCCAGCACCTCGATATCCACAAGGCCATCTGGTTGTGATCCAGGGATCAAAAAACGCGAAACAAAATTTTGTTGCAGAGCTCTCACTCTATCAACAAAACTGACACTCTACAAACAAGGCACTCATCATTCCTGTGCTTCTCGATGACGCTGAGCAATGAATGCTCTTGAGGTGGTTGTGAGAAAAGTTCTTCGCAAAAGATCACTTGTCAAGATCACCCAAAAAAAATTTTATAAAAAATAGAGGACATCTTCCTGCCCCGCAAGGACTAAGTTGTTTTTTGGGAAAAACAATAAAAAATAACAATCTTAAAATGCTTTGATTTTTTTAAGAAAATCCACACATGTCTTAAAGCAAAAGTAATAATGCAGTTTAAATAACAATTTCTTGCCACACACGGTGCTACTCATGATCTTTACCAACAGTATCCTGTATGAAGGATATTCGAAGCGAAAGTTGTACTTGGGATAGCACAAGACGTTTGATTGTAAGCATTGGTTATAAATTTTGGTGGTACTGTTTATAGTGTTGATGTATTCCATAAATATCATGAATTAATAATTTGCATAGTTTTTGCATTTGTATTCTCTTGTTTTAGAGAAAAGTATACTAGAACGCAATTTTTTAACTTTTTCAAAAAAATGAATATAAGATTTTATGTCAAGTGATTCAGAAGTGGTGTCGAAGATAATCTTCTCAATTTGAGTTTTTTGAAAATTTCTGAATAAGATACTGCCTAAAAATATTTATTTAATAAATCAGTTTAAGACCACGATTTTATTTTCTTTTTCGATATTTTAAAAAAAGTTATTTCCTAGCATCAAATTTCTCAATTTGAGTTATGTCCTTTTTATGGTTATAATTTCATTTAAACACATTTTAAAAATAATTGTTTAGTCTTTTGAAACCGACTGAATGGCATAAAATGTGTTTAAATGAAATTATAACCATAAAGAGGATACAACTCAAATTGAGAAATTTTATGGTACGAAGTAAAATTTTTTTAAGTATTAATATATAAAAAAAATCGTGGTCTAAGCCTGGCATATAAAATACATATTTTAAGGTAGGGTCATGTACAGAAATATTTGAAAAATCCAAATTGAGAAAATTATCTTCGACACCACTTCTTATGCCCGTGATATAAAATCTAATATACATTTTTTTGAAAAAGTTAAAAAATTGCGTTCTAGTATACATTTTTCTAAACAAAGAGAATTGATATGCAAAAACTATGCAAATTATTAATTCATCATATTTAAGAAATACGCCAACACTATAATCAAAGCCATTAAAATTTAGACTCAATGGTTACAATTTAAAGTTATGTGCCATCTCGATTATAACTTTCGCTTCGAATATCCTGCAAACAGGATACTGTAGGTAAAAATCGTGAGTAACATCGTGTTCGGTTAAATATTGCTAGTTAAACTGCATTTAAATTTTTTTCTTTAGACAAATGTAGTTTTTTTTACAAAAATTAAAGCATTTTAAGATCGTTATTTTTTACTGTTTTTCTCAAAAAACAACTTTGTCCTTGCGGGGCAGGAAGATGTCCTTTTATTTTCATAAAATTTTTTTTGGCAGATCTTGACAACCACATGAAACTTTTGAGACCTCTTAGGATGTGAAATTCGAAAAAAAAATGTAATTCGATACGCCCTACTGTACAGCGACTGCAATGGTTTTGTCATGTCTTAAGTATGAATTAAGAATCTCCAGCGAAAATGTTTGACGTTAAAGCCGAGGGGCGCCGATGAAGAGAAAGACCATGACTCCCAACTACGGATAGCAATGGCCATCTTATTAAGTTAAGGGATATGAACATGATATAATGACCAGGTAGTATAAATCGCGAGGGCTCAACTGTCATTGGAGGCATAGAATGTCAAAATGAGGATTTGACGCCAAAACAATGATGCTTCTTGTGCAATAAAAAATGAAAACAGGGATATTTCTATTTATATGTTTTCTTTGATGTTGGAAATATTTTGCAATATGTATTATATTTTTGCGTAAATTGTATAATTATATTATATTATTATTAAATTTTGTGAAATATTTAAACTTAATACTCCTAATAATTCTAAAATAAAAGCGGAATCGTTTTAAAATAAGGACAAACAAATTTTACTTGTTTACTCTAGTTGGAACATATTGCTGTTTACCTAAATATAAGTGTTTACCTTTTATAAAACGTTAAAAATGTGCAAGTGAAACAACAGAAAAATCCCTTTCTTTTAGTGCAAAAGTAACCATAAAGTGCAAGACCAAAGACAAAAAAAATCCCTGTTTACTTCTTCTTATGATTACACTACTTGTATTTGACACATCATGCCTCCGTCTTGGCAGCGCAGTCGCTTTTTATAAAACCTGGTTTTTATATCATGGATATGAACAACAAACAATGCGTGGGAACCAGGGTTGCTAGGTTTTCTGATCTATAGGATTTATCTGCATTCTTTTTTATAAAATATTTTTATAAAAAAAACAAGTAAAGAAAGTCTAAAGTCGGTCTAGGCCGACTATGAAATACCCTAAACCCACTTTTCAAAAATAAAAAATTTTTATTGTAAATGGGCGTTTTATTGTATTGTAGTGGGCGGATGAAGCCTATATTTTAATTGCATTTAAATGGTGATGAAAAATTTACACATACCAAGTTTTATTCCTGTAGCTCACAGTTAATGCCTTTATTGTGCTTTCGCTATGGGAGGTGGGCGTGTTCATGGACGGATTACTCGCAATTTTTGAACGCACCTTAGTTTTGGTATAAAATACACACATACCAAATTTAATTTCTCTATGACAAACATAACCTTATTTATTGAGTTTAAAACTTTTTGGGTTGTATGGGAGGTAGGCGTGTCCGTATGCGGATGACGTCCATTTTTCGAAGACATCTTTGTGTTTGTATAAAACAGATACATATCAAATTTTATTGTTGTAGGCTAAATATGAGCTGAGTTATGCAGTTTTTAATTTTCGCGTTGTATGGGAGGTAGGCGTGTGCGTGGGCGGATGATGTCCATTTTTCAAAACCATCTTTGTCTTATCATAAAAAACATATGTGTCAAATTTTAGCTCTGTAGGTTAAACAGAGGCTTATTTATTGCGTTTTCAATTTTTGGGTTGTATGGGAGGTGGGCGTGCCCGTGAACGGATGACGTCCATTTTTCGAAGACATCTTTGTGTTCTTATAAAACACATACATATCAAATTTTATTGTTGTAGGCTAAAAATGAGCTGAGTTATGCAGTTTTCAATTTTTGCGTTGTATGGGAGGTAGGCGTGTCTGTGGGCGGATTCCAAAAATATTCAATAGTGCAGATCCTTGGGTCCATGTGACTATGTGTACCAAGTTTCATTTAATTATCTCAACTCCTTCTTCTTATCCTGTGTATACGGACAACACACAGACGGACAGACGGACGGACGGACGGACGGACGGACGGACGGACATGGATAGCTCGACTCACGTGGTGACGCTGATCAAGAATATATATACTTTTCTATACCGGACTCGCTTTGTTCTATGCGTTACAAACGTTTGCACAAAGTTAATATACCCTGACCTTTCAGGTTTAGGGTATAATTAAAAGTATTTCAGTTAAACGATAGTTATTAATGAGTGAGGGTGGCGAAGGTCAAATCAATTATATTTGAAATTTTCTATGTTAACACAAAATTCTACTTTAATCTTTGTACCTGCCGTAAGGAGGTAAGTGGGTTTGAAAATCAAAATGTTTTTTAATCTTTATTAATAATTATTTTATTATAATACAATGTCTGTGTCGACAAGGAATAACAGCTAAACTCATTTTCAAAATTTCAGAAAATGATTTTTAACATTAAAATTGCTACTTAATATCAGGGTACCCTGACTTTAGCTGTTTAGATTTGATGGCCTCAAACATTTCATTTTCAAGAAACAACCATAAAATTTGCGTGCAAGTGTATTTCGTTGCGAAAAAACGCAATGAAAGTAATAACTTCACTTTGTTCTCACTCGACTTTAGCGGTTATTCCTTGTCGACACAGATATATCTTGAATATTCGGTCGACATTTTAAGTCGTTTGGAGTCAAATTTTAAACGAAGGACATTATTTTAAATGCAGTTAACTTTTCAAGGCAATATTTTAAACTACTTGTTTAAAACTCCGCAAATCAAATAAAAATATTAATGTTTTACTTTGTACAGCAAGCCATACACGTATGTACAAGCTAACAGAAAATATTTGGTCATGAGTTATTCTGACAACGTCGAGAGAAATTTTTGCAAAGGGGACATTGAAATTGTGTCTAAATTAGGGATGTTTTGGAGGTGAGTTTACTGGAACCATAGTAGGAACCAAAACCGAAGTCTTAGTCAGAATCGGAGAACATGAAAATGTGTTAGTTAACTGTCACAACTAAGAATTATTAAAGTTGAAATGATTCCAACCAGAGGTGTAAAATCGATCTGAAGTTCCTACCTTTCGAAACCGAACCCAAAGCACCGCAAAATCCCTGGTCCCAATGGCTGAATATTAAAACTTTTAAAATAAAAATTTTACATGGTAGTCCTATTAAATTTGTTTCTTTTTAAGTATGTTTAATTGTTTGAATAAAATATATAAACGGATATTTGACCATATTCACTTAAACTCTTTATAATTGAGTTTACACAAAACCTTTTCATAAGTGAGGACACAGTTCTACGGTGTTGTACAAGTATAAATTTTCGAAAGAATAAACCCTGCAACCACTGGTGCTAGCTCTTTTCATCTTTGGAAGATGAACCCTGGAGAGTTCATCAAGTCGGCGATTTCCCAAGCAATGAATACGCGATTAACAAAAATGTTTTTAAATCTTCCTTCGCTCGTTCCGACGATAGTTGGAAGATGAATCGCTTTTAAGTTGCCCATGAGATAAACGCGAAAATACATCATGGGAATATGAAGCAGGCTCTGAAAAATATTTAAAACTAACTAAAAAGTTGAACTGGTAAAAAATTGGTAAACGCCGCGTTAGATCAAAGTGAACATATAGCAAATTCACAAAACAATCACAAAAAACAATAATACTTCACAAAAATTGCTATTCGTTGACGAATCTTCCTATCGAATAGCCTAAAACCCTACTAGGCGACTCGTTCGCGACCCTTTCAAGCAAATCGTTGCTTGAAAGACTCCTCCTTTTGATTCGTTAGCGAATCGCTTCTATGACCTCATCTGCTCAAAAGTCGGCGATCACCGGATGACTCTCAAGTGAGCTCGCCTGCGATGTTTTCATCTTCCAAGCGATTCACTGGCGATTCTCAGGCGATTGAAAATGTTTGCATGAAAGGATTCATACAAAAGCCAATATTTCGTTTGTTTAACCTTTTTATTTAATAAAAGTCAAACACAGCTTTCTTAAATATACCGAATAATAAGATTAAAATACTTATTGATAACATTAAAATTAAACATAATTATTGAAAACAACAGTCAATTCATATAATGTAATATATTTTGCGTTTACACGATGCTTAATGAAGTTGCAATTGTCAATAGATACTGCCAGTTAATTGCACTCAAGATGGAAATCATTTTTGCCCCAGGCACAAGCAATATTCAAGTGGCAACATATGCGTTCAGCAGCAGCGCCAACGACAAAAACAACAAGAACATCGGCAACAACTACGGTTTAACCACAGCATTTTCACGTCTTATGTTAATTACACGTTGTCCACTTTAATGGGCTCCCCCCCCCGATATATTCCGCCACAGTCAAGAAATTTCAACTCTTTGGTGACTGTCGCTGTTATTTTTTTTTAATTGCTGTTGTTGTTGTTGCTTTGTTGCTTGTTTGGAGGCTTAACTTAATGCCAGTCAACTAGGAATCAATATAAGTCAATATCGATGAGTTTGCAACTTGCAACATTTTTCTATGATTATCCGTAGCAATAAAGTAATCATAGACTAGATGATCAGATCACAACAGATGCTGTTGATAGCTACGAAATAAAGGATTTTTGTTTTTTTATTTTTATTGTCCTGGTTAAAGGCAGGCGGCGGCGGCGGCATGAGTGACTTAATTGATAGATAGCGCTTAAAGTGATTTTCAATTAAAGAATAGCGAGCAGCGATTAGTAGCTGAAAACAACATTGCTGCCGATTACAATGTTGTGTGGCATGCATGCAGGTCTTCAAACGGAAGTCGGAAGCATTTTTTAACATCTTAAATTGTCGTTTTGCACTTCCTTCCAGTTGAGACTGAACATGAAATAGTTTTCATCGTTCTATCAGCCGTTCCCGCCCGATAAAGTCGTTTTGCCTTATTGGCCATTTCAGAGCAATTCTGAGATTCCTTGGCTGTGGTACCCTTGAAATACTTTAGCGCTGCATCTTTTAATCACTGATAAAAAAATCGGATTGAAAAAATATTTTCGCAGACATAATAAAAATGCCAAAAGGGACATTTACGAAGGAGTTTGTCGAGACATCACAGACAGACATGCATACATATACAGACATCAAAATGTATGCGTATTTGTGTGTCTGCAGCGGCATGCTTAGTAGCCACCACTCATAGTTTATGTCAACAAAACATCATCCGGTTTGGGTTTTTTTTTTTCAGAGAGCCATATTCAGTGAGCCTCCTCAGCAGCAACGTCTGGAGAAGCTCCTACACTGCATGCTTTACCAATGTAAGTGTGCGTGTGTGTGGGTTTTGAAGCTGGTATTGGTCTGTATGGGAAGTCTGCACTTGAACTTGCTGTAGGCAGTTGTTGTTGCTGTTGTTGCTACTTGTTGTTGGCTATTTGACGCTGCGGACACTTAATGTTTGCGTAGCTTCTTAGTTGTTGTATTTTTGTTGCCTTTTGCCACTGCATTATGGGCGTTAGTAGATGTTTTTTTTTTATATCTGCTGTTTATGAATTTTTTGTCAACATCATTGCTGTTGTCCTTGCAACTTTTTTATTGTTTTTGTTTTTGTTGTTGTTACTGCTGCTGTTCTTCTTGGCTATTAATTCATTCAACGCAATTTATCACTTTTGGTTGTTTAACACATTAACAATGTTTATAAGAAAATCGGTTGTCATGTTATTCTGGACTGATGTTTTTTGTTGCTTTGCCATCGCATGGCTGTAGTTTTTGTTTCTTACATAAGTTGTCTTAAATTTGCTTCCACATAGAGAAGAGTATAAATAAAGAGCTTGGAATAAACTTAAATAATGTTCATATTTCTTGAATATTCTTTTTGACAGATGAGCAGTGATCTTATGAGCTGATTACAGTTATTATTGATCAATAAAGTGGTTTTTTCATTTGAACGGCTAATATAAGCACTTGTTTTGGAATTGTTTTTGGAAAAATCATATGTTATTTATAATAAAAAACAAACTTTTGTAAATCAAACTACATATTATAAGGTATGTTTTGACACTCGATTCCTCAGCTTCTTTGGCTGATAATTAAAAGTATCTATAATACATATTTAATTATTTAATTTATTTAATTTAATAAAAAAATGAATATAATAATATTAAGACTTATATTTATTCTACGTGAGGTTGCCAATAAGACTGGTGTTGAAGCTATAATTAACCTTGTAATAATATATAGATGAATTAAGAAAAAAAAAAATTTGAAGTTATTTAATTATAAAAATAAATATTAAATTAATAGTAATTAAAGCTAAACAAACCACAAATTTAAAAGTGGTTTTAAATTAAATTTTTATCATCAAGTCAACCAGAGCAAATTCTAGTTGAAAAAGCTAAACTTATACTTTTATAACAAAAGGTTTTTTGAACGTATTCCTCGTATGAAATCCGGAAGTTTATTTCTTTTAAAGGACCCAGCAAGTAATTTCAAATGAAACAAATCATATGAGTGGCTTAGAATCAAAACTCACAAGCTCCACTATAACCGGTTCTGAGATAAATTTGATTTCTTTCTCACAAGAGCATGTTATGTCCTGTAACCTTAGTTTTTCGTTTATTTCAACGGAATCTATCTTCATTTCACTCAAGAACCACGAAAAATGTTTTTTTGTACATTAAATAGTAGAATAACGAGAAATACTTTTGAATATTGTGACTTTTGCAGCAAAATCATGGATTTTTTGAGTTATGTTACTAGCCAATTAGGATATTGTGAGTCTTGCAACTCAAATGCGATATTGTATGTTTTATCAAATTTATACAAGACAATTTCTTAGTGTTGTAAAAATTGATTTAATATTTCAATAATAATGAAAGTGATTTAAAACAAAAAAAATAAAAAATGTATTTCATAATACGGTTATTTCAAATAGAAAGCACAAAAAAAATAAATCACTCTTAAACCATAAAATATTTTGAATGATTAAACCCTTGATGGAATCTGCTCCGCTTGAAATTCACGCATTATTTCTTCATCCAAATCCAAGATCTCAGGGCCTTTTAGAATGTCCTTGTAAATTTTAAGTTCTGCTAATAATTTGCAATCTGCACCATAATGTGTTTCCAGCAAATTCGTAACGTAACTTTTTTCAGGATTTAAAGCAACCAAGCTGACTCTAATAGCTTCTGGTTTTAATTGACTCAATTACTTACCTTTTCGCAAAATGATCGTTGAGCATATTAGAGCACGTGTTTTTTCCCCGAACTAGGATATTATTTTTATTTTTTGACTGTGTGAAAAAGATTCTTTTGGAATTTCGAATTTGAAAATGCCAATCTGCAGAAGCTTTTAAAACATTAGTCATGTAGTTTTTTCAATCATAAATTTAAAAATTTCCTGGTTTTTTTATTTGTTCATGTTTCATGATATCAGTATATTGTTCAGGTGTAACTATTGCCTCAATTTTTTTTATTTGTTTTTCAGTCAATTGTTAAACCTTTTAAAGTGTTGATATCGAGAGCGAACTGCAGTTTTGGTGAGTACTATTTCTTATTTATTAATGGATTTTTTGTGTACGCCCGCTTTATTTTGAAATTATTTAAATATTGAATAGTTAAACTTAGTCTTTTTATCTTAATTTTAACCGCGGTATTGTAAAAATAAGTGGGTGCCAACAATTGATTCCAATAAAAAAAAAAAAATTCAGTTATTGGCAGGGGGTGAATTTGTAAAACCACAATGACTGGCAGTGCCAATGACTTTTTTGTAGTGCCAATAATTACATTTTTCAAACTGTTTTGATTGAGGCGGAAGATAAAGAAATTGTGGAATGGGTGAAAGTCTCCCAGAGGAAAGCTTTTCCTAAAAGAAAGGAATTCCACATTAAATGTCTTAAAAAAAACCTGATGATCTGGTTACAGATACGCAGTGTGCATTGAGATTATGGAGACAACATATTTCTAATCTGCTTGCGGGCGACGATCCCAACAATTCCGCCCTTGGAGAATGCAGTCCGACACCACTTATCGACGATGATGGAGTGGAAATTCCACCACCTAGCCATTACGAGGTTAAAGTTGCTATTCAGCGACCCAAACCCAACAAAGCTGCATGTGCTGCCGGCCTGGCTGCTGAATTGTTTAAAACCGGTGGCGGTGAATTGATAAGATGCATGCATGAACTCATCAGCAAAATATGGCTAGCGGAAAGCATGCCCGACGATTGAAATCTCAGTGTGCTTTATGCTAAACTTAAGGAAGAAGACTCTACAATCTGCGCCAACTACCAGTCTTATTTCCATCGCATACAAGGTATTGTGTGAAAGATTTAAGCCGCATACCAAAACACTGATTGGACCTTATCAGTGTTGCTTTCGTCGTGACATGTCCACTATCGACCAGATTTTAACTATAGTGGACTTGGATTTGGACTTTTATTTTTAAATCGACATCCATCATCTATTTGTTGATTACAAAGCTGCGTTTGATAGCCCGATTAGGGATTCCCTGTACGCAACAATGTCTGAGTTAGGTATACCTGCAAAGTTGATAAAGCTCTGCAGGATGATGTTGACCAATACATGCAGCTCCGTCAACGTAGGAGTTGACCTCTCCGAAACCATTAATACCAAACAAGGTTTCAGGCAAGGCGACCCGCTATCATGCGATCTCTTCAATTTCGTCATGGAGGGGATCCTTCGAAAGGCAGGTGTACATCAAAATGGTACCATTTTCTACAAAGGTGTACAGAACCTTGCGTATGCTGATGATATCGATATTATCGGCAGAACCAAGAGAGATGTAACTGCTGCTTTCGTCGCTATCGAAAAGGAATCAGCCAAAGTGGATTTGACGATGAACGAGGGCAAAACAAAGGATATAAACATCTAGGATAAGAGCGGCGTCTAGGCTCCCAGTTACAGCAGGCAAATATAACTTTGAAGTTGTCAAGGAGCTTACATAATTTGGCACAGCCGTAAACAGCAACAGCAATGTGGAGATAAAGCGAATAATAACAATTGCTAATAGGTGCTACTACGGGCTAAGTAAGCAATTAGGCTCCAGAGCCCTCTCTCGATCGACAAAACTAACACTCTACAAGACACTTATCATACCTGTGCTTCTCTTTGGCGCTGAGGCATGGGTGGTATCGTAAACAGTTGCTGCCGCTCTTGGGGTGTTCGAGAGGAAAGTTCATTGCAAAATCTTTGGTTTTATTCGAGTTGGCAACGACTATCGCATTCGAATGAACCACGAACTGTACGAGCTCTACGACGACAGTAACTTAGTCCAGCGTATAACAATTCAGCGACTACGTTGGCTGGGTCATGTCTTTCGTATGGATGAAGAAGCTCCAGCGAAAAAAGTGTTTGAGGCCAGAGCCGAGGGTCGATGCCGAAGAGGAAGATCATGCCTCCGATGGATTGACCATCCAAGGAAGCCCTAACCGCGCTTGGTGAAAGAGATTGGAAACGGCCCGCGCGAAGCGAACCAGCCGACAACTGGTTGTCATGGCCACCTAAGTAAGTTTGTAAGAATAAAATTTATATTATTTTTTACCTGCTAGCTAGGTATGTAAACAAAAATGAAAAAGAAATAATTTGTTTTTTGATATAAAGAAATTACATAAATAAAGCCATGATTTTTTAATTTTTTTAAATACTAGGTGCCAAGTATTATATTTTTTTGGGTGCGAATAATTGTGGTAATATACCAATAATTATAGTTTTTGAATTGTACTCAACTGCCAACGATTGTAGTAATTAATGTGCCCATAATTGTATTCACGTGCCAATAGTTGTGATTTTCGAAAGACTTTTTTTATTTTAAATCTCACAAAATACAGGGAGCTTACATAAAAATTTTGAAAATTGCTTCCAATTCAAAATTCTCCAAATAATAAGATACAATTTCAAAAAAAAAGATTCGCTTGACAACAGAATGAATGTTGAAGGTTGCAAGGCAAAATTTCCTTATGGGTGCCAATAATTGTAGTCGGTACGCTATAGCTATAGTCATAGTCATAGTATAGTATAGCTATACTATAGTCATTAAAAAATACGCTCTTTTACTCAAAAAATGAAAATTGGGCCTTACACTGAGAAAACTTGGCACCTCTTACGTTTATTTTCATTTTAAAAACGGACATTTTAAAGTGAGCTTCTAAAACCTTCCTTTGATTTTCTTGATACACATAATAACATGGACTCAAAAATCTGCACTATTCAATATTTTTGGAATCCGCTCACGGATAAGTCTACCTCCCAAACAACCTCAAAATTGAAATCTCTAAATAGAGGCTCTGTCAATGCTACAGAAACAAAGTTTGGTATGTATATTTTTTATGACAAAACTTATATGTGGTATAAAATGGGAGTTATCCACCAGTAATTCACCAACACTATTCGAAAATAGTCTTAGCTGTCTTAAGCCTATTTGTCTGTCTGGGTTGGACCATTTTGATTCTGAGTGCCTCATTTGTTGCTTGAGCCTTCCTTTTTATAAGTTTAAAAAGTGGGTGTAGGATGTTTTAAAGTCGGGCTAGAGCAACTTTAGACTTTCTTTACTTGTTTTGCCTTGAAATTGATGGATGTGAACGGCGTTTATTTCATATTTTCAATATTTCAATTGTAGAGGAGAGAGCAAGGAAAGTTCTTTATCACCGACAGTTAATTTGTCAGCTCTTTTTTCTTCGACTTCAAAAACATCACTTTTCGTTTCATTTCCATCGTTTCCATCTTGCTGCTCTAATCGAGAACCCTAATGTTTGATAAGTTTGGAAACTTTTTCAGTAGATTTTCCTCTATTTCTCGCTATTCTGTTGCCTTTTTTCGTTTTTGGGCACCACTTAAATATTTCCGCACCGAACCCATTGCCACACTGTTTCAAATTGGTTTAAATATTCTCAACACTCTCGTAGATAATCCGTTGATGAAATTTAGAACTTGTTTGAAATCAGTTTAAAAGTCAATTTAAAATCTTTTAAACACTTCACACGCATTATTTAAATATAAAATTTAAACTAACATATAAAATATGCAACTGAAATCGTTTTATCGACCTGTTTGAAATAAGATTAACTTAATGATAGTTTTCTGGACATCCTTAAAGTATGCAAGCATAAACTTTCACTTGTAAGTGTAGTCACGCAACTGCTTATAGCCCATTTTTTTAAACTTTTGTTGATTACATGTATTCCCTACTAGCGAGTGATTACTTGCACTTATGGATGTAGGGTAAGATTTTTCAAGACAAAGAGACGCGTGAAAAAAATTGATGGATACCGCGTGAATCTCATTCGTTTCTCATTGACGCGTTGTATGATGGAATATGATAAGATAGTTTTGAAATATTTTTTTTGTAGAAAGGCGCCTAAGGGAAAAATTATTTCCGGGACCCCTAAAACCTTAAGACCACGCTAATCTTAATATATAAAAGGCAAGCGTCCTGCTCCGTGCTCTATATCGTAAAACAAGTTCAGCCTGGACCATGACCAGTTATAAATAATTCATTTGAAATGTTTGTACTTACTAAACCTTTTGCTCTATATCGTAAAACCTGTTCAGCCTGGACCAGAACCTGTTGTAAAATTATCTATTTGAAATCTTTGTACGTACTGTACTTTTTAAAACCTGTTCATCCTGGACCAGAAGCTGTTGTAAAATTATCTATTTGAAATCTTTGTACGTACTGTACTTTTTAGAACCTGTTCAGTCTGGACCAGCACCTATTCTTAAATTATGTATTGGAAATCTTTGTACTTGAAGACTATCGTCATTTTCCTCAACTACTAAACATCAAACATCATGTCTTGCTATTACAGTACTTCTTAATAAACATAACCAGAACCTATTCGGTCTGCATAAACTGAACAGCAATTATTACATTCAGTGACATTGGTGTCAATTGGAATTGCTAGAATTAAATCACAATGGTTTTGATCGGTCTTCTGATCCAAGTTTTAGCGATTGGCTACTCAAGTTAGGAAATGGAGATGAAGACAACATAGAAATTCCCGATCATTTTGTTTGTAAAGGTTCGCTTATTAACCCTTTCAATGGCTTGCCTAGAATAATCATGGACAATTTTTTTGAGCTTATATTCCCATCATTTAAGCAATAAAAAGATTAAAAAACATCCCTCTGATTTTTACATGAGCTGCTTTGCTTTCGGCAGGCTGTCTAATATAATGGACAAAACCATGATAATATTTTAGTTCAACTAAAACAACCGGAGACAAATGCAAATGCGTTATTTATGCAAATGTTATTATGTTGGGCATAAAATAAAAAATCTAACTAAGTTAAAAGTTATATATCTCCCTAAAATTATTTTTGTCATGTTAGCACAACTTCATTTCATAGTACCAACCTATTTGATTTTAGAAAAGACGTTGGAAAATACAAAAAAAATTTTTTCTGAAGTGTCCAATATAATGGACAAATCCATTAAATATATTTCTGGCGATACTTTGAGTTCGAATAACATCAACCGTTATTCCAAAATCGCTATCCTGTGCACAAAAAATTCCGATGTGAACAAAGTCAACGAGCAAGTTCTAAATATTTTAGTTGGTGACACAGTGAGAGATCTGAGCACGGATTAAATTGAAGACAGTGATGATAACGATAAACAAAATTACCCTGCCGAGTTTTTGAATGAATTTTATCCTTCAGGAATGCCACTGCATAAGTTAAACCTCAAAATTGGAAGTATTATAATACTTCTTCGAAATTTCAATACCAAAAGAGATATCTGTAATGGAAGGTGGTTAGTTTTAAAAAACTTAAAAACTTAATTAATCATCGCACAGGTATTGACAGGCGCACTGGCGAACATGAAATAGTTTTCATACCTACAATTGATTTGGCCCCGACAAACACAGATTTGCCTTTCACTCTCCGGCGACGACAATTTCCAATTAAACTGACATTTTCAATGACCATAAATAAATTGCAAGGTAAAATATTGCAAAAATTAGGAGTTTTTCTAAAAGAACTGGTATTTAGTCATGGGCAGTTTGAGCGGGCTGATGATGTAAAACTAAGCATTATAGATGGCAAGGGACAAGGTTAAAAATTCTAAGAATTTTTTGACTAGAAATGTTGTATATAAAGAAGTTTTATCAAAATAATTTAATAAATATGTTTTCAAATAAAAACCTTTGTATATAAATCCAATAAATTTTTTGTCGCATTTTGTACTCTAAATGGTTCCTTCCCGTCGAAGGACGGGCTTTTACACTAGTATATATATAATACTCACCAATTTCATTTCGGAATAACATTACATGAGTTTTTATTTCAATGATGGAAACG
Organism: Tetanocera ferruginea; assembly: GCA_958299015.1. NCBI lineage: Eukaryota > Metazoa > Arthropoda > Insecta > Diptera > Sciomyzidae > Tetanocera > Tetanocera ferruginea. The sequence goes on from OY282644.1 coordinate 66,773,138, forward strand.
TTTAAGAGTAAGCTTCTAAACGTAAGTTCCATAGCCGAGTTGAAGCTTCAACTGTTAAATCTTCCTATATCTTAACCCTTTTGAAGCTTGTGTTTCGGTAGAAGCCTTAAAACAGCATAAAGCATTCAATTTCTAAATTTAAAATAAACAACCAGCACAGATTCATTAATTAAAATTACAAATAAGATTTCAAAATCTTCATTAACTAATGCAACAAAACTAGAACGAAGAGATAAACATTTTTTTTGCCTTCTATCACAACTGAGTAGTGTGTCTCATGCATGCAGCCAAAAGTTTGATTTTATCAAATGTATTTTCAGTCGCAAAAGAAATGGAAGAAAACATTGTCTATATTTCAATAGAATAATAGAAAAATATTACTTTACCAAACTCTCTCAAAATTAAAAAGAATAAGATATTTACTTGATAGCTCTTTCAAAAATGAACTAATTTTAGTTAAAATTTGACCAAACGGCAACACTGATGCTAAGACTAACGATACTGTCGTCAGGATAAACGAGGTTGGCCTTATTTTCAGACATAGTTGTATGTTCATTATTGCCAAGCTCCACTGGTAACCGGCACATTCTCGGCATCTGCTTCCCATGATCATCCAACATTGCATATTGGCGGATATTAATAAATGAAGTACATGATAACTATTTGTTGCAACGTTAATTTAACCAGAGCCGAACTTTATTTATGTGCCTCGCTATGCTGCGGTGCAAGATAACCATGAGACATGAAGTATTCAGCTAGCAGTTTCCGCTGGGCTGGCTGCTGTTATTGTTGTTGCTGTTGCTGGCAAAAAGTTGCAACTTTATCCGGGGAACATGTGCTGGCGAAAACAAGTGTCCCGGCATTTAAAGTGTAACGACGACGCTTTGTCATTAGGACGTAGCATATTCCTTGATAAGTTGGTTAGCTCTCAACCGCCCACCCCTCATTCGTCCTCGTATTCACCAGCAGAGTGTGTGACAAAGTGTTTGTGTCCCTACAGCAACTTGTACCGCTAATACGCACGCCTACTCAGCAGATAATGATGCAACTTACGTACAAAGTATGAGCCAGTCGCTGTGGTTCTATGGAATGATATATAAAGAGAAGCTCTTTGCATTAGCTGGACAATTTATCTCATTCACTTCACTCTGTTCCACGCGGTGACTGTTGCCGCATTGCTATCACTGTTGAGGAAGATGAAGGCGAAACTGTTAAAAATATGATGCGTTCGACGATTGTTGTTGTTAGTGTTGGTGGTGGTGGTGTTGGTGGTGGTGGTTGTGGTGGTGGTGGTTGGCATAACATGCACCTGCGGTGCAATGTGCGACCAAGGCGTAGCGATGCGTGACCGAGAAGGTCTTTACATTCGCATTTGCCTGTGTCGCAGTGGCTGTTCGAGCCTTGTTTGTCGCCGTGGTGAGCAGCTTGTTTCGAGCAACAAGTGCAATTATTGCGAATTCCGCGATTAAAAAGAAGCTGCTACAATCTACGCATGTGCGTGGGGAGTAGACGACAACAACGACCAGTGAGTGGAATCGGTTTGTCGTTGTGATCGGTGTTGCGTTGTCGTTATTACTTGGCTTAAAGACTGAGAGAAGGACGACAGCCTACCAGCTATACTAATAATAATAATAATAATGAAAATTCCTGTTGTTTTCCTGCTGCGTAGCGCGATTGCGTCGTTATCGTTCATGCAATTTAGCTTTGCTCGGCTCGATTCGATTCGATTTGGCTCGATTTGTTTGTGTTGGGGTTAAAATTCTTAAATTCTACGAAATGCTAACAGTTCGCAAAAACAAGTTTGTCAACCAGCGCATGAGTGTCCAGTTCACACTGACAGGTGCTCCATTTCTGCGTGCGTGCATGCGTGCGCTTGCGTTTGTATGCATGTTCTTGTAAGTTGAAGCTGGACTTGTAGTTGTTGTTGTTGGCTGGTTTCATTTGTATTGACGTGTTATTGAAAAATGATGTTTAATGGAATGTGTTGCTGCTGGTGCTGGAGCTGGTGCTACATGTTGTACATGTTGGCGCGTACGTAGGTGCAAGAGGCGACGCACTGCCGCAATTCTTGACTTAAATATGAATTTATTTTGCTAAACAATGCATTTGTATAAAAGTGGCATTTGAAGAAGTGCCATTGTTCAATGCTGTATCCATACAAATGAGGTCTGATCCAAATGAATTTAAAAGCAACTTCCTATGACTACATCTGACTAGAAATGATTAATTCTTGGAATACCAATCGATGTGACATGGTGAGTGGGCTTGTGCAGGTATGCATATGACAATATCGTGGAGTCCGACAATTATTTCAAAGTTTTTTAAGACATGTGGAATTAAGCTAACGCTCCCTCAAAAATCTTAAAATATAATTAGATCTTACCTTAGAATACAGATAAACTTAACTACGTGTGCTAATGTATATTTTTTGTGGAATCACACCAGTTTTGCATCCTTTCTTAGAAACTTAAATTTCGTCTCTAAATCTTTCGAAAATCATTTCTATACAAACTTTAATATCTTCTCTCTGCGTGCATTGCTTTTAAAAGAAAATTTTCTTACTTCTATTGATCCACTTATCCGAAATACTTGTACGTGGATACGTTGTGGCTAGAAAAACCACTCATGCGAAAATGTTGGCTCAAAAAATTGGCAACATTTGCCGATTGCTGTTGGCAAAGTGGCGACTGTCAAGTGTGCGTTAACACAGATTAATATGTCCAATTACTGTGACAAAATCGCAAAGTGTCAGTGTTGTCTGGCGGCAACGGTGACGGCATAGTCGATGTTGCGTTGTCGGCGGCGTGAGTGGCAAATTTAAATTAAAGCACACACACACAACGCGACAGAAATACTTGTTTCATTTAAAAAAACGATAATGAAAGAAAACTGTATTTAGCATGCTAATTAGTGGAATTTATACGCCGACCAAGAAGAAAGCAAGAATTCTGAAATATTATTTCAACATAGTACTATGCAGATAGCTCTGAATGATTGAGGCGTGCTTTATATGCGGATATATATATGTTAAAGGAAAACCATAAAGCAACAGAATACAATGTACCCATGTGTAGTGTTGTTCTTAAATCAAACGAACCAAGCACGAAGTGATAATTTAGAACTGAGAATAATAGTACATATGATTACTGAACGAAAAACAAATCACTATTTTACGACTTGAATTGGTGACGATATTGATTTTTTTTTCTGGATTTCTTTACTGCAAAATATTTTATTATATCCTCAAAGTCTATATTTTGGAGAATAACTTTTTCAATGCTCATTAGCAACTCCTTATACCGGGATAATTCCTTCAAATATATCGGCTTTTATAAGCGCATATAAGGCTGATATGGGCATTTCCAAACTGGCGTTATGTACGCTTTGTACGAAAAAATTAAATTTGCGTTGTAATTAAGTTGCTCTATATTAAGTAAAAAAACCAACAGTCGCCGCAGGTAAAGTTTTACGGAAATTAGACTACACACTTTTGACGGAGGGAAGGCGAAAACCCCAAAAAACGATTATTTAAGAAATTTAAAAATTTAATTGATAATTTAAAAAATGCTAAAATGAGAGCAGTTTTAAAAATCGTACTTTTTCTGTGCTCAGGGCACAACCCCGAGTAAAACCGGGTAATATCCGCTAGTATATTATATTTTTTTAACTCCTACCCCATCGACCATGAGAAGTTGGAAAAAAATTCCACTTAAATACCTGGAACCAAATTCAGTAACGAAATCAGGTAAACTTTGAGCAATGTGGCGTGACGTTACGCACTTTTCAAATTTAATATAAAATTAACAGTTTTTCTTTTTAACGATTTTTTTATAAAATTTACTTTACGCAGTTTTGAACGTCAACGTAGAAAAAATAGCACAAAATGCTTTTTTGTCTAGCGTGACGTTACCTTTGAATATCATTAAAAGCAAATCAAAATTTTACCGTTAATTGATATTGGTTTGCTCTTTTGCATTTATTTTGCGTTTAGTTGTTGTTGTAGCAAAAGTTTTCCATAAGAGTGCAATTGCACAATTACCAGGGCTGGCGTTTTGGTAAAATATTACCAAATTTGGTAAAAAGATTTTAACTTGGTAAAATGGTAAATTTTTTTTTGGTTTGGTAAAAAATTTAAAATAAGTTACATATAAAAAAATGATAGTATACAAATTATATCAGTAATGCTCATTATGCAGAAACACCGTTATGATTGAAAATTATCTCTCAAATAAAGACGAATGTATCAAGTGGAAATTACACGAATGAACGCAAAGTAAAATGTCAAAAATTCATCAAGCATAAATCATCCGATACTGCTGCAATTCAACGCCTCACAGGAAATAGTCTAACCACGTCAAATCGCACGACCGAGGCGGCCAATCGACTGGCCCATTTCTTGAGATAACACGCTCATCAAGTTTACTTTTTAATAAACCGAGTGTAACGTGTGCTGTGTGGTTTGTGGTTTGTGGCACCGTCCTTGTTGAAACCACATGTCGTCCAAGTCCATATCTTTCAATTCGGGCCAAAAATAATCGGTAATCATGGCGCGATAACGATGGATATTCACAGTAACGTGACATTCTTGATCATCACGGAAGAAGTACGGCCCAATGACGCCGCCGGCCGATAAACCGCACTAACCGGTAATTTTTTTCGGGATGCAATGGTTACTCATGGAGTACGTGTGGATTGCTGAGTTATACTAATAACGCATATTTTGCTTATTGATGAAGCCATTCAGCCAGAAATGAGCCTAATCGATTTCCGAAGAAATTCGGGCTATTCCGGCCGAAATGCTCGAAAAAGTTTCCCAAAATTGGACTTTCCGAATGGACCACCTAAGACGCAGCCGCGGTCAACATTTAAATGAAATTATCTTCAAAAAGTAAATGTCATGGACCAATCTAACGTTTCAAATAAAGAACCGATGAGATTTTGCAAATTTTATGCGTTTTTTTTTAAAAAAAAGTTATCAAGCTCTTAAAAAATCACCCTTTATAAGTAAGTTATTATTTTTAATACATTGAATTTCTTAAAATTTATATTCTAAGCGATTATGTTATTTCTGTTTAGATTTGTTATAAGAAATAAGGCGACCAATGTGGTGGAAAGTGAGGAAACATCTTCAAGCGTATCAACCCTGTAAAAGTGTATGTTTTTCCTACTCAAGAAATGTTAACACATAATAAACGAATCTAACCATCCTTGTATAACGCACGCATTTCATAATATTGCCGTTTTAAGAACAGCTGATATGCAGGGCAACATTCTCCCCTGAGAAAGCTTCGCAGAGCAGAAAATGCGCCTTTTTTTGCCCTGTGTGAGTGCGACATTTTAAACGAACACAGAATTTCCTCACCCGTTTGCACTTATTTTAGAATCGAACACGAAAAAAGGCAAGGGCAGTTCAAAAGCAACATTTTTTGGTAGAAACGAAAACGCCATTAATTAAATTAAAAAGAATGTATAATTGTTTTGTTTCTTTAACTTAAAAATACAGTTTTTTGTGTTTGGTAAATTATTTTTCATTCTGGTAAATTTTTGGATGAAATTTGGTAAAATAAAATGTTTGAGAGTGGCAGCCCTGACAATTACTCTTAGAAATGGAAAATGTAAAGAGAAAATGCTCATAGAAATAAAGAAAACTGACCAAAACATTAACTTTAACTTGGTAGCCCGGTATCTTGCTAACAGAACATGGGAAAAATTTGCTCTTTAATTAAATTAATTTTGAATATTTCTCTTTAATCGTTGAAATCGAACTACAAAAGGTTTTTCTGCATTATGTAATTTGTGCCAATCTGTATCTGGCACAGTGTGAAAAGGACCAATTTGCTTGATAAATCTAATAATGCTATGAGGTATTTCGAAAAGCTTCGAATGAAATTCCGATGCTTTATTTTCAACGGGAAATAAAAAGGCGAAAATGTAGAAAAAAATTAGAAAAAAATAGAATAGTAAAGAACAAACCAATCCAAATTTCTCTTTCATACATCCAAGATTTACCTCTGCCAAAACAAAAATACTTAGACTTTATGAATCTCTGCAACAAAAAGGCAATACCAGAACGATACCGTGCAGAGTATTTTGACCTACCAAGTTCACAAGATGTACCAGATGTGCTGAAATCGTTGCATGAGAAAGATATTCTACTGTATCCTTTTCGACTACAACAATTATTATCAACAGCGTAGCAAAGGAGGCGGAGAGGGGGGCAATACACCTCGGATGAACAGCAAAGAGGGCTGCAAAATTTGGCAAAAGAACTTTTTACCACATAAATTCAGACTTTTTAAAAGTAAAAACACACTTTAATGAAGACGGCTTTCTTTTTTTACTATCAAAAGGTGGCAAAAGTTATTGAAAATATTTTTAAACTAAAACTTTATATCAAATTTTTTTTTCTAATTTTCAGGTTAAGAAGTGTTCAAATTTGCTAATAAGTAGACATTTCTATAATCATTATGCTGTGAAAACCGGCATAATCTTCTAATAATAGCTAATATGTATGAAGACGTTAGCTATTTTTTAAGCAATTCATTTCCCAAAAACTTTATAAAAAACGTGTTCATATCAAGAAATAAAATATATTTTATGATTTTGTGATTACTAAGTTCTGAGAACAAACATCATGAAAAAAAACGTAGTTACAGCTCTTACCTAACTGGAACATAACTTTGAAGAAAAATATTTTTATGGGTATCCTTTTACATAATTACTTGCTTGAAAAATTTATAAAAAATTAAACTGATTTCATTCATTGAACTTTGTATTTAAATTAAAAAAATGGCGTTTAATGGAGTTTCACGACGCAACAGCAGCAAAATACGCTGCAAATAAAAAGACGCTGCAGTCAGTTGCAACGCGAGCCATTCACGAAAACTATCGTCAAAAAAGGAAGGAAGAGAGATGACTTTTCAGACGCAAACAAAGAGAGCAGGAAAAGCGAGAGCGTGAAAAAATTGAGGTGTACTAGGGCAAGAAGGATGCTTGAAAATTCTACCAACAGGTAAAGCGTCTTATCTAAGGTTTCAAGCCCGGAGCATCCACTTGTAGAGATGAGAATGGTGCTCTGGTTTCAGATACGCAGTTCGCATTAAAATTATGGAGACATAATTTTTTCAATCTGCTTGCAGGCGACGATCCCAACAATTCCGTCCTTGGCGAATGCAGTCTGACACCACAAAACGACGATGATGGAGTGGAAATTCCACCACCTAGCCATGACGAGGTTAAAGTTACTATCCAGCGACTCCAAAATAACAAAGCAGCAGGTGCTGGCGGCGGTGAATTGATAAAGTGCATGCATCAACTCATCAGAAAATATAAGGATCTTACGAAAGGCAGGTGTACATTGCAATGAAACCATATTCTACAAAGGTGTCCAGCTCCTTGCGTATGATGATGATATCGATATTATAGGCAGAACTAAGAGAGATACAACTTTCGCCGAAAAGGAATTAGCCAAAGTGGATTTGTCGGTCACCGAGCGTAAAACAAAGTATATGCTGTCTGCAAATAGGAAAATTCGGCGTCTCTCATGTTACAGCAGGCAAATATAAATATAACTTTGAAGTTGTCAAGGAGTTTACATACCTTGTCACCGCCGATAATAGCAACAAAAATGTCAGCCAGGAGATTAAACAAAAAATTACAATTGCTAATAGGTGCTACTAAGCTAAGTAAGCAAATAGGTTCCAGAGCCCTCTCTCGATCAACAAAACTAACACTCTACAAGACGCTCATAATACCTGTGCTTCTCTAAGGCGCAGAGTCTTGGTTGTATCGCAAACAGATGAAGTCGCTCTTGGGGTGTTCGAGATTAAAGTTCTTCGCTAAATCTTCGGTCCTGTTCGAGTTGGCTACGACTACGCATTCGAATGAACAGAAAACTGTACGAGCTCTACGACTACATTGACTTAGTCCAGCGTATTATAGTTCAGATACTTTGGCTGGGTCATGTCTTTCGTGTTGATGAAGAAGCTCCAGCGAAAAAGGTATTTGAGGCGAAAGCCGAGGGTCAACGACGATGAGGAAGACCATGCCTCCGATGGATTGACCAGGCCGAGAAAGCCCTAACCGCGCTTGGTGAAGGGATTGGAGAAGCAGTGTCGCCTGGCGAGAGCTGATGAAGTCGACCGTAACCAGACCAAGGGTTGTCATGTCCACCTAAGTAAGTAAAGCCTTTATCAAACCTTTAAAAATACATTTTTTGTTTAAAACTCTGAGGTGAATATTCATATACTACGAAAAAAATTGCTTCGGAAATGACCCACAGTTGACTGATACTATCAACGCTTTGAGTACTCTTGTCTTGGTCATGATTAACACATATGAAAATTGTCCTTTTATTTTTAAGTGTTTATCTCTGTCCGGATATCAAGTTTGATATCAAGGTTAGCACTACCCGAAGACGGATTTTTAAATGAAGTTTTTAGAATAACATTTGCCAAAACTTGCTAAATCTGCAAACTTGTCAAATAATGTTAAAATACAAACACAAAATAAATGGTTTTCATGGCACTCCATAAGGTTCAACTACCGTGAAATTTAATTTGCTTGCGTTTTTTTCAAAGTCATTTTCATCACTAGACGTCAGAATTTACTTGGTTTTATCTTATTTAAAAAAAAATACAGGTTTCGCTATTCTTAGTATTCGCAGGAATTTTAAGGATTTATACTAAAATTGTATCCTTAAAACTAGCTATTTTATATCTTATTTTGCACAAAAATTTTGTTCAAAGAATTCATATGCTTAGCAATTTTGGGAAAATACTGTTTGTTAAAAATTAGACACAACAACAATCGTTGTCTGCTGCGAAATACCAAGTTTTCAATAACATTTGTGCTGAGCTCTCAATATAAACATTTTTGAATTTGTTGACTTGGCTGCATGTTTAACTAGCATGTCTCTGAAAAAGTCCTTACATGTATCCTCAACTCACGTAACTCATCCTTTATTAAAATAAAACTCATAGATACACCGAAAAAATGTCACCTAAAATTAAAAAGTTTTCGCGAAAATGTTTCGAAAACACAACATAACAAAGTTCGTTTATCACGTGACTCAAATTTAATGAATACGAAATTTACAACACAATAAAAAAGAATATAACAAAAACATGATACTTTTTTCTTTACTTACTTATGGCGTTGTCGTTGGCATTTCTTTGTTTCGAGCACCTATGTTGGCGTGCCTAATTTCGTTGCTGCTGTTCTCTCTATTGTTGTTTCTTTGCTGGTTCGGGTGGGTAGGCGGCAAACAATGTGTACTGCCTGGCGAGTTTTTGACTTGTTTGAGGATGATTCTTGCAACAGCTGCAAATAAGTTTTTGACATTTTGTTTGCTGCGACAACATTTTTTTTTCCTGTATTGTACTAATTTCTAGAAAAATTAGAAAAACCAAACACATTATTTTACATTTTTAATTAAAAGTTGTTGGAAGATTGGCAAAAAAAAAATTGTTCGCAAGCAATGCATTGTTGTTGATTTTTATGTGCTGGATATAAAGATGACAAGACACATCCAATAAGACCCTAAGAAGAAGAAGTTACAGAGGCTGGGTTAGATGGCTCAAGTGTTTTTGGGTACACAAGCGTTTCGTTTGTTTAACGATTCGTCTGACTGGAATTCCAACATGTTCCTCACAACAACTTACCAAACTCGCCCAGCTCCAAATCCTTGCTCAGCTTGCAATTATCGCGTTTAGGATGTGACTGGCATGAAGAATTTTTATTCGATTCTTGCTCTTGTTCTCAATCCAGGAAGCTGGCTCTACGATCGCGCTACTTGCGGAGAACGCAATTTCCTAATTTGTCATGTGGCGGTGATGAACATAAAATATTCGCATGCCACAACTAGGCTGCCGTCTGTCATGGTGCGGGGTGGTGCGACTGGTGATCAGCATGCAGCAATAGAAGCATCAGTTAGCCGCCCCGGCTAACAAGTGTCTCGACGTTTAAATGACGCACATGGCATCAAGTAGATTCACGCAGACGCTTCACTGGCTCAGACTGGTTACGCATGCGCGTACGTTACGGCGTATGTATTTGTGTAGAATGCTACTTAGAGCCAGTTGACGATGAACGGGCGGTTCATGCGCTGCTCTGGCTGCAGAAACGAAAGATGCCCAGTTAGTCGACTCTGCGTGCAATTTTTTGAATTGTGATATGTTGCTGGTGCGTTGGAGCTGCTGGTTCTGTTTTTGCAAAATAATTTATCTCCTTCAAATTTATTGCTCAGAATTTTAACCACCTGCGCACTTTATGTTGTTGTAGTGATTGGCAGACGGTTTATGCCAGACATCCATAAATATTCCACATTCACATACATCTACGGCAATAATGTCTGGGATTATGCAATGACTTGGGCCGTCAAGTTAATTAATAACTGTTTGTTTGCTGTTTGCTGTTTGCTGCTTGATGGTGAAAAGTTGTTGTTATAAAAGAAAGCTTGAAAGATTAAAAAACAACAATGTAATAACTTGTGCAAGATCTTCTACAGTTCCATCCGAAGCACTTTCTTCAGCTCAAATAATCTTTCTGCTTGCGTTTCAACATATTTACACATTATTTATAATCGTTTAACCCATTTTAAGAAATTTATGTTTATGCAAAAAGAAGAAGCAGATATCCTGTAGGTTTTGATGTAGAAATAGTTTAAGTGAACAAATTTTTGAGGACGAATCGAGTAAAGTTTAGTTGTAGTTTGCCACAAATGCAAACTTTTAACCTTCCGTGGCTAGTGCATTTTAAATATTTTTGCCTTGAATGGATCTAAGATAAGTTTTAATGTCGAAAATGATGTCTGGCGTTGCGGTTCTGACAGGAATTGTTGTTATCGGTTTGTAGCCTAAGCGGCGGAACGGGGCCTGAAATGGCTTATTTTGATTATTTACACGTACAAAAACTCTCCAAGGAAGAGTTAAAGCTCTCTCAGCCCATATGTAGATCCGCCACTGCATTCAAAGTCACCCCCAAAGTAAAAGTGTTGAACTCATCGGCTAGTTTTGATCAAATTTGTTGATTAAATAATTTGTCATGGCAAGTTATATCAAAAAGAATAATTCAAGATAAGCAAACAACTAACGGTTGTATTCATACAAATTTTATGAACCTCTTCTAAAGCATTTACAAGAAAAATATAGAAAAATATAGAAAACTTTATTCATAAAAGTTCAATAACGATAACAACGTCTTAAAAAGGGCCCAAGACGAGTAACTAAACGCAAAAATGGTCAATAGTTTTTTTCTAAGACATAAAGTTCAATTGGTGCCAGTAGTTAAATTTCAGTTTAAAACATTTGAATATAAAACATAGCGCAAAAAAATATAATAATCAGCATTTGCAAGCCTGTTTTGTTTTCAACAGACATGCTCAACGAAATCAACAAAATTTTTTCGTTTCGTTGAAACCGAAAAATAAATTATCAAAATTATTTCGTTTTTTAAATAACGTTAAAAATTTATCAAAGCAAATTTCGTTTCGTTGAAAAACGAAAAATTTTCTATAATTTTCTCCTATGCTAAAAAAAATTTCTTCTGATACAAAAAAAAAACGAAATTTTTTTGTTGAAATTAACGTTATTTTCAACGGTTGATTGGGAAAAAAACGAAAAAATTTTATATCGTTTTCTCCGAAACGAAATAAATATTTTTCGTTTTTGGAATTAACGTTATTTTTTTATTTCGTTTCAACGAAACGAAAAAAATATTTCGGTTACCGTTAAAATTAACGTTAACGTGCATGCCTGGTTTTCAATCATCTTAACAAGTCTGTTTCGACTCGTTTTACCGATCACAAACTTATTATTCTCTTACGTGATCAAAACGGGACTCGAATATGAGACGTTCTTACGGTTGAAAACTGATTGGTGGAAATCAAAAACAAAAATATACAGTTATCGTTTTTATACCCTAAACCTGACAGGTGAGGGTATATTAACTCTGTGCAAACGTTTATAACGCATAGAACGAAGCGAGTCCGGTATAGAAATGTATATATATTCTTGATCAGCGTCACCTCGTGAGTCGAGCTATTCATATCCGTCCGTGTTTGTGTGTTGTCCGTAAACACAGGATAAGAAAAAGGAGTAGAGATAATTGAATGAAACGTGGTACACATGTTCACATGCATCCAAGGATTCGCACTGTTGAATATTTTTGGAATCCGCCCACGGACACGCCTACCTCCCATACAACGCAAAAATTTACAACTGCATAACTCAGCTCATAATAAGCCTACAACAATAAAATTTGGTATGTATTTGTTTTATATCAACAAAAAGACGTCTTCGAAAAATGGGTGTCATCCGCTTAGGGAGACGCCCACCTCCCATACAACCCAAAAATTGAAAACGCAATAAATAAGCCTTTGTTTAACCTACAGAGCTAAAATTTAGCATATATGTTTTCTATAAGAAACCAAAGATGGTTTTGGAAAATGGACATCATCCGCCCACAGACACGCCTACCTCCCATACAACGCGAAAATTGAAAACTGCATAACTCAGCTCATAATAAGCCTACAACAATAAAATTTGATATGTACCTATATGTTTTATACAAACACAAAGATGTCTTTGAAAAATGGACGTCATCCGCCTACGGACACGCCTACCTCCAATACAACCCAACAAGTTTAAAACTCAATAAATAAGGTTATGTTTGTCATAGAGAAATTAAATTTGGTATGTATGTATTTTATACCAAAACTAAGCTTTGTTCAAAAATTGGGAGTAATCCGTCCATGAACACGCCCACCTCCCATAGCGAAAGCACAATAAAGGCATTAACTGTAAGCTACAGGAATAAAACTTGGTATGTGTAAATTTTTCATCAACATTTAAATGCATATAATATAAAGGCTTCATCCGCCCACGGACACACCCATTTACAAAAAAAACTTTTTGTTTTTGAAAAGTGGGTTTAGGGTATTTCATAGTCGGCCTAGACCGACTTTAGACTTTCTTTACTTGTTTGATCTTCCAAACGTTTCAACAACGGTTATTATATTTTTTTCTGTAATCTTTAAAAAACGAGGAAAGAAAGTCTTAAGTCGGTCTAGCCCGACTATTAAATACCTTTAACCTTATTTTTTAAAAACACAATAATAGTATTAAAAATGGGCGTGACATTGGCAGTGGATGCCCAAGGTTTATATACAGAAAATTTTGCTTCTCTAACGTTTAATTTCATTTTAAAAATGGGCATTTTAAAATGAGCTTCTAAAACTCTCGTTTGATTTTGGTTTTAAATGGTTTTAAATACTGAAATTTTAATTACATAACATTGTTTGAAGTTTAAATTATGGAATGTATTGTATTTTATAATATATAAGTAGTTTTAGTGTCGTAATTGATGATATTGACATACCATTACAACACTTGGACTTAATTAAATTTTGATTCAAAAAATTCTCTCAACGTTGGCATTAGAGTAGGGAATTACTAAGATACTATGGGGGATTCTGAAAATTTTTGAAAACATATTTATATTTAGCTCTTTTTTTATTACCTCCACTACAGCCCAGAATTCGGAAATAGTCGAATCCTTAAATTTTTTAATTCCTCATAATAAGACAGCGCCCTGTATTCCATATTGATCGACTCTGCATTTAAAAGTTCTTGTTCTGGGAACAAAATCATCGCCAAAATGCTGGTTTTTTCACCATTTAATACGTGACTGGGCGAGAATCATGGTGAATTTTTCCAAAAAATTTATGACTTGACTTGAATTGCAAGTAAAATTCTTTAATATTACTTTTAAACTCAGCAACTTATGGTACCTTCTCCGTTATATAGTAAGTCCTTAGAATACCCTTAAAATAAACAAATCAATTGTCATTGTCAAAATAAAATGACCTAATGGCCCAGTTAAATATTTTTGGTATGCTTAACCCACTACGCAACACAAGACATTGATCCTGGTGAATAAAAACCAAGGTATTGATTAATTAGCAATAGCTTAGCCAAGAAATCACCGGTTTATTCTCGTATGAATAAAAGTTAAAGCTATTCCTGCTTTTGCTTAAGGAAATGGAACCTTTGCCTTTAAAATAATTTCCAGCTGTCAGCAATTGTCATACCTGATAACATCTGGCATGAAATCAGTTCTATTTTGCTTCGAAAATTCGGGCATGAGATCATAGCTGATTTCAGAATAAGCATTTGCATTTAAGCTTTCTAAAAACTTCCCTAAAATTGTCTAACCTCTGAATAATTTGTTTCGTGTCGATCTCAGACCTGAAGATATCCCTGAGTTTAGAAGCGAAGGCGTAATGCTATCAAACGTTTATGAGTATTTTCAGTGAACCCAAATATCCCTCGAAAGTATTTTTGATTTTGTTTCGTGTTCGCACCTGAGATTAGAAGCGAAGTCGTAATGCCATCAAACAAGTTTGGGAAATTTTTTCAAAATATAAATACAAAAATGCAAAGTAATCGACGCGTCATTTTTCATTCTCGAAACAAAACAAAAATTTAATTATTTAGTGAAAAAGTTCTAAGAACTTTAATTCATTAAAATAATTCAAACAATGCTCATGACATCGAAGACGAACAGCAGCTCGGCTTTGGTAAATGATATATCTGCTATTTATTTCCTCATTTAAATTTTCAGGCTTGGGACGACCTGATAGAAGGCCTGATATTTAAGCATTCACTCAAAAAAAAAAAAAAACAAAACAAATTGGCCATTTCAGCCCTTGAAAAGACTTTGACCGAGCTTCTTATGATCAATTGTGCTGTGTGTGTTATTAAATGTTTGTACACAATTGACTGAGAACTGGACCTACATGTTTTATGCCGACTCCGAACGGCTAAAGTTCATGTTCTCAAGAAGCTTTACATGTCATTATTTACTCTCTGAGGTTTGCCATTGTCTGCAGAGAGGTGATGACCGATCAGAAAAATTTTTTATTGAAAAAAACTTTTCGCCGCGGCTGGGGATCGAACCCGGGCTCCGAGCATGCTAAGCCACACATTTAACCTGCATGCCACGGTCACCACCGTGCATTCACTCAGGCCTGAATTTTCGGAGGAATATTCTTAGGGATATTCAGGCCTGAGTTACCGCTATACTTTAGCAGGTATTCCGTAAGTATGACATTTATATGGGAAAAGGAAATCAAGAGGTGTGTTGATTACTCAGACCTTACCATTACCCCTCAGGCCTGAGAGAATATATTGATTCAGGCATATTCTGACCGCTGAGTTGTGACCGCTGGGAATGTATGTATATTCAGATACACACAAAAGTACAAAAGCAATCTGAATATACATACATACACAAAAGTAGAAATGTAGTTGTGTAGATTTTTGACGTACGTATATTTTGTCTTTGTTGAGTGCACAAGTCCTCAACTACACTGGCAACTGCACTGAATTGTGAATACCCTTATTGTTTTGTTCCGAAAAATTCAACTTCATTTAAGGTACGACAATTTTATAGTTTTTCCATTATTTTAAGAATTTTTAAATGTTACTGGTAGAAGATACAAAAAAACAGTTACAAGTGTGTTAGCATTTTGATTTAAATTTACACTTTTTACAACATATAACAGAGTAGGCCTGGAACAGGCAAGCAAATTTCGTTCCAAGAATTTAATTTTCAATTTTCTTTAAAAAAGAACAACAACTTCTCAACAATTGATTTATTACACAAAAACTAATTCTCGAATCCGAAAGTAGCATGAGAACTATTGACGAAGAATTTCAATACCGTTAGTTTTCTCCATTGGTTGCAAAGATCGTACAACTAGTTAGCGTATATCTTTATTAAAAGACGTGGCTTAGAATAGCTCAAAATCGACCATTTGGAAAAACACTGTTTTCTTAAAAAATTGCGCCCATCTAACTAAACCAAGGACACAGTTGTACTCGGGGGACTCCATCAAATCCGAAAAGGTTGGTCACATATAGGGTTCCCAACTGTCCCGGATTTCGCGGGACGTCCCGCATTTCAGCTAATTTTTTAGCGTCCCGCGAAGACCCCTTGCGGGACGCCTTTTGTCCCGCATTTGAGAACTTAAGATTGTTTGTATCTAAATTTCCAATTCGACATGAAACACAGTTTACTAAAACTGTTTAATTTTATTATCAAATTTAATTTATCATTTAATTTTCATACATTTTATTTATCAAAACGATTTGGATTTATTTTTTGGTTTTTTCATGAATTGGGCAAGAGGTGGAAACAGATCTAAATAATATCAAGGAACCATTGCGAAAGTGTAAGGGCATCGCTGCCCAAAAAAACAAAAAACATTTATTGGCTGTTACATATTTTGAAGTAAAACTTCTTTGGCGGCGAGTGAAATTTCAAGGTCTCTTATTCGTGACGCTAGGCTAACAATTTCAATTTATATGAAAATTTTCAAAAAATGATAGCGCGTATTGAACCCTGACCATCGTTGCTCAAGAGTCGGAATCTACACCACTACGCCACGTAGGCACATGATAAACAGCCAAACAAAATGTAATTAAAACTGAACGCATAACATACTGAAAATAACATATTTAACATTAACATTACATTAACATTAACATTAACATTACATTATTAACATAACCGTAACATTAATTTTCATCCTTCAAGTATGCACGAAAAAAAAATAGAAAAATAGCTAAAACAGGAGCAGAACGCCTTCGTGAATATAAAGAGCGAATTAGAGCTCTTAAGAATGCAGCCGCAGCTGGGTCTGCACCTAATGATGAAGGTAAGGTAATTGCAACATCGGCTGAGTTCCAAAATGCATTTTTACGAAACATCAGTGTATTTTGGTGAATCTACAAAGAACCAATACCCAAAAAAACACACTGATGCTTTGTAAAAATGTATTTTGGAACTCAGCCATCATCTCAACAAAATTTTAAAGCCAACCAAGTTGATACACTCAACAATCAACATTCGCTGCTTTACGAATATAGCAATTATTATGTTCAAGAAGCAAAACACAATAATAAGATTTGTCTCTGCTTTCGGAGGATCCTTTAACGAGTACTATGCAAATGCATTCTAGCATTTAAAAAGTGACAATGTTGAGAAGATATTCGAAAGCAACTAAAACACCAACTGAACTAAAACAAGGAACGAAAATAACTGTTATTTTACAATTTTCAAATGAAAAAAAATTGTTGAAAGACTTTTTCAAATATACCATTATGTTACAAATGTCCTCAGCCTCATGAATATTAAGTTCCTTTTAAATTTAAGACTGATTCTTTAAAAGTTAAAATTTAAGTGTTATTTTTTGCCTTGAATTTTTCGAGGAAAAATAAAGGTTCTTTTGACTTTTATTTTATCTTTAATTTTTTCGGTCAAAATTATCAAGCAATTTGTGGTATTTTTAAAGGCCGCTTGACAGATTGAACTGTTGACACCATGTGTAAAATGTCTCACCGATGAGATGAAAATAATGGTATCAAAATTTTTTTAGTCGGTAAAATGACTTGAACAAATATAAACTACCTGATATTTTTGACGAAAAAATAAACGGCAGAAAATAACTGTTATTTTCGACCGATAAAATAAAAGTCAAAAGTAGCTGTTATTTTTGCCCAAAAAACTATAAGGCTCAAAATAAATTTTATTTTTGTCGGAAAAAAAAAAAAAAAGATAAAAGTTAATATGTGACACTTTCGATAAAAACCATAGCCGATACGGCCCCTGGATGCAAATATTGAATCAACAGATTATTATTTCATTTCGTATTGATTGAATTTCTTTTCAGATACTTTCTCTCTCTAGTTCACACTGAAATCTCTCTTATTTCTTACTGTTAAAGAAGTTTCACTTCTGCCACGTGTACGTTGCTACACGCGAATTTTTTTTTTTTGTGCGTTTTTTTGAATTCTCCATGTTTTGTTTTATAATAATACTTTTGTCCCCTTTAAATAAAGTGTTTGTGTACGTTACTTAAACGCATTAAATTTTCACTTAACTGCTTTTTACACTTGACACTTAACTGCAAAATTTTATAAATGCAATGCAAAAAACGGTTAAACGCCATTGCACATTTTTACCCATACCCTTTCAAATTTTTTACAATATTTATTACGAACTTAAAACATCTTACTCAACTTTCAACTTGAGAATCCTTTTAAACAACAAATTGCATGTTGTCAGCTGTCGAATAATAAAAGAATTTATCTTGAATTTCTTTGTATTCATCTTAATTATGAAACCATTTATGTATTTGTTTAATTATTTAGTTTTCAGCTCATTTATTGAACCAACGTGGCCACTTTTGCAATATAACTTAAAGAACAGCTGATTGATATATGGCACTAACAAAAAAATACAAAAAATGTACTTCATGTAAAAACAGTGAATATTTTCCGATAAACGGCATCGGAAATTATTCGGCATTGCATGAATACCACTATTATCTCAAAACCATGAAAATGCAGTTAATTGTTTTTTGTTTTGCAGGGCAGATATTTGATACCCTTTATTCCTCAAAGAATAGAAGGAAATATTTAATAAAATAAAAAAGTGCATCTAGTTTTGTCCCGCATTTTTGAGCCAAGTCCCGCATTTTTTATGGCTCCGTCCCGATTTTTTACTTTCCTGAGTTGGCAACCCTAGTCACATAGCAGAACCAAAAATTTCGTATCAAAAACTACAACAGTGGAATAAGTAGAATAACAAGCAATTTCCAAAATGTTAATTTTAATATAACAAACATCGTTACATCGATGTCACGAACACATAATCAATGTTTTTAAATGTAATTTTTTATGAAAGCTTTCACAAAGTTCTTATGTCAGTAAATTTCAAAATTTTCTCAAAAATCCGTTGGTTAATCTAAAAGAAGGTCTTACCAGAAGACCACGGCCACGACAGCTTGATAGTAGTGGCAACAAATGGTTAAAGAATGGGTTGCAGTGTTTAAATTAGATCATTCGGCACACCAAGGCAAGATAACCTGTCTTGAGGCAATCTATTTTTACTTTTTGCTCATCAAAGAGTTCAAAATCATTGATTTCTTCTTGGCTTCTGCCCTTAACGACAAGGTTTTAAAGATAAAAAAAAACAAATTGGCCATTTCAGCCCTTGAAAGGACTTTAACCGAGCTTCTTATGATCACTTGTGTTATTAAATGTTTGCACACAAATGAAAGAGAACTGGACCTACATGTTATATGCCGACTCAAAACTTAACTTCATGTTTTCAAGAAGCTTTACATGGCATTAGTTACTCTCTGAGGTTTGCCATTGTCTGCAGAGAGGTGGTGACCGATCAGAAAAAATTTTTTTAATGAAACACTTTTCGGCGCGACTGGGTTCGAACTCGGGCTCCGAGCATGCTAAGTCACACGCTTAACCTGCATGCCACGGTCACCAAAAATATTAAAGATTAGCTTTCAAAAAACAGACACTGGTCAACGTACACGTTTTAAGGCTTTACTTACCTTCGTCGTTAACAATGGCCACACGGCTTAAATATTAAGTGCAACAAGACAGTTGCCTTCGCTATTCGTTGTGCCATTGTTGTGACAAAACGATCTTATTCCCGCACCTCTAGGTACCGTCATTGTGTCTACACAGAAAAAATTTTGATTGGTAGATCTAACCAAAAAGTAGATTGAAATTGCACCAACCTAGGAAAAGTGATTAATTTTACGGAAAAAAAATAGTTAATTTCTTTGACTGTAAAAAAAAGTAAAACTAACCCCGAAAATAGTAATTTGCCAATGAAAAAAGTTTTATTGGTAAATCTTAAAAAACGTTTTTATTGAAATTTGATCACTTTTTTTAAAGTTCATATTTAGCCGAGTGTGCTGACGTGTGCGTCTAGAACTCGACTGTCCTAGGTTCAAATACCAGCAAGACCATCAATTTTTTTTTTTTTATATATTAATTTATTTTATTTTTTCAAGATTGTAAACAAACTTATTTTGAAGATTATTTTGACCAAACTGCTAATTAAACATAATTGCAATTTAAATTATTTCAATTATTAAATTAAACTTTTTGATTCTTACACAGCTGGGGTTCGAACCCACGTCCTCCGCATGACAGTCTAGCACACTTTCACCGAGATATTTATAACGATAAAATAAATATAGCAAAACACATTTAAAAACTATTGCTAAGAGAAGACAGACATTTCAATGGTAAAAAAAAGAAACAATTTTGAATTGTTTAAATTACTTTGCAAAATTGTTAATAAAAACCAACAAATTCTATGCATATATAGTAACCATTTATTGTTAGTATCCTTAACTATTTAAATAGTTGGAAAAATAACAACAAAAAGCAAGTGTAAAAAAACTACTCTTCTTTTGGTTGAGCTAACTACAATAATAGTTACAAGCCAACAACAACTAACATTGATAGTAAAACTAACAATTTAATTCTGTAAATTTAACTGTAAAGAGAGGTCAAACTCAAAATTTTACAACAACAATTTGCATTGGTGGTCAATTAACTGCAAAAATTGTTAAAAATACCTATCGTTTTTTCTTTCTGTGTACTCTAGTACCCAAGAAGCTGGTGACATTGTCTGGTATTGAGGTTTCTAATACTTCGGCTCGTGGTACCCCCGATACATTGGTTAATTTCGGTGAGTTCACCTATGTAGCTATTGGTAAAGCCGACAAAGACACTATGAGAAGACAATAGACATGATGAGCTGTCTTCGGAGTAGGCCAACCATATCGACTTCTTCAAGAAGGACCTCCAAAGGATGCTTCAAAATATGAGGTGATGAAAGGATGTCGATTACATAAAAATATTCGTACCTCAATATGCATACAAATAATTTGGACGTTTTGTAAGTTCTTACGAAATACGAGGTTTCAAAGCATCTACGAAGCGACATGAAGCACCTTAATAAGTTTTCAGTGAAGTATTTCTTTTGGTAGCTGATTTTGCTACAAAAGAACATCGGTTGATCAACTAATTGAACTTCAATTGTAAAATCAAATCTCTTTATTTTCATCAGCTGATTGGAAAACTGGTTGAAAAATTTGAAATTTCACCTAAACTCATCTATACACGACTTATTTTTAACAACCAGCAATCAGTTCATCAACCAGTTTTGCAATTAGTTGCTCGTCTATAGGACCCTTAGTCTTCATAAATGAGAAACCTTCAATAAACCCTTTTAAAAGCAATTCTAATATTTTTACTCTTATCTGAACAATACTGAAAACATGTCAAAACATTTCAAAATTTTACAAATAAAAACAAACAGCCATATTCTCATATGCTGATAATAGTGACAAAAGTAACAATAGAATACTTTGGATACAAAATTACCAAAAATGTTTAGTTCTCAGAGAGAAGGTGACAAAAAGTAGCTGCATTTTTGTTTTTATGACATGTTTATTTGAATTTGCAATCAAATGTTCATAAAATTTCTATATAAAAATTCAACTCAAACAAAAATTCAACACGATATTGAGAGAAATATGTCAAGCATAGTAAAATGTATTCTCATATCCTTGGTAAGCTCCTGCTTGTTACAGGTGTCAAATTTCAAGTAACAATTGATTGTTACTAATTTTTCTGAATACGGAAGTAAGTGAACATTTTTTTCAGAGCACAACGTAGAAGTTTATTGAATATGAATGTCAAAATATTGATAAAATTATGACAAATAAACAAAAAACTTATTGAATTTATCGAATGCACAAACCATTATTGACTTTGTTCTCACTTCAAATTGAATTTAAAAAAAAATAAATCTATAGAAAAAACTTTATCAGTTTTAAGACAATTCGCGTACTACCATGATATAATAATTTTACCAGGTAGTGTTGACAAATGTTGATTCTCTCAGCTACAAGTAAACGAACTCTTGTCAAAAACATCTGTTCGTTGTTATATGCGTTGGCCACATTCAGCTGTGTCATCTGTTGTGACAGCAACACATCGGAGAGCGCTATTATCGGTATTGAAGTTTCAGAAAAATTGTCAAGTTTATGAAATATCAAGCTTTGTTTCAAATACGAATGGAAATTTTACCGACAAATTAAAAATAATCTATTTTTAAATGCATTTTAATACGCAACTTCATATTTGTGTGCATCAAGTTTTGACTTAACAGTTGCCAACTGTTGGGTACGCTGAATGTGACCGGTGAAAATTAAATGTATGCAATGACGGATTGTGAGTGCTCTCTTTCTTATTATATTTTTTGACAGAAGTTCGTTTCCAACAGAAACGTCAATACTACCTTGGAGTAATTATATCATGGCGTACTACTGGTTAAAATAGAAGATTTTAACTTATTTATCTAAGAAAATTGAGTTTTCAAAATTCTGACTAAATTCGCTATATTTACAATATTGCTTTGAGAACGGCTTATCGGCGTGGGATCCAGTTCATGAAAAGGTTTAATCTGGATAAAAGTGACAGATATGAAAATTTGCAAAAAAACTCAGTATAACATTGTTGCGAAACGACACATTGAACAAAAAATAGTTTTGAATTATATGCATAGGACTGAAAAGAAATGTTTGAGTACTAGTGAATTGAAAAAATAAATTTATAGACAAAATTTCCATCTGACGAACGAAGAAAACAGCATTTCTGAAGTGATAAGTTTGAAGACCATAAAATGAAAGTTTTGAAACTTGTGCTATGAATGCCAGATCACAAACATTCGTAATGACTAGGAGTGACATCTTTAATGGTTGGAAGAACTTGGTTCGAAATTTGAATGCATTTTCTACATAATTATAAAAATGGCATTAGTGAACCAACAAAGGTTTCAAATATTCAAATCTTTGCTAATATGATTGCACTTTTTCGACAAGAAATTTATAAAATTTACGTTTTCGGAAGTGTTTTTGATGATCAATATGTTTCCATCTATATACAATACATTAATATAACATAGCCTATGTCCATCCAAGAAGACTACAGCTCCTGATGGCATATTTTTGATAACTTAATGCGAAGCCAAAATGTTAAACTCTCTTTGTAAGTAATTTTCAGTATTATCGTGATAGAAAAATTTGAACTTTGCATTCATAAGTTCCTTAGAGTTGAAGTTCACATTCAGAATCTCGCAAATATAAAATTTTGGCAAAAAAGTACAATTTGATGAGACCAAATATAATTTATTTGTTAAGTACTTAAGTACATAAAGTAAGACACTACGAATTGAGCACTTTTGATAAAGAAGAAGACGAAGAAGTATCATAATCTGTTGTATAATTTTATAAAAAAATTTTCAAAATATGACGTACATATCAATGCTTAACATGCGCTTGAACTATAATTGATTTTATTTGCTTCTATCCTCAATCGTCAAGTAGTACACAAATGGATGCCACGTTAATTTCGCTATCTCGCCGCCATGTGTCGGCAAGCAACAAAAGCTTTCAAGTCGACCTACAACAAAACAACCGAACAACAGAAGCAACTTTAAAGTCATTTTGCGGCGTAACTGCCAAACAGGAGGCAGCTGAAACACCCACCAATTCAAATTCAGGCAGCCTCTTAGCTGCCTGTCTCCTGCCATCCTCGCGTAGACAATGACCTCCACTTGACTGCTGCCGCAGCACTAGCTACGCCCGTCTGTCTATCAAACTGTAAATTCTAGCCTTGTAACGCGCCTCCGAAGTTGGCAACAAAGTCTAAAGCGGCTGCAGCGGTTGAAGCGTGCGACCGGCCAGAACAATTGCAATTCATTGAAGGAAAATAAGAGGTGAAAGACTTGAATTGTATTGCATTGAATTGAATTGAATGGAGTTGAAGTGCAGCGAAGTGATCGTAGCGATTGTTGTTGAGTCTGCGCTTAAAGGACGGCTTCCTGTGATCCGCCACCTTCTGAATCCACGAGTGGTCGGTCAGTGTTGTTTGCTGGTAAGTCAATTGCAGTGAAGCGGTGCAAGTCGGCTAAATTGTAGGCGAAAAAGTGAAACAAAGCCTCCACACATGCAGCTCATGAAATATTTATTACGAATTGTTTTTGAAACGTTTTGTTGAGATTTATTGAAAAGCGCGCAACTTTTTTGCATTAAACTCTCCTCCATACTTCTCTCCATTCAATCGAGCATAATAATGGATTTATGAATATAGTTTTAGGTTCTAAAAAAGTCACTTTTTCTTCTGTACTCTTCGTGTTGCCATCAAATTTGCTGCAATCTTTGAATTTTGTTGCTTTTTCAATTTCAATCGCTGTACAATAAAAATACATTCGTTCAGCATTCCAAGACCAGGTCGTACCTTTGGCTTTTTTTGTTGTTGTTATTGTTGTTGTTGCCATTGTGGTTGCTGCTGCTGCCGTTGCTCTTACTGTCCGCCGTCAAAGTGATTTCAACCAGCAAGTGAAATTCCTGACTCTGCACTATTTGCTGCACTTAAAGTCGTAACCAATTTTCGCAACGAATCGAAATTGAAATAACATTGAATACGACTACAAAGCTATGTTGGCAACCCTATGACAACAACTGGGTTGCCTGCCAAACCTTTTGCTGTCGTTTTAAATTGCAATAAAGGTGAGATCGAAGCAGCAGAACTTAAAGAAGTTGTCCACACGAATTAGTGTCAAAGGCGATTACAGGGCAAGCAATAGTAAAAGTTTAGATCAAAGGATGTGCTGTAAGGAATCTAACTTTGAATTAGTTCTCTCAGCGAGGCTGACATTACATTTATCTTAATCGTTCGTCTTTTGGGATAAAATGTACAATTTTGATTAAGTTGTAACAACTTTAAAGGGGGGCGAAAACCACTCTAGAGGACAGAAAAAAAATGTTTATTTCATGAATTCTATAAGGATTTGCAAAAAAAAAATTAATTGTAATAAAATAAAGGATTAAAGCAATTTTAATGTTCATGAAGTGAAGTATAGAAACAATGTTTTACAAGGAAATAACATAAAATGGGATAAACGGCCTTGCTAGCCGATCGAAAGCGTGCTTGACTGTCAAAACAGAGGCTTTAGATTCAAATGAAAGAAAATTTGATTTCTGAAAGAAAAAGATGTCGAAAACATTAAAGCAATTTATTGATGTTCGAATACTTATACACGCAGAGAAAAAAAACGTTTATCGCCAGTTTGCTGCAAACGAACTTCGTTTGACGTGCTTCATATCATTGTTTGTAAACGTTTGAACAGTTGGCATAATAATGGTTACTGGCGGGAAACACGTTATTTAGTTGCAAGAAATTAATTTTGTTTGTCATAAACGGCAGTGATTTTTAAATTGCAGCAACCGAAAAATTTGTTTTTTCCAACTGAAAACTTTATTTGCAGGAAAAAAAAAATTAATTTGTTATAAGGGAATAGTTCTCAACTGACAAAAAAAGTTGCTTGATTTCGGTGATGAAAAGTGTTTAATATTTGCCATCAACGAACAGGAAGTATTTTAAGACTGTGAACAAACAGACACACAACTGTGAATCACATGCGCAGTCACACAACTGCTACACAGCTCGCTTTCGTTGATGACAAATGTTAAATATTTGCCATAAACGAAAAAACAAGAATGTGTTATAGTTTAAGTAAGCGCAGCCACACAAATGGCATCTCGCTTGTACCTTTGCACTTTGTCTTAACAAAAATTTTATTTGTTGTTTTTATAATAATAGTCAGTTGCGGGAAACTCGTTATGTAATTGCAAGAAATTAATTTCGATTGCCATTAACGTAAGTTGTTTTTAAATTTCGGCAACCGACAAATTTGTTTTGTTCAACTGAAAACTTCATTTGTAGAAAAAAGATCAATTTCGTATGACACACACATTTGTAATCTAAAAAAATTCATGCTACACAATATCTCACAATAGCTCAATGGAAGCATGCTAGACTGTCGCGCGGAAGACGTGGGTTCGAATCTTGGCTGTGTAAGTATCAAAAATTTTAATTTAATTATTGAAATTCTAATTCTGTTTCATTAACTGCTTCGTCAAATATAACCGTCAAAATAAATATAATAAAAATAAATAATAAAAAACATTAATTAAAAAAAAATAATATTTGGTGATCCTGTTAGGAATTGAACCCAGGTCGCTCAAGCTCCTAGACTCGAACGCCAGCACACTCGGCTAAACTTGAACTTACAAAACAATGATAAAATTTCATTAAGTGCGATGTTTTTTCGTTTCAAGCAAGAATATTTTTAAGTTGATGACAACTGAATACTCGTTTGCAGCAAATACAGTTCGCAAACGAAGTATAGTTGGTGAATTTTTCAGTTACGGTAAACGAAAAATTTCTTTGCGTGTACCCACAATCTACAGAGCTCTATAAATTCCAATAAGAACAACGTTTCAATCTTTTTATAAAACTATATTTAAAATTAAATATCAGATTTTAGAGTAAAGAAAATTGTCAAACAAACGTAAACATTAGCACGTAAATGAAGTATATAAAATATCAAGTTGTTAATTTCCAAAACTCCTGCTCAACAACATATACTTGGTGTTGTCAAGCAAATCGAGTTAATACAAAACTAGTCCTTTACTTTGGATAAGGGTTTCTCAACAAAGTCCTGGAATCATTTCAATAGTTACAAGTAGTCGATATCAACAATTTTGTTTTCAATAGCATCGCGAATGAAACGGTGCTTATAATGAATATGCTTACTTCTGAAATTATGACTACCAAATTTCGCCAAGTGTTGCATACTTTAAGAATTTCAAGACTTAACTCAGAATAAAAAACAATAGCCAGTTTGATATTTTCGGTTATTTATATCCTGAACCCTATTTGAATCAATATAACCAACAAGCGGTAACCCAATGTTACGAAAGTTAAAACATAATCTTTAGTAGTATTTAAATATGTAACTAAGTATAGTCGTGCATTTCAATATTGTCGCCTGAGGTCTTTATAAAATTTAGATAACATATTTACACTGCAACATACATCTGTTCGACTGATATAGTCGACAGAGAGGTGCAATAAGGACCCAATAATTTCTCGATGCTAAGTCTTGTTAATTGTTTCCCCTTCTCCAGAAATTGTTTGTTCTTTTCCTAGCTTTTTCTTGATTTAAGGTATTTTAACTGATTTGACATTGTTTTATCCATACTTTGATACGGAATGTTTTATATATCTAGGTTCAGAGATACACTCAGGGAAAAAATGCTGTTTTATCAAACAAATCATGTGTTGAAATAACAGATTTCACTGATAAATACCATCCAACAAATGAAACTTTCAAATCAACAGTCGGTTGACTGTTGGTCTATGGACACGAAACCCGTATAAAAACTTATTTATTGAAATTTGATCACTGGGTTGAAAGTTCATGTATGGCCGAGTGTACTAACGTGTGCGTCTAGAACACGAGTGTCCACGGTTCAAATCCGGCAAGGCCAATGAAAATTTTTTTTTTATTGAAAATATTTTTTTTTTAAATAAAAAATGAAATTTGCAATTTATTTTTTTTTTCAAGATTATAAGCATTTTATTTTGAAGGTTATTTTTGACCAAACAATTATTGAAACAGAATTATTATTATTTTTATTATTAAATTACAATATTTGATACTTACACAGCTACGGTTCGAACCCACGTCTCCCGCATGACAGTCTAGTGCACATCCACTGAGCTACTGGCAACGATAATATAAATAGTATAGCAAAACACATATAAAAACTATTGCTTAGAAAAAATTGACAATTCAATATAAGCACTAAAATATTTCAACATATGATTTTAAGAGCACAAAAATACTTTGAAACGTTCATTCAACAAAGAAATTGCAGCCTATGTGGAGATCGTCAATCAGGCGAATCAACTCGATCCCATGTTTTATTTTGTATTACTTAATTATACTCATTATCATTATTAAGTTATTATTATACTTATTATTTTTAAATTTTTCGGACCTGAAAGCTCTTCAAATAGTGCTGTTTTCACAGTTTCTTGATTCTTATCAAAAGTTCATGATCTTAAATTTTCTCTTAATGATTTTTTCAGAGTGTCAATGTCTTTTGATGTTAAAACTTTACGGCCAGCTTTAAATTCCGCACACCTATCACGGAAAATTCATCTTCTGATTCTCTATCGACATCATGTTGTATATCTTCTATAGGATTCTTCTATAGGATTCTATAGTAATATTGTCAAAAAAATAGATAAGTGGGGTTAGACCCAGTGGCGTAGCGAGCATAACTGGCGCCCGGGGAAAAACAATTTTTTTGGCGCCCCCAATGAAATAATGAAAAAAAATATTATATATTATATATATTTTTTAATATTTAGTACAAATTATTATAATACACTTAAATTAAATTACATTAATTCAAATAACACTATGCGGCAAAATAAGAAAAAGGTTCTGTACACGACAGTTCATTATATTTTGTTATAGACTTAGGGTCTCTTAACACAAAAATCGCAAAAAAAAGTTTTTATAGTTAAGCCTAGTAGGGTAAACTGGGGTACCCTTGACTTTGGTGCACATTTGACTATGACGTTTTCGGTATAAACGAACCGTTATTTTACAATAATTTGTTTTATAAATTTTGCATCATTGTATTTCAGCAATCGTCACGAAGTTTGACGATTCTTTCATTACATGAAGAAAAGTAACAGAAAAGTTCTTGTGTTTTTGCGCGCGTAACTGTTATTTTCCGGCACTGATACGTAACGACTTTCTGACCGAGTTATAAAAGTTTATTAAAGTACCTTTTACAAATGGTAAAAACATAAATAGTTTGTTACACAAATGTTAGTTGTACGAGTACAAAGATCGAGTAACATCGAGATGTTACCATTTCATTTAAAAGTTTTTTAATATATTTCTGAATTGGTTTAAATAAAAAAGGTGGATTCAAACATCAGAATAGGAATATCATTAGCCGAAGAAATAAAAGGACATGAAGAGAACATAAGGATATTAGTAATTCTGAGCTTTGATTCTTTTGGGTTGTTCTGTGATACTAGTCTTATGTTTTCCCAAGTATTCAGCCACTTCACTTTTAAATTATTTTTTATTTAGAGCATTAACATCAGTGGAATTCCCATAAGCGTTAAAGACACTTGTGGTTATCGTTAACTGGCCCTTAACTGCCTAACCTGTTAACTCGTATCCATAACATCTTTGCTAGCAATGTTTATTCCTAACTTTGACAGTTCGTTAAAGATAACTGTTGCTTGCTTAACTACTCGCTAACTGAAATAATAAAGTTTATATTTTTTTATTTCAATAAGTAAATTTTACTTTATTTAATTTTGATATTAATTGTATCGAACTGATCATGTTACATTCGATATTTTAACTCTATTCTACTCTTACAGACACGAACTAAAGATATATTGAATTTTGTATGAATAAGGCTGTCTATTTTGAGAAGTAAAGCATGACTTTCTCAAATTTTTCAATTTCTTCACAACAAAATATTTGTCAGAATTTTCACGCAACAAAAAAATGAATGTTGCGAGTGAAATTTCACGCAAACTGACAGAGTACTAGGATTTACGTGTTTTTTAAAAATTTTATAAGAATTATAAGATTTTTAAAGTTTTTCTCACTTTTTTCAAATATTGTCGCATATGTTGATATATATCTTGTATACTTCTTGTTCAATATTAATAATCACGCTAAGCCGAATAAAATTTCTAATTTTCTTCATGTTTGTTCAACAAATTTTTACATTTGGATGAGTAGTTTTTGCGCTATCATAATTCATAAAAAATCTCATAAAAAAAAACTATTTCATAAAAAACTATTTTCATTTTTAGTGGAGAATATAAGCTACCGCCGAAAGAAATGCGTGCAAAAATACGGTCAGGAGATGCATTTGAGTGAAGACACTAAAATTCGACATTGTACTGTATTTTACATATTTTATTCAATTTACACTGATTGATACATTGATTTTGAAATAGTAATTAGTATTTGAAGTGCTACTCTCAGGTTTGGAAAAACATGTTTGTTTTTAAATGGAAGTTCTGTTCCATTTAAATCTGTATTATCGTTGTACGTTTTATCCTTACTTAATAAATTCTCAACGTCCAGTAAATACCAAAATTTAGAATTAAAGTCCCTTGTCGTGTAAATTAAGAAATTATTTCCTGATGCAGACGAACAAGAACGCTTGTCATAACGCCAGATTTTTCGCTTTTTGAGGAAAGGCCATATCTCGAGTCAATTCTCCGCGCATTTGTCGGCGACATTTTATACGGATTGTTCTATCGATTCTCCATTTTTTACAAAGATTTTTAGCCTTTTCGATAACTTTTTCACATATCTCGATACGAATTTCTGCAAGTTCAGTCGCCAATAATTTGAGTGCATGGAACGCTTCTTTAAACTTAATTTTAGGACCTTGTAGTCTGAGCTGCACACGGTCAATTCTCTTAGAGTTCATGCCAGAAATTTACGGGAAAGTTATGATTTTTAAATTCGGTTTAAGATAAAGATTGCAGCATTTCTGGTGTACCATTTGTGGCAGTATTTTCTTCTGCTAATTTTTCTTATAGTTCTACGTATTCTTCCAGTCCCTCGACAATAACGCTAACTGCTTGCGCTCTGGCGCTCCATCGTGTTACAGATTCTATAACAGATTTTTTAAAGCATTTTTAACAATTTCCATCGTAATGTTCATCGTGAGAAAAAGAGATGTATGTTATCAATTTTTCCAAAACATGTTACAAAGATTGAATATTGGTTAGCTGTAGTAACTCCTACTAAATTTAATGTGTGGTTATCACAATTAACAAAAGTTGCCTTATTATTTTTTTCTATTATTCTTTGTTGAATGCCAGATATGTAAGTGCTGATATTAAATAAGGGCAGCATTATCATAGCATTGTACCCTACAGTTGGCTAACTTAATTATTGAATTAATTAATTAAAATAATTTTTTTGCAAAATTTTGTTTGTCTTGAGAATGATTTGGCGCCCCTCTGCGAGTGGCGCCCGGGGCATGATGACACCCCCTGGCCCCCCCTCGCTACGCCACTGGTTAGACCATATGATTTTGGACGCTCCAAAACGTGAGATTAATTGCTTACCAAATTCGCCTCTGAATAGGTCCATTGGTATCGATGCCGCGTGGAATGTGGCACCGTCCTGTTCAAATCACATAATAAAATTGGTAAATAACAGACCATGATGCCGCCGACTAATAAACCTTACCAAACATAGCATTTTTCAGGATGCATTGGCAGCTCTTGAATTGCCTCTGTCTGCTTTTTAGACCAAATTTGGCAATTCTGGTTGTTGACGGCAATTGAGCCAAAAATGATCGTCAATGAAGACAATTTTTCGATAAATAAGTGGATCTCATCCAAGTTTCCTCTGGATTATTCAGATCCTTTAAAAAAAAAAAAAAATACGTTTTGGTAAGTCACTTGGCTTCAGTCCTTGCAACAATTATATTTTGTATGGTTTCATTCCGAGGTCCTTACGTAAAATGTTCCAGCCGGTAGTAAAACACAAGTGCAATTGTTGAGAACGGCCACAAATTGAAATATCGCGATCTGCATTGACATTGTTCGATACAACAGCAATATTCTCCTCGGTATGGGAGAATATATTCATTCTCCGCATATGGGTTGGTGTATTGCTGTTCAATAGAACGAAACTGGTGCGAAATTTGGTTACAATACCTTGAAGAGCCTGTGTTGATTATGACGACCATTAAATTGACGTAAGTTGCGAAAAACATTTCTCACTGAGGACGAGTTTTGACAATAAAATTCAATGATTTGTAAATGCTGTTCGTTTGTCAGTCTATTCATGGTGAAATGGTAAACTTTACTGAACATTTTTGGCTTTGCCACAAGCATGCTAATTCACTCCAAAATATAAGTTAACACCAGAAACATTAAATATTTCGATAATAGCAACAATAAGCATTTCAAAAACATGCGCATCCGTTCCCAGCAAAAGTGCTGACACTATGTCTGGAACAGACATATTATTGTAGTACCAAGCAAAATATTATTGTAGTACCAAGCAAAATAGTATTCAATCAAAGTGAGTCACATGAAAAGCAATCACACGTTTTATTTAATGATTGAGAACCCCAAATGTATATTTCAAATCGATTTTGGTTGATGCATAATCTGCTAAATTAGTCATATTTTATTCCTTCAGACTGCACATTAAGCCGGATCGATTTTGTATGGAGAAAAAAAAGTGAGCCGGACTCCGACTCAAAAGTAAGAAGTATTCTTAAGAACTAGAAAAATATTTGTTTTAAACACCTATGAAAAATTAATTTTTCTTGATATTTAAATGCATTGCAGATTATTGAAAAAGTACTGAGCTCTTCTTTCTTTTGGTGTATCGTATGGTGTTGTTTAATCAAAACAAACTCTTTTCGAAAATGACAAAATATGGATTTTTTGGGGTCTCAATAGAGTTTGTAAACACAAAAATTTCCAAAATTTTTTTAGTGTACCATGAAAATCTTTAGTTTTTTGCTAATCTTGGGTATGCATTCTGAAGAAAAAAGTTTATGCAAAAAAATCCGTTTTCTGCAGAAAAGACGTTCAGAAGAACCAAAACCGCTCCATGGGAATTTCTGCGATCCAAACAAAATTATACAGAAATTGTTTTTAAGAGTCCCTCTAACTTTTAAGTCATTGTCTAGTCAAATTTCAATTTCGATCCGGCTTACCACACATGTTTAATTTTTGTTATATTCTGATTCTGACCACTTGAAGGGTTGTTGGCAATACTTCGATTCGAGTTATCTTTTCAACTTCTAGCATGGAGGAAACTTGAAATATTTGGAAAAAAATTAATTCAAAAGTAAGACATAGTAAAAAATCCTAAATTTGAGGAAAATCGATCACTCGCCACTGAAAAAATCAAAGAAATTTCCCGTTAAATTGTTATTTTTCGTCCTTTTTTAAAGTCATTTTTTAAACATCGTTAGACAAACTCTACAGAATTAAGTTCATAGTGAAGTCATGTGATTCATTTTAAAATTAATTCCGATTGACTTCCGAAAGTGAAGAAAAAATTTACAATTTCTTATTTTCCATCGATGTTTCCAAAATCCGTTTCATAAAATTTCTCTAAATTTTTAAATATTATCCGATATTAATTCATTATGGCTTATTAGGTAAAAATATTTTGGTTTAATTTTTCTTCTGTTCGCCCATCCAGTGACATAATAAAGTTTACGCCTTATTCATAATCTTCCATTGGATTTTCAAAATCAGTTTCATGAAAGTCCCTCAAAATTGCGCAAATATTAACCGATTTTGTAAAAGTGTAGGAAAGACCTATCGTTAAAAATATATTATGTCGATTTCGTCAGCATTTGCGCATTGGACAAGTAATACCAAACGATTTGTTCAAATTCAGACTCTTTGTTTTTCATCCCAAGGTGTCAGAAATTTAGCGGTTTTTACTTTCGGAATTGAGCATAATTAGTGCTCACTTAAGGACGAATTTTAAAGTTACTGCCAGCCAATTGGGTATTTTTACAACGAAGTGATGTATGGATGAAAAATCTCAGTAAAAAGTTTCTCGGAATAAGTAAAAAGACATAATATTTAGAGAAATATGTTATAGAGTTTGCTCCAGAGAATGCTTTTCTCTAAATGTGGTACTAAAAATGATAAAAATCTTCCATGAAAAAGGGTAATATATAAAAAATATATCGTTTTTAGAGAATAAGACTTTTTTATTTTTGAAAAAAGATTTAATTTTATTGAAGAAAATATTTCGCACAATGAATTTTTTATCAAAATTTAGTAAAAATTTTTAATTTTCCTTAATTTTTTGTCTATAAATGAGAATTTTTTGTGCGAGAAAATATATTGAATATATTGAAATATATTGAATTCAAAATATTGAATTTTTTCTGACCTTATTTTAGCTCAAGCCTTATAACCTTCGTACAACTGCCAAATAAGAAAAAAATCAATTAAACGGCCTACAACTGGTGCCTACAAAATATTTTTGCCGAGCAGATCCTAAACAACGTTAAAGCCAGTTTATTTTAAAACGACCGCTACCACTGCTGTTCACCTTCTGTACGGGTAGAATGTCCTGACAGTGACCGTTTTAATTTAAAACAAGTAAAGAAAGTCTAAAGTCGGTCTAGGCCGACTATGAAATACCCTAAACCCACTTTTCAAAAACAAAAAAAATTTTTATTGTAAATGGGCGTGTCCGTGGGCGCATGAAGCCTATATTTTATATGCATTTAAATGTTGAAGAAAAATGTACACATACCAAGTTTTATTCCTGTAGCTCACAGTTAATGCCTTTATTATGCTTTCATTATGGGAGGTGGGCGTGTTCATGGACGGACTACTCCCAATTTTTGAACACACCTTAGTTTTGGTATAAAATACATACATACCAAATTTAATTTCTCTATGACAAACAAAACCTTATTTATTGAGTTTTAAACTTTTTGGGTTGTATGGGAGGTAGGCGTGTCCGTAGGCGGATGACGTCCATTTTTCAAAAACGTCTTTGTCTTGTCATAATAAACATATGTGCCAAATTTTAGCTCTGTAGGTTAAACACAGGCTTATTTATTGCGTTTTCAATTTTTGGGTTGTATGGGAGGTGGGCGTGTCCTTGAGCGGACGACACCTATTTTTCGAAGACATCTTTGTGTTGGTATAAAACACATACATATCAAATTTTGTTGTTGTAGGTTAACTATGAGCTGAGTTATGCAGTTTTCAATTATCGCGTTGTATGGGAGGTAGGCGTGTCCGTAAGCGGATGATGTCCATTTTTCAAAAACATATTTGGTTTGTCATAAAAAACATATGTGCCAAATTTTAACTCTTTAGGTTAAACACAAGCTTATTTATTGCGTTTTCAATTTTTGGATTGTATGGGAGGTGGGCGTGTCCTTGAGCGAACGACACCCATTTTTCGATGACATCTTTGTGTTGATACAAAACACATATATACTAAATTTTATTGTTGTAGGTTTATTATGAGCTGAGTTATGCAGTTTTCAATTTTTGCGTTGTATGGGAGGTAGGCGTGTCCGTGGGCGGATTCCAAAAATATTCAATAGTGCAGATCCTTGGGTGCTTGTGACCATGTGTACCAAGTTTCATCCAATTATCTCAACTCCTTCTTCTTATCCTGTGTATACGGACAACACACAGACGGACAGACGGACGGACGGACGGACGGACAGACGGACGGACGGACGGACGGACGGACGGACGGACGGACAGACGGACGGACGGACGGACAGACGGACGGACGGACGGACAGACGGACGGACGGACGGACGGACAGACGGACGGACGGACGGACGGACGGACGGACGGACGGACGGACGGACGGACATGGATAGCTCGACTCACGTGGTGACGCTGATCAAGAATATATATACTTTTCTATACCGGACTCGCTTCGTTCTATGCGTTACAAACGTTTGCACAAAGTTAATATACCCTGACCTTTCAGGTTTAGGGTATAAAAAAAAACAAATATGGTGCTGGTCATGACTGAAGTTTGAACAAGGAACCATAAGTGCAAAAATTTAACGCACTAACCGCTACAACTCAGCCGCTGTAGTTACGTAAAATTGTTTTTATATATAAGTTTTACATTTGATAAAACCCCCCCCAAAAAAAATTCCTGGTTGTGCCCCTGGGAACAACTAATGCAATTCCAGAGAATCAACACTACAGGTGCTAAGCACTAATACAACCAAAATTAATAAAGAGAAACAAACAACGCTGCCAGAGCAGCGAATAGGATTTAGGTTACATTATAAGCTATAAAAATTGTTAAGTTCAAGTTTTATTCAATAAAGAGCTTAAGCTCACAAAAAATATTTTTTTTATGTGTTTTAAACTAACAAAACACTAACTTATATTATACAAAATTTTTATAAAAAATATTCATAAAAAAAAAAATTGTATTTCTCACTTTGATAAAATCCCAACACAACAAATTCTAAAATTCCAGACCTCTTTTTATTTTCCTCAAATTTTGATCTCCAAGTGGTCTGGTTCATGGTTCATGGAAAAAAGGAAGAAAATGTAGCACTGTGTAATAAAACAAATCGATTGAACTGAACGACAAGAATTTTAAAATCAATTCAATAACAATTATCGAACAACACAAGAAAACCACAGCAATAAATGGACAATCGAATAGAAAAATGAATGCAGCCAGCCAAAAAAGGAGCAGCAAGTGCGTTTAAGTGATTGTTTGTCAATTAGTTGACTCCTCCACGCAGTTGGGTCGACTCGAAAACAATGGAAATACCAACCGAAACAAGCTCCGCACAACATATAAACACACTCGCGCACACACACACACACACATTTACATTCAGAGTCTCAAAAAGTGCCAACCCGGGCATCCAAAGAAGCCTTCTGCACAGCCAGGAAGAAGCACGCCGGCGGCACTCAGTTGCTTTTAGTGGATTCGGCGTACTACAGAGCCAGCCGCCAACTTGGCCAATTATGTTCGCTAGATTGAGAGCTCGTTAGCTTGGCAATCGCTGTAGATAATCGAATCGTTTGAGCGAGGCCAACTAAGTGTAAAATTATTTAATTCTCGCTTATCTGCGCCGTAGCGGTGTTGCAACAAGGCTCGGACGCATGCGCAGTGAATGTGCGATGCGACGCCGATGAGAAACAATTGCAACGATTTGGTCAATTGTAGGAGTTGGAGTTGGATTGAAGTCCGAAAGTGGAATTGCTTGCTTGCTAACGCGATAATCATAGCGCGCAGCAAGGCGAGATTCAATTTGGGAAAAACGACTAGTGATGATCAGGGCAGGGTTGCCAATGCATAAGGCAGAGCAGAAAGTATGGAAAAAAATAAAAGATGCAAGCGAGTTATGTCGTTAAAATGGCATTAGATAGAGTTTGTGACTGCTTAAAGCGAAGTTAAAAAACAAGCTAAGATATAAATCTGAATGACAAAGAAGTCACCTATAAAAAGGTAGTAAATTTAGTACTAAATCTGCTACACTTTTACTCATTCCCCAGCCGTTGAAACACTGATTGTTCTTTAGCTGCCAGCCGCCACTGTTTGCGCGCCTAATTCCAAGCATTGTAGATGCAATCAGTGGCCGATCGATCGATTGCAATCCGACGACGACGATTCAACCAACGGATGCATCTCAAGAATTAATGGCCAGACATGCAGCGAACATGTTGCAGATGTGGAGGAGTTGATTTCGTTTGGAATTTAAATTTTTACGATTGCGAATTTGTTGCTGCTGGGTTTTAATTAAAGTTGAAATTAAAAAAGGATGCACATAATCTCTGATTAACAAACGGATTAAAGTGTAGATATTATATATCTGCCTACCTTTTGTTGTTGGTTGCTGCTGCTGCAGTCGTCTGTGAACTGTGTGTGCAGTTCATTTAATGTGCTTTTTTATGGCATTGACATTTTTTATTGGGTGATAACTCAATAATGTCATCAGTGCGATGATAATAATTCATTGCATCTTGCTCTACTAGCAACGCTATCTCATTCTCACATTCTAAAAAAATCAGTCGTGCCTTCTCTTTCGTCATTTGCACGCCATCTAAATAATTCAAAAATATCAAAAAAACCCGCATGGTCGTAATTTTCTGTAGTTGTAGTTGTTGTTGTTGTTGCTCAAGAACTCATAAACCATCAAAAATTTATAGTATTCTGTGGCATTTTTGCGTGCACGCTTAGTTTGCGTTTCTGTGCTAAACGTTTTATTTTATTTCTTTTTATTCTTCTGTTTGTTTTTCTTTTTATATGACTCTGCCGCAATTAAATTTGATTTACGCACTGTACACCGTGCATTTGTGCGGTTTTCGCAATGAATTATCTCCGGATTTCTCATTGTAGTTCGTGAGTTTTTTTTTTGTTTTATTATTTTTGTTTCTTATATTTTTGTGGTCTCAGTTAAAATACGAGTTTTTAGCTATTTTCCGCATTTTAATTTGACAAAATGTAAAACACCTGTTTAAAAATTAAAATAATTGTTGTGAATTATTTAAGTTTTTCTTAATATAATTTGTCTACAAGTTCAGTGAGAGATTTTCCGTCATAGTAGAGTTTTGTTGTTTTATTAGGGTCATTCCGAAATAAATACCCAAATAAGAGTACTGTGGGGAGGAAATAAATTTCATAACAAACACGTGGTCAGGATATAATAACCTTTATAAAAACTGGTTAGCTTTTAAAAATGCTTTAGCTGAATATTTATAGCGTTTTTTTGTTTATCAGCGAAAAATTCTTTTCGAATTTTTCCATTTTGACCTGAAACCACAGAATTATGATCTATTTTTAGCTGAGCATAGATCACAAAAAAGCAACATTTTTTTCAATGTTTTCGAGTTTCAATGTTTTTCGGCTGCCTTTTTGAAAAACTTCAAAAGATTTAAAGATAAAAATATGTATCTTAAAATTCTATTTGAAAGATCAAGTTTACAAAGGGGTTCAATCGGATGAAAACCACGCCTACTTCCCATACAACCCAAGCTACAAGCAAAAAATGAGATATGTTTGCATTTTATATCAAAACTAAAACGTGGAAAAAAGTGGGTGTCATTCGCCCACGAACGCACTCACCTCCCATACAACACACTACAATGAAAACTTTATAAGTCAATAGGCTAAATTTTAAGCTACAAAACTAAAATTCGGCATTTTTGTGCTTTATATAGAAACTGAGACTTGTTAGAAAAACTTACCCACGAACCGCCAAGCTCCCACGTTACCCCAAAATTGAAAAATTTATAAGAGACTTTAAGCTGCAGGGATAAAATTTTTAATGCTTCCTTTTATAATTTTATAATTTAATAATTTTTTATGTCTTTGATATAAAAAAAAAAAATTATAAAAAACAAGTTAAGAAAGTCTAAAGTAGGTCTAGGCCGACTATGAAATACCCTAAACCCTCTTTTCAAAAACAAAAACAAATTTTATTGAAAATGGGAGTGTCCGTGGGCGGACGAAGCCTATATTTTATGTGCATTTAAATGTTGATGAAAAATTTACACATACCAAGTTTTATTCCTGTAGCTCACAGTTAATACCTTTATTGTGCTTTCGCTATGAGAGGTGGGCGTGTTCATGGACGGACTACTCCCAGTTTTTGAACACACCTTAGTTTTGGTGTAAAATACATACATACCAAATTTAATTTCTCTATGA
Source organism: Tetanocera ferruginea (assembly GCA_958299015.1). Lineage (NCBI taxonomy): Eukaryota > Metazoa > Arthropoda > Insecta > Diptera > Sciomyzidae > Tetanocera > Tetanocera ferruginea. Next base: position 66,812,159 of record OY282644.1, read on the forward strand.
CAAACATAACCTTATTTATTGACTTTTAAGCTTTTTGGGTTGTATCGGAGGTAGGCGTGTCCGTAAGCAGATGACGTTCATTTTTCAAAACCATCTTTGTTTTGTCATAAAAAACATACGTGCCAAATTTTAGCTCTGTAGGTTAAACAGAGGCTTATTTATTGCGTTTTCAAGTTTTTGGTTGTATGGGAGGTGGGCGTGTCCGTGAGAGGATGACGTCCATTTTTCAAAATCATCTTTGTCTTGTCATAAAAAACATACGTGTCAAATTTTAGCTCTGTAAATTAAACAAAGGCTTATTTATTGCGTTTTCAAGTTTTGGGTTGTATGGGAGGTGGGCGTGTCCGTGAGCGGATGACGTCCATTTTTCGAAGACATCTTTGTGTTGATACAAAACACATACACACCAACTTTTATTGTTGTATGTTAATTATGAGCTTATTTATGCAGTTTTCAATTTTTGCGTTGTATGGAAGGTAGGCGTGTCCGTAGGCGTATTCCAAAAATATTCAATAGTGCAGATATAACTATGTGTACCAAGTTTCAATCAATTATCTCAACTCCTGCTTCTTATCCTGTGTATACGGATAACACACAGACGGACAGACGGACGGACGGACGGACATGGATAGCTCGTCTCATGTGGTGACGCTGATCAAGAATATATATACTTTTCTATACCGGACTCTATTCGTTCTATACGTTACAAACGTTTGCACAAAGTTAATATACCCTGACCTTTCAGGTTTAGGGTATAAAAATATGACAATTTTTGAATTTTTCCAATTGGTCTTACAAAAAACGAACATGAGACAAAATAATCAGTAATTATTTCAATATTTAAAATTCAAACTTCATCCTGCTGGAAAATAAAAAGGTCGTTTGTGAAAATAAAATCAGTGAGTGCAAAGTAAGACGACAATAAAGAAGTAAATGATAACATTGGACTCCGGGCTGAATTCAAAGAGAAGTTGTTTGGATCGAAGAAGCAAGAGATAATTTTAATTTTTATAATATTTATTTTAAGGTATAAATATATTGTTTGCAACTTGGCATCATATAATTTACATACTTACAAAATACTTATTTAAATTTATTAATCCAGGATCGCTAAATAATTAATTAATTTAAGTATTTTATCAAATGTTTTCATATATTTCAATAAAAGAAAATTTCTGAAAAAAATAATATTGATTTACTTACAAATAACATACAAATTTTAATATCAAAAATGTTGAAGATTTGATTCAAAGTGGCAATCACTTTGATTTATTAATATATCAATGTGGAATCAACGTATAAAATAATTTATTTCAAAGCTGTAGCGTATTTAAAATAAAGACGTAAGTATTTCAATTGAATAGGATTCCGCTTTGAATTAAGTCCACGTTAAATTAAAGTAAAATACTTTTAATTTCAAAGTGTTTTATACCTTAGTTTAAAGTGGAAACAACTTCAAACTGTATATTTATTTTTCGAAGTGGAAACACTTTGAATTGAACATTTTCGTATTTGGTGCCAAATTGTTCCGAAAAATATTTGAATCGAAGTGGTTTTCTTTGATTTTACGTTGTTTTTTAGCTCAGTGAGAAGGAATTTTGCTTACTACAGACGTGCAAGAATTGGTCCTGATATTCATTCATATATTGTTTTGATGTCTCCACAGAGCAAAGCTTGTATAAGCAAAATTTTAACGCGAGCACACTAGAAAGCCTCGATCGCTCGAGCCCTAAAAATTACATTTTCAACGGATACGGTTATTTGGATGAATCGAACGCCAAAATCGATATGGTTTTGTATACCATTGAAAGTCGAATTTGTCAAGGAACTAAAGACCACATTTTTAAACACAAATATAAAGCAATTTTACACTATATATAGTCGAAGTAATAGTGTTTTTCTCACTGTTCACTTACATATATATCACGGTAAGGTACATATGGCAACTACTTGAAATAGTGGGAGTGGCATTCCCATTTTCTAACAAATAAAAATTTAAGCATCGTTAGATATTTTACAATTAATTCAGAATCTATCTCAATTTCTGTGGCAGGAATGGAAACTCAAAGTTTAACACAAGTATGGCAGCTGCCTGAAATAGCTAGTATGCTTGGCTTATCAATTTTTTCAGAAAAACTTTATCATCATCTAAATATGCTATTTGAAAACTTTCAGACCTGTAATTTTATTCTCAATATTTTTTGCTTCAAAAATAAGATTAGGGGACTATAGTGCAGTGTAGGCTAAAATTAATATTTTCAAAAACATTCTACGCCATAGAAATATAAAACCGCACATTTTAAAATACAAAAGTAAAGTTAACCGTTTTAGAAACAGAAATGAACGTTTTAACAAATTAACTTAACTGAAAAGGGTTTTATGAGAATTTTACAAAAACTTCATACTTTTGTCAAGATTTTTTGATATTTTAAGATGGGCAGATTTAAATATGTTTTACTACAGTTAACGTAACGTTACCGCTTAGTGGAAGTGTGCTAGACTGGCATGCAGAGGACGTAAGTTCGCATTATGACTGCACTGAGAAAAAAGAATACCAAATTCAAAGAAAATGCGCTAAATTTTTCAAATAATTTTACGTGCTTAAGCGCCAAGGATTTTGTTTTTATTTCAAATGGAAATTGTTCTTTGAAAGAAATAATTAAATTATTTTTGAGACAAAAAGGTGCATTTTGGAAAAATAAGAGAAAAAAAAGTTATTTAAAAAAAATTACTATTGCAACTAATCTTATAATTTGTCAAGCCAAAAAAGGAATATATTTTAAAAACAGAAGAACTAGCATTCAAACGAAAAATTTTTCTTTCAAATCATTTTCGAGTTTCAAAATTATTGTTGAAAAAGACGGAATATATTAACATTAAAAACAAAATAATTCTAATTATAAAACAAAATTTTAACAGAATTTAACATTTTTAAGCCAAGAAAGAGGAAATCTAAGATATAGAAGGATTTAGACTTGTATAAAGAAATATAGTGTTGTAATTTAAGAATTTGTTTTAAGCACTTATTGTTAATATTTTGATCATATTCATATACAGTGGCTCACAGCTTATTTCGTGCAGACGATGTGTTAAACTTTGAAATGCTATAACTTGGTACCTAGTACTGGTAATGAAATAATTTAAACGACATTTGTTTGCTAGTAATTATATATTTATATATAAACTTTCATTTCTTTATATAATGGTCTACTAAAAAAATAATAATCAAAAAACTGAAAAAGCAGCAAAACTCAACGCCACAGCTTATTTCGTGCACTCCACTGAATCTTAAGAAAATGTAATATGTTTGTCTTTTTTAATATTTTGTGTGGCCGCCATTTTGTTAAATTACATCTTTAATCCATTTACTGGCTATCCATTTACTCTACTAATTTTTTGTAATATCTGGGGGTATTTGTTGCCATTCCTCCATCAATTTTTTAATTAATTTTTATTGGAAATATTCCGCTTGCGAACGCCACTCTCCAAAATTGCCCACAAAATTTCTATTACATTTAAGTCGGGTGACTGTGCAGGCGGATTCATAAGATGCGGGCAATTCCAAATCAACCATGACTGGACGATTATCGATTTATGTTTTGGGTCGTTGTCCTGGTAGAACCGAAATGTCTCTCGTACGCCCAAGGTGTCGATACTTTGAAGCAAATTTTCTTTTATAAAATCTAGGTACATTGTCTTGTCCATAATGCCTCCAATAAAAAATAATTTTCCAACGCCCGATGCAGCCATACAGGCCCAAACAATTACGCTGCCGCCACCATGTTTTACTGTAGGCTTGAGATGGTTATTGTTCAGCTCGGTATAAGCCTTACGCCATACATATTGCATTCCTTCGGAGCCAAAAATATTGAACTTAAACTCGTCCGAGAAAATTACGTCATTCCAGAATGTCCTAGAATATAAAACGTGTTATTTGACGAAGTTCAGTCGACATAGCTGATTTTTTTTTTTTAATATAAGATTTGTTGCGTGTAACTCGACCATTAAACTTGTTGGCCCGCAGCAGATGACAAATTGTTTCGGCACAGCATTTCTTGCCCAACTCCTTCTCAACCTCCTTAGCCAATTTGGGACCCTAAAGCCTCAGATTTTCTACGATTTTTCGCAGAATAAGTCGCTCGTCCGCTTCTGTACATATTTTATTTGGAGCATTTCTGGCCTTATCAGCCACACGATTTTCTTGCAAAAAGCGCTGGATGATGTACTGCACTGTAGAGGGTCTCAATTTTACTATTTCAGCTATTTGCGGTTGGATTTTTTCTTTTTTAAAGTGAAATAAAACTATTTCGTGCTGTTATATTGTTGTGCGACGGCCCATTTTTAAAACAAATCAATTAGTGCACTTAAGGTTTTAAGTCCAGACTAAAAACAACTGTTAACTCTGACCAGAAGAATCAGGACATCAGTCAAGATAAATACAGCGAACGAGAAAAAGAAAATAACGGCATCACGTTCAAAAGCTTACATGTAAAAACAGTGTGCACGAAATAAGCTGTGGCGTTGAATTCTGCTGCTTTTTCAGTTTTTTGTTTATTATCTTTTTAGTAGACTTTTATATAAAGAAATTAAAGTTTATATTTAAATGTATAATTACTAGCAAACAAATGTCGTTTAAATTTTTTCATTACCAGTACTAGTTACCAAGTTATAGCATTTCAAAGTTTAACACATCGTCTGCACGAAATAAGCTGTGAGCCACTGTATATTGTAAATATGTCAATTAAATACAATTGCATTTTCAAAAGATTTTTATTTAATGCGTTTTTAATTTGATTTCAAAAATTATTAGATATTAGAAAAGTAGGGAACTTTATTTTTTCTACCAACTCATGTAAGGTAGAAACAAAAAGGTAGGGAAAATAGAATCAAGTAAGATTTATGATTCGTTTTTCAGAAGCAAGTCGTGGCTTGTAGGGTAGAAACAAATCAAGTTTCTACAAGTCATGTGAAAACTTTTTTCAAGTTACAGGTTGCAGATCTCTGATGGCATTATACGAATTTACAACTTTCAATTAAATATATTTTGTGATGATTTTATTTCTCCCTTAGTCTTCAAAAAAACATTATAGAATTTTAAGGAAAAAATTCTGAACTAACGTGAGTACCCAGCAAAATTTTTGATACAAACTTGGGATGCATTCTCAGATACACTGCTTCCAGAAGACATTCTAAAAATTCAATTGTGCTTCTCCTCAGCCTTATCGATAAGTGCTTTCACGAAGCATTCTAATAAACTTTTAAAAGGCTATTTGAATAGCTTCAACTAAAATTGAAGTTAACAAAATACTTTAGTTTTGAATCATGAGTTGTGTTTGTTTAATTAAATCAAGAACTTAATAGAGCCTTAGTCGAGCGGGCAAGATATTTTTCATCTATGTTATGAACCACTTAAATGCCCACCTTCAAAAGACTTCCCAGAATGTTTTCATGGCGTGGCTTTTCAAATCAATTGTTAAATATTTTCTTGGTAGCATTTTGTCTTTAAACAAAACCTTTAACTCGTAGAGGTCAGTTGTTCTGGGTGATCCTTCATTTGTGAAAGAAAATTTTGTGGAAGACTTTAACCCTTGAACTTTCTTCAAGGTTGAATTTAAGGGAATTTAAAAAAGACCCAAAATGACCTTGTGGGCTAGAGCTAGAGGGTAAGATAGATATGTTAACGATGAGCTAATACAGTTCTGACACTGTGGCTCCATGTGATGCCTTTTGTGTCATACTAGTCCAAAGACAAGAATCACCTTGAATTTAGTTGTACCTATGATTTCCCATATTTTTTAAATTTAATTTTTGAGCATAATTTTCAAAATTAAAACCACTGTAAAAAAATCACGACGTAGTGGAGCAAAAAATGACATGGGCCTTTGATACTGGTGTCAAATATAATCGACTGAGATTGGTTTGGTTTATCCCCAAGACAACGACCCTCAATTTGTGTCACAGTGTTGTAAAAGACAAAAATTGTAGTATGTAACAAATATTATTTTCCGTATATGTGAAAAGTATTAAAAAATAGAAACACATTAAAATATAACTGTTAATTTTTCAACTAAATTTGTTAATAGTTAAACCTTTTTCTATTAGTTTCATCATTACCATATGTAAGATTACACTTGATATCATAGAGAACAATTTTTGAAAAATATTTATAGAATTAAATACAAGGTTAATCTTTCGATCATTCAGCTAGTAATGGGTTAATAATTCCAATCGCCTAATGAATTAGCCATAGCTAAGTTTCTATCTATTCAATAATCAATGCCTGAAGTATCTGATAAACAACTTAACTTCACGCATCATCCGCCTACCATAAATGGTAACGGTTTAAATCAATCTTTTGTGCTAGAAATTACTCTTTCGATATGACGATTACTTTAATTGAGTGGAAACTTAATCTGATGTAGCTGATGCTGATGATGATAATCAATATGCTGGTCTTGTGCACTTAACTGCGATATAACAAAAAAAAACTATCCAAAATATATTCTTAGCAAAAAAAAAAAAGAAAGAAAATAACTATAAAATCATTATCGTCATCATCATCATTATCGTCAACAAATCAAATTGAAATCAAATCAAATTCAACACAACCAACCCACGCCGCAAACTTTGCTTGAAGACCTTGTGACAAATGAACACCATTTTTTTTTTTTTTTATTTAGTGTCAATTGAAAGTAGCACCAACAACGGAAAATCTCCATCCATCTACAGTCTGTCAAGTAATTGTTTGCAAAATAAAAAAAGCAATACAATTTCAACTAAAATACAAAAAAGAACAACAAAAGCATGTATTTAAAATTTTTTTTTTATTTTATTAAATTCCTTTTTTTATTCTTAATTAGAAAACAACAAAAAAATAATAGATAAAAACAAAATGAAAAGTTTGTAAAACAAAAATAAAAACAATAGCCATTTCATGGTGTCAAATAATTCTTTGCAAAATGAAAGGAACACAAAGTCATTATTAAACTTCTATTATTAAAGATCAATACTTAGTGTGCCCACCCTCAGCATTAATCACAGCTTGTAACCTTCTTGGAACTGACTCTATAAGATTTTTCAAATCATATTCTTCGGGTATTTTTTTCCATTCCTCATTTATAATTCGTATAAGTGCGTTTTTATTTGTTGGGGCCCGTTTTGCAACCTTCTTTTTTAAATATGCCCATAAATTTTCGATAGGGTTTATATCGGGGCTTTGGGCTGGTGTGTCTATCACTTTACTGCAATTATACAGCAACCAGGTTCTGCACAAGAACGATTTGTGCTTTGGGTCATTGTCCTGATACAATTTGTATTTTAACTTTTCGGGGTTTTGGGGGTCAGTGAAGCCGAAATTTTGAGCACTTTTTTTCAATTCATTTCGCAGAATATCTAAGTAGAATTCCTTCGTCATTATATCCGTAAAAATTTTTAATTCACCAACGCCTTCCCATGATATGCATCCCCATACCATCACAGATAATTTTCCAAATTTCACAGTAGGGATTATATTCTTCTGCTGCAGCGCTGTGTTTGGTTTCCGCCAAACTTTATTCGGACCATCGTGAGAATATAACATTATTTTTGTTTCGTCGCAGAAAATTACATCTCTCCAATACTCCATTGGCTTAGCAACATTTGCTGTAGCAAAACTCAATCTCTTTTCAATATTAATTAAAGAGAGCAACGGCTTTTTACGAGCTATTTTGGAGGAGTATTTATGGGTTTTTAGCACTTTTCGGACAGTTTCATGCGAAACTTGCGTGTTGCACTCTAATTTTAAATTTGTTGCTAGCTGTCTAGTACTTATTTGAGGATTATTGTTCACCGCTTTAAGAATTTTAGACTCCTCTCTTCTGGAAAGCTTTTTTGGCCTGCCTGTAGAATTGTTTAACTCCAGTCGGTTTTCTGTTTCAGCCCGTTTTAAAATATTGTATATTGTCCTTAGTTTAACCGAGAACATTTCTGCTAATTCTTTGGCTGATTTTCCTTTTTGGTAATTAAAATACACTAGCTGTATGACGTTGAAATTAATTCGTTTACCAGGCATACTTTTATTCACGTTCTTAACTTCAAATTCACTGCTCAAACACTTATCGTCGACTACATAGAATCATGCTGAGCAATAGCTAATGCACCGCATGTCAATGTCACTAAAATAAAGTACCGTTAGATTTCTTGTCTTCTTTTTATTCTTACTTTCGCATTTTGCAAAGAATTATTTGACACCAAGAAATGGCTATTGTTTTCATTTTTGTTGTACAAACTTTTTGTTTTATTTTTTTATCAATTATTTTTTTTTGTTTTCTAAAAAAGAATTGATAACTGAAATGAATAAAAAAAGTTTTTTATTTCAATAAATACATTTGTTGTTGTAATGTTATATTTAAATAAAAAATGTATTACTTATTTTATTTTGCCAACAATTACTTGACAGACTGTATCTATTCGCTTGAAATATCCATTCATGCATTCGTTGATGTTTTCACTTTCAATGAGTTTTTGTTGTTGTTGTTGCTGTTGCTCTTGAAGTTGATGATGGCGCTGAATTGGATTTAAGCGCGGCCCTCACATACACACAAACATCAATTTGTAAAACGATCCGGGTCGATGCAGGCAGAACGGGGCACTGGGGCAACATTCCGCGAAGGGTTTAATAGAAACACTTTATTATTATTGTTTGTTCGATGCTGCTGACACTGGCAATAGCAACAGCTATACCAGCAACAACAATATTACCACCAACAGCAAACAACAACAACAACAACAATAGCAGTAACAGTAACAACAGCTACAAATGACGACAAATGTGACATCAATTAAGGAATCAAAATCAAAATCAAAACGATGTGAAAATGAAACAAAACGAAATCGAAAACCATTGAATGGTGCTCGATGATGACGCTATTCGTTTGGTGCTCCATCGAATTGAACGTGGGTCGTAGCTGGGTTCGTCGCCGTGGATGCGGGTGGAGTTGAATTGCTGAAAGACTGCTGTTGTTTCTCTGTGTGTGTGTGTGTGTTTGTGTTTGTGTGCCCAGGGCTGTGCACGTATTCGGTGTTGCAGTGGGAACAATGATGACGATAACTGATTGGAAATAAAACTCAGCAGAATTGCTTAATTGATATCGCATCGAAATTGATTGCGACTAATTTGAGACAATCAAGTGATTTATATTCATATATTTATGTTGGTGTAAAGATTTTGTTAGAATCCGAATGAATTTTGAAAAATTCGTCTTAAAGGCAAAGTTTGTCAAATTTATATTTTTGTTGTTTTTTTTTTCTAGGTTTCTTTTAGGTTTTAGAGGTTTGTTCCGCTCAATGAACAAAGATTTTAAATATTTTTTTAAAAATGTTTATATATGGGCATCTCCTAGTGGCACGGACGCGACATTCGCACGATTTTAATTACTAGAAAAAGAAGAAAGAAACAACATGAGCCGATATGTATTTTAAGTGTTCTAACGCGATGAAAGAGTGCTACATTTTATAAAAATATTGGCGAGATTTAGTACAAATTAGTACAAAGTAATAAGCAATCATTCATTGGAACGGACGCGACAAAAAAATAGACGTTTTTTAAGCTCGTATAGAAATATGCAAAATTTAGCTAATTTTGACAACTTTTTTTTTTCTTGCTTGCAAAACTTCATTTTGCCCAAAATAAATTTTTTGATTGAATTAATGTCGAGCATTCAGAATTCCACCCGAAATTTTTTGTGTCGCAAATTTGTAACGAAACAGATGACACTATAGTATAATTTCAATTATATATTGAGTAAGACACTTTTCGAATTCAATGCATATCCTTTATTTATACGGACGGCTGGCCCAACGGATTTCGTCCCGACAAATATTTGGCGAAAATAGAATAAATCAAGTAGGTAATGGTTTCATTGAATTCTTTTTGAATTCTATTCCGTTTTATTGAATTGTAACAAAAAATAATGGAAAATACACAACATTTGTTGTTTTCTACTCTGTAGCGTGAATGAATAATATATAGCTGGCCATGTGAAAAGCATGACATTTGCAGATTTATGCCACACACTTTCAACTACTGCCCTTGTGAATTATATATGGTCATTTCACATGCAAGTTTCACTGGGAGCTGAATGCGTTTGAACTGGAACTGAATATCGGTTGAAGTCAAAAGAATTCGCGGAATTTGGCATACTTCACCCTTGAACGGCCCTTTCAAAATCCTTGCCACTACCAGATTGTTCATTCGTCCCAATTCCATCGTCGAGTTCCATTGCACAGTATCGGGGCATGAAGATTTCGTAGCAAAATTATGACAGATCCGACTTTAAGACGCAAATGATGAGATGCCATGCCAGGCAAATCCAAAGAGTTTAAAATTCTACTGGATAATTCACGACTTCGTCTTCGTTTTCTACGTGATCGATCGAATTGTATGACCACAATTCTACCGGAATTTGATTTTTAATCGTCCAATTCAAGTCATTGACAGCGAACCAATCGTAGTTACAATAATTTTGACTAATATTCAAATAAATAGTATTGATGAGTTCATCTTTTGCTGAAGTGAATTGAAAAATGGCAGGTGGAATCGAAAATAAACCACTCACAGTATGTACTGGAATTTTTCCATTTCCGATTCTGAGTAGTTCTTTTGAAAATGTCATTTTTCTACGTATCCCATTATTGCGTGAGTTTGAAGACTGACATGTTGAAATGATCATAAGAAGAAATTGCACTGCTAGCGTTTGATTCCAGTGATTGTCGTGTTTAAGCAACTGTAAATTTTGACATGCTTCTCAAAAAGTTGCACACACCATACCATCCATTGCCCGCAATGACTTAAATACAGTCGAACCGCGCACATTAACCAAAAACAACCGGAGGTAGAAGCAATCGTAGTTCTTTGAATGAATTGTATAAATTCGTCCCAATGCATCAGTTGAAAACACACCAGAATATTCATCTACTGGTTGGCCGTGCTTTCTGCGTAACCACTTCTTCGACGATGCATTCCATGTGCACTATCGAGGCATCTCCGAGTAAAGCTATGTTGTTACAAACGGATCACTGGCGCAAGTTGAAAAAACTTATTAATGTTGTTGCTGTGGTCTTTCCACTCACTGTGCTCCGTTCTTTGAGTAGAAATACACTCTTTGACCATTCCCCAAATGAACTGCCGGATGAACAAAAGTCGGATGATGTTCATGAATGACAAATGAAAATATTATCCAGAGTGCTTCCTTGCAGTTCACGTATCGGCCCATTTGAAAACTGCTGATTTCATCTTTTTTAACGCCAATTACCGCCATATCACTTCTTTTTGTAACGTATATGCGTACCTTCATACTTAATAGATCGCACTGAACTGTAATACTTAACATTGATATGTGTTTAGAATGAATTCCACAATATTGCTGAATATGCCATGATCCATTTGTTTTCAATCACGACACCCGCTCCATTCAATTGAGTGATGAATGTTCATATCCAGTATGAGTTTCGCGAATAAAACCATGTGAATAGCGTTTTGTGCACTTATTGTCAAACATACAAACCGAAATAGAATTGTGTTGTCAGCATGGTCCGTGGAGCAGATTGGTCTTTTCCACATCGTGCAACTATGGATCAATCTCAGCATCAGAAATTCCGGCGAAAACTCTGTCATCAATTTGGTTCAATCAATCTAAAGAAGAAACTGTGAGTGCGGTTAACCTCTTTTCTGCCACTCAACTGAATATATTCACTTCGAACAGTACCGTATTAAATTAGGAACTAACCCGTATCCAGTTTGATCCATTCGTTTAAAAGTAGATGTCCGGTAAAAGTAACGTCCGAATTGAACAGAAAAACGAAAAGTACGTATACAGCGCCACCTGTTGACAATTTTTCGAATTTCTTTTTTCCTAAACCTTCGCGTGACAATTACCAACAAACCCGCAAAAGAAAGTATTCAATTTGGTCCAGCCGTTTTCAAGTTTTTAGCAGCCGAACAAACCACGATTCCCGAAACCATGTTAATGCAGGCCAAAGGAAAACTATTTTCCGTAGACTTATGAAATATTAGAATTATCTCTTCCCTTTTTTTTTAACAATTTTTCCAACAGCAGTAAACTACAGTATATATGTTCATTATAAATTTTAATAAAAATACATCATAATAAGTTAAATTCAAGTTACATAGCAGTAATACTAATCAAAATAAAAAAAAAAATAAAGTTAAAAGCTGTTAGAGTGCTTTTTATTAATGTTTTCCTTCACTTTTGGTGGACCTTTTTGGTAGATGCCCATATGCTTTGCTTTAGAAGCTGAGAAGGGAAAAAATTTCAAGATATGCTTAAGAATATATGTTTATTCCAATGAAACTATATCTATTTAATATATCTATTTAAGAATTTAATTATATAAATAAATAGTTAAAAAAAATCCGCTGATGGGCAAACAAATAGCTACCCATGAAAATTATCAAAAAATTACTAAAAAGTTCAGGTAAGAGATATCGCAATACTTTTGTTACGGATGGTTAGGTAAAAGATCAACATTTTTTAGGCAACTGAATGTCTTCTTGAAATTTTGACATTTGACTAGAGTTACCAGACTATGAAAATCATAAAATTTTCCAGTAAAGGAAAATACAAAATATAGAAAAAGGATGAGAGCATAACAGAAATATTAAGTTTCATATCTTACCTTATTATCGACAACTACTTTGACTCTATCGCATTTTTAATAAGAAAGTTATTAAAAAAAGTAATAATGGTAAAGTGGGTATTTTACTGCCAAATAGCTCAAAAACTTTTGATTTTGCCCTTCGTCGCAAAAAGTAATCGGCGCAGATTCCAGTTAGCAGTTTTGTCGTAAAGTACACATTGACAATTATCTTAAAAAATTCGGAATACTCCTAATGGATAGAAAAATACTCAATGAATATCTCAGCAACGCATTGAGGTATGGAGCTGAAATTTTGATTGTGATAATTTTGGATCAATTGTAGATCGTGTTTGAAATTTCAAGAAAAATCAAAAGCTTATGAGTGGATCTGACACTAGGCTGAAATGGGTTAAAATGGAAATGCCACCTTAACGTGTTGATACCCAATAGACTGTTTTCGACGTTAAGCATCTACTTTTATTTTAAGCCAAATTTTTTGAATCTAATTCATTATCAGTACCAAATTTTTTAAGTTCTTAAAAGGTAAATTTAAACGTAAAAAGTAAATAGATTATTATTAGAATTTCTCAAAAAGCTTCGAATACCCGGAGAAGGGCAACATAAAACCCAAATATTATGTTAAAATAAAATTGAATTAATAAGAAAGTAAACTTAAGACTTTGAAATCATTTTTTTAATCAAGATTTTTAGTATAACGATTTGGTGTCCCAAATATTTAAAAAAAAATTCTTAAACAATGATATTGCTTTATGATGAGTACATTTATGATTTATTTGTAATAAAAAAATGTCAATAAATTTTCCTGACTTTTGACTTATGTTTTATGACCATAACTCACTTACAAACTTTCAGTGAAAATAAACATATGTTTTTTAAGATTAACTACAAATAGTAAATGTTAGTATATGATCTTAATATGTGTGTTTTTGATGAAAAAGAAAAATTTTTGCTTTTATGTGTCGCTCATTTCATATTGAAGTATAATAAAATTTGCACTTACCATCTCCAATTTGACTCAAATTTTTTTCTTTGATTTGTTTATTATTTAGAAACACAAATCTGGGGTTTGAGATTTTAGGAATTTTTTCGCGGACCCACTGCCATTCATATACCAAAATCTATTTTGAGACAACGTAACTCTGTCAGTTTAACTTCCAATTTTCGTAAATGGCATATCATAAGAAAGATTATTTTGTACGCTTTAAGAGAAAAATATAAAACTAGTGAAAACACAGCAATAAAAACAAAACCTATTTTCAATTTCAAAGTTTAATGCCATGCCAGCAGCAGACGCTATAAGTTTTTTTCATTATCATTATTTTTATTTTTTTTTACGTTTACGTTTTATCTTTCCAACAATATAAAATGAAAATGTGCTCTTAAAGGTTCAGAAGTTACTCCAAGTCAAACTTGGAACATTGATGAATTTTCAATACATCTTCAACTTGTGTATCGTTAAAAAGATAATGAAACGTAGAAAAAAAACTTAAAGGATCAAATTTAAAAACTTCGTATGCCAGTTTTATGTTTTTCTCTTGAAGTAGAGAAGAAAACCTTCCCAATGATAGCTTATTTAAACTGACAGAGCTACGTTGTCTTAAATTCAACCATCTTTTGATCGCGAAAATGATTGCAAAAATGTATAACTTCGGATTTGGTTTTTTATCACTAAACCAGTCTAAGAAAAAAATTTGAGCCAAATCAGAGGTAGTAAGTGCAACTTTTTTTACACTTCAATATAAAATGGGCAAAGTTTCATTTCAATAAATTTTTTACTTACTTCTTGTCATCTATGAGGGGGTCTTAACTCCGAATATTCACTAATCTATCAGCCTATTCCGTTTTATATTTCCGTTGCATAAAAATTATTAAGTTGGCCAACACGCATTCATGTATACCCGAGCATAGTTATTCAAGAATCCTGCTTTGGAATCAAGTCATAGTATGAAAAAAAAAACACTTGACTCAGGCAAAATATTTCAACACGGCTCCTGTCAATCTAACATGATCATTTTTACACGCAAAATAACTAGACTTTTCAAAGAGTAACATTGCATTTAACTATCATGTAAAGTGTTAATTATTAACATAACTGATCGTGTTGAATTTCAATAACACGATTAAGTGTTAAAAAAGCGTTATTTTTACAGGATTTTTTTTCTGGGTGTAAGCTTGACAAGGTGACATTGCAATATCGGTCATTTCAAGCCTAGTGTAAGTTTTTTCTCCATTGATGTCCAAATTGATCTCATGCTCTCCGAATCGATGTTCCTTTTTCACTTTTAAGAATATAAGTTACTAGCTATACACTCCACGCGTTGCTGTGGCTCATTTGGCTATATAATTAAGGAAGTTGAAGGAATGTATACGTTGTTAATCTTGTGTATTGCAATAATTGTGGGTATGCTATATATTTGATATTTCATAATTAGTATAAATGTATAGGTGGTCTGGTTTCCCGACTCTAGAAGACACAACATAAAAATTCACCAAGTGACTGATGACTTTGATCTGTATGTAGATCTAAGCCGCAAACTTCTAAAAGATTGACATGATCTTTGTTAATGAAATGGCACATCCGTTAGAATCATAAGTTTTCGAGTAATGAGGATATCTTCACCTTTGAATGGTCCTGTCAATATTGTTGCTTCTACGACGTGCCATAATAGTTCAACAATAGATTCTTAAACGCCGTTATTCTTAGTGGCAAGAATATCTCATTCACTAAGCCGATTTCGATTCTTATAAGTGGTTTGAATATTGGGAAGAGTTTTTTTTAGTGAATTATTCTTTTCACTAAATTGCTGATGTTCTGAGGCAACGAAATTCGTGCAAAGGTCTGATCAACCGCACCCATCCGTTTCCAATATCCAGCAATTAATTTGAGAATAACTCAGCCAATACCTCAGCTGAATACCAGGATGTCAGTTGACTTGTTCTCCTCGTTTACGAAGTTCAATCCACTTTTTTGTCATATCCCTAAGTATATCCAACATAGCACAGATCCAAACATTTAAGGTATTATCATACAATCCATCAGCGATTTAAGCTTCTGTTTAAATACACGTGCTGTGATGTTAATCATATCCACCGATAATTGTCCATGTAGTAAGATGTGTATCGTCCCAACCTGGATTGCATTAAAATTTTTTTTTTTTTTTTTAAGTGAAACTTCTTTGGTGGCGAGTGAAATTTCAAGGTCCTTTTTCGTGACGCTAGGCTAACGTTTTCAATTCATATGAAAATTAAAAAAAAATTACTGCCGCTGCCGAGAATTGAACCCCTCGGCAATTGAAATTGAAATCTATTCCTTAACGCCATGCAAGCACATGATAAATAGCCAAACAAAATGTAATTAAAACTGAACGCGTAACATACTGAAAATAACATAATTAACATTAAAATTACATTAACATTAACATTAACATTACATTATTAACATAACCGTAACATTAATTTTCATCCTACAAGTATGCACGGAAAAAAAATAGAAAAATAGCTAAAACAGGAGCAGAACGCGTTCGTGGATAAAGAGAGCGAATTAGAGCTCTTAAGAATACAGCCGCAGCTGGGTCTGCAACTAATAATGAAGGTAAGGTGATTGCAACAACGGCTGAGTTTCAAAATGCATTTTTACGAAACATCAGAGTATTTTGTTGAATCTACAAAGAACCAATCCCCAAAAACACACTGATGCATCTCAACAAAATTTTAAAGCCAACCAAGTTGATGCACTCAACAATCCATGCTCGTTGCTTTATGAGGCCCTCTATCAACATAGCAATGATTATGATCAGGAAGCAGGAGGTAATAATGAACAAGATTTGCGGAGGCTCCTTCAAAGAGTATAATGCAAATGCAATCCAGCATTCAAAAAGTATCAATGTTGAGAAGACATTCGAAAGCAACTAAAACACCAACTGAACTAAAACAAGTACCAAAAATAACTGTTATTTTACAATTTTCAAATGAAAAAAATTGTCGAAAGACTTTTTCAAATATGTATATCATTATGTTACAAATGTCCTCAGCCTCACGAATATTAAGTCGCTTTTAAATTTGAAACTGATTCTTTAAAAGTTAATTTCTTGCCTTCGAGAAAAAAGGTTAATTTAAAAGTTAATTTAATTTCGAGGAAAAATAAAGGTTACTTTTGACTTTTATTTTATAGGTCAAAAATAGCAGTTATTTTGTGACTTTAATTTTTTCGGTCAAAAATATCAAGCAATTTGTGTTTTCTTAAAGGCCGCTTGACAGATTGAACTGTTGACACCATGTGTAAAATGTCTCACCGATGAGATGAAAATAATAATATCAACATTTTTTTATCGGTAAATTAACTTGAACAAATATAAATTACCTGATATTTTTGACCGAAAAATAAACGGCAGAAAATAACTGTTATTTTTGCCCAAAAAAACTATAAGGCACAAAAAACTGTTATTTTTGTCGGAAAAAATAAAAATTAAGAGATAAAAGTTAACATGTGACACTTTAGACAAAAACCATATTCGGTACGGTCCCTGGATGCAAATGTTGAATCAACAAATTATTATTCCATTTCGTATTGATTGAATTTCCTTTCAAATACTTTCTCTCTCTATTTCACACTAAAATCTCTCTTATTTCTTACTGTTAAAGAAGTTTCACGCTCCTTTTTCGAATGCCTGTGCCATTTTGTCAGTGGAAAGACATGTCCTATTGACACATACATAGCAAGTTTCATTGTTATGGGACATTTAGATCCAAAGCTATTCAATATGAAAAATTTAAATGTATGGGTGGTGCCACGCCTCTTTACCAATACTCGCTCAATGTTGTTATTCTGGAGGACACTTCTAAATAGAATAGAAGTTTTTTTTCACAACTTTGTAGTGTAACTTTTTTGATGATTTTCGCCAAGTTTGGCGACCTGAAGTCCGTATTTTTTCTATTATTATGGCCTCCAATGCTCGAATATCTCGATCATTCACTTTTGATTTATTACTTCGCCCATGTTGCTGTGTAGCAATTGTGGAGCGATATTTACATAATTTTACACACTTAACTTTCTGATTTCTTCACAAACCGCTTTGCCACGTGCCGTAGAAGAAAATCATTAAAAGAAACTACGATTTTTGTAAAAATTGGCTTAACTTTTTATCTTCTTATATTTTCAATATTTTATCCAATCGGTGGAATGGCAACATTGATTGCGAGCTTGTTTACCAAACTTATAAGAAAAAACAATCAGGAGCACGAGCAACTTCCCTTGATTGTTAAAATGACACTTCTTAATTTTGACCATAGTTTAAATCATTTCATGCAAAGAGTAAAACCAAACAACTAACAAACGAATTAATGATCTGAAACGGTGCGAAATAAAAATAACTGTGAAGCTAAATTGCTGATGCAGCAACAGCGATAAAACAATCCTCAGAAAATCTGCAGCAGCAACACTTATACCGAACAACTCTCTCTGCACATTGGTAGAGTGTTAGACGGCAATGGGAAATGACTCACACGACAGACAAAAGATTTCTTAGTTAACATGATGTGCTCCAGAACAAACCGAAGGCACAGGCACTAATTTCATCATGATTGCAGTCAGCAGCCAGCAATCAAAAGCAGCTGAGCTGGTTGTGAATATGTTGCCACAATAAGTAGCACCACTTCTGTAGTCCAACTTAAGCAAGCACAATGCTGTAGGAGGGAGTAAAGCGAACAGGCAGATACGTTCTACACCTGTTAAAGAATTTCAGCATATCGGTTGTTATCTGAGTTCACTCAGATATAGCCAAGGAATCAGAGCGCAACACTTGCGAGTGTGTTGATGAAACCGTTTTGCTAGCGTTTGGTCCGTTTTGGCCGCATGTATAGCAAAGAATAAAGATTATCAAGTGATACTCATTCGCCCTGCCAGGCAATGAGGCAACAGCGACGACATAGTCATCATCAGCAACATCATCTCCTTCATCATCATCATTAAAAACATTCACTGCTGCAGCAAACAGTCGAAGGCTGTGCAACATTTGGGTGTCTTACGCGATGTCGTTAATCTACTGCAATGATCTTCCTACCTCTCTGCTTTTTTTGTGCAAGGACAATTCACAACTAGCAAATTGCACTTGCCCACATTGAGATTTTATTGTTGCTGTTGTTGTACTGAAATAAGACCCAACCGATCACACTTGCCACCGAAAGTGTTTTGTTGCCACTTTTTGTTTTCATACCAGAAATTATCACAACTAGCGCCCGTTCCACGTGACACTGAAGACAGCTCAGTTTATTCCAAGCCAGTTCGCATGGCTCACTTATTTATTTCAACGCTAGGTTACATTTCTTTGCTGCAAGCTGCCTTGTCTTTAACCCTCAAACAGCTGACTGTTTACTATGTCCTATTCCAGCTGACTGGTTTACATTTGTAAACCCATATATATTTCTCATTCTTAGCCTGCGGTGAACGCTAGGAGCAACATACATCCTTTCTATCGTAACGCGACAACAGCTGCAGACTTACCGAAGCTTACGGTTATCCGCAGCGTTGCCAGATTTATTACAAATAAGATTAATTGACGTAAACAGCTGAAAACAAAAAAAAACAAAAATCAAAAACCAATTTTTGCTTTCAAATCCGATACAGTTTAAAAAAAACTTTAATTTACAGTTTAAACTGTTAATATGGCAATTCTGTTTCACGAAAAAATCAAGTACTAGAAAAGTTTTGGGCACCACATGCACTTCCTATTTATCGCACATCTATGAGCCGGGATCGCTTCAAAGCAATATTGCGGACCATTTGCTTTGATGATGCAAATACGCGAGCTGTTCGTCAAGCGATAGATAAAGGTGCTTCCATTTCCGACTTGTGGATGCTGCTCAATTCATCTGTGAAAGCCAAGTTTAAGCCGCATGCTTGCATTACAATAGACGAGCAATTGTTTAGAGGCCGAGTATCTTTCAAGCAGTACATACCCTCGAAGCCATCAAAATATGGAATAGAAGTTTGGTGGGCTGCCGATGCTACCGCTCATTATCCTCTAAGAGGAGACATATACTACGTTCGCTAGCCTCGTCAACCGATGGCCACAAATATTGGCACTAATGTAGAGCAAGAACTCGTCAAAGCTTATTGGAGCTTAGGTCGAAATATCACTATGAACAATTTTTTTTCCCGGATTAGATTTGACCCATCAGTTGGTAGATTTAAAGTTGAGTGTCGACGGTACGATGCGCAAAAACAAGCGCTGCATTCCAGAAAAATTGCATTGGGCACGTGACAAAAATGTGGGCGAATCCGTGTTCACTTTTCGCCAAAACCTCACATTGGTCGCTTACTACCCAAGCCCAAAAAAATGGGCTATGTTTTGTACTCGATGCATATCACTCGATGCCATTGATGCCAAAACTGGGAAACCAGAAATAATAATAGTATAACCGCAGAAAAGCTGTGTCAAAGCTGAAACGCATGGAACCAGCAATTCTCGTCGCAGCTTCTTAATTGCACTGGCAAACGATTTGCCCACTCCGAACATCAGGCGTCGAGCGCAGATTAGCCACATCAATCGTTAACCTCATGTTCGCAATGCGGTACAGGGCATGCTGGGTACCAGGAGTCTTCCATTAGATACAACACCGACATGATTGCAACCGAATAGAAAGCACGTGTTTTGTGCAATAGAGAAAAGGCAACGCGGCACCGAAAAATGCTGCTCTCTTTGCAACAAGAAGGTGTGTGATGCGCACTGTGTCACTATTACAAAGTGCCTGGAATGCAAATACATTTTTACATCTTTCCTCTTATTTAAAATAAGTATTGTATTTCAAATAAAATTTGAATTAAAACATAAACATAAACATATTTCCATACATAATACATACGTTTACAAATGTAAACTAGTCAGCCGTTTAGCAAGTAGTCTTAAAAAAAAGGTAATATGAGTTATAAAAAAAATGTTTGTAAACTTTTTTTCTTTTTTATTCAATTTAGAAATGAATTTGTAGTTCTCTTATGAAGTTTCAAGAAATTCGAACAATTCAAACATGAAAAAAAAACGCTTCAAGTTCGGAAAGTTTACATTTGTAAACTGTCAGCTGTTTGAGGGTTAATGCTGAGGAGCTGCCTGGAGTAAGTGTCTCAACTGATAAGAATCGCTGCAGTCATTTGGCGCGGATTAGCCAAGTATTTTGCCGATATTCGCAACAGTCTTTGAGTGTAGTTGTTTTGGTGTTAATGCAGTGAAAATGTTGCACTTTCGAAAAGCCACAATTAGGATTTTCAGGTAAAGTTGAAGACTTTTTTTATCATTCATTTGGTATTTGAGAGACAACAGAAGTTATTGAGAGGCAAAAAAACAAAGTTAGTTCTTTAGGTCTTTCCCATTCGAATATTTGTTCAAACCATTTTTAATAATTTTCAGAGAAGGTATATTTTGCGTGAAGAATTTAAGAATATTGTTAAGTACAATATTTGATCGCTTTATATTTGACGCCTCAAGAAAAGTGTTTCTTTATTCTTAATGATTACAAGCTTCGTAAAACATCGACAGACAATTTCAAATATTCAAATCAACACAACAAGTTATTTTTTATAGTGTTCCTCTATCATGTAATGGAACTTTATAGCGCTTCGTTGAAGTTAGACGATGTAAGTCTTTTTACTCTGTGTAGAATCCAGGATTGGCAATGTCGTAAGGTTGTTTCGTCTTGTTGTTCATTAGTTTAACTTATTTTATCTCCAGCTTCGAAATCGGTTTATCTTTATTTATAAGCTTCCTCCGGTTGCAGCCTGAAATAACCTAGTTTACTAGTACACTAAACAAATTAAACATTGTTCAGGTGAGGTAGTCATTAGTATCTGCTTAAGTAAGTCATTACTATCTAATTGCTTTGTAAAGGCATGTTTAAATATTTTTTCCATTGAAGTAGATATTTTGGAATAGAGAAAATTGAGTGCTTAAACTTTCAAAACTTTTAGATGTTATGTTTAATTATTTTCGAGATATTGTTAGATCATTCATAGTTTCCGAGTTAGTCGACACACTTCGCCACATGAGCACTTTGTTCTGTTTCTCTCATCAAAATGGTTAAGCCTTAGAGTATGTTTTCTTAAGCTTATAATTTGAAAATTTACAGAAGTTTTATATAATTTATTTTGAACGAAAAGTAAGCAGTGTTTTTAAAGTCTTTTAATAGTGTTTGTTAATTTAATAAAGTAGATATTAAAAAATAGCATTTATTTTAGTGATTTACGTAATTGAGGACAAACAACTTTTTGAATGAACCTAATGACGTGATAGTAACGGCTTTAAGGAAAGTTATTGCATTTTATATTGCTAAATTTTTTCTTTTTACCTCATTGACCATAAGTGATTCTTTAATCACTAAATTAAGAAAATAACTAGATTTAGCACTTAATTCTGTAAGAATGGTTATAAGGTATCAAATATATGTAGATAAATTGAGAAATAACTACACACAGAGGGAAAAACTTATGGACTCAATACATAAATTTATGTACTCATCGCATAGTTTTCTGCACACAAAAATTTTACATTTTTCATGTATTGAGTACATGTTGAAATCTTTATTGACTACATAATGCTTTCAAGCGGTTATGTAGTCAATAAAGAATTTTATGTACTCAACGCATAAATATGTGTCGTGAATTCATGGATGTATGTGGTGAGTACATGCTCACTGTACTCATCGCAAACTGTTACAAATAATTTTATGTAATGAGTAAAGATCTTATGTACGTATTACATAAATTATTGACTCAGTACATACATAATTTACTCATTACATATTTGGAGTACATAATTTTATGCAATGAGTACATACATTATTTACTCATTACATATTTTAAATGCATAATTTTATGTAATGAGTACATACATAATTTACTCATTACATATTTTTAGTGCATACATTTATATAATGAGTACATACATCATTTACTCATTACATATGTTAAAAACATAATTTTATGCAATGAGTACATGCATAATGTTTTCATTATATATTTTTTGTTTTTGTATTGAATATATACACAATTCATGCCTGTGCCTAAAGCACCCTCTCAACAAATGCAATAAATAATTTTATAAAGAAATGACTAGATTTCACAAATAATTGGCAATTACTTATAGAAACCCAGCCATTTAATTCTTATCCAATCATCGCTTTTGTTCTAGAGTACAATGGATAAACTCATTCCTGCTCTGATTTTCTAGAGGCTTTAGAGGTGTTGCTTATTTGAAAATCAAGAAACGAATGACATAAAACAGTAAAATCGTGTGCCGATGTGCAATAGATACGTGTACTGAGTCCATATGTTATGTACTGAATAAATGTGTCACTTTAATCGTATAAGGGGGACGTGTACTGAGTCTATATTTTATGTATTGAGTAAAGTTTTTGTAAAAAATTACATAACACGTTGATTGAGTACACGTTGCTTGTATCTATTGAAGTCTGCTATGTATTCAACACATAACATGATGTATTGAATACATTTTTTATTCATTTTAAAAAGTGAATAAATTGATATGTAGTCAGTACACGCTCCCTTTACTCAGTAAATACTGCTCTTGTTGCGTTCTCATACAAGTTGCAGTGCATAGATTTTACATAGCTGTCTCTGTACTGACTACATAACTTTTTCCCTTAGTGCATCAAAGAAAAAAATGTTGGTGAACTACCGTACTTTTATAAACCGTGGAAGCATTAATTGTTGAACAGGTCTATAGCTTGACAAAAATAGGGTTTCCTGTCACTAAAATTCAATTAATTTTTAATGTCGTTCTTCATAAGGGGTATTCTTCTCATCTGTCACTATCTTATTGAATTCTGAATACGGAATTTTTCATTTTATTCAACCAATAGCTATTGCCGTCTTCCGCTCCCTTAAAGTTTCTTAGAAAATATCTCTACAAGATCTGCTTATCAATTATATTGCAGATCATTTAAAATGAGAAGAAGTTGTGCCTTCTGCAATTGCTTGAGCACCGCATTCAGTCTAGTTTAAATCCCGATATTATCAAAAACTACACCAAAATAAAAAACCACACACACCAATGAAGTAATTTTTAATGGTTTAATCAATGAATTATTTGTTTTGAAAGGAGATTATGTTTTAGTAAATATGAATAAGAAAAGTTTCTAGGAAAAGTCGCCAACATTTTGGTTACTCCTCGGCGCTATGAGGTCAAAACCATGGTACTGACACCAAAATAGATGTGCTTTAAAAACTAAGACCTCCAGAACAAATCAAGAATCGTGGCGTTCTCCAAAAATTACCTTCACTAAAAGGTTTTATTTTTATTCTATTAAATATTTTTTCAATCCCATGTAATCCAGTAAATTACATTACCATTCAAACCTTATTTTATGTTTCGTTACTAAAATGAATTTTGAAAAAATTAAAGAATGCATCAAATGTCATCATATTACATAAAAAACTAAAATAGAAACCCTTGAACTTATGGTTTGGATTTTTAACGGAATTAGAGACTTAAATTTATGGAATAAAGTTCAATCAATAAATTTTATCACGGAATTAGAGACATTTGGGTAAATTTGAAAATGATTCAAATTTTCTCTTAAAAAACAACTTTTCTCCCTACTAACTATTTTGTTATTAAAAAAATATACATGTCCAAATGCTCTTAAAAAGATCTTATGTCAAGGTGTCTTTTAACCTCTCTAAAATAATTCATCAAGCAAAAAGATTCCTTAACCTTACGGAATTCCGTACATTTACCTTATTAATCAGATTTTTAACTATTAGTTAACATAAGAGCACATTTGAAAAGGTTTCGTAAAAACTTGAGAGCTCAAGAGATACTATAAGTGTGACCGCTAGCAAAAAATTTGATTTCAGAGATTTTTTTTAAAGAAAACTAAATAAATTATCGAATTATGTTATCAAAATTTACCTAGCATGGTTAGAGTTTCCCCGGCCTGGTCAATTCTTCGAAGGCATAGTCATTCTCTTCGTTGTTGATCCTCGACTTTCGCTGCAAACATCAAACGACAGCTTACACTTCTTCCCACCATCTTCGACCACATTGTCGCTTAGTTTCTCATTGAAGTCCGTTTTTTTTCTATTATTATGGTTTCGAATGATCGTATATCTCGATAATTTACTTTTGATTTATTTCCTCGCCCAATGCTGCTGTGGCTCAATTGAGGCGATATTCACATAATTTTTGATGATGTATTGGACAGTTGACTTTTCTAATCCTAGGGGCTATGCAATATCGAAATAACTTTTGTGTAAAAGAAAGTTTTTAACAATAAACTTTCTAATTTCTTCACAAACCGCTTTGTTACGTTCCAGAGTAGAACATCATTTAAAAAACTACTGGTATAAAATCAAAGAGTGAACGAAATTTCCTCAAAACATTCCCAATACATTCTCAAAACATTATCAATTGGTTTACAGAATCAACAAAAAATAATTTGTCCCTTTATCCTTGTGCACACTCGCATTCTTTCTATCGTACGAATTGAATTTTGTCAGTTTTTGGATTGCGTTTATGACTGTGTTGGTTTTTTGTGCTTTTAACGTTGTTGTTTTTGTAATTTTTTTAACTTTTGCTATTTATTTTAAAAAAATACATTTCAAGCTTTAAGGATACTACAACTTTTGTATCAGAAATATTGTTTTCTTATTATTAATAAAAGCTGAAAGTGTTAATATTATAAAATTTGCAGCCGTACGAACTGATTGTTGTCGGGGTATTAGAGTATAAGTTTTATCGTACTTAGCCCGCAGAAGCTTTGAACTTCGAAGTTATAGTTTCCTGCTCTAACATGGGAGCCTAGATGCCCTGCTTCACTATTTGCAGACAGCGTTTACTTTGTTTTGCCCTTGTTTACCGTCAAACCCAATTTGCCTGATTCCTTTTCGATAGCGAAGAAAGCAGTAGTTACATATCTCTATCGATATCAAATATCGATATCATCAGCGTACGCAAGGATGTAGAATAAGGTACAATTGCGATGTTCACCTGCTTTTTGTAGGATCTCCTCCATGATGAAATTGAAGAGATTGCATGATAACGGGTCGTCTTGTCTGAAACCTCGTTCATCATTAAAGGTTTCAGAGAGGTAATTTTATTCCCTGACGGAAATGCATGTATTGCTCAACGTCATCATGCAGAGTCTTCATCAACTTTGGTAGGTATACCGAACTCAGACATTGTCCCAAATCGCGCTTTGGAACGCAGCTTTTTATACCATAAAGAGATGGTCGATTTCATTTTCGTGGGTTTTCTCCAAGGTTTGGCGTGGTGTAAGAATCTGGTCTATGGTGGACTTGCCAGGATGAAAGCCACACTGATAAGGTGCAATAAGTTTTTTGGTATGCGGCTTCAATTTTTCACACAATACGCTCGAAAGAACCTCAATGAAAGTACGCAATGGAAATATAACTAATACTTCGGTAGTTGGTGCAGATTATCGGGTCTACTTTTGTTAGTATAGGACAAAGCACACTCCAATCATTGGGCATGCTTTCCGCTAGCCATATTTACTGATGAGTTGATGCATGCAACTTATCAATTAACCGCCACCGGAGTTTAATTAGCCATGCCGACAGCAACTGCTGCTTTATTATTTTTAAGTCGCTTGATAACAACTTTAATTTCGTCATGGCTAGGTGATGGATTTTCCCACTCCGTCATTGTCGATTGGTGCTGTCGGATTGCATTCTCCAAGGGCAGAATTGTTGTGATCACCGTCTTCAAGCAGATTAGAAAAATGCTGCCTCCATAAGTGTGTGTCCCGGGCTTGAAAACTTGGGTTAGACAATTAATTAAAACAAAAAAAAAACAAATTGGCCATTTCAGCCCTTGAAAGAACTTTGACCGAGCTTCTTATGAAGTTTTTAAATGTTTGCACACAATTGACCGAGAACTTGACCTACATGTTTTATGCCGTCTCCGAGCGGCTTACTATCATGCGGCGTGTTTAGATGCCATCGCGTCGTAAGACTCTCAATCGTACCATTGGTTGCGAGGTAGTGGGCACCTCAAACCAATGACTTCCGAAGCAGCATTGCGCATGCAGTGTGATATATAGGCTCAAACTCCACCAGCGTCATCGAGAAAAGAGTTAGGTTGGTTGAGATTAGTCGAGAGTTGAGCGGAGTAGGCCTCAGCAGTCCGCTCTGAATACAGCTTAGTGACATCTAGCTTTCGTTCACATGCGGATTTTAGCTGTTACAAGATAATGGTCGTAGTCAATATTTACCCCACGAAATGTATGCACATCCAGTATGCTTGAAGCGTGCCTTCCGTCAATCACATCATGATTAATTTGGTTTTGTGGTTTTTTATCCGGGTACAGGTGGCCTTGTAGATATCGACGTGTTTGAATCTCCATGTTTCACACCGTGGCGAAGTTGATCAGCTTTAAACCGTTGTTCAAAATGGTTTCGCGGAGACTGAACTGACCAACAGTGGAGCCAAAGATGCCTTCTTTTCCGACCTTAAGTTTAAGAATTTTGCCTTGATGCGGATTGTTGCCAACGTTTCGTTCACAGGAGTGAACCAAGAAACAAGGTGGCGTAGTTTCCGGCTTACGACGAACCCGGATCCAAATTCGTAATAAATATTGCGTCTGCTCTCTTGGAGCAGCGTTGTTCTTTCCATCGCATCTCTAAGATGAAATTGATGCCAGCATTTATAATCTAAGACTAATTAATATAAAAAAAAATATGTAAATAAATTCTGAATTCATTGGTCGATTGCATGTTAGAGGCTCACAAAACACCACACTTTCCCAATTCCAGCATACTGAAGAGCCTTTCCTTCTGTTCTTGACGTTAGTCATTTCAGGTGAATCATCAACCCACTTCCCATCACCAGTTATCATTAGTTTCAAAAAAGGACTTCTTTGAGTTCATAGGGAACTCACATATCGAGCGTGCTTTCGTATTCCAGCTTTTTTAGGTAAACGTAAACATTTTCGGACTGATTTGTAATGTTTCTCTAAAACTTCGTGTAGTGAAATGAAGATTTTACTTTATCAATGAATTTATTATGTCGTTATCCTCAGAGGGCCTTCCTGAATGGCATTTCTGAACAAATTTTGAAGCTGACGTTCTTGCAGAGAAAGACACCGCCTACAAAGCCACCCTGCAGTCGGTTGTAACGCGTACTGTTATGAAGCGATACCGAGAGAAGAGGAGGGAAGAGAGACTCATTTTCTGGCGAAAAAACGAGAGGATGAGTGCGAGAAAATTGAGATGCATGGCGACAGGAATCAGACTCGAAAAAATAAGACGCCTGGCATATGGTTTTAAGACCGGAGCCTCCTGCAAGGATGAGAATGGGAATCTAGTGACAGATATCCAGAGTAAACTGATGTTATGGAGGGAGCACTTCTCTAGTCTTCTAAATGGCGACGCTAACAACAATCTCGCCAGTGGAGATGATATCCCGGAAACCCCAATTATGGATGACAGCGTTGAAGTTCCGCTGCCCGACTATAACGAGGTCTTAACAACTATAGCTCGGCTTAAAAACAACAAAGCCGCAGGATCCGATATCCTACCGGCTGAGCTGTTTAAGACCGGTGGCGAAGCTCTGTTTAAATGCATTCAAAGACTTCTATGCAGAATATGGTCGGAAGAATGCATTCCAGAGGATTGGAACTGCAGTGTGCTCTACCCAATCCACAAGAAAGGCGATCCCACCATTTGCGCCAACTACCGTGGGATTAGCTTTCTTAATATCGCATATAAGGTCCTGTCGAGCGTATTGTGTGAAAGACTAAAGCCCATCGTCAACCAACTGATTGGACCTTATCAGTGTGGCTTTAGACCTGGAAAGTCCACCATCGACTAGATCTTCACGCTCCGACAAATCTTGGAAAAGACCCTCGAAAAACAAATCGACACCCACCATCTTTTTGTCGATTTCAAAGCCGCCTTCGACAGTCCAATAAGGAGTCACCTATATGCCATCATGTCTGAATTTGGTATTCCTGCGAAGCTCATACGTCTTTGTAGGATGACACTGAACAACACCAGCAGTGCAGTGAAAATCGGGAAGAACCTCTCCCTTCCGTTCGATACCAAGCGAGGTTTCAGACAAGGTGATTCCTTATCGTGCGACTTCTTTAATATAGTAATGGAGAAGATCATTCAAGCTGCTGACCTGAGACGCAGCGGCACAATTTTCTATGAGAGTGTTATACTGCTGGCGTATGCAGATGATATTGACATCATTGGTCAAAATACGCGCGAAGTCAGTGCAGCATTCTCCAGGCTAGAAAAAGAGTCGAGTCGAATGGGTCTTGCAGTGAACGCAGATAAAACGAAGTATCTTGTGTCAACAAACAAACAGTCCCAGCGTCTTGGAAACCACGTCACTGTTGACAACACCTCCTTTGAGGTAGTGAAGGACTTTGTTTACCTGGGATCCAGCATTAACTCCTCCAACGATATCAGTATGGAGATTAAACGAAGGATAACTCTTGCCAACAGGTGTTACTTTGGGCTCAGTAGGCAATTGAGAAGCAGAGCTCTCTCTCGACGAACAAAACTGACGCTCTATAAGTCAATAATCATGCCCGTCTTTCTATACGCATCACAAACCTGGACGTTGAGCAGCTCTGATGAAAGGACTTTGGGAGCGTTCGAGAGAAAAATCCTTCGCTAGATCTATGGTCCAATCTGCGTCAATGGCGAGTACCGAATACGATGGAACCATGAGCTGTATGAGCTATATGCCGACATCGATATAGTCAAGCGTATTAAAATTGAGCGGCTTCGCTGGCTAGGTCATGTCGAGAGAATGAACGAGGAAGCTCCAGCGAAAAAGATATTGGATTCGGTACCCAGCGGTGGCCAACGCAGACGAGGAAGACCGCATCTCCGTTGGAAAGACCAGGCATTGGATAACCTGACAACGCTTGGAGTTTCCAACTGGCGCCAGCAAGCGCACGACAAAAGAGGCTGGCGAAAATTCTTTGACCAGGCCAAAACCGACCAACGGTTGTAAGCGCCATCTAAGTTCCGCACTTTTTCACAAACTTGACGTGAATTTTGCCCTGTACGATATTAAACAGTCAAATACGCAAAATATTAACAAGTAAGGATGTAAAATTAACATGTCAATTCGTCGTAATGAATTAATTTCATTAAGAATACAACAATTCTTTAAATAGTCATTATAACTGAAATAGTTATTGTGTATTTCAGTGAGTACAAATTGATTGATTATAATCAAACAATAATATTTTTTTTTTCAATTAAATAAGTGGCAACCCGCTATCACCATCCCAATATCATTAAAATATTATCTAATGGAGTCGAGAAGCAAATAAAAATCACTTCATAAAAAAAGTTTCAACTATTCAATTAACATTATTTTGAATCACCCAAACGGATCAACTGTTAAAGTTTGCCAACAACTCATGAACTCTGATTTATTTACAATCCACCACTACTCATTCGGACGATTAACCGCACTTAAGTTTATGAGGATCCTCAACTTAAGCACACGTTAGTGGCTAAGGAAACTTTATTTCCTTCAATGGCAAAGTTTGTTTGCAAACTAAACCAAAAACCGATAAATCGTACGCACAGCCACGATGCAGCAAAGCATCTTCTGTACCGTCTTGTTGAGTTCTACCAAAAGCCAATGCATAGTCCCACGGCATAAGGCAGTCAAGAGTGAGAAAATAAAAAATCACCATCATCATCAGCTGCATCATCATCATCATCGTCAAATTTTTATGCGCCTCTTGAGGAAGGTAATTCGGGCAAAACTCCTCCGCTGCATGCCAAAGATGAAACAACAGATGTCGTCTCTTCTGGTTGCCCAAATGAAGCAACTGTTGCTGCTACTTGAAGCTGTTGTTGTTGTACTGTGACTTTGGCACAATTTATGTAAATTCCTCAGATGACGCACACACCCCCGTCTCCATGACTATCTGTCTGGCTGTGTGTCTGTGGCTGCAGTTGTGGGTGGATTTTTGCTTGCTTAGCTATACTTAACTTGGCTAAAATAGAGTCATCGTTTGTGTCGATGTTGTTGCAATCACTGTCTGCGGAGTGAGGACACAATTTGTCATCGCAGTAAATGAATATTTCAGTTGGCATGCAGCTTGCAGTCTCTACGTAAACTCGTTAAGATGGATTATTTTTTATTTTGTGTGTCTTATGTTGTGGGCGTTTAGCTTAACATAACCATGTATTTAACCTAGACCAGCCATGCAATAATGCTTTCAGGAGTCGTATTAATGCTGTTAATATTTGCGCATATGTATAGATTGTGATAAAAATATTTATGCATAAAGAGTTTA
Organism: Tetanocera ferruginea; assembly: GCA_958299015.1. Lineage (NCBI taxonomy): Eukaryota > Metazoa > Arthropoda > Insecta > Diptera > Sciomyzidae > Tetanocera > Tetanocera ferruginea. Next base: position 66,843,116 of record OY282644.1, read on the forward strand.
GCACTCAAAGAAAATTGTTGATCAAAAATCTATTTTATTCTTTACAATTTTTTTTTTAAAATGCTCTAAGGATTTAAAAATATTTTCCTCACTACAACTTTATAATTTTAGTTGGGTTTTTATTTGTAAACCTGACATTATTTTCTGACAATAAACGATGACAGCACAAGATATCACCTGGAACTAGTTCATCAAAACCATTGAATACTGATTAAAATCTACTCGATTGGTGGAAGTTCATTTTAATTATGCGTTCCATTATTTTTATTCTGTGTATTACGCATTGTCATGCAGTTCCATTTAAGTGACAGTTCCGTTTTGCATTGTGGGGGTGTAATAATTTGTTATACTATAATTTAACGTGGATTAAGAGGCAACGTTGTTATTAATTTGCATTATTTTACGGCTAATTTAGTTAGACTAATAAATTATTGCTGTAAGATGTAAATTAGGAATAGAGAAATTTAACGTTTTCACCCACTAGATAAATGAAAGAATATTTTTATAAAAAATTAATATGTCATAAACAGTGGAAATTGTTTGAACTATTATTTTGTAGTTCAGTTGGATACTCAGAGACATTGAAGGTCGATTAAAAAAAAATTCGAGCTAACATAAACAAACGCCGCGATACCAGTCTTCTAATTTAGCCTCTTTTTTCACCCCTCACTCTCAGAATCGACCAAACTTTTGCTAACCAGAATTTGTACTATAGTGAAATAAGAGTTAGTTGAAATGCAATGCAATCACCATTCTAACGTGCTTTATAGGTCGCAATAGAAGCAGAAAAGCTTAACCTGCTGAGGTTTTAAACCTTTTAATTGGGTCTTACTACGCGTTTTAATTCGCTATATTGCTCTATAGGTACTCGGCTAAAGCAGTTCCACTTCAAACAAGTAAAGAAAGTCTTAAGTCGGTCTAGCCCGACCATTTTTTGCGCACACCTCAGTTTTGATATAAAATACTCCCATACGAAGTTTCATATCCCAAGGTCAAATATGAACCTTTTAATAGTGTTTTTAATATTGTGGGTTGTATGGAAGGTGAGGTGTTCATGGGTGGATGACGTCCATTTTGTGTACACATCTTAGTTTTCGTAGAATAATTTTTCATAACAAGTTTTAACTTTGTAGCTCATATATAAACCTCTTCATAGAGTTTTTATCATAGTGGGTTATATTGGATCTGGTCGAGTTGTTGGGCCGGTGGCGCCCATTTTTATTTTCACACCTGAGTTTTGATATAAATTATTCCCATACCAAGTTTTATGTTTCTTGGTCAAATAAATATCAGTTTTTTAATAGCGTTTTTTAATATTTTGGTTTGTATGGGAGGTAGGTGTGTTAATGGGCGAATCACACCATTTACTGTGTGTTGATATAGCGCTCCGCCAGACATACAGCATTCTTTACTTATTTCTCTTTGATTTCACTTTCTCTCTTATCTATCTCCCTATTTTCCGAAGGGAGGTAGGCGTGTCCGTAGGCGGATTCCAAAAATATTCATTGCATTGCAATACCTACCAAAAACATCGTATGTATTATTTGTGAGTTTTATTTAAGTAATATTAATAAGAAAAAAAATTCATATGAGGCTTGTGAGAAAATTATGATATTACTAGTTCTTTCCCGTCAACAATGACGGGCCCGGTTTCAGTACAGAAAAAACATAAAGTATTGATTTTCTTTAAGCTGAATTAGAAATCAGCGATGGTCACAGAAATCAGCGATGGTCTCATATTCGATTTTAAATTGTGCAAAGAACAATTTTGAGTTCCAAATATTTATAAAATACCTTGAAGTAAAAACGGAATTTCTTTTAAAACAGAAAATTTCAAAATGAAAAAATTATAAAAAAGTTTTTGAAGTTTTAATAAATCACAAACGAAAAATGCCTGAAAATATGCTATGAAATCTTTCAAAAAATCAAGCGTTTCGCACTCACATTTTACGGAATTATGTTATAGTAATAATAATAATAATTGTAACCTCACCCGTACTACGTGTGTGATTATTTACATTATGGCGACGGTTTTTACGCCCTTAAGTAGGCGTGACAGATATATAAAAGTGCATACATTATCCTGCTGTATCACCATCTAAGTTGATTTAACCATGTCCGTCCCTGTTTTTGTAAGTCCCCCTGACTGTTGACATGATTACAGCCGTTTTTATTAAGTTATCGTAATGAAATTCGATATTTAAGCTTATATCGTAAAAATAAAGAACAAGTTCGAAAATAATTCAAATAGGATGAAAACCACGTTAAGATTATGTTCGAAAATAATCCAAATATGTTGAAATTCACGTATACCTCCCATACAAATTGATGTTCTCAAAATGGAAAATTTCTTAAAAATCTATTAAAAAATCAATCCAATGACTTGAGAATTATGCCATCAGCTTTAATTTGAACTATTAACACTTTGTTAAAAATTCAGTAAAATCGAATGAAACCTTTCCATACTTCCCATACAAAGTGTATTTAAATAATGGCGCATGATCGCGAACGCGACATACTTTGATAATCAATATCAATTATTTCAATTCAAAATTATATCAATTATTACTACAGTATTATCTTTACCTGTAGGTACTTTTTTTTATAGTGAGGCGACCAAATTTGATTTAAAATACAATTTTCAGAGACTTGATTAGGACGATCACGAAGTTCTGATATGATGATTAAGGTACAAGAAAGAGACATTCGAATAGTAATAAAAGCAATATAAAAAAATTTACCGTTATTCGAGCTTTGTTTGGTATCTTTTTATTTTTCATTGTTTATTTGTAGTTTATAGATGGATTTTATAAGAAGAGTGCAAACATAACGTTAATAAATAAACGAAAAATACTAAAGAGAAAAAGCCCTTAAAAAAGCAGCTAAAAACGAAATATTTCTAAACTTTCTAATTTTCTCAGAATAAAAACTGAAATAAGTTGTAAATGCAGTAAATTCTTAAAATTCAAACATTTTTTTATATTATAACAAAAGAATTATTTGTATTTGTAACATTTTTTTTTTCGGTCCCGGTGGACCGTTCTGTGGAAATGCCCATATACTTTTCTTTAACGGACTCGCTTCGTTCTATGCGTTACAAACGTTGAAGCTCCCAAATGTGTGAGTCGGACAAATCTTCATGAGAAATTATTGTTGGCTTGATGAAAAGTTCTAAAATCAGCTGGAGTGAAATATTTCTGTACCGTTCTATAAGCTTAGGTAATTGCATCTTTTTTCGACAAATCTAATATCTAATATCAAATGGACCTATATATGATTATCACAGGAAGGATCTCATGAAATCGCCTTAGAATTTCAAAAGCTTCTGATAGCGAAATTTTAATTTTATTAACGAGCGTTCCTCATATATGAATATCATTTGTAATGTATGATTCTCTTGGTTCTAGTTGAGATATCGATGTTCGAGTAAATTTTTTTGACATTACCTAAACTAAGACTGTAAAACGGAGCCTATACAGCGTTTACGCTTACCAGCTAGGTGAAAAAGTAATTTGTAACGCAATCCATTTAAAGATAAAATTTAAATTAAATTTTCATAAAATTTCAATATGATTTCCTTGTAAATAGTTTATGTATACTTTGTATAAGAAATCAGCAATAGCTACCACCGTCACCAACATATCCTTGCTCGCTGCCTTTCTGACTCCGCTGCAACAACTTGCGTTGCCATTTGACACATTCTAGATTTATTGCAGCTCTACGCGAAGCAGCATTTCTAACGTTCTTTCCTCAATTTGTGTGCATTTCAAAAGATTTAGCTAAACGAAACAAAAGAGAAATAAAACATAACATATAAATCCGATTTTAACTTGATGCACACAGCCAGTGGCGTAGCTAGGGTTGGTGGCACCCGGGGCGGAAACTAAATTGTGCACCCCTTAGAAGGTTTTAGTAAACCTCAAAAGAGTAATGTTTTAAAAATACCACGAAATTAATATAAGTTTTTTAAATAATAGCTTACTGTTATCATTCCTTTGTTAAAGTGCAAATAAATTTATAAATATTTTAATTATTTTTATAGCTTATACAATTCGGTTACAATAGACAAAACTTTAAAATAATCTCATCGATATTAATATATTTGATATCATTTGAAAGATATGTAATTTCGTATCTTACGCAAAACTTAAAAAATTTCATTAAATTTCAAATTTGAAGTATATATTAATTTTTTTAAAGCAGGATTTTCCGCAATCAAGGAATTTTTCACAAATGTTTTGTTAACGCAAAATTTTGATTTGCAACAGTGAGTAAATCCCCAAAGATCTATTTTGAATAAAATTTTTCACTATTTTTGTCTTAATTTTACAATAATTGTCGATGAATCCGACTACATGTTTTTGAATCAACCTCTACAAAAATTACATATTTTAGAAAAGATTTGGAAAAAAGCTTATAAGGGCTTATAAGTTATGCGAGGACAATTTACTGTCAGTAAACCACACAATATCAGTTTTAAATAATTGGAGAACTGGGTGAAGTTTTAAATAATTGGACTCTATGAAGTTATAAAAACTTAAGCTAGTTTTTTTTAGAAAATTTTTAAAATTTTTCGAAAAATTGTGCATAATTGAAGAAAAAACAGGACCAGGCACCGTTGGCAAATTTTCCCTCGTTAACCCTGAATAGCTATAAAGTTAAATATTTTTTCGAAATCAATCCATGTCTTCTATATAAAAGTTAAGTGAAAATTAAAATAAAGCATTACAATTCATTCTTTACATTACAATTGCATTACAATTTCCTAACTTTTATCAACTTCTTTATAGTATTCTATATTCATCTTTATATTCGACTTTGATAGACAAAACTGAGGTCTGTAAGATTTGACTGCCCTATCCTCGACTATTAGTACCATTATATTACAGTGATACCAAATTATTATCAGAAATTTGTTTCATACTCATTATGTACATAATTCCCAAAGCAAACTAGCCATGGCTGGACAAGGTCATGAGTCATGAATGGCCAAAAAAAAGCTGACAATTATAAGAAATCTGTCGATGCTTCACATTCGGTGACCGAGAATAAAATTTAATTTAAATAATTAGAATAATTTTTAAGGATCTGTGCATCTTCTGTTAAAAACTGTATTTTTACAGTTTTTGTTGGTAGATTTAATCATAATAATGATTACTTTAGTAAAGTTAAGGCGTCAGAAAACCATCTTAGAGCTTTTAATAGACATTTTCTAAATAAAATAAAAAAAAACGTCAGAACGCCTTAAAATTATTATAAAACGCCATTTTTTTAATATAAATAAAAAATTTAATGCATTTAAATCATAATTTTATTTTTTTAGAAATTAGTTGAGTATTGATTTTTAAATTGTTTCATGTAACAGGATACCCAAAAACATATTACTATTAAAAATTATATTCTAGCAGATTAAGAGCTGTAAATAAGGTTTGTTTTATGATGTATTATCTCAGAACTTAGCAATCACAAAATCATAAAGCATATTTTTATTCTTGAAATTAATAACATGAGCACGTTTTTCTGAAAAGTTCTGGAGAAATGTATTGCTTATAAAATAACTGACGCCTCCATTTATCATACTCTGAAAATCATGCAGATTTGCGAAAAATATTGGTAATAGAAATGTATACTATACGAGTAAGTTTGGACACTTCTTAACCTGAATATAAGAAGCAAAAAAACGATTTTTTATAAAATTTTATGGAATATAAAAAGAATATAACATTATTATATAACATTTTTCTTTTTGTACTCTATCTTACTGTCATTAAAATTTGAATTGCATTTGTTTGGCAATTGCACCCCTAACCAATGACAAATTAAATTCCAAATTGACTTAGGTTTTAGTATGAGCGTTTGTTTATACTGAAACAAATTTAATATTAAGTTGAAATTTTAATAAATACGAAGAACAAAATATTTGCATTCACTTTTGCACCCTCTTTATATTCAAAACATAAAACCGCAGTCATTAAAGTGTTCTAATTATTAAAAAAAATCAAAAATTGTGTGGTGAAAAGTTCTTTTATCAAATTTTGCACCCCATTTTAGCGTGTACCCGGGGCGGACCGCCCCCCCCCCGCCCCCCCTTGCTACGCTACTGCACACAGCAAGCGTGAGTATCTAAGATATCACAACTAATGGATTCTTAATTTAGCTACTTGAATACCAGCTATAGCTGCTTTTGATTCTGGCAGACTACAATGCGTCGCTGGCTTTATGTATTCCAAAGTGGTGGTGGTGGCGGCAATGACGAAGACTTCTTCCTTGGCCAATCGCCATCAGTTAATGGCGTGGATTCGACAATCATTTTAAGCGTTGATGAAATTGAAATAAGTGCAAAATGATTTTAGGTGAAATTAAATAAAAGAAATAAGATCCAGTGATTTGAATCAACGAATTCTTTCGATGCTGATGTTGATGGTGCGTCTCCCTCAATAGATGCTTCTAAGAGGCAAAATCAAATGAAGAACTCGTTGCAAATGCCAAAATTAATTGGAAACTGTATTTTAGCTGCACCAAAATATCTGCTATTCAAATAAGTCTTTAGTTAATGTATGTATCTAATGGTAAAAGTTCAATTACCCATCAGGAAAATACTTATAGCCAGCACCTTGAAGTGTACTCAGCTAAAGAAATAAATTGCATTTTATACTGTACCAGTTGGTCTTCTTCATTTCCAAATACATTCTGAAGTCGCATTCAGGCACCATATAAACCATGGTGAACGCCCGGCCTAAAGTGATTTTTCACGAATGTTTTTTATCTTTCAAGGCATTGATCTGACATACGCATCATTGTAGGGTTGCGTGGCAGCTCATAAAGCAACAACATTAATGACAACAACAGCAATAACAACAATTGAGTCATGCCATTGTCCGTACAAATTGATTATTATACCAATTAAAATGCAATAAAGGCGGTCTATTCCTGTGTTTGCGCGAGTAAGGTGATGGGGCGGTAAGTAATGCATGTAAGTGCGATAATAATTCATTCGCGCATGTGCAGCACACAAAATGCTTTCTTTATACTGCACTCTCGTATTCTCACACGAACGCAACTAATAAATGCATAAAATATAAGTTTGCTGTAGAGAGGAACACCGTAAGTACAGTCGGTAATTGAAGGCAGTGAGAGAATATGTGAATTTTAGCCGTGGCTGAAAGCTTAAGCGTGCTCAGACCACTTTTGCCAGATTGAGGTAAATTTCCCTAAATGAGATAATTTTCGACTAATTTTTTGGGCAGAGATAAACAAGGTAATTTTTGACTAAAAGTGGAAAATTTTGCAATATAATTATTTTTAAATTTCCAAATATTTTTAATATTTTATCAGTGTTATTACCTCTCTGATCGTACTCATCTGCAGTCATTTATTATTGAGAATTCTCTTTTTACAAAAAAACAACAAATGTAGGATTATTTTAATTTTTGATTTGCTGCAAATTTTAACTTAAAAACTACAAAATTTGTTGAAACACATCAAGAAATAAGAAGTAATCAAATGTTTTGAAATTGCATTGAATATTGCTTAAAAGAATATTGGTTAAAGAAAGACATGACCAGTTCCTGCAAAAAAAAGTTAATGGAAAAGTAGATAAAAGTAGTCCCTTACATATCGTGAATTGGAAAAATTGTTTGTAATAGGAAGAAACAATTGTTCAAGGCTAGCAAAGAAATGTTTTAACGTGGAAGTAGTGAAGTGAGTTATAAATCATTTAAAAAATATCATAATCATAAATCATAAATCATTTAAAATTTTGTAATTTTTTTAGAAAAAGGTACATTTTGCTCAAAAAGTGTTTGTTTTTCCCAAATAGTGGTACATTTCAGTTCAGCTCTATGGCAACACTGGCTCAGACTTGTCTATACCAATTATACCAACCGCCATATCCCTGATTAATTTTGTTCCTTTAACTAACTTTTACTTTGTTTAGTTTCTTTATAACGGAGTCCACAATTCATTCAACTGGCTTCTTTTATAATTCTGAAATGAGTCATTCACTTAAACAACACACACCTGCTATAGGGTATCGCAACACCTTCAAATACTAAATGCAGTTTTATTGCTCGAGCATATTTATTGACTTTCGTTTCTTTTATGAGGAACATCAAGAATTCAAAATAAAAACCTGATGGTGGCACTCTTATGATCTAAGGTCAGGAGTAATGATATGGTCATACCTGAATCAGGCTCTCAGTTATAGTATACTGATGGGTCCAAACTAGAAAACTACAGGATTTTGGCCCTAGATTCCAAAAAGCTCTTGCAGTGGGTTATACTCCAACCATATTGCAAGCGGAAATATATGCTTTTGAAGTATATGTTTGGGAATGTCTCCGTAGGAAAGCTATGGAGTCACATATGTATATATATATTTTCAGACAGTCAAGCGTAGGAGCTTGATTGAAAACTAGTCTTTGTTTGTGTTAAATCACTGATTTTGTTGGGACGAAACAATAATACAGAATTTTGGCGAGTACCAGGGCAGAAAGGGTTTGATGGCAATGTAAAGGCAGACTACCTTGCCAAAAGAAGGACATCACGGTCCATCATTGGCCCGAAATCATTTTGTAGTCTGTCAAAATGCTGCCCTGTGAAAACAACAAGCTTAATATTCACAGTTATACGTATACTTTCCAAGGATTGATTTCATTTTATTTTATATAAAATAGCTGTCTATTAGGTCTGCTTAGATGGAAATCGAACTCGTTGATCTAGGAAAAACGAAGCTTCCCGGATAAAAGTTATGCACAGTCGTAGTCTGTGCGATAAAAACGGAGAAGAAAGATAGACACAGACCTTGGACTTGCTTGAGTTTGTACTGAGGTTTATCAACCGACAACTTCCTTACAGCTGTTTAAAAGTTTGGATCAAAATCAACCTATTGATTTTAACTACCAGATTAGGTAAAGTTTTCTAAAGCCAAACGAATGAATCTCCGATGTAAGACTTCAAATCACTTCGAATGGGAGTTACAGATTGGTGATCAAACCTATATTTCCTATAAATCGTATATTAAACTGGATCAAATTTGTATGGAAAATGCTAAAGTATTTGGGATTCTGCGTGGCCCCCGGAATTATAGACAATATGTGCGAGTGAAATACTTTGAGATATTAAAATTTCAAAAATTATCGAAACCGGCCGGTTTTGCTCAAAAACCGGTTTTTGGTGATTTTTTATATATTTCTTATAAAAAAATATGGGCATTTCCAAACGTTAAATCGTTCCGCGTTAAGTATGTTTTGTACGAAAAAATTAAAAAAGAATGTAGAAGTCTAAGTTTTAAAATATTTGCGTAGTAATTAAGTAGCACTATATTAAGTAAAAAAATTATAATAATCGACTCTAAGAATAAAAAGATATAAGCAAAAATATGCACTGGCGTGACGTTACAAACCAGAAATGGTTTTCGACTTAGATTAGATAATTTTTCAAAACTCTGCGAATTGGGCAAGACTTTTTGTGCAAAACTTTATTTGGAAGAATTTAAAATAGTATAAGTTTATTTGTGGTGACCGTGGCATGCAGGTTAAGTGTGTGGCTTAGCATGTTCGGAGCCCGGGTTCGATCCCCAGCCGCGGCGAAAAAAGTTTTTTCAATAAAAAATTTTTCTGATCGGTCACCACCTCTCTGCAGACAATGGCAAACCTCAGAGAGTAAATAATGCCATGTAAAGCTTCTTGAGAACATGAACTTTAGCCGTTCAGAGTCGGCATAAAACATGTAGGTCCAGTTCTCGGTCAATTGTGTGCGAACATTTAATAACACACACAACACAATTGATCATCAGAAGCTCGGTCAAAGTCCTTTCAAGGGCTGAAATAGCCGATTTGTTTTTTTTTTTTTATAAGTTTATTTTGCTAGTTATCAAATTAAAAAATCTTTTCTCAGTTTTTTTTTATAAAATTTGTTTGAATAAAATATTTGACGTTAATAAAACATAAAGTTAAGCTATTATATATTATATTTTTTTAACTCCTTCCCCATCGACCATGAGAAGTTGGAAAAAAATTCCACTAAAATACTTGCAACCAAATTCAGTAACGAAATCAGACAAACTTCGAGCAATGTGGCGTGACGTTACTCACTTTTCAAATTTAATATAAAATTAACGGTTTTTCTTCTGAACGATTTTTTTATAAAATTTACTCAACTTTATTAAAATTTATTAAAATGCAAAACTTCACGCACTTTTGAACGTCAGCGTAGAAAAAATAGCACTTAATGATTTTTTGTCTGGCGTGACGTTACCTCGGAATATCATTAAAAGTAAATCAAAATTTTACCTTTGTTTGATATTTCTTTGCTCTTTTGCATTTATTTTGCGGTTAGTTGTTGTTGTAGCAAAAGTTTTGCATAAGAGTGCAATTGCACAATTACTTTTAGAAATGGAAATTGTAAAGCGAAAATGCTCATAGAAATAAACAAAACTGACCAAAACTTTAACTTTAACTTGGTAGCCCGACATCTTGCCATTGCAACATGGGAAAATTTTAATTCTTTAATTTAATTAATTTTGAATATTTCTCTTTAATCATACAAGTAAAAAAATAATGTTGGTTAACTATTAATTTTTTGGTCACGGTAGACTTTTCTGTGGAAATGCCCATATGAATTTGAAATTTGTGAAAAAAATAACAAAACTCATCTCTTTTCATATAATTGTTGACAAATTCTAGCCTTAACTTGGAATTACCGAATAATTTAGTCATGTGCCACCCAACACATTCAAAGCTGAAATTAAAATTTTGTTCATGCTTACCCATTAGGGTGTTCCCGATGATTTTTCAAAATTTTTTTATTTTTTTATGCAATATTGAAGGTAATTTTAAGTAAACAAAATTTAACCATTTTTGGAGAATGTAATACTATTTTTATTAAGTGATTTTTGAAAGTAAAACTGTTTTTAAATTGCTTGTTCAATCAAAATAAACAAGTGAAGTGATCAGTTTGGTTGAAAATAGCATATTACAAAGCATCCACTGGATCGTCAGACTCATCGTCACAAGAACGCTTTGCATCCATTCCTAATCTCTATTGAATTTCTAGCAGACAAAAATGTAAAGATACCAAAATGGAGAACGGACCAGGATCAGGTGTGTACTGTGAAACGCTACAGATTAAAGAGTATTACAAACTCCCAGATCACTGTACTGTTTTTCAGGCAGAGATTTTTTCGATTGAAAAAGCCGCACAGGATATTCGCAGCCAAAATCTAAACCCCCCACAAGGCAAGTGATTTTTGTAGACAAGCAAGCGGCTATCAAAGTGCTGGAATGTAACTGGAATCGACTCCGATTTAAAAGAAATTGACTTTTCAAAGGTTTGAAGGAGCAACAGAGCACACCATTGTAAGACATATGGAGGTTCACTAAGAGTACAGTATGGTTCGATGAACGAGCATAAATAAAAAGGAATCAGGTTTAATGGGAACCGCAGCCGATGGGTTAAACATAATCAAATAAGGTATTCGTAATGAATCCAAAGGATCCCATGGAAGCACCTCACTGTTACATAACCCTTCTAACCTTGCTTTTCGGAAAACACCGCCAACTTTAAAAATCAAGCAACAAACAAATTGGCTATTTCAGCCCTTAAGTTATGTGTGTTATTGACCGAGCGGTTAATTGACCGAGAAATGAACCTACATGTTTTATGCCGACTCCGAACGGAATAAGTTCATGTTCTCAAGAAGCTTTACTTGGCATAATTTGCTCTCTGAGGTTTGCCATTGTCTGCAGAGATGTGACAGCCGAGCAGAAAAATTATTTTCTATCGAAAAACACTTTTGCCCGAGGTAAGATTTGAACTCGGGGTCTGTTGGTTTGCACGCCACACACTTAGCACGCACGACGCCGCTACAACTTCCGACCGCCATTTTAAGGATAAGGATAAGGATAAGGATAATGACCGTGGCATGCAGGTTAAGTGTGTGGCCTAGCATGCTCGGAGCCCGGGTTCGATCCCCAGCCGTGGCGAAAAGTTTTTTTCCATAAACAAAAAAAATTTTTCTGATCGGTCACCACCTCTTTGCAGACAATGGCAAACCTCAGAGAGTAAACAATGCCATGTAAAGCTTCTTGAGAACATGAACTTTAGCCGTTCGGAGTCGGCATACAACATGTAGGTCCAGTTCTCGGTCAATTGTGTGCAAACATTTAATAACACACACAACACAATTGATCACAAGAAGCTCGGTCAAAGTCCTTTCAAGGGCTGAAATGGCCAATTTGTTTTTTTTTGTTTTATAAGGATAAGGATAAGGATAAGGATAAGGATAAGGATAAGGATAAGGATAAGGATAAGGATAAGGATAAGGATAAGGATAAGGATAAGGATAAGGATAAGGATAAGGATAAGGATAAGGATAAGGATAAGGATAAGGATAAGGATAAGGATAAGGATAAGGATAAGGATAAGGATAAGGATAAGGATAAGGATAAGGATAAGGATAAGGATAAGGATAAGGATAAGGATAAGGATAAGGATAAGGATAAGGATAAGGATAAGGATAAGGATAAGGATAAGGATAAGGATAAGGATAAGGATAAGGATAAGGATAAGGATAAGGATAAGGATAAGGATAAGGATAAGGATAAGGATAAGGATAAGGATAAGGATAAGGATAAGGATAAGGATAAGGATAAGGATAAGGATAAGGATAAGGATAAGGATAAGGATAAGGATAAGGATAAGGATAAGGATAAGGATAAGGATAAGGATAAGGATAAGGATAAGGATAAGGATAAGGATAAGGATAAGGATAAGGATAAGGATAAGGATAAGGATAAGGATAAGGATAAGGATAAGGATAAGGATAAGGATAAGGATAAGGATAAGGATAAGGATAAGGATAAGGATAAGGATAAGGATAAGGATAAGGATAAGGATAAGGATAAGGATAAGGATAAGGATAAGGATAAGGATAAGGATAAGGATAAGGATAAGGATAAGGATAAGGATAAGGATAAGGATAAGGATAAGGATAAGGATAAGGATAAGGATAAGGATAAGGATAAGGATAAGGATAAGGATAAGGATAAGGATAAGGATAAGGATAAGGATAAGGATAAGGATAAGGATAAGGATAAGGATAAGGATAAGGATAAGGATAAGGATAAGGATAAGGATAAGGATAAGGATAAGGATAAGGATAAGGATAAGGATAAGGATAAGGATAAGGATAAGGATAAGGATAAGGATAAGGATAAGGATAAGGATAAGGATAAGGATAAGGATAAGGATAAGGATAAGGATAAGGATAAGGATAAGGATAAGGATAAGGATAAGGATAAGGATAAGGATAAGGATAAGGATAAGGATAAGGATAAGGATAAGGATAAGGATAAGGATAAGGATAAGGATAAGGATAAGGATAAGGATAAGGATAAGGATAAGGATAAGAATAAGAATAAGGATAAGGATAAGGATAAGGATAAGGATATGGATAATCACAAGAAAAAGTTTACCGAATTATAAAATCTAATAAGCACTTCTGCGAAACAAATGCAGGAATGAGTTTTCTTCAGAATAATAAAAAAAGTATTTTTCCACTCTTTGGCAAGCTACCATATTGTAAAATACAGACAACATTAGATAAGCTATTTTTGAGCATCTTTAAGGATCCACTATTTTTTCTGGTATTTATCAAATAAAGGGGTGTTGAAGGAGAAGCGTTGAAAAAATTGTATTTACTTGAAATTAAAAATTTAAGTTATTTCAAAGTATTCCGAATAAATTCATTTCAACTTTTTGCTATATTCTAAGGACTTTGCTATCAACATTTTGTATAAGTTTAATTCTGTAATTTGTACTTTGGCTGAAGCTTTATATAAATAATTGTTCAGAGCTTTTAAAAAGACCATTTAAAATTTTTTTATTAGCATATTTTAAGCAACTAGAGAAAAAAAAGTGTTTTTGAAAAACAGCCTCATGTTCCTTGTTTAATTAATTTTCTTTAGAAAAAAAGCATTTACATGCATCAGAAAATGTATTGGTTTTTTTGAAATAAGTCATAAAAGAAGTTTTCGCAAGAGGAGTACGCAAGACATTTCTTTTGTTTTTGAGTGAATCCTGAAAGCTTAAAAATGAAAACATCCATATTAAGAAAACTCACATTTCACATTTTAATATAAAATCATTTCTTGAAAAGAACTGGATTCTCTTGGAATGCTCATGAGGCCTTTAGTACAGCAAATTTTAATCAATTACCTTGAATATGCTTTGTTAATACTCAAAATGGCACTATCACATCGAAACCTTGAAAACCGATGACCTTCGATTATGACCTTCAAATTTTGTACTTGAAATCACAAAAATAAAGTCAATCCGATAAATTTATTTTATTTGTGCTATAAAATTCTTTTAGAAACCGAATCTTGCATCTAATCCAGCACCGCAAGGTATCAGAATAGATCTATGCTTGTATTAATTTTGCACCACTTCTTGGATCTTAAAATATTAACAGTTGTTTTTTAAACGCTTACCAACATCTGCAAATTTCTACAACGAGTTTAATTTTTTTTTAAGTTGTTTTTTTTTGTAATATTTTATTTAACTGTTTAACTCAATCGTTGCTGCTGATATAAGAGATTTGAATAATTCATGACTTGGTTGCTAAGAAGAAGGAAAAATAATTCAATATCATTTCTTCAAACTCCACACAACAACTGGAAGCTTTTGGCGCGCTGTTATAAATTTAATGAAATGGTATCGTTCAACATGGCCTCCACCTTCCTGAGCTCTGTTCAATCGTTGTATCACAGTGCAGCAGTGGTTCATTCATAAAATTTGTAGCTGCAATCAATACATCGTCAGAGCGTTGGAGGCTGAAGAGGTTGTTGGCTGGTCGGTCAGTCAGTCAGAAAAAATGTGAATAATTTGGACTGCAAAACAATTGTGGGAAACCAGTTGCCAACCCAACAGCAACGACGTTCTACTGATTCTCTCTCAAAGACGGCCAAACTCATTCATTCATTCATTCATCGATTCTGTCCATTCTACAACCCAAACAGTCAGAGCCATCCATCTACAATCCTGCCATAGATCTAGCTGTCTGTTGCTCTACATGTTTTCTTACTCAGCCTTCATCGCCTTCACATGTTTTGTGCTTTTTTTTTTTATTTAATGTGGTTTTTTTATCTGCTCTACCAACTTGTTATTATGTCCGTTGGCTGCTCCTCCGCCAAGCTTGCGGTCTCTGGGCATTTAGACGAATTTATTAGTGTCGCCTTCTTGTTCCCAAATAATTTAACGTAATTTAAAAGACAATCCGATGTCGTTCAGGCAGTAGCCGTTCTTGTTGTTGTTGTTGTTGTTGTTGTTGTTGTTGTTGTTGTTGTTGTTGTTGTTGTTGCTTTTGTCGTCGTCGCCACATGCAGTTCACATTTAGAACGAATCAAGTTGAGATTCCATCCACTGTCGAGCACCTGCTGCTGGTTCTTTCCCAGGCAGTGGGTGTATCTTATTTGCTCTGCATTCATTCAGGATTTTTTT
The DNA here is from genome assembly GCA_958299015.1 of Tetanocera ferruginea. Classification (NCBI taxonomy): domain Eukaryota; kingdom Metazoa; phylum Arthropoda; class Insecta; order Diptera; family Sciomyzidae; genus Tetanocera; species Tetanocera ferruginea. The sequence continues at coordinate 66,858,617 of OY282644.1, forward strand.
TCATTACAGATGCATGCTATTTGTTGCTGTAGTTGTTGTTGTTATTGTTGTTGTCGTCGTTGTGTTGCTGTTGCTTGTTTAACGATGCTACCAAGAAATGCTAATTTGGCTCTGGTTTGATGATCCTCAGCTTTAGCTTCAGCTTCAGCTACATCGTCTTCTTTGGCTTGCTTCGATGACTTGTTTGTTTATTGTTGTTGTTGATTAAATTTTCTGGTTTGCTGGACATATTTTGTTTTTTTTTTTATTTTTTTACTGTTGAAATCGTTTCCTTTTGGCTCATTTGCGAATTGCGACTTTTTGTCCCATTATAATTGAAGGAAGTCGGCCGTCTTTTATTGGAATTTAGTTATTCGTTAAAATACTTTGAATGCATTAAATCGGAATGCTTTTGTGGGCGAATTAAAACATTTTCAATATCACTAAAGCTGTTATATAAAAGGCAAAAAGGATGGCTATTTTGGTTAAATCTTGGTTTTATTTGATTTAATATTTATCAAGATCATTAGCAAACTGACAGCACTAACTGCAATGATATAACTGGTCCATTTTGACATAACAAAGAAAAAATCAGAACAGAAAAGTATATTTCAGTATACAGTAAGAAACTTTTTGGCATAAATAATATACAAACAACTTGTTGCCCTCACAGTTAAATAGATCTACAAATCATCTGATTTCGAATTGCATGTTGATATTTAAGTAATGTTACGTGCACGCCCGACAACGGAGCACGTTGCATGTCTACCAACTTTAAGTCGGTTGGATCGGGTGACACTTTTATTGGATTTCAAAATGTTTTATGAGCGCGAAATGTCTGATAGCGTGCACTGAGCAGAGGTGCACGGGGCGGACGTGGTAGTGAGACACACGATAATGATTGCATATTTGCATTATGGCCATTCCACGCGCCAATCAGCGTGTCCACCTACACGCTGCTGACATCGAACGCAATGAATTAAATCAACTTTATATGAAATGAAAATCATATAATGTTAATGTTATGGTATTGGGAGAAACTGTAGTGAAGTGTAGTGCATATAAATAGGCGTTCTTATAAATAACATTTAAGTTACCACCTTACTGCCAGCCAAAATGCAAGATTAAATCAGAAAATTAGAAATAAATTAAGTAGCAAAATAGTCTTCAGCATTTGAGTGTTAAGGATTAAATATAAGCAGACAACAACCATATAGATCGATATTTAATTTCTTTACTCTTTTTAAAAATTGGTTTTAAAATATTTAAAGAAAAAAAAATCTTAAAAATTTAAAGAAAGAAAGAATGTAATCGTTTTTTGGACAAATTGAATTGAATTATTTTTACTTTTTAACAAGTTTCTATGGTTTATCGTAAAAGAGCCCAAAGTTATATTAACGTATCGAAATGTATGGGAGGGAGCAGGCCCTCTTTTAGATAGTTTTTCCCTAAAAGGATAATGTAAGTAAATAATGGCTTCGTACAAATTTTCAACGCTCTATAGTTATTCAAGAGCTAAGTCATATAAATGATTATATTTGTATGGGAGGTACCACGCCCAATTTGAAATGCCTATACATTTTTTTTTTTTCAGTAAGAGGATGGTGGCCAATTGAGGCCTTGTACCGAGTTTTCATGCTCTACGATATGTAGTTCTAGAGTCAAGCCAAATAAATTTTTTAAGTTTTATTTAAGGTGCCGTGTTCTATGGATTCTTTGGGAAAACTGCGAGGCTCAGCTTCCGGACGGGTCACAGGTTGTGTATAGTGAAAAGTCTCTAGATATCGAGGCTTGCGGCGTCGAAGCGGTCCGAGACAAGTGGCGTTTGACAAGGATGTGGAAGGGGTAGTATTGGACAAGCGCTGCATCTTCAACGAAAAATCCACACAGCCCGCAACTGGCACTTTCAAAGAAAGTTGGAGCCGCCTCAAAAGATCCATGTCATAAACTCATTTTCCTCTAGACTTTAGACTTGAGGGGTCTCTCCAAGATATTAAAAATGAAATGTGCACAGTAGACCGGATCGAAATTTAGATTTTGCCGGTCGGGGTCTCAACAATTAGAAGAACTCATTAAAATGATTTCTGCATACTTTTTTTTCAAATCGGAGAAAAACCACCGAAGCAATTTTGATTCTCCTGAAGGTCCTTTTTGGTAAAAAAAAAATAAAAAGTTTTTTGCTTGTAACTTTTTATTTTTCACAGAACGCATGCCCACACCTGCTAAAATATTAAATTTCTTACTTAAACCAATATTCTGGTATTAAAAAAATTTAAAAATTATGTTCCATTATAACTCTTATTGACTACCAAAAATTGAATTTTTTGATATAATTAAAATGACATTTTTTTAAAAACGCTTTAAAAGACACATTTTTTTCTAGATTTACTTGAAAGTGTTATGGTTGGAAAGTTATTAAGTTCTTCTTTCTTTCTGTGCATCGCTTAAATTAAAGCTGTGTGCGAAAACTGATAGAATGTGAGAAATCGACTTTAGAAATCTGATAAAATGAAATATTTCTTATTCATACAAACAATTAATTTCATTTGTTCACTGCTTTATCGTCCAATTTTCGATAAATTTTTTTTTTTAATCACATACCTTTGATTAAAGCGAAACACAAAACGAAAGAAGAACTTAATACCTTTCCAACAATAACAATTCCACGTAAATCTAATAAAAAATGTGTCTTTTACAGCAGTTTCAAAAAAATGCCTTTTTAAAAATAACAAAAAATTTAATTTTTGGTGGTCAATAAGAGTTATAATGAAATAAAATTTTAACAATTTTTTTATGTCAAAATATTAGTAAGAGTAAGAAATTTATCATTTAAGAAGATGTGGGTATGCGTTCTGTGTAAAAAAAAAGTAACAAGCAAAAAACAGGTTTTTTTTACCACAAAGGACCTTCAGGAGAATCAAAATTGCTTCGGCGCTTTTTCTCCGATTTAAAAAAAGTATGCAGAAATCATGTTAATGAGTTGATCTAACTTTTGAGACCCGGACCGGTTGAAATTTTTTTTATCCATATAAGAATGATCCGGTCTAGTGCACAGGGTGTAAATCCCTATCACATTATAACTGCCCAATCAAAATTAAGCCCGGTTCGGATATAAATCCTCTACTACGTTGATATGGGTTGCCCAATTTACGCAACCTCTAATAAAAATAAAGGTAAACATAACTACCATTCTTTAGATGCAATGCAAAGGACAAGGCTGCTCTAAAAGAGCAGACTGCGATATCTACTAAAGCTGTCATGAGGAGAAGTGTATTCGTCGTAAGACAGAAACTATGCCACTTTATTTTCCGGTTCACACCTGTGAACGAAAAGCTGGCCAAAATCCGCCAACCAATGCGCAGATGTATATAAAAAATTGGCATGATCCGCCCGTGAACACGCTCACCTTCCATACAAACTTAAAACTGAAAAATCTATAGAGACTTTTATTTGAGCTACAGGAATACAATTTATCAGGCATGTATTTCATACTAGAACCAAGATGTGTAGAAAAAAATTGTCTTCCGCCCATAAACACGGCCACCTCTCATACAACCCACAATATTAAAAACACTTTTAAAAAGTTCATGGACGTGTATGATCACTGCCCGTCTCATGTCGTGAAAACGGTCCTCGGCGATTTCAACGCGAAGGTCGAAAAAGAAATTAATTTTGGCTCCACTGTCAGTCAGTTCAGTCTCAACGAGACCACTTCGAACAACGGTCTAAGACTGATCGACTTCTTCGCGGCGCAAACCTGGTTGTTAGAAGCACCAGATTCGAACACTCCAGATCAAAAAACGTGAAACCAGATAGATCATGTTGTGATTGATGTTGATTGATTTAAAGAAGGTACGTACTGGATGTGCGGACATTTTGGGGAGTCAATATTGACTCCGAACACTATCTTGTTGCAGCCAAGATCCGCATGCGATTGTGGAATGTGAAGAATATACGCACAGGTATGCAACGAAAGCTAGATGTCGATAAGCTGCTATCACAACGGACCGCCAAGGTCTACTTCAACTCTCGGTTAAGCTCAACTAACCTTTCTTTTGCTGCTAAGGAAGTCATTGGTTTCCGGTGCCACAACATCGGAGCCAATTGTATCACTAGGAGTGTTGTGAAGTGGCGGCAGCAAAAAACGCCTCAAAAAGAGGAAAGAAGAGAGACGCCTTTTCAGACACTTAAAAGGGAGCAAGCGAAGTGTGAGCGTCAGGATATTGAGGTATATTAGGGCAAGAAGGATGCTCAAAAATTTAACTATCAGGCTAAGCGTCTAACCCAAGGTTTCAAGACCGGAGCATCCACATGCAGAGATGAAAATGGTGATCTGATTTCAGATACGCAGTGTGCTTTGAGATTATGGAGACAGCATTTTTCGAATCTACTTGCAGGCGACGATCCTAAAAATTCCGCCCTTGGAGCAATCGTTTATGATAGAGTGGAAATTATACCACCTAGCCATGGCGAGGTTTAAGTTGCTGTCAAGTGGCTCAAAAACAATAAAGCAGTAGGTGCTGACGGCCTGGAGGCTGAATTGTTTAAAACTGGTGGCGGTGAATTGAAATGTCAGTGTGCTTTGTGCTTTACTAAAGAAAGGAGACCCGACAATCTGCGCCAACTACCGAAGTATCAGTCTTATTTCCAACGCATACAAGGTTCTTTCGAGCGTATTGTCTGAGAGTTTGAAGCCACATACCAAAACACCCCTACGGCGAAAGTAGAGTCAATTGCCCTAAAGTGACAGAACGGAAGGAATATTTTTTAAATATGTTTTGCTATACTTATCTTATCATACCCATATAGATCAGTGGAAGTATCCAGACTGTGTAAGTATCAACATATTTAATTTAATAATTTTAATTCTTATTCCGTTTCATTAACTACTTAATCAAAATTAACCTTCAAAATACGTTTGCTTAATTTCTTGGAAAAAATTAAACATTTAAACAATATTTTGAATAAAAACAAAAATATGTTTGTGGTTTTGCCGGAGATTGAACCCAGGTAAGTCTAGTGCTAAATGTGAACGCTAGCAAGCTTGGCTTGAAATGAATATCCGAAGCATTGATTCAATTTCAATAACAACGTGCGTATAAGTGTGCCTGTTCTATAAAAAGATCGTCCACTGATTAAGTTCAAAGGTATCTATGAGGTGTCAATTTACACCTGCCGATATATTTTTAAACCGGTTCTAAGATTGCTCCAAAGGTATTTAGTCGGTGTCGATTTACCCATGTAAATGACTACGCCATGTAAAAGGGAGCTGTTGGTTTCATATTGGTTGGTGGCAGAATTGGAATCGGTCACTATTACTTTGAAATCTATCACGTAATAGGTTCTGAACCGGTTCTTTTCTCCCTAGAGACTGAAGTCCACAATAGACCAGACTTTAACACTTCTCCAAACCCTGGAAAAAATCCACGAAAATCAAATTCACACCCACCATCTCTTTGTTAATTATACAGCTGCGTTTGAAAGCTCGATTCGGGATTACCTGTACGCAACAATGTCCGAGTTCGGTATACCTGCAAAGTTGATAAGACTTTGCGGGATGACTTTGAGCAATACATGTAGCTCCGTTTCAGACAAGGCGACCGGTTATCATGCGATCGCTTCAATTTCATTATGAAGAGGATCCTGAAAGACAGATGTACATAGCAATATAAACATATTCTACCAAGGTGTCCAGTTCCTTGCGTAAGTTGATGATATCGATATTATCAGCCGAACCAAGAGATACGTAAGTACTGCTTTCGCCACTTTCGAAAAGGAATCAGTCAAAGTGGGTTCGAAGGTGAACGAGGGCAAAACGTGCGGCAGTTAGGCTGCCATGTTTCAAATAAAGGCTCCCAGCCAAATATAACTTTGAAGTTGTCAAGGAGCTTACATACCTTGGCACCGCTGCAACAACAGCGTTGTAAACAGCATCAACAATGTCAGCCTGGAGATAAAGCAAAGAATAACAATTGCTAAAAGGTGCTACTACGGCCTAAGGAAGCAATAAGGTTCCAGAGCCCTGTCTCTATCGACAAAACCGACACTCTATGAGACGTTCACCATACTGTGCTTCAGCCGATCTATAAAGTTCAAGAGGATTGCAGTTGAATGAACCACGAATAAAAATACAGCGACTTCACTGGCTGGGTCATGTTTTTCTTGTGAATGAAGAAGCTCGAGTTAAAAAGGCTTAAAGTGCTAAGTTTAAAGTTCAGGAATTTACTCCGAAAGACTATTTCTGACGATTTTGTATATCTGCCCCTTAAAATGAACTTTTAATATCATTCTTGAATAGTAAAAAGAGTGTTTAAGCCAATAAAAAAACTAAAATAAAAAAATACAAGATAATTTTACCTCTTAATTCTCCGCGGAAGAATAATAGAGTCCATCTTTTTCTGAATTATCTAATGTATAGTGAGAAAAAGCTTACATGAAGTGTATTAAATGGTGTTTAAATTTTATATTGCATTTTTTTATCACTTCTGATTGATTTGCTTGAATTTGTGATTACAGATTGCACGCCTACTCCCTTCTTCGCCGCACCTTGTGTGTATACTAGCTCCACCACTATACCTTAGGGTATGAAAACAAAACTTATAAAGGACAATTAACTTTGAACTCAAAAGTAAACTTTTTAATAAGATTCAGCTTTCACAAAGAAAAAACTTTTTATGAAGTCAAAATGAAGTTAAGGTTATAAAGCAAATAAATAATACTTATTTTAACTCACTACTCCTTCTGCTGCCAAAATCTGTAGGTATAACATATAATTTTTTTTATTGATGCAATGGACGCTACTTAAATTCCGATACATTTTATTTTCAACTTTACAGTTGAACTACACCGATTTGAATGAAGCCTTTGATTCTTTTATACATTTCCACCTCCAGCATTCATTCAGTCAGTCAGTCAATAAAATACAAACAAATTGCTTTCAAATTGCCAGTCAGAGTATATCGTGGGACTGAGACGCGTTGCGGCACGCGCTGTAATGACATGACCTCGGGCAGGATATGTAATGGAAAGTAATTACAATCATATTCATACGGCATAACATAATTTAACGTCCTACTCGCTAGCATAGACAGCTAGCGGCCAGAATACTCAGCCAGACTACAAAGTCCAAACCCAAGCCCCAATAAACCGTCATGGACCACCATCAAGAGCTTGACGTAGTTGTTGCTGTTGTTGCTGCTATTATATCTTCCACCGCGACCGCGCACAGCAGGAGTTACTTATAAGAAAAGTAGTAGGAAAAAAATAAAACTGCCAAAAACACCAAACCTGCTGCTGCTGCTGCTGCTGCTGCACCAAATCAATTCCACCAGCGAGGCGTATTTATTGAGTGGTTGAACGAACGCTGCGTTTTGAGGGTATCGATGTTGGAGCTGATGGTAGCTCGTTCACAAATTCACACAAATCACGTTAAACTCATATAAGTGAATCATATCGATATCCAGAGACAAACAAAATAAACACTTTTACGTAGGAGTTCTGCTGAAATTTATGAGGTTTCCGCAGAAACTTTGTTGCCGCGAGTGAAAATGTTGCGTGCGTGCTTAAATGGGGCCAAGGTGCTGGTTAAGGAGTCCTTTATTTGTCGCATTTTTGCTATTATCTGACAGAGCTGAAGGTGAATTCATTAACTGCGCTATGAGTGGCTTGAATTTAGATTTATGTTGTGCGGCAATGATATTATTTCCAATTAAAAATTGAATGCGGAAATATTTTTCTTAGCACGGTTTCTTGTTCTTCTTAAAATGTTTTTTTTTAAAGACTATAAATGTGTATAAATTAAATTGGAGTCAAATCCAAATACTACCCATTTGCCACACATATGCAATACATGTGGAATATATTCAGATCAAACACACATGTTATCTATACGTGACTCGGGTCAGATCGACTCAATTCTTTTCTCCTAAGTTTAGTCCCTTTTCTCCTAGTTTTCGCTCAGTATTCAGTTCTCTTTTATGTGGAGACACATTTGAGTGTTTGTATTTAATCATTCACACATTTCATTACAAGTTCCATCATATTCAATCATGTTTTCGGCACAATTCATGTTCATGTTGAACAGTTGTCAGTATTGTTTGGTGTTTGATAGTCATTAGTCCGATTTTTATTGTTGTTAGTCAAAACAATGTCTCGTTATAATCTTCGTCGATCGTCGGTTAATTTAAATCGGGAACTAACAGAAGAGGACGAAAACGAAATTGCAGTGCAGTTGGACCAAATGGTGGCGTAAGATACCATGGCCAAGGCAGAAACTATGCTACCCTTTGGTGATCAGTGTCAAGTTCAGTCGAAAAAGAGCTCATCCAAATTATGAAACGAGCTTGATTGAAGCATATTCTTATTTTAACAAAATTTCGTTGAAAAAAGGATGCGTTTTTGCGAATTTTACGACCGATTGTGTTCGAAACAGCGATGAGTTTACGTGATGAGTTTGTTTCGGTTCGAGCAACTTACACATTTTTTGCGATTTGACGACACACGAACCCGAATATACCGCTTATGTGAGAAAAAGCTGGCCCCGATCGACCATGTTTTGACCCAATTTTTGAAAAATCTAATAATGGATTATGTGCCATCTTTGAAACTTACGCCAATCTTTGAGAAATTACAAAGTCCCTGATATAGTCGATGAAAGTGGTGAAGAAAACGAGGACGATGATGGTGAAATGGAATCAGGACCATCAACATCGAACGCATCAAAACGCCAGAAACGTTTAATGTCCGTTATAAATCTTTAAGTTTTAATGTTTTCAAAACTTTTTCATTAAAGCATAACTAACCAACACAAAAATAACAAAAAAAAAAAAAAAAAAAAGGAAAACTACAATAAAAATAAAAAAAACACAAATTAAATTGTTATATTACGAAATACAATAAGTCTGTTCATTGAATTTGATAAAAAAATAAAACATTTACATATAATTGCAATAAGCGTCGATCTGACCCAGATTCACGAAAATATTTAGAAATCATCATGCACGAGAGTAAGGTTAAAGATGTGATATGTGTTTTCAAAATAATAAAAAAAAATGAACGGTTTTTGAGAATTTTACGATGCAAAGAGGGTGGTGGTAGGTTTTTTGAACTTATGTTTCATTATATCTCCTGCGCCAGAACGGTGCAGACAACCTTCAATCACTTCATCGTACTCAAATTCCAAAGCTCGTTCTCTTCTTCGGAAAAAACAAAATTTTGAGAAAAAACTCAAAAACAATATTGCATTAGCAGGGTGGCCACATCCAAAAATTTTCTTTTACCAAAATACTCAAACAAATTTCACATTTAAGAAAAAAATTTCACATCCAAAGCAAAAATTCAAATATTCTTCTAGCATTCTTTTTCTGAAAAGCTTTTTATTTTCGTTGTGATGATATTGATGAAAACAGCAAGCTTTACAGCAACTCATTATGAAAACTACGAAGTTTCTGAAAGTACGCTTATCGACTTCTATAACGGCAAAAAGAAGAACTTCTATATTATTTTATAGAAGCTTCTTGGTCTTTTATTAATTATTTATATATAAATGTTTTTATAAATTATACCTTACTTAAATTGAATTTTAGAGATAAATTTTTTTAATTTAATTAAATTTATCTAAAAAATTTCACAAAATTGTTTTTATGCATTAATGGGATTCAAACCCGTAACCTAACGCATTTTCAAAACAACCCTTACCTTTTCGCTCATTTTTGCCCTGCCAGTTAACAGTTAAAAAAATAATTTAATATTTTTCAATACAAAATTTTACGTTTTTTTGTAGTTTTGAAGTTGCCATTCCATTATTGTCAGTTTTAAAAATAATTAAATTAAATTTCAAAAATAATTTTCTTATAATTCCATTTAAAGTTTTGTGACGGTTGCCGATCACTGTATATGCAGTAAGACCAAACGCTAGTTTGTTTTGGTTCTGATTCAGTAATGAATGGATTGGTCGCTTGCATTTTTATTTTGCTATCGTATAACGCTTGTGGTCTTACCCAAATATTGTGCATTTTTTCAATATTTTTCTGAATATTTAAATTTTTAATTAATTTGAATTTTGATAACGTTGTTTTCTTGGTCCGAGATGTTTTAACTTCGGTTCATATAATTTCGAAGGCTTTAAAGAGCTACTCATACAAAATTGACAGTAATTTTGATAATTAAAGATTTCTATAAATCTTTTTCAGACTTAGAGGGAGCAATTTCGGTTGTTCTCTAAACCGAAGCTCTTTCAAAATTACAACTTCCCATGTTTCCGTAAACAAACATTTTTAAGCTTATTAATTTATTTTAATTCAGCCTTTATAAAGCTCCGAAAATACTTAACAACAGCTATTATATCAACTATATCTTCGTTATCAAGTAAGCTTTTACTTTCAAGCTCAATACAATCGGACATTAAAATTTCCTAGCCTTATCGAAGTTCATGTGTTAGTAGGGATATTATCAAAGAAATTACTTTTGACGATCTTCGGAACTCTCCGTTTTTATATTTTAAATACCTGTTTTCTGAATCTTGTTTTCCTGCAGGACTTGTAACCGCGACCTTTTAACCATAGAGCTTCCTAATAGATTACAAATTTTATTAAATTATTGAGTGAATACAATGCTACAAACTTCAAGCAATTTCCTTTCCCTTACATAAAAATGTTGTAACATGCTAAGGAATTTGAAAAACAAATAAAAAAACAAAACAAAATTGGCCATTTCAGCCCTTGAAAGGACTTTGACCGAGCTTCTAATGATCAATTGTGTTGTGTGTGTTATTAAATGTTTGTACACAATTGACAGCGAACTGGACCTACATGTTTTATGCCGACTCCGAATGGCGAAAGTTCATGTTCTCAAGAAGCTTCACAAGGCATTCTTACTCTCTGAGGTTTGCCATTGTCTGCAGAGAGGTGGTGATCGATCAGAAAAAATTTTTTATTGAACAAAACTTTTGCCGCGACTGTGGATTGAACTCGGGCTCCGAGCATGCTAAGCCACACACTTAACCTGCATGCCACGGTCACCACAAAAAACTAAAACAAATATAAAGTTGAATTTTCGATTACATTTACTGGGCTAATAATAATGCCGCATTATGATTAAAGCTAAATTATGATTAACTGAACAACGTTGACGGTTGCAATTAGAATCGAAACGCATAGCTTTTATCGATAACATACAAAATTTCAATACGATATGTTAGTAAAAAAAAAGTCCAACTAAAATAATAAAACTCTGCATCGCTTAGTGATGATGTGCATGGTTTTTTATTGCAGGAAAACGATGCAGCAGCTTCATCTGCTAAAACTCGAAAGATTAGGTTGAGCCTTATTTTTCTTAGCCAAAGATTTTTTCTGTAGCAAACAAGTTGATAACATCAAAAAGGCCGACACTTTAGAAAGTAATGCCAAACAGTCCATTCTTTAAGTTTCTGGACAATTTTCATAACAAATTTTTAGTTTTCACTGCAAAAGTTTACCAAAATGAAACTTAATTTCACGTTTTCACATCGAAAATAAAATTTACCAGTTTTGGTAAATTTTTCACATTCTGGCAACGCTGTGCATTAGTACTTTGCTTGCAAAAATGCATAACATTGTATGAAAAACGGTAGAACACCAAATACATATGGGCATCTCCCAAAAAAGATCCACCACGAGTGAAAAAAACAAACTGGTCAGAAAAATTTTTTGTTATTCAAAAATTGAGCTTAAATATTTATATTTTATGAATCTAAAATAATTTTTTACTTCTTTAAATTCTGGGCCGAAATATACTTACTGCAAAAGATATAAATTTTTTCTGAGCATTTTCCGAATTATAGCAATATTTTTTGTTTGTGTTTTTAGCTTATTGAAGTAATATTAGATTGTTGCTGTAATTTAAAAGTTTTCTACTAACAACAATTTTATGCAAAAGAAAAATCGAGAGAAGTCGGAGTTCGAATAACGGAACTTTTTGAGTTTGCTTCTTGCTTTATTCAATGTCGCGTCCGTGTGCAAAAAATGTTGTTAATTATTGTCATTTGTGGACAAACGTTTCAAATGAAAGAAGATGTCAGTTTTTAAACAAGTGCATTGTTCTAGAAAAGAAAACATAAAACTTGGATTCCAGAAAAATCGAAATAAAATTTTAAGAGTGTTTAAAATTTGTCGCGTCCGTAACAGTTAGTGTCAATAAAATTTTATTAAAACTTTTAAAGTAAAACTTGTTTAATATTAAAGTAAACAAATTGTAATAACTGGGCACAGTCAATATGACCTGATATAAGATCATGGATAAATGTTAATGATTGAATCTTTCTTCTAGTTTCAAGTGTTTTCATACCCAATAGCAAAATCTGTGCATCATAGGAAGGCAATGGCTCAACGAAGTATAATGAGCGAAGAGAAAACCAAGTAACGACTTTTGGATTTTTTTCCAATCGAGAGCAGTGACTTAAATAAAACGGACTCCAAATTAAGGAAACAAACTCTTATCTTGATCTCACAAAATAATTATAGAGACAAATTAGGGTATATGGATCAGAAAACTCTGCACTATTCGTACACACGGAAGCAAGTAAGGCGTATGATTTTGGAACAAGTTAATTTATATGCTCAACAAAAGTGAACTTAGAGTCAAATACCACTCCAAAATTAATGGAATTAACATTTTGCAAGGTGAAACCAGAGAGGAGATACGAAGAAATTGACACATTATTGGATTTAGAGTACGTCATAGAAAAACATTTATTAAAATTTAACTAGTATCGCCTGGGGTCGAAATTCGACCAATTTATTGATTGCCTATTTATAATTATATGCGAGATGATTAAAATAAGGTCGAGGCTATAACTATTAATTTATTGGAGATATAAAGCTATTTCTTCAAAAAAATTATTTTTTTATATAATTATTTTGTTCAAAAACAGAAAACCAACATTTTAAAAAAAATTTAATTTTGTCAAAGAAATCATAGGGGTAGCCTTGATTTTTTGATGGCACGGACATTTTATTAATTTAATGTCAAGACAAAATAAATTCACCGAAAATTCGGTACAGACTTTGAAAGAAAATCAAAAATGCAATTTTGAGTTTTTGTTTTTTTATACAACAATAAACATTTTTGCCCAATATTTTAAGAATAATAGTCAAATTTTAGAATTTAATAGTCTTTTTTTAAAAGGAATAATTTATATATAAACAAAAAAAAACGGTAATATTTTTAAAAGTTTTCTTAAGTTAACTTAAATACAAAAAAGAAATATATAAAATCTATTCGCAGTTGGCGGATATATTGGCTTCCCAATTTAGAACATTCAATTTGAGACAGTTTTTTTCTCTCTCTTGGCATTTGGTTGAAACACACGCTAAATAACTAACGACAATATTAAAAAAATTTATTAAAAATACTTTTGCTTCGAACTTTGCTGTAATTTTTATCACATTTAAAAGAAAATATAACAAACTTTTAGAAAAAATTAGAAAAATTGAAAAACCGTTAAAATCCGACCAAGATATTCGCATGGAAAGTCAAATTTTTGAATTCAGAACACATTTTTTTTACTAATTTTACAATTGACGAATGCATAAAACTACATTTTTTTTAAAAATTGTTACTTTTAAAAAAAATTCAAATTCGACCAACTCAAAAACTCTCCGTTTTGTTTTTTAATAGCTTAATTCTCTATCCCTATCCGAACACTCGTCTCGTTCAAAACATTGCTCGTTCGCAGTTTTCAAATATGTTCTTCGAACAGAATCAACAAACGAGAACAGCTGATCACCTGGCGAACGATGACGTAGAACACTGAAATATGTGAAATTTGTATTTCTATGAGTCAATCAAATAACGAAGAGAAACTTCAATTTCGAACGAACACTCTTATGCTATCGTTGTGTAGCGCTCGTTGATAAACATTTTGTTAGAAATGGATATCAACAGTGCTGCACTCCTTGTAACACAAGTGCTTGGCTCGATGTATGTAGAGCACCCCGTGCAGTGTCCAAAAACAATGAAGCACTTGCAAATATATGCAATAAAAAACTTACTCAGCATCTGCTGGATCCAGAAAATTGGTGTTGGCTTCGGCTTTTCATCCTGAATGGTCTTCCATCAGCTTAGTCTGAATTTCTGTCGTATTGAACTGCAATAGCTGCAACAATTTTATAAACAGCATAACATTTCCACAAACATACACAATTTTTTGAAATATTTTTGTAATTTGTCAAACAAAAATTAATTATAAACAAGAACAGCTGTCTACAAGTATAAACAAACTGAGCAAGGGGACTGCCAACAAACAAGAAACATAGCCAAAAGTTTAAGAAATCTTTAAGAAAAAATATGAAATTGAGAAAACTTTGGAAATTTTTGATCTTGCAATGCTGAATTTGAGAAGTGCTTGTGTATAACAGTTTCAAAAAACGTAAGAAGCATAAGCTTGCTGTAAGGGTTGGCGAGCAAGTTCGTTAGAGATACAGATTTCAATTCAATCACAACATCGTTCGCCTAGCACTCGTTCGTTGAGTTGCTCGTTAGGGATAGAAAATAATGCTATAAGTTTTTTAAAGACCAAGAAAGCAAATTATTGAGATAATTCTGTAATAAATCAACATTATTTGAATCAGATATATTACTGAATAACTTTAAATCATCAGCATAAAGTAAAAATTTTGCTGATTGAAAACATTAACTGACATCATTAATAAATAAAGAAAATAATAAAGGGCCCAGAATGATACCCTGTGGTACCCCAGACGAGGCAATAAATTGATACTATTTCACTTCATTCAACTTAACTTTAACTTCAACTTAACAAAGCAAACCCTATTTTCCAAATAAGATCGTATCCAATTCAAGAAATCCAAATAAAAACCCATTTTAGCTAATTTCGCAACTAAAACATTACTAGGGACCTAGTAAAACATTACTAGGGACCTTTCAAAGGCCTTAGAAAAATCAGAAAAGAGAACATCAATTTAACAATAAAAAGTTAAGGATAATAATAAACATCATTACTGTATTTAATTCCATTGGAAAATTTTGTCGCGTCCGTGATGTCGCGTCCGTATTCGTGCTATAAGTATTTTAAAAAGGAAAGAGATAATTCTCATATTTCATAAGTCATAAAAAGTTCTCAAAATTAGCTAAATTTTGCATATTTCTATAAGAGCTTAAAAAAACTTATATTTTTTGTCGCGTCCGTTTCATTGTATAATTGCTTATTACTTTGTACTAATTTGCACTAAATATTGTCAATATTTTTATAAAATGTAGCACTCCTTCATCGCGTTAGAACACTTAAAATACATATCGACTCTTTTGGTTTCTTTCTTGTTTTTCGAGTTATTAAAATCGTGCGAATGTCGCGTCCGTGCCACTGGGAGATGCCCATATGTGCATATGAGGTGATTTTGTGCTTGATTTGCCTACTTAAAAAAATTCGCAAAAAAAAACTACTCATTGGATTTGCTTGAAATTTTCATAGTATGTTCGCAATAGTATGTTAGTTCATATTTACAAAAAATAACAATTTCGAAAAAAAAAATTTTCGAAGGTGGCCTTAATCAAAATAATTGAGGAGCTACACACTATAAACAGTATGTTTAACTTTCCTTTTGACGTAGAATTACGTCTTACAGCGCGATTTGTATGGGGTCGTTTTAACAGATTTCTTCAAGGTCATTAGGCAACGTTTTTGGCGAATACTTTAGAGTATACCTACAGCCTTTACTACTCTTCGTTCAAAGATAATATATATACTAAAATATCAGATATATCCTGCGCTGAATGAATATCTAACTTTGGATTTTGTCACTATTATATTTAAGTCACAAAATAGTAAAATATAAGAAGAAAAATTCATGTTTTTATATAAGAAAATCAATCATCAGCTGCTTATGTGCCTGCTGCTTTCTTGTTTTTCTTTCGTTGTTTATGCTTGTATGCTTTGGTTTTGCACGAACTGATTGGTTCACTTTGGCAGCATTGTAAGCATTAGTTCGCATTGGGTTTATGTATGCACTACTATTCTAGTATACTATTTTGAAATCAGAGGTCATGAACCTCTTTTCAACTCAGTCAATGAACTCAATCTGTCAAATTTAACGAAATGGTTCTGTGATCCGGTTAGATTTAACTCTTATGAAAAAAACGAGTTGGATCATATTTCTTTTTATGCTTTTACCAATAGATGGCGTAAAATTTTAATTTTTGCTTATAATACAAATTAATTTGGATTCCACATCCCATTAGCACTAGCTAGTGTAGTTTGCAAACTATGCATCGAACAGAAAGTGTAGCTAGCAAACTAAATATCAGACAGAGACGAGAGGAAAGGACATGTGCTCAGCGATAAATATAGTAACCATACGATTTTTTAAAAATCTTGGTCTTAATTTTAATTTGAAATAAGTAGTTAAACAGACTGTAGCTCGCAAACTATATATCTGGCAGATACGAAAGTGGCACCAATGGAAAGTGCATTTGCTTCGCCTTCTTTTCAAGTCAATGAACTCCAACCTATTTAACTTAACGAAATGATTGAAAAATTTGATATTTTGCTTGTTTCTTTTTGCTTGCTCATTTTATCATGCTTATTTTTAAAGTTTTCTTTGTTTTGGTCTCAATAAGAAGTCCATAATTGAGTGTTATTCATTTTTTTTTTAATTTTTGGAAGATCAATAAATCATACGTGCAAAATGAACAAAACTATCGGACCAAAAAGATAAAGTACAAGAGGTTACAACTTAAGCCCTAACCAAAATAGACGATTTGCTCCGTAACGAGCAAAGACAAAAATGTTCGCTTAAATGCAATTCAATGTTGTTGCCCAAAATAAGCTAACGTAAACACATCGAAACTGAACGAAACGGTTTGACGAGACGTTTTGTTCCGTAAGAACCGAACTTTTAGCGTCTCAACTCGTCAGCAACAACAGTGCAGAGAATTTTTATATCAAGTTTTGTTGCATTTTTATCAATTAGTGCAAGAAACAATATTTTTATGAATAAATAGCCATTCTTAGGGATGAACAAGGCATTTATATGCATTTGAAACAGTTGGCAGCTGACCAGCCTAGACGAGTTCAAGAACGTTTCATTTTGGGTTAAATGTCAAAACAGACGTAACGAGTATACACGCTCGTCGAGTTGCAATCGTCTCGTTTCGTCTATTTTGGTTAGGGCTATAAACGGAATTCTACGTCTACACTTACGATACTATCGAAACTGTTTCTTTTTTTTTTTTGTGAATCACTTTTAAATAAAATGTTTTTGTTGTTGTTTTTTTTCTACTTTATATTTTATATCGGCGAGTAAATAATAATTAATAATTATTATCACATAATTTGAGAAAAGTATTCCAAAGAATCTTGTGATTTCTGCTTTATTTCAAATTAATTTAAAAAAAAGACTTGTTGATGTCCACTAACAAACCGATTGTTTAAAATGCTTAGCTTTATATTTTTGCTTTATATATATATGGTGTGGAAAACCATGAATTTATTTTTTAAATAATAGTCCATTTAAATTAACAAGCTCTTAAACGATCTTAAATTCACATAAGTTCCAACACTTAAAATGCCACACATCTGGTCATCAGCCATTGGATGGAACATTAGACAAGTGCGGCTGGCTAGACCAGTCAGAGACGCTGCCAAACCTCAAATATACTGGTCGTGTGTGGGAAGCAGCCTTTGTAAATGATACTGACATGCTTATTAGACGGCATCTACTTGTTGCACAATACAACAAAGTCTAACGTGGTGCCACCAACGAGGGCGCGTTAATTCTCTAACTTCTGTATTACAAGCCGTTGAACGATGTAAGTATTTGAATTTGTTTTTGTTTTCTATTTTGTTGGTTTTGTTGTCTTTTATGTATATGAACCAGCATAAAATGCTGCTAGGGGTAAGCCGCGTGCCGCTCAAGCAGATAAAGCGCTACAAGTGAACGAGCTAGCGATCGTGTGAGCGGCGCGTGACTTCCATGCTTGTTGTTGTTGTTGTTGTTGTGGTTTGTTGCCAAAATTGCGGAGGCGTTCGAGCATGAAACGGTCTCGCCTGCCACTCGGCTTATTAGTTCTTTCATACATATATTAATTTATTTGTCAGCTCGTTGAAGTAAAGTAAATTATCTGTAACACAGACAAAAATGCAAATGTGGCTTACACGGACCAACAGACAGGCAGGCAGTGAGACAGACGGACAGTCCGACCGACAGACAGACAGTCAGACAGATGGCTGTCATCTGACAGGCGGCAATAAATCTTCAAGCTTTGAGTGTAAACTAATTTTCATGTCAATTTGGAACAACAACTTGTTAGTTTTGTGTTTATTTATTTTATGTTTTTATAAATTAATTTTTCATGACTCTGTCAATGTTGATTTTCTTGTTGTTGTTGTTATGGATGTTGTTGCTACTGTTGCCGTGTTGACAGCCGAAGAAGTGTTGGCGCCACGTTAGATATAGATATTTTTTAAGTGTTTATTGATTGTTTTTTTTTTTTGGTAAGAAGCAGTTTTAATAAATTTTAAACGTGACCAATAAATAACGATAGCTTTGATAAATGTTTAGATTTAAATAAACAAAAGTATTGGTTAAATATTTGTGGGGACCAGCTTTAACATCGAATGCAATTTTCATTTGAAGTAGGTCAGGAATGCGGTATATTTATCGAAAATGACGTGAATGCCATTAAAATTATAAATTAGATTTCCTGAATAATCTAATCTAATTAATCCTGAATAGTTTAGGGTAGGACTTGTTCTCTGTTAACGGGTTACACACAAACGGACGGTAATGGCGATCAAGTATATGTATACTTTTCTATAACGATCTAGCCTCTTTCAAGGTGTTAGTTGTACACAAAGTTAATATACGTGTTAAATATAAAGCAAAACAAACAATAGTAAACAAAGTTAAAAGCCTAAAGGATTGATTTTTTGATTAAATAATTCTTTAAAAGGTTCTCTGAGAAATAGAAATAAAATCTACAAGGCTTTAGATTATACATCCATTTAAAACAGGCATTTCTTTTATCGGCCGGCTTGGCTGAAGCTTTGGGTAGATAGGAACTTTGATCAATAAAATATATTGAATATACTATGTCTTTTCTTGATCGAAATTCCTTAGTTATAAAAATACGTATTGATAAAAAAAATAGTGGATATTTTTTTAACTCGTAGATACTCTTATATAAAATAGATTTTTTGTTTTTTGCGGTATAACATCTATACTACAAAGGTGATGACATTTTGGATAAATTTAACACAAACAAGAAAAGTATTAACGGCATCGTGTTCGGCGACCAAAGAAATTGCGCCAGCCCATTTTCGGAGCGCTTGCTGACGCCAGTAAAAAACTCCAAGCATCCTCAGTTATCCAATGCCTGGTCTTTTCAAAGTAAATTCGGTCTAACCCGTCTGCGTTGACCGCGTCTGGGTACCGAATCCAATAATATTTTCGCTGGAGCTTCGTCGTTCATTCTCTCGACATAACCTAGCCAGCAAAGCCGCTTAATTTTGATACGCTTGAGTATATCGATGTTGGCATATAGCTCATATAGCTCGTAGTTCCATCGTATTCTATACTTGCCATTGACGCAGATTGGACCATAGATCTTGCGAAGGATTTTTCTCTCGAATGCTTCCAAAGTCCTTTCATCAGAGCTGCTCAACGTCCAGGTTTGTGATGCGTTTAGAAGGACGGGCATGATTATTGACTTATAGAGCCTTGGTTTTTTTTGCCAAGAGAGAGCACTGCTTCTCAATTGCCTATTGAGCCCAAAGTAACACCTGTTGGCAAGAGTTATCTTTCGTTTCATCTCTATACTGATATCGTTGGAGGAGTTAATTCTGGATCCCAGGTAAACAAAGTCCTTCACCACCTCAAAGGAGGTGTTGTCAACAGTGATGTGGTTTCCAAGATGCTGGGACTGTTTGTTTGTTGACACAAGATACTTCGTTTTATCTGCGTTCACTGCAAGACCCATTCGACTCGACTCTTTTTCTAGCCTGGAGAATGCTGCACTGACTTCGCGCGTAATTTGGCCAATGATGTCAATATCATCAGCATACGAGCAGCATAACACTCTTATAGAATTAAAGAAGTGAAGAAATGAAGGTAGTCTCCTTGCCTACCTTAAAGATAATAAGGAGTCACCTTGTCTGAATCCACACGTGTTATCGAACGGAAGGGAAAGGTCCTTTCCGATTTTCACTGCGTTTCACATTAGCTTCGCAGATATTCCAAATTCAGAAATGATGGAGTGTAGGTGACTCCTTATTGGACTGTCGAAGGCGGCTTTGAAATCGAAAAAAAGATGGTGTATGTCGATTTGTTTTTCGAGAGTCTTTTCTAAGATTTGTCGGAGCGTGAAGATCTGGTGAGTGGTGGAATTTCCAGGTCTGAAGCCACATAGATAAGGTCCAATCAGATGGTTGACGATGGGTTTCAATCTTTCACACAATACACTCGGCAGGACCTTATATGCGATATTAAGAAGACTAATTCCACGGTAGTTTGGTGCAAATGGTTATAGATCGCCTTTCTTGTGGCAGAACACATTGAGTTTCCAATCATCTGAAATGCCTTCTTCCGACCATATTCTGCAAAGAAGCCTGTGAATGCACTTAAACAGAGCTTCGCTACCGGTCTTAAGCAGCTCAGCCTGTAGGCCATCGGCTCTTGTGGCTTTGTTGTTTTTAAGCCGAGCTATAGCTGTTAAGACCTTGTTATA
The DNA here is from genome assembly GCA_958299015.1 of Tetanocera ferruginea. Classification (NCBI taxonomy): domain Eukaryota; kingdom Metazoa; phylum Arthropoda; class Insecta; order Diptera; family Sciomyzidae; genus Tetanocera; species Tetanocera ferruginea. Next base: position 66,879,314 of record OY282644.1, read on the forward strand.
GTCGGGCAGCGGAACTTCGACGCTGTCATCCATAATTGAGGTTTCCGGGATATCATCCTCTGGCGGCATTGCTGCCAGCGTCGCCATTTAAAAAACTAGAGAAGTGCTCCCTCAAAAGCATCAGTGTACTCTGGATATCTGTCAATAGATTCCCATTTTCATCCTTGCAGGGAGAGGCCCCGGCCTTAAAACCATCGACCTAGCGTCTTATCTTATAGAACAATTTTCGAGTCTTATCCAAGTCGCCATGAATCTCAATATCTTGAGCTCACGCTTTTCTTTCTATCGTATTTTTCGCCTGCGTCACTTTTCTCTCCTCTTTTCCTGGTATCACTTTTAAGCAGCACGCGTTTCAACCGACTGCAGGATGTCTTTGTAGGCTGCATTCTTCTCTGCAGTGGCGTTGCGACACTCCTGGTCGTGCCACTAGCCTATCTCATATTCGGCAACCAAACGCATAGAGTGTGATATGTGCATCCACTTTGCGCATATATCGTCGATCGAAGGAGTGATTTCTTGAAGCAGAGAATCGTGAGAGGTGTGAGAGTCGATTAGCGAAGGCTTAGACTTATCGTTTTGACTGCAGCTTGTCGACGTCTAGCTTTCTCTGTGTAGGATTTCGAACATTCTTTGCTGCGCACAAACACTTGCGGATCTTGGCTTTGACAAGAGTATGATTCGAGTCTATGTTGGCACCACGGACAGTGCGTACGTCTAGTACACTGGAAGAGTGCCTTCTGTCAATCAAATCGTGATAAATTTGGTTGCATATTTTTTGATCAAGGGACATTCTGGTGCCTTATGAATCTTGACAAGCTTTAATCTTGAGATGCTAATAACGACCATGTTTCGTGCTGCGGGGAAGTCAACCAACCTCATTCTGTTATCGAATGTGTTGTCGTGGAGGCAGAACTTTCTGACTCTTGAACCGAATATGTAATCCTTATCCAACTTGGTGCTGAAGTCACCAAGCACGATTTTTATGTCATATTGGGGGCAGCGCTCGCGTGCATTTTTAAGGCGCACGTAGAAACTTTCTTTGGTCTCGTGATCTATTTTATATGTTAAAAAATTTAACCTTCACGCGGATTTTGGCAAATCGTTCGTTCACAGGAGTGAATCGCAGGACATGATGCCGTATTCTCTTGTCAACTACAAATCCCGTTCAAACTCGTACTTCTCCGCATGGCCGCTGTAGTAGATATCGCAGGATGTTGCCATGAGCAACACTGTCCCTTCCATTTCATTTTTTGAATTGTAGTGATATCAGCTTTATAGATATACAGGATATCAATCAAATGGATAGAGGAACCATCCCAATTTAGGGTGCTGATATTCTAGGTGCATATTCGTCAATCATTATCAGTTAGTCGTCAGCGGTAGTTGTTATCAGATTTTAAGGTAATTTTTCTAATTATTCTTTTTAATTTCATTGAAATAATTTTTTATATTCAAGCATAACCTTTGCTTGAAGAACAAAACGGTCCGCTTCTCAATTAGCCGTCAACTAATGGGTGTTAGTTTGCCATTTCCAGGAGAAACCACGTGGAGGTTTGAGTCGAATTGTGACGATTTCAACATGGATAATGCTGGCCTTGCTTAGAGGAGGCAGTCAGACTCATTGCCATGTGAAGGTTGCCCCTTTGTCTCCGGTAAGATGTCAAAGATTACTTTTCATATATTATGGAACCACAAAACAACAAATTACATCAGTATTGGTCTAATGTGTATGGGTAGAGGGATAATGTTGGTGTGTATGTTTGTTGGGATGAAAAAGTTATTGAGGGTTGATTAAGGGAGATAAGTAAGAAAATGTTGCAAACTAATCAACCAACTAAATATTATTCCTCAGTAACTGTGGGCTTATTTTTCGATTAAACTTCATTATTTATATTTCCTTTCAACTTAATTATCTTCATACGCAACAAAACAAAAATTTTCTAGCGTTTCGAAATGAAGTAGCCATCAACATAGTCGCTACTGTGGTGTTTCCTTTTACTTGGTTTTCATTATGAGCATTTTTCAAAAGCAACAATCTTACCAATTTATACAAAAACCATTCGACTAATCCGAAGCTTACTTCTCCAATTTGTCCTTTATAAGCATTCAAACTTAAACACATCTACTTCCAAGATCGATGAGTAACATTTATCATGGACCATGTTGGTTACTTGCTAACCACTGCTTTATCGACATTTAAGCCAAACTTACATAATTTGCATAAAATCTTCAAACTACTACATCGATTTAGCAAATTTTTACAACAAATGCAACAACAAATGACCAACAATTTAGTAAAATGAGCTTCGAATTGCCAACGCCAAATTGCAGTGAAGTGCAGCAGCAAAAACAACATTACCTCACGGCGCACTTAATAAGAATAATAATAGTAATAATCATTAAAATATACGTCAATAATCGATGTGCGTCCGTAACATGTTCTCATTATCCATAAACAAAATTAAGTGGCCATTAAAATGCCATAAAGTCGCTTATGTCGCATCTAGCAAGTGGAGGATAAGCCAGAGCTCTGAGCGGTGAGCTCAACGAGATGGCACTGTGAAGTATTTTGTTGATGTTCGGAGGGGTTTTGTGAGTGTGTGTGTGTGGGTTTTTGTTGAATATATAGTATGCAATATTGAGTACTGAGATTCAGATTTTGTTGTTGGTGCACCACCGATTGGCAATGCTAAAATGTTGAAAATCAATGTATATCGGCATAGCGGATTTTCTGCGGGTATTCTGAGTAAAATACGTTGTAAAATTTTTTATTGTTTTATGCTAACTGTTATTTTGCTTATTATCAAAGTGGTTGTCTTCGCTTTGATCTAATATGAACTGTTTTTGTTAATTACTTTTAATATTCTTCTTAATTGATGACTTCACATTTTATGATGATAGTGTGCCACTACTTTTTGACTAATTTTATATGGTGGCGACCATGAACTTCTGATTTATACTGTTAATTTGTTAACTGTTGCAATTTGACTACAACGTTTGTCATGCATCATGTTAAAAGGGTCTTTATTACATCATCATTTTTTGTTTCTGCTGCAATGATTTTTAGATTAACGGTCTGTGGAAATAAATAAAAGTGGAAGCGCCAAATAATTCCGACACTTTACCCGGTACATTAAGTGCTCTAGCACCAATAAAATATACTATACAGAAAACCTTTGCAGTTGCTAATGAGGCCAGTTAATTAGCAGTCGATAAAAGAACTCTTCCATTAGGCCACCCCAAACGATACGACATGTCGGATGGACCTGTCATGTCTACGCACATGTAGTACCGTTCGTGTGCTTAAAATGAAGTCGGATAGACATGTCCGATGAAAGACAAATATTTTTGACTTTTTGCTCGGTCCATCCGACTTGTAGTTTCGTTTGTGTGCGTGTCCATCCAACTTGGTGCATTTTGTCATTCGATAACAATTTTTGAGAGAAGCACATCTCGCGCATAAAATAACACACATAATAAATGTTGAATTTTCAATAGAATTTGTTAAGTTATAAAGATATCTCACGCAGACTTGAAAGTTAAAAGAGAAAAGTATAAAAATAATGCAAATATATAAATTTTAGCGCTACAAAATAAAAGTGCGCTCGATGTGTACTGCATGAAATCTATAAAATAATGAAGTCCATCCGACATGTCCGACCGTGTAGGACCAAAGACAAAAATTTCCGTTATTTTGTGGAACTACATGTCCGATGGACATGTAGTATCGTTTGGGGTGGCCTATTGTAACTCTTCAATTGACAGTTCCTCTGAAACTTTGTAACTCTAGAGTAGGCATGTTACGGAGTTGAGCTTACCTGAACTGAAGTTGGAATCGGAGTTTTTGCATTTGATTTATCGGAACCGGAGTTGGAGCAGGAGCCGATCGCAGTCGGAATATTAAAAAAACTTGTGTTAGTTAACTATTAAGGTTATGCCATATAAAAATAATTAAAACATAGTACAGTATATAGGACTAAGATCCTTACTACTAACTTCATACTTACCTTCAGCCGCGTACCGTGGGGGGGCGGTCCGCCTTTTGAATAACTGGTGTTTTCGAGTAACTCAAAATTTTCGAGTTTTTGAGTGCTTTAACTTATCAGTGGAAATACCCAGTAGTGGAATTTTCGTTTGATTATGGCGAATTGTAAGTTCAGAGTGCAAAAGTCTTCGTTTTTAATTTTTTTGTTCAAACATTTAAATCGTTTAAGGATTTTTGTAATTTTGCTCGTAAATTAAAAATTGATTTGACGAGCTTTCTTTTTCTTTGACATTCTTAACAGTTGTCCTGTTTTTATCTCGGGTTTTCAGAAAAGATTTGAATGTCATATTCAATCTTGAAAAGTTAATAATAATTAATGGACGTATTCGAGGGTCCAGATAAATTGAGGAAATAACGGAAAGATTCTCCAATATTTGTTCTTCCCTTTTATCCAAAAATTTGAACAGCAACTGGCTGTTTTCGATATTGTTCGATTGAGCTTCAAGTTTAAGTTGCATCCATTATATAAAAAATCCCCTAATTTTTTTGCAATTTTTTTAATTTTGAGCAAAAAAATAAAAATCAACAAATAATTTTTATTTTTTAACAAAATAAATAAAAATCAAAAATAATTTTTATTTCTGAGCCAAAAACAAAAAAAAAATCATATATAAAACATATATAAATATAGAACATATGTTGAAAAATACGCAATACTTACTCCTTTGATCCTCCTGAATAATAAGTTGGAATGCAAACTGAATGAACTCTGTCACAAAGATATTAACAAGGAAGAGTTTCTCGTTGAGAGAAAAATACTTCAGAATTTTGTTTCTATTGCGCACAAAGAAACTGATTCTTGTATGAAAGGTCCACTTGAACTTTTACAATTTATTTTTAAATTAAGTCTAGAAAACGCAGTTCCAAATATTGTTATACTTTTATGCATCTTTCTTACCATTGCTATGAGTGTTGCCCTTGTGAGAGGAGCTTCTCTAAGTTAAAACTCATAAAAACCTACATAAGAACTACAATGAGTACGTCTCGCCTTCAAAATCTTACAATATTATCTATAGAATACAAGTTAAGTAATGAAATAGACTTTGATAATGTAATTAACGATTTTGTTAATAAAAAAGCAAGAAAAATAACAATTTAATAAAATATGAAATAAAAAAAATTGTATAAATTTATTCTTCGGTGTCATTTAAGAATAAACTTTTTTTATCGTTGGCCTAATTCTAATATGACGTTAGTCAACATTTGGAATAATAGCGACTATAACGTTTAAGACAGCTTGATCAAAACTACATTTTTGTCTTCTTTAATTTTAAACGCTTTTAATGCTTGAATACATATTTAAATACATTTGAAATTAGTTTTCTTTGCCTCTTCAACAGTAGATAATTTTGACTTATGTCGCACGTTGGGAAAAAATCAGGCAAAACGCGCTCATTGCGATGATATCTCGACTTTTTTTTGGTTTTTTACAATGATTTAATGATTTTGGATATTTTTAATGATAGAAATCCAGTTTTTTAAGGTCATAGGCCTTAACACTTTTTTTTATGGACCTCCAAAGTCATGCCTAACTTCAAAAGTATTTAATTTAAAATTTCACTAAACGTACCACCTTACTAAAATGCTCAAAACTTCAAGCTAAAGTCAAAATAAATGAAATTTTCAACAAAAAATCACAAAAAACTAGACTTTAAATTTGTATCCCTAAAAGTTAAGCATCAGCACTAAAAAGTTTAAAAACTGTTGCACTGTTTAGAGATCCTTGGCAATTATAATATATATGAGTGATCTTATTTTACTTTCATAGATAATCTGTTTCAAAATTTTACTTACATGGGCGAACGTAAGCGCCCAGTCTTCCAATGTTCGTTCCAGTTTTCCAGTATAAAAACTTGATCAATTATTTCTCTACACTGAGTTTTGTTATATTCCGATATTTTGTTTCAAATCTTTTTTATATGAATATTTTTTATTGTATGGGCGGTGACAAGCCCTCTGACCACTGCTTGCTCACTTTTGCCAGTCAAAGGGCATGAATAAATAGTATGGGGCTTAAAGTTTCTTTGATGTATACATACCTAAAGTTCTTAATTTACACTTAAAATTTGAGCTGATCAAAAAGTGACACGCCTCTTAAGCTTACAAAATGCTACCAATGGAGCGGCACGTGTAAATTAAGATTAATTTCCTAATTATGAGATTGTACGACCTGTAATTTCAAAGCTAAGCGGTATTGGAAATTGGGTTACATAGGAGATGCCACGCCTCTTGTATCGATTATTTCCAAACGTCAAGAAACACTTTTAAGACCTTGCGACAGCTACCCTGAAAAAATCATATCAATGGGTTTAGCGGCTTCGAAGTCTATAACTAACATACACATACGTGCATCAGTTTTAATATACATAGACCCAGCAAGCATTTTCAATCGTAGACGGATCTTCCGCGATTGGAACGGGCGATTAAATAACTCGTCGACGATGTCCTATTCCGATCGCGCAAGTTCAGTACAACGGAAGAAACTGTGTCAAGCCGGCGACTCTTCCATCTGAGTCGTCTACGATGCGTAGAAAATAATCGTGTAAGACGCGATTCTTCCTACTTCAAGCGAGTTTTGAAACAATCGTCTAAATAAGTCGTCTGCAAATAATAACACTGAGCTAAAAAACAACGTACAATCAAAGAAAACCACTTCGATTCAAATATTTTTCGGAACAATTTGGCAGCAAACACGAAAATATTCAATTCGAAGTGTTTCCACTTCGAAAAACACAAATCCAGTTTGATGTTATTTTCACTTTAAACTAAAGTTTTAAGCACTTTGAAATGAAAAGCATTCCACTTCAATTTAACGTGGACTTAGATTTAATTCAAAAAGGAATCATATTCAATTCAAATACTTACATCTTTATTTTAAATGCACTATAGCTTTGATTCCAAATTGTTATATTAATGAATCAAAGTGAAAATAACTTTGAATCAAATTCTCAAAATTTTTGATATCACATGGATTCATACAAATAAGTAAAACAATATTATTTTTTTCAGAAATTTTCTATTATTGACACATAAAAAACATTTGGTAAATTACTTTAACTAATTAATTATTTTGAAATACTAAAATATATTAATCTAAATAAGTATTGTATTAACAGATTGTATTGTGTCGAGCTCAAGCGATAACTTGTTGGTACCTTAAATATTCAAAAAATGATGTCTTGTTTCCTTCATAAAAATAACTTCTCTCAGAATTCAGTCCAGAGCCCAATGCTAGCAATTACTTATTAATATCGTCTTTATTTGAATTTACTGCTTTTGTTTTTACACATTAACTTAACATGAACTTAAGCAGGATTTACTTTCCAGCTTCCGCAGTTTATTTCAGAAAACTAAAACTATTTTTATATTACATTTTGACACATGAAAGTATGCAACTTCAAATTGAAGTGTCTTCCTCTTCGTTTTCACTTTTGACGACTTCAACTGTAAACAATGTAATTTTTCAACTTATTTTCGAATTTGATATACTTCATCGAAAATAAGAGTAAGTGTATTCATCATTATTTTGAAGTTTTTCTACTTCTTTTTGAATAACAAAATGTTTTCATATTTGATTTGAAGGCTTTCATGGTGAATTTAAAGAGGATTTTTTAAAAATGGAACAACGTAAAATTGATACGATATTATTTAATTTTAAGTTGTGATTTTTCCCTGAGTGAATCTTTTAATGATCGTCAGAAGGATTCAATAGCGACTGTAGAGTAACATAAAAAGAAACACACATCAATCAATCATTAAAATGAGTCGCATAAATGCCATATTCAAGAATAATATGCGATCTTTGCCTACCAGCAATCTTTAAGTGCTCGCCAAAATGCGTGAACGACGTCAATTCAATTCACTCGTCCAACAATCTTCATAACGACTCGCAAAAGCATCATTTGTAAGAGCAAAATAAAATTCTACAGTTACAATCGTCTGGACGATTAAAAAAAGAATCGCGAAATGATCGCGCTCGTCATACAATCGTCCAAATGCTAGCTGGGGATTGTTCCTTTTTTCGAGTGTGAAAGGACACTTAAGATTCTGAAAATCTTTGTAATATATGTTTTTTTTTTTTTACTGTATTTTATATTGTTTTTTCACCACTTTATATATAATAAATACATTTTATTTTCAACTGTAGGGTATAAGTGTAGAGTGTATGCAATGACAACATTTTATTATGCCAGGTTATTCCTTAACAAGTACTTGTTCAGTTATCAATATATAAGCTTTATAGTTTTAAGTATAAATAGAAATGATAGCAAAAATAGACTCATGCGCGCGTTTTGCTCCATTTTTTCCCAACGTGCGTCGTATTAGAAATAGGTTGATGATATGTAAATTAGAATTTTTATACCCCCACGCGTACTGCGTAAGGGGTATATTAATTTTGTCACGACGTGTGTAACACCCAAAAGGAGGCGTGGTAGGTATGGAAAAGTATATATATTCTTGCTCAGCATCACCACCTGAGTTGATTTAACCATGTCCGTCTGTCTGTCCGTCTGTCCGTCTGTCGACACGATTACAGCCGTAATTTTGAAGATATCGTAATGAAATTCGATATTTAAGCTTTTTTTTTAAAAACAAAGATCAAGTTCGAGAATGGGCTAAATCGGATGAAAACCACGCCTACCTTCCATACAACCTCAAAATTTAAAACTCAACAAAGAAGCTAATATTGAAGCTACAATACTGAAATTTGGTATATGTGTGTTCTATGTCAAAACTGAGATGTCTTAGAAAAATGAGCGTCATCCACTCACTAACACGCCCACCTCCCATACAACCCCAAAATTGAAAAATCTATAAAGAGGCTAATATTAAAGTTACAAGACGGAAACTCGGTAGTTGCGTATTCAATGTCAAAACTAAGGTGTGTTAGAAAAATGGGCGTCATCCACTCATTAACACGCCCACCTCCCATACAACCCCATAATTGAAAAATCTATAGAGGCTAATATTAAAGTTACAAGACGGAAACTCGGTATTTGTGTATTCAATGTCAAAACTGAGGTGTGTTAGAAAAATGGGCGTCATCCACCCACTAACACGCCCACCTCCCACACAACCCCAAAATTGAACAATCTATAAAGAGGCTAATATTAAAGTTACAAGATGGAAACTCAGTATTTGTGTATTTAATGTCAAAACTGAGGTGTGTTATAAAAATGGGCGTCATCCACCCATTAACACGCACACCTCCCATACAATCCCAAAATTGAAAAATCTATAAAGAGGCTAATATTAAAGTTACAAGACAGAAACTCGGTATTTGTGTATTCTATGTCGAAACTGAGGTATGTAAGAAAAATGGGCGTCATACACAATCTAACACGCCCACCTCCCATACAACCCCAAAATTTAAAACTTTATAAAAAGGCTTATATTTAAGGTGCAGGAAAACAATTTGATATGTATGTATTTTAGACACATAAAAATAATAATATCTCTCAAAAGCTCATACAAAAAGCTCTCCAATTTAAGATTCTTCCACCCTTAAGAATCGGCCGTGGGGGTATTTTTACTTCGGCCAAGTCGAAGATATACCTTACTAGTTTTTTTATATAATTGAAAACAATGAAAGTTCACATTCTAAAGTGAAAACTATGCATACAAAACCCTATATAAATATCAAAGATGTTTTTTGTATTGCATATGAGAGGGGCGACAAATTTGGAATCCGCACCGGGCGGCTTAGCCTCTCGGTACGCCACTGCTTACCTTACTACTAATCATTAATGAGTACTACAAATATATAAACTTCATACACACACGTAAGTGTCTACTCAATACCAGGAAAATATATATGATATTCAAACAGCTGAGTAACTTTTGTGTCATTAAAAAGTCGCTCTTTTGCTCTCCTCTTCAAATAAGGGTACATATTAGTGTATCATTCCCAGTGTCTTCTCCATTTTCGTGAGAAGACGTAAAATATCGGAATTAGGGGAAGAGTGGCATGAAAGAGCCAGTTTTAAAAAAAGTTACAAAAAATATAAAAATAATTAATAAAATTATAAAAATTGTATCAAAAGTACTTTTTCATTCATTTTTGTACGTAATGCCATGAAATATTTTCCAAAATCAACACTATTCTTGGACTTGTAGTCATTTATAAAAAATATGAAATTCGGCTCTTTCATAACACATACGCATTGAAAGAGCCAACCAAAGTTTTGAAAGAGCCAACTTCTTATTACAAGACTTAACACGAACAATAACGAATGTTTTATTGAAAATATTTATTGTAATTATAAAAATTATTGTTTTTACAAAAATAAATAAATAAATTCAAAACTAAAAACAAAAAATAGTTCAAAAACTTAAAAATATTTTCAGCTAAAAAATTTGATCGCTTTGAAGAAAATCTATAGTAATAACACCTATTCCAAAAACAAAATAAAAGGTTTAAAACATTTAAAAACATTTTTGACAAAAAAAAATTTAAACTTATTTTTACGCCACAGTATTTATGTGCCCAACCGCTATAAATTTTACACTGAAACCGCAACCCGGCTTTTTCAAAACATATTGTCCAAAGAAACATAACCTCAAAAATTAGTATGAAATCAAGATTTTACCGGCAAAATAAATATGTTATGGGAAGGCCTAATATATCCATAAAATTATATTATAATAATACTACTGTTAATTTTAAAGGTGAAGACGTCAAAAAACAAATAAAATGTTCTGAAAAACTTACTTAATGATGGAGAAATCCTAAATACGATGCACCAACGCCTTTTATTATCTGTGAACTGTCAAATGTTTGTGGGTGCCATTTGGCGAGCATTGCTTCTTAAAAATTATAATTTAAGAAGCATTCGTATGAAAACTACCGCGTAAATCGTGGTGGCTCTTTCAAAACTTGGCTCTTTCAAGCCACTCTTCCCCTACCTTATAATTATTGAATTATGAACTACATAGCTTGTTAAATCCGTATTGACGCATTTTCGATACCACATTGGGAGGAACTACACTTTTGTTTCATAATAGTATTTTTTGCAAAGACATTCAAATACATATCAAATTTATGTCTGCTAGCTTGGAAAAGTCGGGAGCACAAATAGTTTGATATTAAATATTGATTGAAATATTTCCGTTTATTTACAGTAAAATTCACTTCTAACGACCTCGGTTATAACAACATTTCTGTTATAACGTCGTATTCTTGAATTTCGCACATTTTAATTGATTATTCCTTAGAAACTGAGTTCGACTTTAACGTCGTCGGTTATAACGATGAGTTCGCATAAAGCGACACAGTTTTCATAAAATATGGTAAAATATTTTCACATATCTTTAGAGTTTGGTACAAAGGACTAATATCAAAAAAAGTAGTGGTGAGTAAATTCAAATTTTAGATTGTTTTATTAATTGCAAATCAGGGTGAAATAGTTTTTTATAAGTAATGATGCAAAATTAACACATTAATAAGTTTAAATACTTTAACTAAAAAAATTTGAGAATTAACTTACTATTTACCGAGTTTCTGATGACTTAAATCCTTTTGTCCAAACATTTTTTATAAATTTCGAAAAACAAAAAGATAAGTGAGGGCATAAAACAAAGATCAAGAAAAAAACAAATTAAAATATGTGTTTTTATTCATGTAACAGATTTCAACAACGTAACATAAAAGATAAAAAATATATATTCAAATTGCTGCATCAACTTCTGAATCCTCTAAATCTGAATCTATATCCTTTTTGATTTCAGTATTTAAATTTATATAAAAATAATGGAATATTGGCGGTATTAAATTAAAAATTGAACACAAGTCTTTTTTTTTCTCCAAAGATATAGTACAGGGAACATTGTACATTGTTTTTAGTTTAATATCATTAAATTTAACAAAAGAATTGTTTTCATTTTTTTTGTTTTGCTTTTCGATCATTGAATGATCAACATCGCATTCCATATGTGTATGCCCCGGCACAAGGAACTTATGATTTGTTGTAATATAAGGTAATTTTGTTTGTGCCATTAAAAACATTGCCGCAACATGGCTATTTTTATTTTGGCCTCCACACGTGTAAAATGTCACTTCGGACACGCCTTCTGGCAGCATTTGTAAATGTAGCTTCATAGAGGCAGGAAGCTATTTCATTTCCACCTCTAGCGGATGTAGCCTTATCCCACATGTAATAAGTTGCTTCTTCTGAAGCATTATCATGAAAAGTCAAATTAAATGTCCACAGTTGCCGCTTATAAAATGCAACTGACGATTGACGAGTTGCAAATATTTCTGCAAGTCGAAACTAAAGCACTTATTTTGGGAGCTTGCTTGAGCTGTTAGTTTGTCTGTTTTTTTTGGCTTTGTATGCAGCATCAGCCAGCTCCTGGTGTACTTGAAGAGCGATTTCTGCCTCTTGTTTACTATTCTGATCATCGGAAACTTGGATGCGCATGTGTAGAGTATCACACTTAAAACAGGTATCGACTTTTGGTTTCTTGAAGACGAGATTGAAATTATGAAATTCTCGCTCATATAATGTACGGCTAACAAAGTCCTTTCGTCCTGTTTTGTACAATTCGTACAACAAATGTAAAAGCAATCATTTGAACGTCTTGTGTAGTGACTCGGAAATGGTTATATATGAGCACGGACTATATTAATTACCTCTTCAGACTTTTTGTTCGCGTGCATTTTTTTCCCTCGTCTATCATCCGTCGTTATACCTGAAGTGTGGAGCATTTTATTTTTTAAAGCGTTCGATATAAATTTCTCTTTTTCATCTAAAGTTCTACTGAAGCAACCCTTACATACAGTCACTCTTTCCCCATTTATTGCTTAAGAGTACTCGAAAGAAACCGTACTTTTTTTCAGACTCCCAACTTTTCTTTTTCGAGAAACTTGTGTATCCATTAGAGTGTATCGAAAATCTGACCCCCAATTCCGGTACCAAAATTAAATAGTACATGAAAAATCCTGTCGATTGGTATACTTTGTTTTTTTTGAATTAATTTTGGCGTCCCCCGAAATGCATTTTTGTATATTTTTTATCAACTTTTGTACTGGAGACCCATTAATGGTTAATTTAAAAAGAAAATCAAGCTAATCCATTAATTCCTTTCATATAAAAACACAGAACTGCAAATTTTCATCCCTGTTGGCAATTGCTCTGACGAGATAGAACAGTTTTTTCAACGTGAATCTACTTGTTATTTAATATTTGATATGTTTTGATTTTATGTATGAAAGTATTTTTTAAGCTCGTCACAGAGACGTCAGTGGCTGCTGCTTCTGCAGACCGAAGAAAAGGAATAATGTTTTCTATGTTGGAGGGCCGTTCAAAAAGGCCGAAATTCGAAACAAAAAGGGATTTTTATTCCTTTACAGGATCTAAAAAAATTTTTGTTATTATTTGGTTAACTGTAATAGTTTAAAAAATAAGTTACTTTTGCATTAAGCAATCGAAAAAAAAACAAAAGTTTAAAAATACTTTCATACAACAAATAAAAACATATCAAATATTAAATAACAAGTAGATTTACTTTGAAGACTGTTACTTTGGAGACTGTTATATCTCGTCAGAGCATTTGTCAACAGGGATGAAAATTTGCAGTTCTGTGTTTTTATATGAAAATAATTGATTGATTAGCTTTATTTTCCTTTAAAATCAACCATTAATGGGTCTCCAGTACAAAAGTTGATAAAAAATGCACAAAAATGCATTTCGGGGGACGCCAAAATTAATTCAAATAAAAACAAAGTATACCAATCGACAGGATTTTTCATGTACTATTTAATTTTGGTACCGGAATTGGGGGTGAGATTTTTCCCATACAAGTCGATACACTCTAGTATCCATGGCATGAATTTGGTTTGCAATAATATAAACTCTTTTTACATACGTCCCTAGCGACCAGTACTCGTCAAAAATTTGTTGTCTTATCTGTCCTAGAACGCCTACACCACTTTTTTTGACATTTGCTGATAGCAATAGATAAAGATCTCTCCTCACTACTTGAGCTGATGCTTTCACTATGACTTTTGCTGCACTTGGGAATGTAGTCCCTTGGGCGTTGTGGGCTACGAATCGAATTCAACAGCAGACTCTTCTTTTGCTGAGAAATTTTACTTGTATTCTTTAGTATCTTCTTATTAGAGACAACAATCACTTACCGAGGTATTCATGTTCTGTAATGCGCGGCAACAATTGCGTCAAAGAGTTTTGGGAAGACATTTTTTCCAATTGCACTTCCAGATACAGCTTTTAATAAAAAAATTTTTTTTAAATCCGCATTGCATATACATATTAAGAACTTACTGTAGTATTCAGTCTAGCGAAGAAGTTCACAGAAATGGTAAGTTTTTTAAGAACAAAACTGAATGGCTGTTCAAATCTCGAATTCTGATGACTTAACAATATTACTGACATTTATTGACACTTCACAAAATCTATTTTAAGACCTTTTTGAACGCAGTTGTGAAGTAAAAAATGCATTGCAATATAGCAAAAATGTATTTTGAAACATGTATTGTTGTTGACTTAAATATTTTTTGTTAAAAAGTTTTTTCCAAATGACTGAGCAAAAGACTAAGTCAACTTGTCTAAGTCAACTTGTCTCTTGACTAAGTCAACTTGTCTCTTGAATACCTATTTAAACCTGAACGAAAGTCAGAGCGGATTAACACTGAAAATATCATCTTACGCTAAGTCAATATTACCGATTACACTGGTTGGCATCAAAACAGGAGCAAAACAATGTATATGTGGAATTGATACATATCGTCTAAATCTAAATATGACATCAGAATTTATCTAGCACGTCTAGTTTTGATGCTACATGCAATTTTTGTTTTCATTAAAATTGCTTATATTTCGGTACTAACAGCGGTATTTGTGAACTTCTGTGACACGTATTTCACTGTGTTCTTTCTATATTTATCTCTGTGTAAGAAAATCAAAGCAATCTTTTGTTTACCGTAAACTTACTGGCATGCGCGAGCGCAGTGATTGGAAGCTATCTAAGTAAGCTATCGACGCATGTTAAAAGTTATAAAAACAAAAGAGTTATTTCGTAGTTTTCATTGATTTTTTTGGTAAGTAAAATTTCTTTTCTTATTTTTATTGAATTATTTAATAATGCTATAAAAATTAAATTGAATATAAGATTTAAGAATACCACTTGTGTTAATTGTTTCAGGTTCAAGAGAATGCCACGTTTATGTAAAAATTCCCCAAACAATTTTTGCTATATATGTGGTGATTTTGTGGTGGCCTTACATCGCAGAGAAATGACATCCTTAATAAAAACTGCTTACTTTAATTATTTTGGATTTGAAATAGACGAAAGAGAGAAAAGCTGGGTCCCAAACATATGTTGCAAAACATGTGCAATAGCTCTGACAGGTTGGTTGAAAGGGACAAAAAAATCATTACGATTTAGTCAGCCTATGATCTGGAGAGAGCAACAAAATCACTTAAATGACTGCTATTTTTGCATGACAGATATCAAAGGATTTTCAAGAAAAAATAAACATAAAATAAAATATTCTAATGTTCCTTCGGCCCAAAGACCAATTTCTCGCAATAAAGAAATACAAGCACCGGTTCCTCCTTCACAAACACAAACTGACGTGTCATTCGATATTTCCAAATCACCATCTGTAACATTAGATGAAGTTTTGCTTAGCAGTTCATCTAGTTTAAAAGAAGAACCGCATTTACTCAACCAATCTGAACTTAATGATCTCGTCCGCGATTTGGAACTATCAAAATCGAAGGCCCAACTTTTAGGCTCCAGATAACAACCAGTGTGGCCACGACCTGAAAAAAAATAAGCTAAATTGGCCAAAAAAAGCTAAAAGTTTTGAAAAAAGAAGCAAAAAAAAATCCAGATTTTTCATACAACTTCAAGTTTTATGTTCGTTTTAACATAACATTCATTTTTAATATAGGTACATCAGTATCATAGGTACAAATTTGTAAAAAGCAAAAAATCATATGGTATCTATACTATCTATACTATTATATAAAATTGAAGTGGAAATATTAAGTACGTCAATGACTCCAAAACTACTGGACCGATTTTTATGAAAAAAATTTTAAAATATCATATTTGTGCTACAGAATGCCATAGGTGGGGTTTATTTAAGAAAATTTAACAATAAATATATTTAATTAAGTTGTTAAGTTTTTTAGGAAATTACCACCTATGCTAAGCATTGCTTGGTCGTTTGCTTTTCACGCGTTTGTGTTACGAGAGTTTAAACTACATGTTGCTATCAACCCTTCTCTTTAAAGTTTACTGATCTCGCTCTCCACACTCATTCGAAGAGTAACCAAAAGCAGTTGGCGCTCTTTAACGTGATGGGAATACAAGTTAAATAAAGCTTGCTGTGTTGTTGTTGCTGTGGAATGATGAGCTGCAAACCAATGTGTGCATATTTGTTTCGCCGCATACAATTTTTTACACATATTTTTATTGTAGTTTTCCAAATTTTTAATTTACACTTGAGAAAGAAAGATATTTTAATATTTCAAAATGTGCATTCACAAGTGTGATAGCATATTTTGTATAGATTAAAGATAAATTAAAAGTTTGAAAAATTAAGTGTTCGTATTTCCCTTAAACTACAAATACAGCTACAAATAAATACCTCGACGTAAAACAAGTTTGACAAGTTTAACAGAAAATGCAAGAGCGATGCTCCGCGCTAGGAGAGCAAGAGCAGCGACTCAAAGAGAAAATTGTTGGTAAATTATGCATGTAATTATTTGCTTTCACGACTGCAATTGGAGTGAGGCAGTGGCGTAGCTAGGGTTGCTGGCACCCGGGACCAAAACTAAATTGTTAAGTGTAATGTCGCACGCTTTATTAGACGGTTGCAGAATAAGTGACTTTATTATAGCTCTTCTTTTCTTACATTCTATTTACATGGTTGCAAAATATAGTTACTTTTAAAGGTTGTCAGTACTTGTTGTGTTGCCATATTATTATGTTACATATACATATATAAATAAGCAAATACCTCACACGCTCCCCCTTAAGTTTTTTATTTTTTTTTTTTATTTTTTTTTTTTTTTTTTTTTTTTTAATTTTTTTATTTTAAAATTTAATAACTTTGCCATCAATGCGTGGCCTTAAACTACGTTTTGGAGTGTCGTTATTACAAACGTCTTGAGCTGGAATCTCCACACGACTGTTACATTGAGGTGCTGAGCTGCAATCTTCATCCGATTTTTCGACACGAGTTTCAACAACGGTATTTGGTTCTTCAGTTTCATTTTTTCCTCTAATTTGATCCGTGTGTCTTTTTATAGACCGATTAGAGTGAGTGAAAACGCACATATATGTTCGATAACCAAGTTTCTTTTGAATTGTTGCAGGGGACCAACAAGGCTTGTTCGGGTCCTTATAATCTCTAATATAAACGTTTTGACCTTCACTAAACTTTATATTTCGGTTCCCTTTGTAATTCAAAATATTTTTGTTTTGAGCTGTTAATATTACTGTTCTAGTCGTAGGTGGCTTCAATGACTCAAATCTTGTTTTCACAGTTCTACCTAAAAATAGTTTGGATGGCGTTTCGCCGGTAGTGCAATGAACACAATTTCTATAGTCAGCTAAAAATCTATTTATAATTTTATCCAAATCAAAATTTTTGTTATCTTTGAGATTCGCATAGATCGATTTTTTTAAAACTTTCACAAAACTCTCTGCCTGTCCATTGGTAGATGGATGTCCAGGAGCTGTAAAAATATGTTGTACACCATTCATTTTCAAAAAGTGCTGAAAATCAGCAGAGGTGAATTGTCGACCATTGTCGCTAACAATTACATCAGCTAATCCGTATCGACAAAACAATTCCCTTAATTTATTTATTGTGAACTCAGATGTTATACTTTTGGTTACAAAAACTTCAACCCATTTCGAGAATGAGTCAACTACCACAAGCATAAAGTGATTTTTAATGGGACCTGCAAAGTCAATGTGGATACGCTTCCAAACAGAATCTGTTGGCGTCCACGGTATTAAATTGCATTTATTGGGGCTAGCTTGTAATTCCTGACATGGTTCACAATTACTGATTAAAGTTTCGACGTCTCTATCCAGACCTGGCCACCACACGAAAGATCGCGCCATTGCCTTTGTTTTGACAATGCCCAGGTGAGATAAATGCAAACAATCAAGAACCGATTTTTGCAACTTTCTTGGGACTACTGTGCGGTAACCCCACATTACACAACCGTATTCAACAGACAATTCTGATTCTTTGTTTTTAAAAGGTTTATATTCATCTCCCTGAAGCTTGGCTACGGTGCCCTGCTCAATCGAGAATGCTAATTTCGATAAGATCGAATCACGCCTAGTTTCCTTGGCTATATTTTTAAAATTCAGATTTAAATGGTTTTGTTCCTCGACAAAATTAATGTAACTACATTCTTTGTAATCAGAAGCTGTTGACGCTTGAGGAATTCTCGATAAACAATCTGCATCATTAAATGTACCTTTTACAAATTCAACCGTATAGTCAAAACCAGACAAGATCAGTGCCCATCTCTGAATTCTGGCAGAAGCCATTAGAGGCAAGCCCTTGTTCTCGCCGAAAATTGTGATTAATGGTTTGTGGTCTGTTCGTAAAACGAATTTGAGACCCAATAAATACTGGCGAAGCTTAGTCACACAGAAAATAATAGCTAAAGCTTCTTTTTCTAAAGTACTGTAGTTCCTTTCACACTTTGAAAGCGCCCTAGAAATAAAAGCAATAGGTTTCATCTTATTGTTTGGAAATTTATGAGCCAAAATTCCTGCAACAGATGTATTACATGCATCTGTTGTGAGAACCAATTCCATATTTGGATTGAAGTGTACAAGGACTTGATCAGATGTAATATCAAATTTTATAGTTTGATAAGCTTTTTTACACTCTTGTGTCCAATCAAATTTAACATTCTTTTTTAAAAGCTCATAAAGAGGAGACATTTTCTCAGCAAAACGATCAATAAATTTTGAATAGTAATTGGCCATACCTGTAAAAGCCCTCACTTCTGATACATTTTGTGGTTCTGGAGCATTGACTACACAAGCAATACGCTCATCATTTTTCCTAAGACCTTCTTTATTAATTGTGAAGCCTAAATAAGATATCTGTGTCTGAAAGAATTTACATTTTTTTATATTAAGTTTAAGTCCTGCTGATTTTAATTTGTTTAAAACCGCCTTGAGAGTTTCAATGTGTTCTTTTAAATTTGGTCCAGTGACCGTAATATCGTCCTGGTATACAACAACTTGGTTAATATCTCTGAACAAACTTTCCATAACCTTCTGAAAAATGGCAGAAGCAGTCTTAACCCCAAAAGGCAAACGTTTAACTTTAAATGTACCAATATGGGTGCTCCAAGTGCAAAGTTTTTGTGACTCTTCGTCTAACATTAATTGATTATAAGCCTGAGACAAATCAAGTTTGGTGAACAATTCGCCACCCTCCAAAGCTGCAAAAATCTCGTCTATTCTGGGTAAGGGATATTTGAAATCCTCAAGAAATTTGTTGATAGTGACTTTGTAGTCAGCACATACACGTATGTCTCCATTCTGTTTTAATATTGGTACGAGAGGCGTACCCCACTCGGAGCTGTCAACCTGCTCTAACATGTCCTGATTTATTAAATCTTTTAATTTCTTTTCTACCTTGTTTTTCCAAGCTAATGGTAAAGGGCGAGGCTTAAAAAAAATTGGTTTAGCTCCATCACACATTTTTAATGAAATTTTAAAGCCATTAAATGCGCCTAATTGATCACTGAAAACTTCAGAAAATTCAGTTTTGACAGTATCAGCTAAAACTGAAAAATTGTCAGTTGAACTAACCGCGTTAACCTGAACTAAATCGAACTTGAATGCTCGCAAAAATGTGCGCCCTAATAATGGTGGATTTTTAGTTTTTGTCACAACAACTACAATTCTTTTAGTGATGCCTTGGTAGGAAATCGATGCGTCAAACTCACCTAACAACGAAATTCGTTCGCCACTGTAATCCACATAAGGAGTTGCACAGGGCCTAAGTATAGTTTTGCTTCTGATTTCCTTAAAAAATGAAGCTGAAACCAGTGTACATGGAGCGCCTGTGTCGCACGCAGCATTTATTTCTACACCCTCAATGATAACTGGAAGTGTGTAAATTCCATTACAAGTTTTATTCGTGTCAATACTGAAAATATAATTAGAAAATGTATTACATAAATTAGAAGAACTATTGCTATCAGAATCTGATACGTAATTTACGATGTTGTTCTTGCTGTGTTTGTTTCTACAAACCGATGACAAATGCCCCATTCTGCCGCAGCTATTGCATTTAAATTCCTTATACTTGCAATGTTGAGAATCGTGGTTGCGCCAACCGCAGTGCGCACAAGGTCTTTTTTTGTTTTTCGTTGATTTTCCATCACCTTCATTCCTATTATTAGCAGTGCCGGAACGATGATTGCTGTTTCTCTGTTGAGCTTTTTTGTGTAAGTAGTTGACAGTACTTTCCACATGAGATGTAACCTTCATTTTTGCACGTGACGCTAGCTTCGTCTCTGCAATCAGTGCTTTTTTTAACGCCAGTTCAATGGTCAGTCTCTCATCTTCTTCGCAAATCCTTTCGAAAATTTCATCCGGCAGCCCAACCACAAATTTTTCGAGAACAAACGCATCCAAATTTGTCAAAAATTTACAATTAAGTGCGAGTTGTTTTACCCTTGCAAACCAAGCCGCAACTGTTTCGTCTTCTTTTCTAATAGCAGTGTGAAATTTTTTTCGTTCATGGAACACTATTGTAGGCGGAGTGAACTGAACTTGTAGCATTTGGCACAAATCTTTGTATGATTTAGATGACGGAGTTTCTGGACTGCATAAGCTGTGTATTACACTGTAGGCGTCTGCGCCAATAGACTTCAGCAGAATTGCCTTCTTCTTTGTATCATCGTCAGTGCACTTAACCTCACAAAAGTGAATCTCCAAACGCTCCTTCCATATGTCCCATGACATGTGACTTGGTGAGAATTCCGGAACGTTGGATGACTGAAAAAGTGTGATGTGAGCGTTTCCATTATCTTCCGTGGTCGACATTTTTATTATTTATTAAATTTAATTTCAACACGTTTTTACGATTTTTCGCGATTTTCTCGTCGCCAATTTGTAATGTCGCACGCTTTATTAGACGGTTGCAGAATAAGTGACTTTATTATAGCTCTTCTTTTTTTACATTCTATTTACATGGTTGCAAAATATAGTTACTTTTAAAGGTTGTCAGTACTTGTTGTGTTGCCATATTATTATGTTACATATACATATATAAATAAGCAAATACCTCACATTAAGTAAGCCCTTTTAGAAGGTTATACTTAACCTCATAAAAGCAATGCTTAAAATGTACTACGAAATTAATATAATTCTTTTAAATAATAGTTTACTGTTATGATTATTTTGTTAAAGTGCAAATGAGTAAACATAAATATTTTAATTCATTGTATTATTTATAAAAGTCGGTAACAATATACAAAATTAATCTCATCGATAGTAATATATTAGATATCATTCATTTGAAAGATAAATTGGTAACTTATACAAAACTGAAAAATTTTCCGCAATCAAGGAATTTTTCGAAAATGTTTTGTTTACGCAAAATTTTGGCTAGCAATAGTGAGTAATCCCCAAAGATCTATTTTGAATAATTTTGCATAATTGAGGAAAAAATAGGACCGGGAAGTAAAACGTTAACAAATTTTCCTTCAGTGACCCTGAATAACTATCAATTTAAATATTTTTTTGAGATCAATCCACGTCTTCTATATAAAAGTTAAGTGAAAATTAGAAAAAAATATTAAAATTAATTTAAAAAACTTTTTTTCTAATTTTTATAAATTTCTTTATAGTACTCTTTATACATTTCGACATTTAAGCTTCGACTTAAATAGACAAGACTGAGGTCTGTAACATTTGACTGCCTTATTCTTGACCATAAATATCACAATATCACCGTGATACCAAATAGATATCAGAAATTTGTTTCATAGTCATTATCTACATAATTCCCAAAGCAAACTTGCCCTGGGAGAACAAGGCCAAGAGTCATGAAAATTAGAATAGTTTTTTCTTAAAAACTGTATTTTTACAGTTTTTGTTGGTTGATTTGAACAGAATAATAATTATGTATTTTAGTAAAGTAAAGGAGTTAGAAAACCATCTTAGAGTTTTAAATAGACATTTTCAAAATAAATCAAAAAAGTATCAGAACGCCAAAAAATTGTTATAAAACGCCATTTCTTAAATTTAAATAAAAAATGTTATGAATTTTAATCAATCTATTTTTTTTTAGAAATTTTGAAGTAAGTAATAAAAAAACATCAGAACGCCATAAAATTGTTATAAAACGCCATTTATTTAATTTAAATAAAAAAATGTTATGAATTTTAATTAATTTTTTTTTTTTTAGAAATTTTGAAGTCAGTAATAAAAAAACATCAGAAAACCATAAAATTGTTATAAAACGCCATTTATTTAATTTAAATAAAAAATGTAATGAATTTTAATCCTTTTTAAATTTTTTTAGAAATTTTGAAGTAAGTAATAAATTGAGCTTTTAAATTGTTTTATGTAACAGGACACCCAAAAACATATTAGTATTAAAAATTATGTTCTAGCAGGTTAAGAGCTGTAAATAAGGTTTGTTTGTCGATGTATAGTCTCAGAACTTAGTAATCACAAAATTATAAAGTATATTTTTTAACCTGACATTTATGACACGAGGACGTTTTTATAAAAAACTCTGGAGAAATGTATTGCTGGAGAACATCCCAGCAAAATCTTCGCTTACATATAATCGAAAAAGTAATCCAGAAAATTTCATTCATCACTTACCCTCTCGCTTACTGAACCCATTATTTTTATATATCCATGTCATTAGAGGTAATCGAAAGCGCTGTCACTTGAAAAGATTAAGCGCTTAAAACGGTTGGTTTATAATTGATTTCACGAAATTAATACTTGAATAACAACTTTCAAGTTGATGTGAATGCATTGCCGTGAATTTATTACGGATTAAATTTAAGTTCTTGCATTAGCATTTATGTAATGCATTTTAGAATCGATTAAAAAACAAGACCTAACGAAAAATTTTGCTGGGATATTGGATGAAATGTCTACTATACTAGCATGTTTGAGCACTTCTTAAGATGAATATTTGAAGTACAAAAGCTTTTTTAAAAACTTTATGGAATATAAAGTTAGGAATATATACATAGAAATATACTTTAATTCATCACTTTAATGATGAATAAAAGACAAATAAAAAATAAAACCATTGAAAAATTATCTTCGACTTGCCCGAAGTCAAAATACTCAGGTTGAAGCTTATTCGGATTTATTTAGGTTATATTTTTTCCAACTTTTCATATTTCAAACTCAGATTACGTTTTATTTATCAAGAAAACAAGACTTATGTATGATCTTTCAATTAAACACATTAATTTTTGTATAAATTATGAAGGTTTTGATATTTTCGTGACATCACTTTCTATGGAAGTATTCACAAAATTTTGTTGAATTTCAACTGCAGGGTATATGTTTCAAATTTAAGCATTATAGTGGTGCTCCAACTTAGCGAACACCGATTTAACGAACTCCCAATATAAGGAACACTTATTTAATGTTGTTGACTCTATATTCCGAACATTTGAAATTGTAGGTATTCTATTTAACAACATTTGCTTCTCTGAGCTCGCTTCGTTTGTTTTTGAATTTGTAATAACATTAATATGTATTTACTTATCTAATTCTCAAATAGTCCCCTCGGGTTAATATACATATTGTAGGGTTTCCTTTTTAAAAAACATTATAGGAATGTATTGACATAATCTTGGATTTTTCATTTGGAGTGTGAACAGATTTTAACCAGCAGCTTACTAAACATTTAATAATAATAATTAATAATACCTAAAACAAGTTCAAAAATTCAACATAATTGGAGTGCATAGTTGAAACAAAAAATGTAAGGATATTTGTTTCAAGTTGACAAATTTATTAGCTTTGTTATATCGTAAAAAAACTCGAAAATAGTATTACCGATTTAATGAACTTTTCGATTTACCGAACGACCTTGGACTTTATATCTTTCGTTAAACTGGAGCACCACTGTATGACAAATCTCAAATCATGAAAATTATTTCATTATGGACTTTAAAGAGATTTGCAATAAAGACACGGCTGTAATCGTGTGGACAAACTAATGAACAGATAGACAGACGAACATGGCTAAATCGACTCATGGTCGTGAAAAAAATTATTGTGCCCGCTACGCTTTGCGGATGGAGTATAATAAATATTTAATACAAAACTTTGAAAAACGTAGAAGTAGATTATGGTAAACGAGTCGGTACAGCAGATAATCAGATTTTTCTTATTCCTGGTAATGCCAATGAATCAAAAAACTTTGTTAATACTGAAGTATTAAATAATTAAAATGGAAATATCTTCACTTTATTATAGTTAAACTATTTAATATAATTTGCTTCCAAATACAAATAATATGCTAATATTTTAACGTTTTTTATTATTGAAATTTTTCAAATATACAAAGGTATTATTGATAAAGAGAAAATGTCCGTGGCGAAGCCTCGGACGACTGTGGCCTGCTAGTATATTTATAAAGCAAAATAATACCAGCCTTTTTAACTCAGAATAACTTACTTTTCATTGCATTAACTTTCATTTCATCATTTAAATATAAATGAAAATAATATGTATATTGAATTGATGTATATGTATATTGAGTTCTATTAAGAATAATTTGCTCATGTGAATTGAAAAAGGGAGTTCTCATTTTTAAAACAGCAGGATACAGACATCACATGTTATGTTATAAGTTTAACTTAAAACACTCATGAATATTCACGGTTGTTGAACAAATTTGTTTAAAATTTTCCAAAATTTCTTGAGCCTTAAAAATGGGAATCTTCTTTTACCAATTCTCGGTAGAAATTTTAAAGGAAATTGAAGGTTTGAAAAATTTATCACTGTCGTGCTAGGAACTTATATAATTGTAACATGGTTTATATCTCAAACATAAATCTTACCTCTTCATCAAATAAATCGGAGGAACTACAGCTTGCATAAGCACGACGTGAACCAGCAGACGTATAAGATCATTAGTAACCTCAAAGTCATGACAACATTTTTGTAATCTTTTCAGTGAACATCGAATATTAAGCAACGAGTTAGACATTTTAATTTTAGATCTATTTCTTTGCTTAGTTTTTACAATTTTCATTGCACTAAAAATTCTTTGAACCTCAGCGTTACTAAGTGGTACAACTAAGAAACTGAAAACCAAATTGACGAGCTCAGAAAAAGGATTTTCAGGCAACGAGTTTTTAAAGTGCTTTACTTCTACCCAAAGCTCTGTTGTAGAGGACAGGCTTGACCATTTACGTGTCAATAGTTTTCGCCATTGAAGCTCAATCGAGGTAACTTCGTCTGTGGAATATTTGGACTTTTCATTTGCAAAATGAGAAAATATATTTGGCTTTACAATGTTATGAGAATTTTCAATAGAAAAAAAATCGATCTAACATTTATTTACATGTGAAACGAGAGAGCTCTAAAGGGCCCAGCGTTGCTGCCAGATGCAAATTTTCATGACTACACACTAAAAAATTTCTATAGAATTTTTACACCGTTCGGTGTTCCAGGGAGTCCTACACCATTCGGTGTTAAAAAAAACACCGTGTCAAAATGCTAGAATTTTATATTCGATAGGGGACATTTTTTCACACCGATCGGTGTTAATAACTAAATATCCGAAGGATGTTTGTGTCAAACCCTTTTAGGTGTTTATTTAGAATACGCAAAATTATGATTTTTTTCAACACCGAAAGGTGTAATTTTTTACTATTCGGAAATATGTGTTTTTAGAATTTTAATTAATTCATTCAAAATGCTAAAAATAATGTTATACTAAATATAATGGCATTCATGCTCGAAATTTGGATTGGATTTAATTCTATTTAAACTGTTTTTTTTTATTTTATGTCTTTAATGTCAATTTTGGCCAGAACTGTTTTCACGAACATGACTAATAATTCTGGACTTTTATTTTCAGTCTTGTGAAATTTCAATTTTCAATTTGTTTGTCAATGCTTACATGATTTCCATGTTGCTTTTCTTCTATGCCTTTGTTATTTTACACCGATCGGATAAGTTTGTCATATCACACTGGGTAACCGAAGTAAATAAACACCGTACGGTGTAAAAAATGTAAATATTCGCTCGCCGGTTTAAATTTATTTTGGAAATTTTTTAGTGTGTACTTATTTTTGCCTTACAGTGTTGCATTTAATCGGCAAATTTTTTAATTGTTAATAAATCTAAAAAAGGCTGTTTTCAAAGAAAAAAAAGGCTAAAAAATCACGAAGCTAAATCGTAAATTTCGAGGCTAAACCGCAAAAAAAAGGCTAAGTCTAGCCTCGAAAAGGCTAAAATGGCCACACTGATTATAACAGTGAAATCTTTTAAAAAAAGGCACAAATATATCAGTTTTCAGGAAAAGACATTCGCAGTTCTCTCTCAATTGTTTTCCTAATATCAAGATTTAGTTTATTGTACTAATCCTCTAAAACTTCTGCAAGAACTACAGCTACCTGAAGATCCAACGGCTTGGAGACACTTCATTGACTCATCCAAACTGAGTCTGAAAGCAGTATTGCTACAAAATGGGAATCAATATCCGTCAGTACCATTGGCTCATGCAGTAAATATGAAAGAGACCTACGAAAACATGAAGTTACTAGTTTTTTCCCGTCAAAAATAACGGGCCCAGTTTTAATAAAAGCAAACACATGATATATTGACTATCGATAAGCTAAATTAGAAATCAGCGATGGTCACATATTAGCTATGTGCAAATAAAAATTTTTAGTTCAAAATATTTATGAGATACCCTAAAGTAAAAACGGAAACCATAGTAGGTACGAAAAAATAAGTTTAAAAATTTTTCTGTAAAACTGAAAATTTCAAAATGAATAAAAATATAAAAATTTCTGAAGTTTCAATAAATCACAAAACAAAAAATGCCTACAAATATGCTATGAAATTTATAAAAAAAAATCAAGCGTTCCGCACTCACATTTTACGGAATTATGTTATAGTAATAATAATAATAATTACTCGATAGAATTCAGTACAATCGCTATATCTGGGATGTATGCGCCGATTTAAAAGTAGTGGCTATGCTAGCTGGATTACAAGGAGGATACACAAAATATTGTTGCTTTTTATGTGAGTGGGACAGCAGAGCAAAAGCGCGTCATTACATACAACGAAATTGACCCTTAAGATCACATGCGATTCCGGGAAACAAAAACATGGCAAATGAGCCTTTGGTTAATAGCCAAAAAATATTTTTGCCGCCACTACATATCAAATAAGGCTTAATAAAAAATTTGGTTAAAGCTATGGACTTAGATGGAGAGGCGTTTAAACTTCTGAAAAGTAAATTTCCACGCATAAGTGAGACCAAATTGAAGGAAGGCATATATGTTGGTCCCCAAATAAAAGAAATCTTTAAAGACCAATTCTTCAAATCTAAGTTGGTCAATAAACAAAAAAAGAGCATGGTTAGCTTTTGAAAACATATGTCACAATTTTCTTGAAAATATAAGGACTGCAAATTACAAAGAACTGATACAAGAATTTCTTTCTTCATATGAAGAACTCGGATGCAACATGTCACTAAAAATTCACTTTTTGCATTCGCATCTAGATTTTTTTCCCAGAAAATCTTGGTGCCGTCTCTGATGAGCATGGTGAGAGGTTCCATCAAGATATTGCGCACATGGAAAAAAGATATAATGGCAAGTGGTCCCCAGCAATGTTAGCTGATTTCTGCTTTGAAATCAATCGTGAAACAACAGATGAAACTTACAAAAGAAAACGATCTACCAAATAGTTTTTTTTTTGTGTAATATTAGTTTTTTAATTTCTTTTAGATTTTAATTTATGTCATAGAAGTCCTGTCATGTGTAAGGTTTTTGTACGATTTTCATAATAAATACATATTTAATATGTCAATATCAGTGTTTTATTTAAATAAGAAAATCTTAAAAACTAGACGTGATAGAATCAATCTGTAAACAGCTTTAGATTCAGCACTTTATAGTCTATTAAAATCACATATGAAAGTTCTTGCTCCCGACTTTTTTTTTCATTTTTGCCGACCAGTGTTATTTTTTTTTTTTATTTTTTTTTTATTTATTTAGATATACAATTTGTCAATAGGCAATAAGTATATTTGATATGAAGTTAAGTTAACATAATAGAGTACTCCATTGAGTACAACTAGAAAACAAAAACAATATATATATATTTATACATTATTTTGCTAGTAATTAAAAACAAAAGATCATTAGTTATTTAAAAAAAAAAAATTAAATAAAAATAAATATTAATTATAAAATTATAAGTATCAAGCGAGTTGACTTATCTAAACGGCAAATCAAGGATGTGATGTCTCTTCAGTCTTCTTGTTTCGTTAGTCTCGTCTAGTAGAGAAATAGCCGATACGTTATAGTGATTGCTCATTCGATTCAGATACTTCTCGCTAAATCGGGAAATTTCTTGTTTCACTTTTGGTACGTTAAGATCCCTGTGAATTGCTTCGTGACGAACCATGGTGCTTTTGCAATATTTCTTATTGTTTTCGACTGGTAACGCTGCAATATCTCTATATTTGAGTTGCTCGCGGTTCCCCATAGCTGAATGCCATAGGACCAAATAGGTTTAAGTATGGCCTTATAAATGTTTACCTTGTTTTCTAGGCTTAGCTCTGACTGAGGTCCTAATAACCAATAAAGTTTTTTTGTTTTCAAGTTCAAACAGTCTCTTTTCTTTTTAATATGGTGTTTCCATGTCAAGCGCTTGTCAATATACATTCCAAGGAATTTGGCATATTCATTTTTGGGTATTTGTTCTGAATTAATGTAAACGCACGGACAGTCTTGTTTTTTTTAAGTGAAGGTGACGTGAACCGATTTTCCGGAATTAACTTTTATGTTCCACTTTCTAAGCCACGTTTGGATGTCATTGAGACTATTTTGCAAAAGATTTGATGCTTCTGTTGGTGATTCACTTTTAGCCACTATTGCAGTGTCGTCCGCGTATGTTGCAACCATAACATTATTTGAATTTAGCATATCTGACGTGTAAATAGTATAGAGAACAGGTCCCAAAACGCTTCCCTGCGGGATGCCTGCTTTTATTTCACAAATAAGTACTTGACAGATTATCATTAACCTTGACATAAAAGTTTCTGTTGGCTGAGTAGGACTTCAGTAAAATGTAATAGGGCGCTGGTAACAATTTTTTAACCTTAAATAACAAACCTGAATGCCATACTCTCTCAAAAGCTTGTTGCACATCCAAGAAAGCGGCTGTGCAATATTTTTTATTTTCAAGACTATCAATGATCTCATTGATGATTCGATGGCATTGTTCGGGTGTCCCATGTTTTTGTCTGAATCTAAATTGATGCTCTGGAATTATGTTGTTTCGCTCAAGTACAGTGGACATTCTGCGTAAAAGTATTCTTTCGAACACTTTGGAAAACATCACCAGCAAGCTTATAGGCCTATAGGAAGTAACAAGGTTTTCAGGCTTATTTGTTTTTAGAATCATTATAATTTCTGCGTATTTCCATTGCGAAGGAAAATCGTTTAATCGCAAGATTGAGTTGAAAATAAGTGTCAAAAACAATATTCCTTTCTTAGTTAATAGCTAAGCAACATTTGCATCGATTAAATCATATCCAGGTGACTTCTTGAAAGATAATTTTTTAATTTCGGCTTGAGTTTCAGAGGGAGAAACGTGTTTAATTGGTAAGTCCATTTGACAGGAAACATCTAGGAAATTTAAAACATCTTCTTTTCCTGAATTGCTGTTGAAAGTGTACGCTTGGAAAGTTTATTGTAGGTGGGTTGCAAATGCTTCAGCTTTAGTAAAATCTGTCCTGCACCATTTATTGTTGTTGTCTTTAATAGGCGCATTTCTTGCAGTTGGACGTTTAAGATACTTAGTTGCTTTCCATAAGTTGTGCTCGTCATTAGCGTTTGTACTCAAGTTCCTGAGAAAATCGTTTAGAGATTCGTTTTTCATATCGCTCAAATGTAATTTAAGTTCTTTAAAGCAATTTTAAGTTTATTACATATGCATGGGTAATTATTTTATTCATAAACATACTTCTAAATATAATGCATATCGTCTTTTTATTTATTTCCACTAAGTTTTATGTTTTAGCTTCTAATATTGATAATTGCAATTAATTTTCTTTATAATAAATGAATTAAATTAATAAAAAACAACAAAAAAATTATGTTCGCATATAACGACATTCGGTTATAACGACGAAATAATCCTGTGCCTTCAGGGTCGTTATATCCGTATTCCACAGTTTATGTATAAAAAATTAGCTAACTTATGCTTGTTTGAATCTTCAAAACCAACTTATCCTGTTAACTTTACCCTACTTTTATTGGCTTATATTTTTGATTTATTTATTTATTTATTTATTTCTTCGAGTTGAATCCTAACGCTACAAGATTATTAAATAACCTTAACATTTAAAGCGTCATATATTATTTATTTATTTATTTGGCCAAGCAAGGCAATTACTTATTCTAACTTAAATTAATCTATCTTATGATAGTTTTTTTTTTTTTTTTTTTTTTTTTATTTTTTTTTTTTTTTTTTTTTGGTATTATGGATTGAATTACAAAGTGGGCGTATCCGCCCACAGGATTGACATTTCGTTTACAAAACTTTGTCATAAATTAATTCTACTCCTGCTACAATTGGGGTGGGGAGACAAGGACTTGGGGTTATTAGGCATGGGTCGTGCGTATTTAGGGTGATGATGGAGATGACAAAAGAAGGGACATTATTAAAGATGAGATGATTATAAAGGGGAAAGAAGGTTAAGAGGACGGAAATAGGAACTTGTAAGGATTTGTTTTAAAGGAGAATTTCGATATGGATGGTGAATAGCTATCGCTGATATTATTGAATTCTTTACAACATCTATTAATTGGCTCATTATTGGCGTATATTGTATGGTGCTGATACTCATATAACATTCGTGTGTGTCTTGTACGTCTTGAGGGTTCGTTGAACTTTATCTTATTTGATATATATTCACTGTCTACAGCTCCGTTGAGAACATCAAATGTGAAACATGAGGTAAGTAGTGTTCTTCTGGTTGATAGGGGCATTAAGTTAAGCAAGCTAAGCCTATGCACATAGGATGGCAGGGTATTGTATTCATGGGGGTTGTAGGTGTTTCTTAGAGCAAAAAGCACGAATTGCTTTTGAATAGATTACAGTCTCTCGCTATGTGAATCGAACGCAGGATTCCAAATAATGCATCCATATTCTAGAAGTGGGCGTACTAAAGAACAATATAGCGTTTTGGTAACCCATACATTTTTAAACTCGTTTGCGCGTCTTTTTATGAAACCGAGTTGTTTGCTGGCTCTTGATAGGATTTTATCATAATGCAGATTAAATCGCAATTTATTATCTAAAACGACTCCAAGATCAACAATATGATTGACAGTTTTAAGTTCTTTACCATTAAGTGAGTACTTGCAATTAGTTATAAGATTTTTTCGGGAGAAAGTTATTCTATAGCATTTGTTGACGTTTAGAAAAAGCTTATTCTGACTGCACCACTGCTCTAAATCAAGTAGTTTGGATTGTAAAAATGTAACATCAAGTTCAGAATTGATTACATGGTACATTTTTAAGTCATCTGCGTATAATAGATGTGGGATATTATACAAAACTT
Organism: Tetanocera ferruginea; assembly: GCA_958299015.1. NCBI lineage: Eukaryota > Metazoa > Arthropoda > Insecta > Diptera > Sciomyzidae > Tetanocera > Tetanocera ferruginea. The sequence goes on from OY282644.1 coordinate 66,911,191, forward strand.
CGGATATGTCTGATATAATCCAAAACTTGAAATATTTGCTGTGAGATGAAGGCGTTTGAACAAGAAACCATTAGTGCAAAAATCGGACTGATTAATCAAGTATAATTTTTTTCATTTATAAGTCCGACATACTATTAAACATACTTGTGATAAAAAAAAAAGCAAGTTGCGCACCTGGTACTCATTATTCTCATTCTACTCACGTTCGCACTCTGAATCTGTTGCGCTGAGTACTTTTCACATAAATTTTTATTTAATTTTCGTTTGTGGGAAAAATAACCATTTGAATTTCATTATTATAAAACAGGACGTTTGTTACGACTGGCACATAAATCCAATTAATTAAAATCGCCTACTAACTGCCAATAATTCGCCACTTCCACGACCATGACTAGTTTACCGCCTTAATAAATGCAACTAATTTTTTATTTATTTTTTATTGTTCAACTTCTTTCTTTCACTCTCTCTCTCTCTTAGCTTGGCTTCTTTCATATTATTTCTCACACAGTCCGAATGCATTTTTAATTACCCACAGGAAGCGACACAAACGCGCGACAGCCAACAAATTACCATCATCGAGCGACAAGGTAATCAAAGCAACAACAAAAAAATCCAATGAAAATCCCAGGCGATAGACGTCGAACAAGACGGTGTGGTGTGACTGTATGCAACCGTACACCCTCACCGCAACTGTAAATACTGGGAGGAAAAAAAACACCCTGCAACATGGACAGCAACGAGCGGCGGCTGTTGGAGGCTGGATAATTTCCTGGTTAATGCAATTCCATTACCCAACACAACGTGGTACCTATATGTTGGGAAACTGTATAAAGCTACATTCTAACCAACAGTCAGTGGAACAGACAGACATCCCGTGGTTGAGTACTTGATTGCGCGTGAAGCCAAAGTCGGGAAGTAGCGCAAAGCAATTAGCTGCAAATGAAACAAAGCAAAGCTATGAGCGACTGGTGGCACCAAACTTTATTGAATGATGCAGGGCGTATGTGAATATTGTGCATGCAAATTTTGCATATTGATTCGAGTCTTGGCACAAGACCTTTAACACCTTCGATTTCGTTGCCTTCTTGGTAGGCAGCGAAACACGGGGTCACCAACAAAAGACTTCAAACGCCAAACACCGCGATTTGTCAGTCAACAAACACTCAGCTACAAGCACTAAAAATCTTATTAATAATCATGTTAATGACACCTGTTCCAGATAAGGAACCTGTATGAGACCTCGAGGAAACAGGAACAAAAAAAAAAAAATATATAAAAAACCAGGTTTGCATGTCAACCTAAAACACGCAAGTCCAATGCGCTGGCGGTTAACATTGAGAATATCATCGGGTGAATAATGCAACGAACCATTTAGCTGGTTGGTCGTTGTTCTTTACGCGACTTGTATATCCTTTGGCAACACCAACAACAACAGTAACAAGAACGTTGTCGATGACGGCCTTAACGAGGAGACGCCATGCCGATTCATGCCTCGCAAACATTATTCAACCGACACCGACTTTTGAATTGTAGCCCGTCTCGACTCCAAAGTGACTTCATGTTATGCGTCAGCAGTTGCATGGTCCATGAACTGAGCTCTTCTTCTTCTTCTGCTGCTGTTGCTGCTGTTGTTGTTGTTGTTATTTTAGTTGTACTTGGTTTAATTTTCAGTTCGAGAGATCGAACTTTGCATCTCGCATCGGTTGGCATCGCATCGCATTGCATTGCATTGAGTTGATTTATTGAATGAATAGATTAAGTTAGCGTATCTGTTAGTTTCTTTAATTAATTTGTTTCTTTCACCGAATCGAATGTTCGGCTCGATTTGACTGGGCCGTAGCTATAACCGTGATACTGATGGTTCTTTAAAGAAATTTGTTCTTTGAAGCATTCATTCGTTTGTTGGCTCTCGCTCTGGTTCGGTGTCCTTTCGTGGCTTCATCCGAGTGTAGCAATAAATTTTAGAATCTGTCATTTGGCGCTGGAACATTTATATATTTTGCATGTCATATGATTCCATTTTTTGCCATTTTTCTGTGCATTTCACTCTATATCCGTTGTCCGCAGGAAATGTTGATGTTTCTTGAAAGTTGATGTGAAAAAATAACACACAAACAATCCAATACGATTTTATTGGAACGTTCTTGGACACTTCTCAAGGTTTTGTTATATATTAAAAAAAAAAAACAAAATATCAAATATTATTTAAAATATATTAACAATTCAGAATATGTTAGTCCGAGTTAGTACAAGTACCAAACTTTACCACAGGTGCATGCATGAAACTTTCGAAAACAAATTATTGAGAAGCCGTACGATATTTTTGTTGAAAACTTTATTTTCTAATCGAATTAATCCGTTACTGTCATCACATGAATTTGATGTGGTTGGAAACTTAATTTTAGTTTAACAATTACTTTCATTAATTTAAGTATTTTTTTTAAATTTTTTCATGTTTAGTTTTCAAATCAGCAGTGTGTTCAAAATTTATGTATTAAATGTAGAATTGTATGTTGGTTTTTTTAACAAATGATTTGACTTTAATGTTAGTGAAGATCAAAAGAGTACATACAGCACCGAATGTTTGAATTCTGAAAAATTTAAGAATCACAATTAAAAAAATGTATATCAAGTTCTCAAATCTATGAAAATATAAACTCTATAAAGCAAGCTTTCTAAAACGGAACGATATGCATATAAAAAATATTTTGACTTTGCATTAGAAAAGAATTTACAATTTTCATAAAGAAAGTTGGAGTTCATACGAAAAACTAATTATATCATAAAGGATAATCTTATATATTAATACACAGAGGGAAAAACCTATGGACTCAATACATAAATTTATGTACTCATCGCATAGTTTTCTGCACACAAAAATTTTACATTTTTCATGTATTGAGTACATGTTGAAATCTTTATTGACTACATAATGCTTTCAAGCGGTTATGTAGTCAATAAAGAATTTTATGTACTCAACGCAAACTGTTACAAATAATTTTATGTAATGAGTAAAGATCTTATGTACGTATTACATAAATTATTGACTCAGTACATACATAATTTACTCATTACATATTTGGAGTACATAATTTTATGCAATGAGTACATACATTATTTACTCATTACATATTTTAAATGCATAATTTTATGTAATGAGTACATACATAATTTACTCATTACATATTTTTAGTGCATACATTTATATAATGAGTACATACATCATTTACTCATTACATATGTTAAAAACATAATTTTATGCAATGAGTACATGCATAATGTATTCATTATATATTTTTTGTTCATAATTCCATGTATTGAATATATACACAATTCATGCCTGTGCCTAAAGCACCCTCTCAACAAATGCAATAAATAACTTAATAAAAAAAATGACTAGATTTCACAAAATAATTGGCAATTACTTATAGAAACCCAGCCATTTAATTCTTATCCAATCATCGCTTTTGTTCTAGAGTACAGTGGATGAACTCATTCCCGCTCTGATTTTCTAGAGGCTTTAGAGGTGTTGCTTATTTGAAAATCAAGAAACGAATGACATAAAACAGCAAAATCGTGTGCCGATGTGCAACAGATACATGTACTGAGTCCATATGTTATGTACTGAATAAATGTGTCACTTCAATCGTATAAGGGGGACGTGTACTGAGTCTATATTTTATTTATTGAGTAAAGTTTTTGTAAAAAATTACATAACACGTTGCTTGAGTACACGTTGCTTGTATCTATTGAAGTCTGCTATGTATTCAACACATAACATGATGTATTGAATACATTTTTTATTCATTTTAAAAAGTGAATAAATTGATATGTAGTCAGTACACGCTCCCTTTACTCAGTAAATACTGCTCTTGTTGCGTTCTCATACAAGTTGAAGTGCATAGATTTTACATAGCTGTCTCTGTACTGACTACATAACTTTTTCCCTTAGTGTACGTGAACATTAAAGTTTGTCGTACGCTTTTTTGGTATTAATTAAAACTCAAAATTAATGAAACTTATATCATTCGAAAGGTTATATTGCCCAGATGTGCAGAATGTATATATAAATGATATATCTGATAGAGGGGGTTCCCCACCTTCAAAGAGAGAAATTAAATTTTTGAGAAAAAACCCACTCTTTGATTAATATGAAATTTGGGGAGTGTTTTTGAGATGGTCGAAAAATTTTTTTAAAGTAACAATTTCTTAAAGAAATTTAGTTTTAACCATTCGTCAATTGTAAAATTTGTAAAAATCTGTGTTTGGAATTCAAAAATTTGACTTTCCATGTAAATATCTTGGTCGAATTTTAACGGTTTTTCAATTTTTCTAATTTTTTCTAAAAGTTTGTTAAATTTTCTTTCAAATGTGATAAAAAAATACAGCAAAGTTCTAACCAAAAGTATTTTTAATTAATTTTCTTAATATTGTCGTTAGTTATTTAGCGTGTGTTTCAACCAAATGCCAATAGAGAGAAAAAAACTGTCTCAAATTTAATGTTCTAAATTGGGAAGCCAATATCTCCGCTATCTGTGGATAAATTTTATTTATTTCTTTTTTGTATTTAAGTCTTATCAATTAACTTAAAAAACTTTTGAAAATAATATCGTTTTTTGTTTGTTTGTATTTAAATTATTCCTTTTTAAAAAAGTCCATAAAATTTGATTTATTCTTAAAATATGGGGTAAAAATGATTTTTGTTGTAAAAACACAAAAACTCAAAATTGAATTTTTGATTTGTATGATTTCTTTGACAATTAATTTTTTTTTAAAAATGTTGTTTTTCTGTTTTTGAACAAAATAATAATATATAAAAAAATATTTTTTTTTAAGAAAATAGCTTTATATCTCTAATCAATTAAGAGTTCGAACTTATTTTAATCATCTCGTATATATAATTATAAATAGGCAATCAATAAATTGGTCGAATTTCGACCCCAGGCGATACTAGTTCAATTAAATTCCGAAGCAACAATGTTTATACATTAGGCTGGTCGATTTATAAACTGAAGTTGCACGGGTGATTTTCGGTTCGGGCATGAGAAGTTGTTAAAAAAAAAACATAAAAAAGAGGGACTGGGGGATTCACTTTACCCTATCAAACCCTTAATGTTGTGAATATTACCTTAAGAATTTTACACACCATATATACTTGTGTGGTGCTCCGAAATATTTAGTTTTTTTAAACCCCCTAGGAAAAATTCCAAAATTTATTTCTTTTGGAATTCTTTACATTCAATTTTTATACAAAAATGTTTAAATGTTAGACCGTTTTTTGGTTAAATCGAGTGCGAGGATTTTATTTTTTGTCTTCAGTTTTGCTCTAGCTGTGAGGGTCTGATAGGGTAAAGTGCACCCCAGGCTCCCTTTATTTTGTTTTTCTTTAATAACTTTTTATGCCCAAACCGAAAATCATCGAGGCAATATCGTTTTTTGCCTCAATACATATCGACCCAGCTTATTATATATATATTCCGTTTCAGCTGTGATGGTCAGAAATACATACGCTCTAATGATAAGATTACACAGTTAAAAATTTTGGACTTGTTTTTAATCCAAACTTTAATTTTTAGGAATTTTTAATCCAAAAAGTACTATTTTTTATTCCATAGTTTAGTTTAATTTGTTTTTAATCGAAAAACAGTTTAAGTTTAAGACTATTTTTTGAATACAAATTTATTTATTTACTATAAGGTAGTATTTTCAGGAAAAATTATTTATGTTACTTAAGATTGAAAACTAATACTACTACGAAATTTTCGCTAAATATTATTGTTTATGTTGTTAAAGTATCCGAAGTTTATTTTTAATTAAATGAAACAATTTGTTTATTAAAATCTGAACCAAAATAGGGCATTGCCTATTTGCATGAATACCCTTAATGTATATAAAGTGATGTTCATAGAAGATGCTTTTCATTTGACATAAAGTCATATTGTTCCATGTAGGTGAATTTCTGGCCACTTCCGCATATATATGCGTATTCTTCAAAAAAACTCGCAAGTTTTCATCTCCTACAGCACTAGATAAATTGCCTCAGGCAGCTCACTTCACTTTACACACTTTTTGCATTTTCTTGTCAATTTCAACAAGATGATTAAATTGGGATTCCAATATGTGAATAAATATGTAAATAAAACTACACACACGAAACGTCAAATAACAATGCCAACTCGTATTTTTGTAATACATTTTTACTCAACTTAAACGAGCAGACTTCAGAAACAGGGTTGTTTTCTAACTTTTGATTGATTTTCGCTGAAAAGCCAACGTAAAGCAGCTCTTCATTTGACAGTTCTTCCATGGCGAAAAGCTGAATATTATGTAGCTGTTCAGCTGATAGGCCATTATTGTCCGAAAAGCGGCTTTTTGGCCTTAGTGTGAACATAGTATAAGAACTTTATTATATACGTCTATTATAAGGTTTTGTATAGCCTACTCATTCCTTAAGAGTTGCATTATTGCTCAATAATTGCATTATTTATTTACATTTGGCTAAGTCAAAACGGAAAAACTGTTGATGATCGGTACATGTTGAGTGGAAAAACCCCTACTGAATTTAATGTATATGGGCATTCCCAGTGGTACGGACGCGACATTCGAGCGGTTTTAATTACTCGAAAAACAAGAAAGAAACAAAAAGAACCAATATGTATTTTAAGTGTTCTAATGCGATTAAAGAGTGCTACATTCTATAAAAATATTGGCAAGATTTAGTACAAATTAGTTCAAAGTAATAATCAATCATACAATGGAACGGAAGCGACAAAACAATATAAGTTTTTTAAGCTCGTATAGAAACATGCAAAATTTAGCTAATTTTGAGAACTTTTTTTTAATATATACAAGCAGATGTAACCCGGTGTTACTCGGGGTTGTGCCTCGAACATGATTAAAACAAAAAAGGACATATTAAACGTCTCGATTTCACGTCTGGTTTCTGAAGAAAATGAACACCCACACTTAGAAAAAATTCAAATATCTTCCTCCCGTGAAAAATTTCTCTATTTTCGATAATAGAAATTTTCTCTTTTCAACTAAAATTTTCTTCAATTAGAATTAATTTTCACATTTTCGAAAAAATATTTCTTCACTTCTAGGAAATGGAAATATTTCAATGTCTCTTATAATGCCAAAGCATGCACGCTAACGTTATTTTTAACGATAACCAAATTATTTTTTTTTGTTTCGTCTTCAGAATAAGAAAAACATGATTATTTAAATAATATTCTGGTTACTACAAAAAAAATTCCTTGGCTCATTATAGGCGTTGCAATCATTCTTGTTTCGTCCCAATGGGGCGGGGCATTCCACGAAAAGCGGTATATTTTAGCAAAAAAAAAAAAGGAAAATTTCTAATTTTTAACAACAGGGCAGTGAACCTACATGAGTTAAGTCCCTAATGGTACAATATCTTTTTTCTGGCTCATCACTGCAATAATAAATATATATATATATATACTTATGATATCGTCAAAGAGATAAATGCTAAAAAGTAACTCAAAGTTTTTCTCAATTTTTCCTTTTATATACGTAACTAATTGTTATGTAATTGATTTTATTCAATACCGCATATTGTGTTGTTACTATCACAAACTTCATTTCTCCAAGGAATAGTTCCATTTGAGTAAAATCGATAACATTATAATTGGTAAATCGATGTCGTGTACGTCACGCCAAAAAGATATATATTGTCATCACTAGAGTAAGAGTGAAGGTGGAATTTTTTCACATCACTACTAAACGGCGCCGTGTTGCAATCCCATATACCATAACCCCATATTGGCTTTATAGCACTTTTTCCTATGCTATAAACCCATAATTTGGGTTTGGGGTTATCGCACAAAATAAAATGCAATAAAGCCAATATGGGGTTATAGCACAAATTTTTGATTTCGATTATTTTCAAAATATATGAAAAGTTAAAATCACTTATATTGCGCATTTCGTAAAAGGGGAAACCATAATTTTGCAAAAAAATATTATAATAGAAGGGAATTTTCCCTTTTACGAAAAGTTAAAATCAGTCATACTATGTTGTGCAATAAAGCCAATATGGGGTTATAGCATAAATTTCAATTTTTTAATATGGTATTATCTCACTTATTTGAAGGAAATAAACCCATATGGGACTATAACACATCGCTGGTGCTATAAAGCCAATATGGGGTTATGGTATATGGGATTGCAACACGGCGCCCTACTAAACAGACAAAGTGTCAACAATTGGAAAACTACTGAATGTCCAGTAGTTTTTCATTTTTAATGTATTTAAAATTTGCAGTTAATTATTTGTCGCGTACGTCACACAGTTAATGGAAGTTTTTGCGTAAGGACAGTATGGAAAAACAACAAAAGTTGCAGAATAAAGTGCTATCAATTCTAGATAAATTATAAACGCAGATTTTAAAAATGGTATTCGTTTTTCATCATCAGTTCGAACTTAGGAGTTATAGGCAAAAATCTGAAAATTTTTATTTTTTTCAATAATTGCACTATATCTTTTAAATGTGTGGACGGATTTCGATAGTATTTAAATTTTTTATATTTAAAATATAAGTTATTTCAATTTGTGAACCCAAAGTTGAATTATCTTCTTTAGTTTGCGAAATATGTTAATTGAAAGCTGAAATATATTAAAATTTTAACATATTTTGAGGCTGTAACTTTTTATCGTCTCTTAAATTTTCAAAATTGTTTTTTATATGGTGTAAAACTCTTTATAAAAACTTTCCAGAAAACCTTTTATCAAAAATATATATTTTTTATCTCAATCTTTGGCAGTTTTAAAGATATTTTGAAAAATGTATCAATGTACCAAATAGCTATCTTTGAAACAATATAAACCAACTTACAGAGTTTTTCTAATAGTGACACGCCCCCATGTGAGTCCCACCAAATTTCTTAATCGTGTTTTTTTTTAAAAATTCTACCTACACCTTTACCGAATTTCGGTACCCTAGTATGAATATTAATCGAAAAAAAAAAATTTGTAAAAGTGCCACGCCCTATGTATAATTCATCCCACTTTTTCATCGTGCGTTGTACTGAATCTCCCTACCCCCATATCATTTCAATTTCAGTACCATAGTGTCAATATTAACCGAGATACAGAGTTTTTGTAATAGTGACAGGCCAATGAGAAATCCCCATGGATGCCTATGCAACCCCTCTCCGACATATAAACTTTCGCATTCTGCAGTACATTAGAGACGAAATTCACACTCAAGAATACAACATGAATGCCGAAACACCAATACTCAAAGTAAAAAACACCAATAAAGTAGTTTAAATTCGTACGTGTCGCTTACGTCACACAGTATGTCGTGTACGTCACGCTTGCTTTTCATAAATTTTCACATTTTCTTTAAGTTTAATTTCTGAATTTGAATTTGTATAGTTAACTTCAAAATGCATATTTTTATTATTATATCCATATTTTCTTTTTGCATTTACGGTTTAGCTGAATTTTCGTGATAAATCGTTATGACATTAAAACTGGTTGATTCATTGTCGTGTACGTCACCCAACATTTGATCGTTTTTTTTCTTTTAACTTACTTACTTACTTACTTAGATGGCGCTTACAACCGTTGGTCGGTTTTGGCCTGGTCTAAGAATTTGCGCCAGCCTCTTTTGTCGTGCGCTTGCTGGCGCCAGTTGGAAATTCCAAGCGTCGTCAGGTTATCCAATGCCTGGTCTTTCCAACAAAGATGCGGTCTTCCTCGTCTGCGTTGGCCACCGCTGGGTACCGAATCCAATATTTTTTCGCTGGAGCTTCGTCGTTCATTCTCTCGACATGACCTAGCCAGCGAAGCCGCTCTATTTTAATACGCCATCTTCTTTTAACCATCAAGAGAAATTTCCTTAAACTTATTTCTAAAAGTGTAAGAGGTCTTAAATTATTAATATAATGCAAAAGAATAATGAATAATTACTTGAATATTTAGCAAGCTCCTTTAAAACATAGAAAAATCGTACAAATGTCGTGTACGTCACGATGGAATGCCCCCAATAAGGAAACCATGGTCGTTCAATAATATTCCGTTTTCTACACATAATTTCTTATGTAAATATAGTTGTTACAATCATTTAACCATGGTTATGGAAATCATTATATGTTTAAGAGCATGGTTGTAACAATCATAAGTCGAATCATACTATGATTTTTTTATAGCATAGTTTTGCAACTTTGTTTTTTCTCTGCGTGTAGCCGTTAATTTTCTGCAACATTTTCTATGCGTCCGAACAATAAATACTGTTATCAAAACATAATTTTAACCTTAGGATTACTGAAGATTTTTTTTGTGCGAATTTTACGAATACGCACCCGTGTAATATTTCAACAATATTTTGCTTTTCTTTTGCACGAAATGTGCTAAATTTTTTTTTTTCATACAAGTTCAAAAGCTCTTGCTTTTGACATATAGTTTAATTTTTTTTCTTGCACTAAACATGCAGTGAGAGCGGTCTAAATATTTTTTTTCGTTGCCGAATAATTAAAAAGTGAAAATCTGAATGGTCACCCGGGTGTTTATTAGTAATTCTAAGGTTAAATACAATCTATGATCAACATTTTTGTCCCCATTATGAAATTCCAAGATCAGACTGGAAACTACTATGGCCTTATTAACCGTGGTCTAATCGGGACCAGATTTTGTTTGAAATATTCTTAGGTCTAACCAAAGCTAACTAATTTTGTTGCTGGAGGTAAAATTGGATCATCTTAAAAATGTCTTAAACATACATACCAAATTTTCTCCCTGTAGCTAAAATATCCCTCTTATTAGAGTTTCCATTATTGTGTGGGAATTGGGGGTGCCCGTCGGTTTCAAAAATATTCAGAAGTGAAGATCCTGTTCAAGATGTGTGCACTAGTAATCCGTGTCCGTGCGGGCAACGCACCATAAGTACACTGTCGGTGCTTTAATTAAATTCTCAGCTCTATCATTAAGACCAAGTTTCAGTTTTTTAAACTTTCTGAAATCTTATATGGATACTTTTTTCCCGACGCAACACATATAAACCTGCTTTCTTTGCGTACAAACTTAAATTTAAAAGTCGTTGGTATTGTTTATTAAACGCACTACAAATAAGAACGTCAAACGCTTATTTAACTCATTTAAATCCAGCATTTAATCGATTTATATGAGAAAGAATTAATTTCACTTAAGTTAATTTATTAGCTTCCTGATGACAAGTCATGTTGAAATCTAGTCTTCAGCAACATATCGCTTCCACTTTTAAGATTTTCTACATTTTCAAATTGTTCCCAACTCACCGAACAAGAACGTAATGCGATTCCCACAATTACACCCGGTTGCAGAGAAGGCCAGGAGGGAGTGGCATGAGTAGCGATAAATGAAGCTAGGCCTACCGTAGACGACAACTATAAGATATCAGTTACCGTTCAACACGAAGGATATGTGCACAATTCGTCCAGTTGACAGCTTGAAATGCGCTGGCATCTAATGTGCTGCAACTATGAAAGGTTGCGCATGCGCAGCATCAAAACGACGTGAAACTGAAGCATGCACTGCATTTGGAAATTAAGTGCAGACAGTCTCAGGTGGTCAGTTGTAGAGTTTTGCATGTTTTACGTCATGCAAAGCAGACGTAACGTAAGCGTTATATTAACGTAGAACTGCAGCCGCGCAATTGTAGTTAATATCAAGCTAGACAAATCAAGCTTAGAAGTTTTACGTAAATGTCACATCGTAAATCTAGACAGTGTGGCTGTTGCTGCTTCTGCTGTTGTCGTTGCCCTCGGTGTTTCGGTTGCAGTAACATTCATTAGTGATGAGTGCGCAACATGTTCGCGCAGACATAAACGTCATGTTTGGCTACAAAGTGCGTTCATCAAAAGTAATGGCAAAGCAGCAAGATCCTCAATAACAACAACAACAGGAGGAACAACAACAACAACAACCATAATAACAACAACCATAACAACAACAAAAACAAAAAAGTATTTAACATATGTCTCTGAATTCATTGCCAACAATTGCATGAATGGAGCTGCATGCAGCTAAAATTTTCAGCAAAACAATAAGAACAGAAGAAAGAAAATTAAACAATCGAACATCAATCAAGAACATCAAGAAACATCACTGGAAGCCACAACAGCAGCATCGAGTAACGCGTTTTGCTAACATGTTCAACTTCATGTAAGCCACCGCCATAGCTACACTGAGAAAAAACCACATACCCTGCTCCGGTAAAAAATTTCTCTATTTTTGATAAAGCAATTTTCTCTTTTTCATATAAAATTTTCTTCAATTAGAATAAATTTTCACATTTTCGAAGAAATATTTCTTTACTTCTAGGAAATGGAAATATTTCAATGTCTCTAATAATGATAAGTATTTTTCCCGCACAAAAAATTTCTCATTTATAGAGAAATTTTATTGAAAATGAAAAACTTTTCTTATATTTTGATAAAAAATTCACTATGAGAAGTATTTTCTTCAATAAAAACAAATATTTTCTCAAAAAAAAAAGGTATTTTTCTCTAAAAACGATATATTTTTCTATTTTATGGAACCTTTTTATCATTTTTAGAGAATTTTAAGTATCGCAATTAGAGAATAGCATTCTCTGGAGCAAAGTCTATACCATTTTTCTTTAAATATGATGTCTTTTTTATCATATTCCGAGACACTTTTTTCTGAGTGTAGCTATGTACATCCTATGTAATGTATCTACCATTAGCGCAACCAAAGGGGGGATTTCGGGGCTTAAACTCCCTCCCAAAAATTATTGTAGTACCAAGCCAAATAGAATTAAAGCAAAGTGGTTCATATGAAAAGCAAACACACATCTTATCAAATAAGTAAAAACCCCAAACCCCTGTTTCATAAATATTTCTCTAAATTGTCAAATATTATTAGATTTTAAGAAAAATGGGCTTATTAGAAAAAAAGACGTTGGTTTCATTTTGCTTCTGTTCATCCGTTTATCAGAGATATAATAAAGTTATACCAATGAGCAGAAATAAGGAAATACTGACTTAAATCGACATAATATCTTTTTTAACATAAGTCTTTACGACACTCTTCCAAAAAGACATCATTCACTAAAATCGAATAATATTTGTGCAATTTTGAAGGATTTTCATGATACTGATTCTGAAAATCCAATGGAAGATTATGATTAAAAAAATATTTTTCACATATAATACACAGAAAGAGTTAGTATGTTAGTGTTAAATATGACGATATCAAAAGTCGATTTTAAAGGAAATTTCAACGGTTATTTTGGTGGCGAGAGAGTCAAACGATTTTTTCATATTTCGGTTCTTAGCTTTCCATCCCAAGGAGTCAGAAATTTTGTGTTTTATATTTTTGGAAATGAGCTCCATTAGTACTCATCAAGGGACGAATTTTAAGGCTAGCGCCAATTGGTTATTTTTACAACGATGTGAAGTGTTCAGTCATTGTTGAGAGAAAAAATTGCATTTTCCACAAAAAAAAAATCTCTATCGGAGTGACGAGGTACCCGGATACCTTTATATTATTTATATAGAAACACAGCGTGTGAATGCGTAAATGTTCAGCTTGATCGATGTTTCGTGAACTCCACACTTATAAACAATTTAAAAATATATATTTGAGCATATTATTTAATATGTTGCTGACCTTAGCGTGCAGTTACACGTGCCAGTACTGTCATGCTAGTTGAGAATACGTACTCAAATCGAAAAGATCTTCGAATATCGCGCATCGTACGTGTTCCCATGCATGCCAGTATATGTCATTGCGAAAAAATCGTGTTGCGGATGAAATTTGTTCCTACAAATGGAATTGTGTATGAATTTTAAAAATTTAAAAACGAAACTATTGAAGTAAAAAAACAAAAATTCTAACAAATAGGAGCTAGTGGCTGCAGTGCTGCTGCATCCACAAAAGCATTGTATTAAATAGAAAATTATTTTTTTTCGTAATAGCTTTTTACGAAAAATGTTTTATTTCATTCAGATAATGGAAAAAAAGCCGTACCCGTTACGTACCAAATAAAAATCGCGCGCACTCAAACATCTTCTCTCTCTATCCCGCATTTGGCTCTTCGACTGAAACCCAAGCACAATCACTACCACGCAGAAGAGAGAGAGCGGAATAAAATGTTAGGGGTTGTGCTGTTTGATCAAAAAACATTATTTGCTTTGTTGTGATTTTTGATCTAATCAAAAAACCGTACCTTATGTAGCGAATGTTAGTGCTGCTGAACAGTAGCAGAACAATTTGTTGGCGCTTGCAAACATTTTTTTAAAGATGCCGCATTTATTTCCACATTTTTTTCAATATATTTGATTTCGTTATTGTAGCTTATTTGAATTCTTAGATAAAGCGCAAAATGTGTTTAAGTTGGATGGCAGCTGCCACTTGCGTGGCTTGACAATTACGCTAAATTTTTTTAAATATTTTTTGAAAATCACATGTTAGGTGATTTCCTTTGATTTCAATATTCAAGTTTTTGATCATGATCAAAAATCACAACAAAGCAAATAATGTTTTTTGATCAAACAGCACAACCCCTAACATTTTATTCCGCTCTCTCTCTTCTGCGTGGTAGTGATTGTGCTTGTGTTTGAGTAGAAGAGCGGAATTCGAATAAAGCCGAATAAAGATCGCGCTTGTTCCAAAATCACCGAACCGAACAAAAAGCAAACGTTCGTTAGGGTTTTTTTCAATTCCCTGATTCCATTATAAAGTGAAATTTTGTCCCCACCCCCGTGGATTCGCTACTAACAGAGAAAACTCTTTCTTTCATCCAATCCAATACAATTGTTGTGTCGACACCATTCATCCGCTCAGCAATCCAAGGTGTGTTTGGGTGAGAGTCGCGACCTTTTTCACGATTTTTTGCTTCTCCTAATAAACCAAAAAGAGAATCAAGTGGTCGCATTCATACACAAAATCATATACAATGAAAAACTCGTAAAGCTAGCACAACTTGCTGCAAACCAGTATGTGACGCACATGCAAAATATCTTCCCAGATGCAACACACCTGCTTCCAAAATTCAGAGGAGTAGAGATTGTATCTAAGTAAACACAGAATTCTTGTATTTATTTTTTAAAACATATTCTAACCAAAAAAATATTTTATGTATTATAAAACAAAAATGCTTTCTAAATATTTTCTTACAGAACACATAAAGGTACCCAGGAACCTCGTCACACCGATGAAGGTAAATATATTTGCCAACCCCCACCTACAGTTTGTTGATTATGCTCCTTTTGTAAAAAAGTCGAAGTTAATAGAAAACAAGTAAAGAAAGTCTAAAGTCGGTTTCAATTTTATTGAAAATGGGCGTGTCCGTGGGCGGATGAAGCCTATATTTTATATGCATTTAAATGTTGATGAAAAATTTACACATACCAAGTTTTATTCCTATAGCTCACAGTTAAAGCCTTTATTGTGCTTTCGCTATGGGAGGTGGAAGTTTTCATAGACGGATTATTACCAATTTTGAACACACCTTAGTTTTAGTATAAAATACATACGTACCAAATTTTGTCTCTCTATGACAAACATAACCTTATTTAATGAGTTTTAAGCTTTTTGGGTTGTATGGGAGGTAGGCGTGTCCGTGGACGGATAACGTCCATCTTTGTTTTCTCGTTAAAAACGTACGTGCCAAATTTTATCTCTAAAGGTTAAACAGAGGTTTACTTATTGCGTTTTCAATTTTTGGGTTGTATGGGAGGTGGGCGTGTCCATGCGTGGATAGTACCCATTTTTCGAAGACATCTTTGTGTTTACATAAAACACTTACACACCAAATTTTATTGTTGTAGGTTAATTATGAGCTAATTTATACAGTTTTCAATTTTAGCTTTGTATGGGAGGTAGGCGTGTCCGTGGGCAGATGATGTCCATTTTTGAAATTATCTTTTTTGTTTTATAAAAAACATATGTGTCAAATTGTATCTCTGTAAGTTAATTACAGACTTATTTATTGTGTTTTCAATTTTTGGGTTGTATGGGAGGTGGGCGTGTCCGTCAGCGGATGACGTCAATTTTTCAAAGACATCTTTGTGTTGAGACAAAACACATACGTACCATATTTTATAGGTGTAGGTTAAATATGAGCTGAGTTCTGCTGAGTAAGGGTTAATGTTGGTATAAAATATATACGTACCAAATTTTACCTTTGTAGGCTAAACATAAGCTTATTTATAGTTTTCAATTTTTTGAGTTATATCGGAGATAGTCGTGTCCGTCAGCGGATGATGCCCATTTTTCAAAAACATCTTTGTTTTGTTATAAAAAAACATATATACCAAATTTTATCTCTGTCGGTTAAACAAAGGCTTATTTATTGAGTTTTAAATTTTTGCGTTGTATGGAAGGGAGGCGTGAACGTGTTCGGACTCCAAAAATTTTCTATAGTGCAGATCCTTGGATTCATGTGACTATGTGTACCAAGTTGCATCCAATTATCTGAAGTCCTTCTTCTTATCCTGTATTTACGGAAAACACACAGACGGACGGACGAACGGACGAACGTACATGAATATCTCGACTTACGAAGTGACGCTGATCAAGAAAACATATTCTTTTTCTTATTCACATATTCGGGACTCGCTTATTTTTATGCGTTACAAGCGTTTCCATAAAGTTAATATCCCCTGATATTCACCCTTTCAGGTTTGAGGTATAAATACTCTCCAAAACCACATTTTTACAAGTAGCGCTTTCAGTTCTTTTCATTTCTTTGTTTTGACACAGTTCACCTAGTCTATTGAATGCCATTTGAAGAATCTGCCCTTGTAGGGAGGATCCTAAATACTTTTGCAAAAAATGTCATCTAATATGTATGTATGTAATATCCTAGACAGACATGTAGTACAATATGGAAACCATATGTGTGTCATCGGCATTCCAAAGGAACTAGAGAGATATTATAATAGCACCCAAGAAATCATTGAAATTCAGTGGTGTTCTGAAATGTACTACGATTAATTGCATTGAACACAGCCAAAGCTTAAGCTCTTTTGTCAGAATCATATTGTTTTCGCTGCAATCCGACAGCATAAACAAATTGATCAGTTAGCAGAATATCCAATTTATCATTATAAACTGACAAATTAATGGAAAAAGTTAAAAAAAAATATATTGGAAACACTGCAATTAGGAGTGGGCACATTTTATTCCCAGTTGCGTGGAGAAATTATAACTTTGATTGCATCCATTTTCTTGTTTATATTTAAAAACCTTTGCATCAGCTGACATGTGAACAACTTAATACAATACCACATGTCTTTCACTATGCTAGGTTGTGGTTTCTTGAGCTTTCATTCAAGTACAGATTGTAGTACGGAAACCATATGTCTGTCTAAGATATAAGTGTGTTGTTCACAATTGCTTGACTTTTTAACTGAGATTTGTGGCGAAAACGAATAACAGCTAAACTCATTTCCATGTCTTCAGAAGAGCGTTCCTAAACTTGGGGAACCATGACTTTTGCTGTTTAGATTTGATGGCTTCAAACACTTAATTTAAAAGGTACAACCATACAAATTTGCGTACTAGTGTATTTTGATGCGAGGAATGCAATAAAAGTAACAACCTCATTTTGTCCTAACTCGACTTTAGCTGTTATTCCTTGTCGACACATATTTATTCTGAACAATATTTTTTTTTTTTTTTAAACAAAATTTTTGTGTTCAATTTTTTTTCGTTACATATAGAACTTTTTATTTTGTTCTTTTTTTTATTCAACCCTGGTTTCGATATTCTTTAAAATCTCTTTGAAGTTACTCTATTTTGTAGCAATTTTTTTCAATAAGTAATCCTTAATGTACTTTCTAATAAGTTATGAGGTAGTTCTACAGAAGTCAATGAAAAATCCGTTCTAATTATTATATAGATATCAATACAACTACAAGTAACACGAAACTGTAAAGTCGATTCTGCTTTGAAACTCAAAATTATGCAATGTAATTACTAACATAAGATTTTCCCACAAAATAGCTTATGACGACTCTAGATATCTCGATATACCTTCACTTGATCCCACCAACTACAGGTGTTGTCCCTGCAATCAATCATTTATTTTGCCTAGAGAGAAGAGAAGCAAGCTAATAGACCAAAAACAAAAGTAAAGAATTAACTGCATGCGTCAAGACAATCTTCAAATTTCTGTCCAAAAGTGAAGGAGGGGAGAGTACTCAATATTGTATCTACATAGTTTCTTCAAAAATGATGTATAATAAATGAAAACTTCGTATTAATTGAACGTCGTTATAATTGCACTAATAGTAGATGCATCAAGAAGCTGAAGATATGACCCTGCTGCATGTGGAGAATGACTTGACGTCATGTCGGGTGCACTGATATCCCGCAAACCTTAATTTCTAGACTCTTACAAAAACAAATGTTTTGCTTTTGTTTGGGAACTTAAGATTCTTTTGGCTGCTCTTTGTTTTATAAGCAAAGTCTGTCATGGATGTTCCCGCTGATGCTGCTGCTAGTGGGAGCAATAAAGATGCCATTGCATGTTATAATTAATTCGTTGTTTTTGTGGCATTGGTCATGGCTGAAGAGTTGATCGTTAGCTAACTCCATTCATTAATTAGTGATCACGAACATTTTATAAGCTGGTTTTTTATCTCTTTTTTTTTTTTGGCTACGCCACAATGTAAGCGTGTGAAATTGATTAAAGTGGGGTAAAGGAGATGTTGGAAGTGTTGGGGAAAGCAATGACCGGTTGGTGTAACGTTTTTCCTGTAGCGCAGTTAATGGTATTTTTTGTTTCTATTTTTGTTTTTATTAAAATTGCCACAAAGCTATCAATCTTAAAATCAATGCTGATGCTATAAAAAGCTAATTAAGTTATAAATTCCTCAAATTATATTCCCCTGATATATGTTGGAATAATATAGATTATCATGGTTGGCTGCATGAAGTGATAAAATTAAAAACAAGCATCGCTCCATGCTTCTCAACAACCAACTCAATGATTTAAATCCATGCCGCCTTAAATAGCGCTAAATGTTTAAACAGTCGCGATCAAAACGATTGAAAAACGTTGCTGCTTGCTTGTAATCGAAGATCCATCATCTACAGCAACAATAATACAAAAAAAAAAAACATCTACAAACAACGACAAGTGAATTAAAAGTACGAAAACAATTCAAACAGCGATATGCATTTCGGCTTTTTAAAAATAGCGCCAACATCTTTGCATTGCGTGTTTATTTATGCCGCCCAAGACAACATAACAAACTAAACACCAACAACAATAACAACAATAACAACAACAACAATATTAAGAACAGCAAAAGCAGGAATGCCACATTCTATTCGCCCATTCATCCTCGCCTATAACACGACGTCGACGACACGTTCAACGCCAAACAACTGTGTGGCGTTCCAGCCCAACAACTCAACTCAACCCCACCAACCAGTCCATGTTTGGTGCGAAGTGGTGATCGCAATCGTAACTTGAGTAGGCATATTTTTTTAATTAAAACACCCAGTAAAGTGCGACGCGCATCCTTTCTTCCACTTATCTCCACATATATCGCGCGATCGATCAACAGATCGTTCTTCAATCCATCCATCTATCCATCCGTCGATTGCGTTCATGCTGATCTCCATTTTCTGCGGTGACGATTGATACAACTTTTTCTATTGTAACATACAAATATGTCTTTTGTTTTTATTGTGATTTTATTATTATTTTCTTGATTTATCTTCAGTTGTTCTGTTTAGTCGATTTTAATGTGGACGAGAATTTTGTCCATATTATTTATCGTTTGTCAGGCTTAATACGACGAATTGATCGCATCAGCTAAATATACCGATTACCGCCAACTGCTCTGATGTTGTGTTTGGTATGCAAATTTATAAGGAGCTTCCTATCCTGAATCTATGGAATCAGAAGAAGCGAAAAGTATAAATAACATAAGTTTATTTTGTTAAGAAATGTTTCGTTAATATCGTCAATAGAAAAACATACTAAAGAATATGCTAAATTAAATATTTAACTTTTAGTCTCATCTGACAGCTGCGGGGAAGTCCCATCTGACAGCTCCATACTTAATTGCAATATGTTTCTTAACAAAACTAATTAAAGAGATCGTAAGATGGACAGTAGACCGGATCGAAATTTAGATTCCGCCGGTCGGGGTCTCAAAAGTTAAAGGAACTCATTAAAATGATTTCTGCATACTTTTTTTTTAAATCGGACAAAAACCGCCGAAGCAATTTTGATTCTAATGAAGGTCTTTTTTGGTAAAAAAAAAATGTTTTTTGGTTGTAACTTTTTATTTTTCACAGAACGCATACCCAAATCTTCTTAAATGTTAAATTTCTTACTCATACTAACATTTTGACATAAAAAAATTGTTAAAATTTTGTTTCATTATAACTGTTATTGACCATCAAAAATTTAACTTTTTGCTATTTTTAAAAAGGCATTTTTTTAAAACCGCTGTAAAAGACACATTTTTTATTCCATTTACGTGGAATTGTTATTGTTGGAAAGGTGTTAAGTTCTTCTTTCTTTCTGTGTATCGCTTTAATCACCCCGACCCCGACCGGTTGACATTTTTTGTATCCATATAATGGATACAATGGTCTAATGGACAGATTTAAAATCTTTCCATTTTATGTATTATCTCTTTGTTAAACCTATTTTGTTGTTGACCAAAACAATTGCTTTTTTTTTGTTTTCTTCTAGTGTTTTCTTTTTAGCTTTTATTCTTATTTTCTTTTACGTGATATGATGGAGTCTAAAACAAAGTCTTAAAATTTTACTCAAACAAGGACTTACTAACTTATCAGTAAAAGTTTTCATATAACGATTTTCATGATTTGAATTCCAACTTAATTTTACACAATTCCTCTGTAAAATCGTTAACGAAATGATAAATCAAGAGGAAAATCTACTGGTTGCGTTTTTTTAGAATTTAGGAACTTCATATTTAAATTTCATTATTCTCAATATCTTTTACACCAAAGCGTTCAGTGTAAAGGTAGTCACAACAGTTATAAAAGCATATTGTTTATTCCGTTTGTCTGACGACAAGATCACAAGAGACAAGAGATTTCATAATAAAATTCAATATCTAAAGTTTCAGTCTTGTTAACCATACCTCTTGTGGCCATACCTCTCTCCAATGACATGAAGGCCATACGAGGGCAAATGTGGTTTTTCACTTTTTGCTTGTGGGTGAATTCTAAATGACTTCATTTTTTTTGCAAAAAATTATATGAGTTTGGGATTGAATTTTCCAAGGAATTCATACATTTTATTAGCGAGACCATTAAATAGCATTATCAAATAAAAAACAAATAACGAAGGTCTAAAGTCGGTCTAGGCCGACTATGAAATACCCTAAACCCACTTTTAAAAAACAAAAAAATTTATTGTAAATGGGCGTGTCCGTGGGTGGATGAAGCCTATATTTTAAATGCATTTAAATGTTGATGAAAAACTTACACATACCAAGTTTTATTCCTGTAGCTCACAGTTAATGCATTTATTGTGCTTTCGCTATTAGAGGTGGGCGAGTTCATGGACGGATTAATCCCAATTTTTGAACATACCTTAGCTTTGGTATAAAATACATACATACTAAATTTAATTTCTCTATGACAAACATAACCTTATTTATTGAGTTTTAAACTTTTTGGGTTGCATGGGAGGTAGGCGTGTCCGTAGGCGGATGACGTCCATTTTTCAAAACCATATTTGTTTTGTTATAAAAAACATATGTGCCAAATTTAAGTTCTTTAGGTTAAACACAGGCTTATTTATTGCGTTTTCAATATTTGGGTTGCATGGGAGGTGGGCGTGTCCGTGAGCGGATGACGTCCTTATTTCGAAGACATCTTTGTGTTTGTATAAAACACATATATATCAAATTTTATTGTTGTAGGTTAAATATGAGCTGAGTTATGCAGTTTTCAATTTTCGCGTTGTATGGGAGGTAGGCGTGTCCGTGGGCGTATGATGTCCATTTTTCAAAACCATTTTTGTTTTGTTATAAAAAACATATGTGCCAAATTTAAGCTCTTTAGGTTAAACACAGGCTTATTTATTGCGTTTTCAATTTTAGGGTTGCATGGGAGGTGGGCGTGTCCCTCAGCCGATGACGTCCATTTTTCGAAGACATCTTTGTGTTTGTATAAAACACATACACACCAAATTTTATTGTTGTAGGCTTATTATGAGCTTATTTATGCAGTTTTCAATTTTTGCGTTGTATAGGAGGTAGGCGTGTCCGTAGGCGGATTCCAAAAATATTCAATAATGCAAATCCTTGGGTGCATGTGACCATGTGTACTAAGTTTCATCCAATTATCTCTACTCCTTCTTCTTATCCTGTGTATACGGTCAACACACAGACGGAGGGACGGATGAATAGCTCGACTCACGAGGTGACGCTGATCAAGAATACTTTTCTATATACTTTTCTATACCGGACTCGCTTCGTTCTATGCGTTACAAACGTTTGCACAAAGTTAATATACCCTGACCTTTCAGGTTTAGGGTATAAAAAGCTATTTTCATACGAACTTTTTAAAAAATTCGTTTTTACTAAAAACATTGTGTTTTTTTCATGACATGGATATGACAATGAAAATTTTGGGAAAATGCAAGTAAATACTTGTACTACAATGCAAAAAAAATTGTTTCTTATAAAAACTCATATTTTTACAATTTTAAGGAAGGGCTTGAAAACAGGCCATATTCTTCCACTGACTAGAACTCATTGATTTGAGCACCAACCTCCTGCTCGTCTATTTCTTCTTCAATGGATGAAAATTCACTGCTTGTGTTGTCAACGATAGAAATCGCATATCTTCAGATGCGTCCGAACTATCGTTGTCTGAATTACGTTCTTGGTCTTTACCTACAGCAATGAACAGCAATGATGAAGTGATCTGAGCTCTATGTAAATTGTACCGATCGGACATCTTAATTTTCTGCTGAAAAACACATTTTCCTATTCATGCCACGTGGCGGTTTGTTCATATATGTATATACAGGGTGTCCCGCAACTGAGTGCAACTATTTACGGAGGTGAAAGGTAATGTCGAGTTGAGCAAAAAATCGTTTGGGAGGGGGGATCAATTTTCACATTCTTAGGAGCTACAGGCCTAATTTGTATTTCACGATTTTGATACAAATTATTGTTGCTAGCACAAAAACTAACTCCCAGAAAACTTATTTTAAGAGCTCATTGTAAAGGCAATAAAATCACCATACTAACGGTATATCAACCCTCCCCCCCCCCCCACCGACTTAACCGTTCCTGAGCTGTGCTCGTCTAAACTACTAAATTTCAACTTTGAGTCCAAATTTCTCAGAATTTCACGTAACAAATTAAATATTTTGTTCATAATAAATCTTGTAATTTATTCAATTCTCTTAAAATAAAAAAGTTCACTGTCTAAAAAAATTATACTTATAAGAAAATGATATTATCTACTACATAACTAGTTACACTTTTTTATATTTTATAGATGAAAAGGAATAAAGTTTTAAAAAATGTAATTTAAATGTTATTTAACAAGCTTCTGGTCGACATTTACAATAATAAAGAGACATAATTGTCATAAAACAGAGGTCATAATACATAATACAGAGGTCACTTTGTATTGTATGTCCTCATGTCATGTCCTATGAAAGAGAGACATTTTTAGCCTGCTACAGATGGTTAATTTGGTTAAAGAAATCGAACAAATTTTTACATATTTTTGGGCAGCTATCTATATCTGTGTAGAATATCATTTTAAAAAGTCAATCTATATATAAAATCGTTCAAAAGCTTATGAGCCTCCGACCCGATTACGTCAAAGCAGTAAATTAAGATGCTGAATTAAAACTATACACGCATTTTCTGGAAAGCTATGTTTTTTGAGTTGGCCATTATCGTAGCTCAGTTAATTTTAAACTAATCTTAATGTTTTTCTCCACGCTTCTCCACGATCGCTTGTGGATTTTCCGAGCCACCGAAATAGAAATGAGTCTCGTTCGAAAAGATTTTTTGAAAAAAATCATCATCTTCAGCAATCATTTATTTGCACTGTTAAATCACGAGGCAGCTGCTGGATGTTTCATCAATTGGACTCTGTATGGCTGTAACTTTAAATCCAAGTTCAAAATTCGATGCATGGAGGTCGTGGAAAAAGCATTTCGTTGCGAACGAAGGCAAATAGATATTTCGGGAGACTCGACGACACTTGCACTTACAGCAGCAATATTCTCAGCATTGCGTGATATCCGCACTATGGTTGGCTTCGGAAAGTAAAGTACGGACCCAGTTTGATAAATTTTTTTACAATTTCGCGTGAATAATATGGCGATTGTGACGCCATTTTTTTAATCGATAAAAACCTATTTTTGGAACATCCCTCAAAAACATTTTTCTAACGCCGACACTTTGTAAGTTTTTAATCAATTTCATTAAATCTCATATAGAGACATTCCATATTGAAACTCATACTAAATAGGAAAATATTTTAATTTTTAATTTTAAATGATTTTTGCGACCTCTCGAAAGGTCGCTAACTGGATTCCTGCTTTGCAAACTGGCCAGTATCGCCCCGTGTCCTGTTTCAGAACATTGATAAAATAATCTTACAATTTTCATACAGCAAATGATTTTCTTCTTGAAGGCTAGTAAACACTGTTTCACGTTTCTTCTTATTACAGTTCCTTTCTTATTACTTTATAAACTAGTTTACCTCGAGTCTGACCTTCGAATTTCATAATGGAAAAAATGTTGGGTGTGTTTTAATAAAATTGTTTTTTCTAATAGAATTTCTTGTCCGGATGTATTGCAAATGTTGCAGAAAACCTTTGGGAAGTCTGCTCTATCATGAATGCATCATATACTTATGCAGTTGAGTGGTACAAATTGTTTAAAGGGGGTTGCATGCGGAGTGTCATTCGCTTGGAATTCATTTCTGAAGTAAATTTATGTGAAGAATCCGAGTTCAAAAGAAAAATTGAATTATCACGTCAGGACTTTGATATATTTGGGGTTATGTACACGAGATTTGGCAATTTTGTTTAAAAGTAAGATAAGGCTGCATTAGATTAGGTTTGCTTAGCTAATTTTCAAGATATACTACTTTTGAATTTAAGGACCCAAGTGTGAATACTTGGAGAATTATGTTTACATATTTGAAACGACATTAAATTTACAAGATTTTTTGAAGGTCTTAAATCAGAATTGTACTAAGTTTAGGATTTAAAGGAAATTAACTATGACACCATTGTATAAAATGTTACCCTGAATATATTGTTATTTAAGCCAACTCAGAAAAATGCCTTAGACAATATGTTCAATGGACCAATCACTATCAGAAACCAATGGCTATCAATCTCAGAGTGTAATTAAAAATTACTATATTGTGATGAAAATTTAATCTTTAGAAGTATTAGTATATAAAATGAATAATTAAAATTTTTGGTCAAATTATTCAACGAAAAGGTTGAAAATTTCAACTACTTAGATTAGTAAAATTTTTCAACAAAGATAATGAAAATTTCAAACGTAAAAATGAAAAAAACTCAACTAAAAGGTTGACTTTTTCAGCCGAGAAAAAAAAATGGCACAAAAAAAAATAACTTCCTTAACCCAAACCCAAATAGTTGAACACTACAATTAGAAGACCGACTTTTCAAACCAAAAAGTAAAAAATTTAACTAAAAGCTGTCTTTTCCAAGTCAAAAAGTTGAAAAAATTTAACAAAAAGGTTGACTTTATCAACGCTAGTAGTTGAACAATTTTACTTGAAGGCAAATTTTTCAACCAACTCAAACAGAAATTTAACTAAAATTTTAAAAATTCAACATAAATAGTTGAAAATTTAGATCATAAGAAAATTATGCTCTCACTGCTGACGCCCCCACTTGCTTGGTTAGACACAACAGGGACCACTGCAGTGCTTGACAGCGACATCTGTTGCTAGCGTATCTTGAACCGGGTTGTTTGTTTTTTTTTGCCCTGAACATAGCCGACTTATTGCGATTTTATAGAATTTTAAGTGCATTGCATCTAAAACACGCTGCAAAGTAGTTTTTATCATTTTCTCAATGTTTTTGTTTTTGTTGTAGTTGTTTTTGCTGTTATTACTCGACTTTATTCTCATCAATGCGCATTTATATGGAAACCGAAAGTTCAATCCACCCAACGAATGCGTCTCCTGGAAATCAAATTCACAAAAAGAACAGCATCATCCGAACCGTCACCACCACCACCACCGCATTAAACAACAACAACAACAATACCAAAGCCACACGTAAAACACTGCGAAAAAAGAAGTAGACGGAGACAATCTGTTGAACAATGTGATAAATCTTGTTCCATGATGCGCGAGTGCATTTCAATTCATTCCGTAGCCATTGCTGATGCCAATGCATCCATCGGATGCTGACTGCAGCGGGTGGGAGTGAGTGAACCGCCTTGCTTTTTCGTTATTCAGCCACTAGAGACTCAGACGACGGGCCTCCTCCAACGCAGACGCGTCAACGTGCTTCAGCATGCCACTCAATGCGCTCCAACATTGCAGATGCATCTCGCAGATGCCCGCAATTTCTGGTGACATTTGAAGAATACAACAACGACAACAACAAAGTATTAATTCGATGTTGCATTTTTTTTTTCTGGGCTGGCATTGCTTTTTGTTGCCATTCTTCACATGTTGCAACAGATCCTAACTTCAGTGGCTGGATGAAGTGTGGAGTGCGCAGTGTTGATGGGAAAATCAGACAGCCCGTTGCTGCGGGTATTCAAGAATGTTTTTTTTGTTTGTTTCTTTGAATTGTGATATTCCTAGACTTTGTTGGAATACACTGTAAAGCCAACTCGCCTATCAAAGCTATTTCAACTCAGGGGCGGATCTGGAAAAAATCTTGGGGGGGGTAAATTATTAAAGACACACATTTTCGATTTGAGAAAATTTTGCCTTTTTACAAATCGATAAATTGTTCTTTTTTGAATTGAAATTATTGAATTGTTTAAGAAGCATTTTTTTCCAGACACATACACGCACATTTCTGTATTTATTTATTTCTCCCTTTTTCTGGAATAATATCTCAGCGAAAAGTAAATAAAAACTCTAAATCTAACAAGAGCAGCCCACGTAAAATTGTGAAATTTTTTCGTCTTTGAACGTCGATATCTTCGAAACTGTCGAATATATTGTTATTGAATGTGCAAAAATTGAAAGGTCTATCTAAATCGGTAGATCAATATAATAGATTTAGCAATATTATCAGAAAAAAAACTGATTATCATGTTTTTGCCTAAAACTCAAAAACTCGAGCTGATGGAGAAAAATGGAGTCTATATTTGAAATCAGCAGCCAAAATTCATTCGGTATTGTTTATCGAGATCTCTGCACCTTTCATAAAGCTTAATTTTGTAACTGACAAAATCATATGACAAAATCATCGCAAAATTATCAATAACTTCGTTAATATTTATTTAAATGTCTCTAAGTATATGCAATAATGCGAGTCCATTCAATCGTTCTCAATTCGAACGGAACCATATTTTTAATCGTCGCAGTATAGAAAAACTTCGCTCAGCTGTTTCTACACTGATAGGAAGCGTGGCAAAGATAGCAAACGTTATAGAAATTAGTGGAAAAATGTCATTAGTGTCACATTAGTGTCGCTCTCCTATTTACACTGCCAAATTTTAAGTTCATGAAATAATTGAATTTGAATTAGTTCCATACTAAAAGTGGACTAAAAGTGGCAGTTTTATTTCATGAAATTAGGTTGTGGTAATTTGGTTGGTTTGTTGCAAATATAATTACTAGTACCGCGCTGGGGTCGCAAATCGCCCAATTTTTGTTTGTTTATTTATAGTTGTATAAAATAGTTGGTGCACTTCTTCTCCGCACTCTAATTCATTTAAAAACAGAATTATCAAAATCGGTTGAAAAACACGGGAGAAAATGGTCCTTAACTGTTTTCCCTGCGCCTATTTATATAAAAAGTAAGTTAAGGTAGGCTTGAAAAATTTCAGAATTCCAAACAATTTAGAATTTACTCAAACAAAAATAATTGTATGCAACAAATTATTTGCGCAGTTGATACAATTTTAGCAACTTTAACCTAACATTAATTCACTTCAAAACAACCCTGTTATAAAGGGTGTTTTTTTAAAAGCTTGCTGATTTGAAATTTAAATAAAACACATGCCAAATTGTAAAATAGCCAAAAAAATTTTTATTTAGTAGATAATTTCTTGGCATTTAACATTTAAATATAATTTTGGGCATATGACCACCACGACTTTTTTGCACAAAGGGCATTCTGGAGGTCCAAAGTCTTTGAGGGCGTATTTCAACATCCATATCGTGAAGATTTGGCAACAAAAATTCATTGATCATGGTTCTGTATCGATTTCTATTCACGGTAATGCGTCGTCCTTCCTCATTTTCAGAGACAAATCGATAAATTAACGTTTTCTTCGACACTGGCCTCAACGACAACAATATTTTCTTCTGTACGCACTCTTCTCATTCTTCTCGGTGGCTTGGAATCCAAAAGAGTGAATATAGACCGAAATTTGGTAATTACGTTCTTTATGGTGGTCTCAGACGGACGATTATGTGCACCATAAAATTCGCGAAGTGCTCCATAAACATTTTTAATTGAACACTGTTTTTGAAAATAAATTTTCACGATTTGGAAGCGTTGTTCTGGAGTTAACCTATTTATGATGATTTGCCAAATAATACTGAGTAGAGACGTCACTTTCAACTGTCAAAACAACTGTCAGACAATAGAGTAATCCATATTGAAAAAAAAAACCTCAGAAAAAAACACCCTTTATATCATATATGACAAAAAGTATTACAGATGTATATAATATTTTCATAAGGACTGAATATAGCTGAAATATTTCTAAGAAGTAATATAACTGATGATGAAATAATTGAAGTAAAAAATCTATTGGATTTTACATTGTTTGTAATTTTTTTTTTGAAAATTTATAAAGTGAAAACTGAAAGTACAATGCACGTATTGTTTTTTTATGGTAAAATTCGTTGGCACATAGGTTGCAAAAAAATTTGGCAGGTTTTCAGTTAAAATTTAGAAGAATAAAATATTTTAAGTGGCAACTTTGGTTTGCATAGCCAAAATCTTAATTGCGCTCATAACAAATCAAAATCAATGTTGCTTGCTCAATGATTTCTTATAAATGGCATTTTTAAACTAATCGTAAATGTCTTGCAAAAATATAATTATTATAAAGCAAACACTTACGCTAAGGTAGTGACTTCAAGTTTTTTATTTGTAAGAAAATAAAGCGTCTTTAAAGTTGATTGTATAAAAAATGGCTGTTAATTTGAGAACATAACGATCTGTTACTTTATTTTCAATCTCATTTTTTAAAAAAATCGAATTTACTACCTTGACGTAAGTGTTTGCTTTACATATAATTATATTTTGGTTTTTGCAGATGACTACAGATCATGTGATTCTACAAGCAAAATGGTCATACTCTTCTCGCATCGCTTCATAAAAACGTCATCTACACGCAAATGACCTCACGAAACAAAAATAAACAAAATTTTTTTTTATATACTTTAATAATTGTTGAAATCAATAAAAAAACTAGAGTTTAACAATGTCTCTGACCATTTTTTTTAGTATTCTTTCAAAACACGCCTTCAGAATCGCTGATGTATACATAAAAGTACCCTTAAGCTGTGGGCATAACTATTTTTTCCAAATAATGTGTTAAAAAAAAAGTATTTGCGAGTTCTTGGGGGGGGTAATTACCCCCTTTACCCCCCCCTTGTATCCGCGCCTGTTTCAACTATAAGGAAAGTGTTAAAAGGCTTTTAGCGTGTTAAAATAAGTGCAGCTTATCTAGAAACCCTTGCTTTTCTCTCAGTGCACGATCACTTTCAATGTGAATGATCGTCGTCTAATATTTTTTCTTTTTTGATCTTTACTTTCGATATAAATTTGCAAACAAACTGATTTATGTGGGCAACATCAGTGCTTCATCGGTGTCTGCGACACTCTGGTTAAACGATGTATTTTTATATGTTTTTCTGATGGTTCTCGTTCATATTTTTTATTTTCTTCCAGTTTATTTTCTAAGACGCTGACATGTGTATACATTGCAATAGTTTGAATTGTTGTATAGATAGATGGATAGAAGTGCGTGCAAGAACAAATATTTTTTTAATCTTTCTTATATAAGCCGATGATCGAAAACAACTCGCAGTCTTTTTGCAGAAATCAAAAGTTCTTACTTTCAGGCTGAAAATAAAATAATTTTATGAATAAGTTTATTTTCTGTAAAACTTATAAGGCAATTTTAAGCTCGGATTTTATTATACACAAAGAATTTCTTTAAAAATGACCACAGCTGCCCTGCAAAAGTCCCTGATTTTTCATGTTTTCTTTCATATTTACTCAATTTTATCTCTTATATCCTTTAACCTTTTTCAGTTTAATTTATTAAAGGCAGAAGTTTATTTTTGACAAATACTACATCGGCTGAAAAGAAACGGGATTTTTCCCGTCGAAGGCGCACTTCAAAATAACCGTAACTCATCTGGGAAAACTAAGAATATCATATCTTGATCAAATATTGTTCTATGATGTGAAAAACTTTTGAACAATTACTGTACTAATTGCAGATATTTTATCCCAAATCTGCTTAGTTTACTGATGGTTTAGTGAATTGAATATGGCTCATATCCACACCGAAGACGCGCTACGCTTTGGAAGTCTAAATAAGCTACGAATCCAA
Source organism: Tetanocera ferruginea (assembly GCA_958299015.1). Taxonomy (NCBI): domain Eukaryota; kingdom Metazoa; phylum Arthropoda; class Insecta; order Diptera; family Sciomyzidae; genus Tetanocera; species Tetanocera ferruginea. The sequence goes on from OY282644.1 coordinate 66,941,950, forward strand.
AACTGTAAAGCAAGTACTTCAAATTGTTTTGAATAATCGTAGAGTGAAGTTGCGAGAGTAAACTGAGCTAACCAAAGCGGGTTTAAGACCAACGCTGAGTCGGGAAGACTATGAACTCCATTTTTTCTGGATGTACATGGCATGATCTTCATCAATTGCTTCTAAAAAGGAAGAACAGTCACAGCAGAGTATTATAATGCGTTGTTAAACAAACTGAAAGGCGAAATAAAGAAAACACGGCCCCTTATGGCGTAGAAAAAAATTTAGTACCATCACGATAACTCAAGTGCGATGGACAAGTTTCATTAAATTCGATTCGAATTGATTGCTCACCCACCGCTTTCTCCATACTAGACTCCTGCGGCAATTATCTGTTCCTAAAGTTGTGGCTTGAGGGAAAGAGATTTAGATCGAATGAGAAGGAAATTTGAGCGTATTTTGAAAGTTTGGACGTTTCGTTCTACAGAAAGAGCATAAAAATCGAAGAGCTCCGTCCTCGAAGGCAACTTTATTGAGGAATATATATAAATTTGCCTGAAAAAGTAGCCTGAAAGCCCAGTATTTTGAAAAAAACCTAAAAAAAATCTTTTTAAAATACTAAAAAATCACCAAAATTGCTTTCTTACAGAACTTTAATATGAGATAAAATGTTGTACATCAGTATTAGAACAAATAATAGAATTAGTTTATCAATTATCTTTATTTATAAAAATAAATGTGAGTATGCTACAATTTAACTCCGAAACCGCTGAGCTAATCATTATATAATTTTCAGAGAAACTGTCTTGAGAGTGTTCTTGTGAATCAGTTTGGTGCCGATAGAACATGGGGGCGTGGCACCTACCAAACGACCGTTATTTTCGATATCGAATAGCTTTGGAAATTAATGTTGTACAGCCTCAAAATTCAGTATTCGCGCTTAACTTACACGTGTTCTTTTATTGGTAGCAATTTATAGGAGTTAGGAAAGAGGCGTGGCACTTTGTAAGCAATAAATTTTTCGGTATTACTTTCAAAACATAAGTCACACATTTATGAAATAAGGAACGAATATAATATTTATCTTATATCATTCGGCTGGAAGAATGTAGGGAGCATTGGAGAAGCAGGCGTGGCCCCACCCATAAAATTCAAATGTTTATTTTCGCATAGCTGTGGTGCTTAATATCGCATCACATTGAAACTCAGTTTAAAGTTACTTATTGGTCATGTCTTTCTACCAGAAAATTGGCACGGGCATTGAAAAATGTGGTGTGTAGGCGTATCCGGGTATCTCAAATATATATATATATATATATATATATATATATATATATATATATATGACAATATTATGCTCCGCAAAAGACGTTGCTAGTTTAATTTCAGTAACTTTTGTATGGTTTTGTGCTTTTCTGATAAATATTTGTTTAATTTCAGGAGTGATTTTAATTGCATTTAGTTCTTGCATATGTGTTTTCCAGAACAAGTTTCAGTTTTTTAAATAAAACAGTGGTTCCACATGGCTTGCAAAACGCCATGCAAACGTCACAAGTCATTGGTTGAAGCCATGCCTTGAAAACTTCGATTACTCCTAAAGTACTTGCCCGATTGTCGTAATATTTTGACAACATATAGAGACCATTAACGCGGAGGTGCCCGTCTAAAAAAGTGGGCGGTATTCGTCAAAAAAGCGTGTCGCTAATAGAAAAATACTGTATTTCAGTAAATATTGACACTAGGAGAATAAAGTTAACAGTAAAATTACACGGAGAGGCACAATTATAAAAAATTACTATCTATAAAGTGGGTGTTATGCGAGAAAGGGTGTGGCAATATAAGCAAATTGATGTATCTCGAATAATATTAACACTAGGGTACAGAACATTATCACAGCGGTAGGCACAATTGCTAAAAATTTTTGTAAGCCAAATGGACGTTATTCGTCAAAGGGGTGTGGCAATATCAAAACAACACTGTATCTCGAATACTATTGACACTAGGATACTAAAATTTAGTACAGAGGTAGGCACAAGTATAAATAATTACTGCCAAGAATGTGGGTGGTATTCGATAAAGGAGCTTACTGTAACTCAGTAAATATTGAGACTAGGGTACTGACATTTACAGTACAAATGAAAGGGTAGGTACAATTATGAAAAATTGCGGTCAATTAAGTGGGCGTTATACTGTGTCTTGAATAATATTGACACTAGAGTACTGAAATTTACTACAGAGGTAGGCACAATTATAAAAAATTAATTTCAATAAAGTGGATGCTGTTTGATAAAGGAATAATATTAACACCAGAGTACTGATATTTAGTATAGAGGTAAGCACAATTATTGCAAATTACTACCAAAGAATTGGGAGTTATTCGATTAAGGGGTGAGGCAGTGTTTGAAAAAAACTGTATAATATTGACACAAGGGTAATTAAATTCATTGTAAGAATGGGTACAATTATTTAAAACACTGTGACAAAGTGGGCGAAATTCGACAAAGAGGCGTGTCACTATTAGAAAAACACTGTATCTCAGTTAATATTGAAACTAGGATACTTATATTTGGTAAGTGGGCTGGTAGAAAATAAATTGGGTTTGGTAATTTAACCCTTTCTTCCCCGAGGTGAAACGCTTAATTTGTCTATGCAACCACTAGAAATATAGAGCAAAATTATTAAATGTGTGGTCTCACCGCGAAACCATTAGGTTACAATAAGGACACTATTGTACATCGGTTCATACTGTTAGTAGGGAACTGAAATTTGGTATAGGGCTAGGTTGAATTATTATAAAGTATGATCAATAATGTAATTGGCATCCGAAAAACGCTGTGAAACTTTAATAAAAATTGTAAGAAGGCAAAAATTTAAAATAACCAACAAAGCAGAAGTTATTAAAACGAAATTTTTAAGAACAAAGTTTCATATTAGAAATTTTCCTCAAGAATAATTTAACTTAAAATTAATTCCTGCAAATAGTACAGAATAAGAAAAGCATTTTCTTAACTATGAGCATAAAAAATTGTGTTTTATTAATTTATACACTTATTCTAAAATTTATGATATTCTCTACAAAGAAAGAAATTAAAACTTTTTAACAAAAAAAAATCACTACAATGTAAAAAAAAATTGTAAATTACTTTTCCCATTAGTTAATTGGTCAAATTTGAGAATTAATTTCTAAACATTATTATATTGCAAATTTTTTAAGTAATTATTCATAATTTGTTAAATTTTTATCATACATTTATTAATTTTTTATGATAATAAAAGCTTTCTGGTCGGCTCCTCTCCAATCCTTAGATTGGACATATTAATTGTATTTACTATCAATCCATAAGTGGCATGCATTGGACACAAATGAGCATGTTTTTTTATAAGCAATACCACAATGACATAAATTGGTCCTAAGTGAGCGTATTAATTTTTTTAATAAATGATCCAAAAATCACATAAATGTTAATTATTTGATAAACAATCACATTAGAGCTTGATATTAAGAACATAATGGCTAAGCTAAGAGTGAATCCCAAAATTAATTGATTTCTGATATCTTTTCAGCTCAAATTTCTCTCCGTGTTATTAGAACTTAGATTTAGTACTCACGTTCTGTACTAAAATTTTATTAGAAAAGTTATTTTTGAAATTAAAAAATATTTAATTATAATGGTTTTAATTTTATCCATTTTATCCACAATTTTATCACAATTTCACAGGTTTGCGTAAAATTAACGCCGATTGTACTAAAAAACAACTGTAAAATATTTATGGGAGAAAAGGTTTTTAAACTGCAGTTGGTTCCAGCATGCTAAGTTGTTACAAAAAATTTGAATTAAATTAATACAATTAGCAAGTACGTGCCTCTTTTTCATCGCACTTCACTGTATGTCAAATCAAAATTTGGTGAATAAAACTACAGATAAGACTCATCCTTAATTATTAATTATAATAGCTATTAAACTTATTAATTTAAAAATTTTGCCAAAACTTGGCTTTTATTTTGATTTTAAGGAAAAAAAAAGGAAATTTATTTGTAAATATCTTTGGAGTCCAAAAAGAGTTTTCCCAACATTTTCAAATAAATCGTTGTCTTCTTTGATGCTCTCGAACTAGATTGAATGTGATCCATTACTTTGATATCGCTTAATAGAATCGATACAAATAACGAAAGTTAATTTATCAAAAAACATACTAATCTGTCTAAGCAAACGCAAACATGTTTCTTATTTCTATTTCAAACACACACACACACACACACACACACTCCCTACGAGCCATAAAACACTCGATGCGCTAGAGTCTTTAAATCAAATTCCGTTAAATTTTATTAATTATAAATACAACAATATAATTAACAATGTTTTCACCCTCAGGTTCAAGAGGCACGGCTGATAGTCCATAAGACGGTCAAAAGTAACATCTTTCATGCTTAGCCTCTAGCTAGCTTCATCGATTGGTACTCCGGTTACCGTTGATACTCAACCAAATACCGTGAAATTGGATTACAGTAATCAAAAAGAAGCGTTGAAGTTTTTAATGTTGTTGTTGGCGGTGATGGTGTCGATGGTGGTGGCGGTGGTAGTGGCGGCGGCGGTGATTGCATTACCATTCGTTACAGACCACATTTGGGAACATGTAAATGGATATACATACATACACCTATATACAAAGATTTAATTTGTTTTTTATGATATAAAGTGAAATAATTTGTATGCTAATTTTAAAAATATGCACTTTATAATCAATAAATTGAAATTTCTGTAAAATGAGTAAGCGTGACATTTTAACGATTTTAAAATACTATAAACGTTACTTTGTCCGTCTGACAGTCAATCTGTCTGTCTGCTTGTTTCCAACCTGCATGTTACAGCCTTAGATATTGTTTAAATTGGCAACGACAAGAAAAGTGAGCACAAACATTTGACAACGACCCACGCAAACTACGAAAAGATTCAAAAGAAAGCGTGTGAACTGGCCCATAACATCAAAAGTATGTTAATTAAAAATCAATGATTAGAGTCAACTTTATGTCTGGCCATAAAGAAAACGTGAAAATTTATCAGAAGAAGTTGTTTCTCATAAATGTGCTTTAACTGTTGTTTAGACTGAGAGGTTAAGATATACACTGTATAGCGTTATTTTAATTGTCTTATTTGTTTTTTTTTTTTTTTTCTTACTGTTGTTTTGTGAAACATTCAAAAACATGATATTTCACATGATTCTAAAGTCGCACTGCACATAAAATATATAATTTATTTATAATAAATATTCTATTGCCTGGCAACTCTTCATAACTACGTCTAATATATTGTTATACTGATAAAGCTATTCTAAAATCTTAGCTCATTCTGCTAAATAATTAATTCAGTTTATCAATTTGCTGAATTCAATAGATGACATTTATTCCAAAACTTAAACGTGCAGCCGTTCGTATTAAACATTTTAATATGTTAAAAAAAACACCCTCAATTGATTTGAAATTCAAATTTATCGCAACGAAAAAAAAAAAAACAAAAAATAAAACCAGTGCGGATACAAGACGTCTGCCAGTCTCGCGCGCTGAGAAAACAAAAGACTTAAGCGAGCAACTCAGTTAGATCAGTTTTTTGTTTTTTGTCATGTTTTTTCGTTTAACTTTTACACACTACTCTGTGTGTCTTGTTAAGTTATTCTTTTTAAATTTGTACAACAACAAATATTAAAAAAAAAACAAATTAGCTAACAAAAGCAAATCGAATATGCGCAAAGTTGTTGTTGTTGTTGTTGTTGTTGCTGGTGCGTTATGATGAGTTGATTATAGCTTTTGTTCAAGTTGATTTGAAACACAATGTTAAGCTAAAATGAAAACAAGCCAAAAAGTGGTTTGCTAAACTCTGCACAGCTAGGAAAAAAAAATAAAACAAAAATAAAAACATAACAGCTTAAAAATGTTTCTATTTGAAAATTTGCATAATTTATACAACATCGCCATGCTATGATTTATACTTTATAGTAGCCATTATTTTGAAAAAGCGAGTCATAAAATAAATTTAAATTGACAAAATTATAGTGTTTGGCGCAAAGTGCTTTGGTCATAATGAAATAAAACCTAAACAAAAACAAAAAAATAATAATAAATAAAAACCACAAAAAGTTCATATTCAAATTTGTATACCAACTCGTAAAAAAAAACATTTTAATAATAAGAAAGGTATGGAAATTTGCAATTGATTAATTAAAAAAAAAATCACAATAAAACACTCAAAGAGTCAATGACTCTACACACATTGCCAAATGCTAATGATAATACAGTCTGGAGGCTGCAAGGATCAACGAATTAGCTTTTTGACCACTAGTTAAAGATCTTTCTTTCAATAAAGATATCTTATCTAAGTTTCAGTTTGATTGCTTGTATGACACCCAAAAGACAACGAAACGCAAAATTATTATTAAAAAAGCTATTGAAACTGTGCAACAGATATAAATATTTATTAAAATTTTCACCGTTTCACAAAAATCACATCAATAAGTATTTTATTGAAACTTCATAAATTGGAAACTGATTGAAACTGCATAAATTTTATTAATTTAATAGCATTGCATCAAGTCGCTAAAGTCTTTCGCCAATATTTTGCTTAAATACTATCCTGCTAAGCGCAAAGTACACAAGAACTGGGAAAGCTGAAAAAGGAAATATTTTTAATTTGGTTGCAGTTACAATACCGGCACTTTGTATTAGATATTGGCGTAGTTTTTTTTACAAATTTTGTTTCAAACTCAGAGCATGTTTTTTTATACAAGGCCAATGAGTGCAATATGAAGTGCAAACTATGAAGCATAAGTTTTTTAGAATTTATGAATGTTTTGATATTTTGATGACATCGCTTTTTATGGGAGGAACATGAAGCCTAATGAATAAAAAATAAGCAATTCATTACAAGCAATTTCTTATAAGCTTAAGGTATTGCTTAATAAGTAATAGCTAAGCAAAAAAATAACCGGTTTATTCTCGTATGAATAAAAGTTTAAGCTATTGTTGCTTTTGCTTAAGAAAATGGTACCTTTGCCTTTAAAAAACTGTATGTATATCCAGATACACATAAAAACAGTTGTGTGTTGCTTGCACGTGTTGTTTAATTTTGTTTCTGTGAATCAAATGTATGTTATTTGTAAACGATAAAGCATCCGAAAATAATAATTTCTGCATTCTTTTCACACATTATAAAATTTGTTCTTACTTATATTAAGAAACTGAGCCATTTTCACTTCTGAATGCAGTGAATAACAAATTAGACTAACTTCAGCAAATGTAAGCTACGGGTAGAGGAGCTTGAAAAATCTTAAGTAATGCCTTAACTGGCAAAAGCAATTCCTTGGTTTATTCATACGCTTTTAAGCAATGTCTTAAAAAAATAAGGAAAAGATCATAAAATTTCCCTTTACTAAGGAAATAAGGAATTGCTTAGGGAAAAAGGAATTGCTTAAGTTTTTATTCATATCACACTTAAGTAATTTCTTAGAAATTCCAAGGAAAAGCAATTGCTTACTTTTTATTCATCCCAAAATTGAATGTCTCGCTTAATCAGCAAATTATTTTTAATTGAATAGCAAAAATATCAAACTTAATTTCAAAATATAAATTAATGCACATTAGGTTAGGATTTAACGCCATGTGCATTATGGCAGCTAATTGGTCATGGCAATAACTCACATTAGGTGGAGAATTATGGCCATGTAAATTATTGCCATAAAACTTTGATGGCAATAATTCACACGACAAAAGGTATTAATCCTAAAAGAATTATTGCCAAAAAGAGGTGGTCAAATGCGTAAATGCTCAGCCCTGGTACTGCCTTATATAATTTTTGCTAAGTATAATCATTGTAATATAAACAGCTATATGCATTATTGCCATAAGAATTATTTCTGCCAATTTATGGCACTAATAAACTTCATATGTGAATTATTGCCATAACCTCTTTTATTTACTTGGCATTAATTCCTTTTGTCAAGACGTTAATTCTTTTTGTCTTGTCAATTATTTCCTTAACCAATTTGCTGGCACATTGCACATTTTTATGGCAATCAGTCATATTCGAAAAAGTTTTTTAATTTAACACTGTGAAAATATGCTCACTTGCTTATGGCAATAATGCAAATGGCAATAATTTTTCACACCGGAGTAACATGAGAATTCATAAGTCCGTTCGTCCGTCTGTCCATGTGTGTGTTGTTCGTAAACATATGATAAGAAGAAGGAGTTGAGATAATTGCATGAAACTTGCACGCATGTTTGCATGAACCCAAGGATCTGCAAATTGGATATTTTTGGATTCCGCCCACGAACACGCTTTATACCACTATTAAACAAAAATCGCTGTATAGAGGGTTGTATTTCAACTATTAAAATAAAATTTGATACGCATATATTTCATATCAAAATCCGCCGAAGAACACCCTTACCTCACATCCCTTAAAGTGAATAATCTATAAAGAGACTTTTATTTGACCTACAGGAATAAAATTGTGCAGGTATTTATTTTATACTATAAATAAGATGAGTTGAAGAAATGGGTGCCATCTGTTTACCAACACACCCATCCCTCATACAAGACACTATAGTAAAAGCTCTATAAGTAAAGGGTGTTTTTTAAAAGCTTGCTGATTTGAAATTTAAATAAAACATATGCCAAATTATGAAATGGCCAAAAAAAATTTTTTAATTTGTAGATAATTTCTTGGCATTTAACATTTAAATATAATTTTGGGCATATGGCCACCACGACTATATTGCACAAAGGTCATTCTAGAGGTCTAGTTTGCGACCACCTTTTCAAGCATTTGAGGGCGTATTTCAGCAATGACACGTTGAATATTGGTTTCCAAAGCGTCAATCGTTGCTGATTTATCCACATAAACCAATGACTTCACGTATCCCCACAAAAAATAATCAAGTGGCGTCAAATCACACGAACGCGGAGGCCAATTCACCGGTCCATTTCTCGAAATAATGTTGTCGTTGAAATGTTCTATCAATAAGTCGATTGTTTCACCCGCAGTATGACAAGTGGCACCATCCTGTTGAAACCACATTTCGTCCACATCCATATCTTGAAGATTTGGCAACAAAAATTCATTGATTTTGATTCTGTATCGATTTCCATGCACGGTAACGCGTCGTCCTTCCTCATTTTTAAAGAAATAAGAACCGATGATTCCTCTTCAGATGACCAATCTTCTCATTCTTCTCGGTGGCTTGGTATCCAAAAGAGTGAATGTTGACCGAAATTTGGTAATTACGTTCTTTGTAGTGGTCTCAGACGGACGATTATGTGCACCATAAAATTCACGAAGTGCTCTATAAACATTATTAATTGAACACTGTTTTTGAAAATAAATTTCCACGATTTGGAAGCGTTGTTCTGGAGTTAACCTATTCATGATGATTTGCCAAACAATACCGAGTACAGATGTCACTTTAAACTGTCAAAACAACTGTCAGACAATAGAGTAATCCATATCGAAAAAAACTTCATAAAAAAACGCCCTTTAGGTTTATATATGATGTACAAAGATTTAACTTGGTATGTGAGTTAATTGTATCAAAACTCAGATGTGTTCATGAAATGGGCGTCCTCTGCCCATGAACACGTCCAATTCCTATAAAATCCACAATATTAAAAACACTATTAAACGTTTAAGTTTGACCTTGTTTGATGAACCTTGCAATTAAACGACGATTATCATGGCAGTGAAGAACAAATTCGACAGGCTATTGACACGTATTTAAGTATGAATTAATTTAATTTAGATTGATTTTAATATTCATTAATTTTAATACACATTTTTCAAACAAAAATCAAGATCCGAAGAATCTCAAGAAAACAGATGAAAAATGTAAGAGCTTGAATTGAAAAAAAACAAGTAAAGAAAGTTTAAAGTCGGTCTAGGCCGACTATGAAATACCCTAACCCCACTTTTCAAAAACAAAAAAATTTTTATTGTAAATGGACGTGTCCGTGGGCGCATGAAGCCTATATTTTATGTGCATTTAAATGTTGATGAAAAATTTACACATACCAAGTTTTATTCCTGTAGCTCACAGTTAATGCCTTTATTGTGCTTTCGCTATGGGAGGTGGGCGAGTTCATGGACGGATTACTCCCAATTTTTGAACACACCTTAGTTTTGGTATAAAATACATACGTACTAAATTTGGTCTCTCTATGACAAACATAACCTTATTTATTGAGTTTTAAACTTTTTGGGTTGTATAGGAGGTAGGCGTGTCCGTAGGCGGATGACGTCCATTTTTCAAAACCATATTTGTCTTATCATAAAAAACATATGTGCCAAATTTTAGCTCTCTAGGTTAAACACAGGCTTATTTATTGCGTTTTCAATTTTTGGGTTGTTTGGGAGGTGGGCGTGTCCGTGACCGGATGACGTCCATTTTTTGAAGCCATCTTTGTGTTGGTATAAAACACATACATATCAAATTTTATTGTTGTAGGTTAACTACGAGCTGAGTTATGCAGTTTTCAATTTTCGCGTTGTCTGGGAGGTAGGCGTGTCCGTAGGCGGATGATGTCCATTTTTCATAACCATCTTTGCTTTGTTATAAGAAACAAAAGTGCCAAATTTAAGCTCTTTAGGTTAAACACAGGCTTATTTAATGCGTTTTCAATTTTTGGGTTGTATGGGAGGTGGGCGTGTCCGTGAACGGATGACGTCCATTTTTCAAAAACATCTTTGTGTTGACATAAAATACATACATACCAAATTTTATTGTTTTAGGCTAATTATGAGCTGAGTTATGCAGTTTTAAATTTTTGCGTTGTATGAAAGGTAGGCGTGTCCGTAGGCGGATTCCAAAAATATTCAATAGTGCAGATCCTTGGGTGCATGTGACCATGTGTACCAAGTTTCATCCAATTATCTCTACTCCTTTTTCTTATCCTGTGTATACGGACAACACACAGACGGACGGACGGACGGACGGACGGACATAGATAACTCGACTCAGGTGGTGACGCTGATCAAGAATATATATATACTTTTCTATACCGGACTCGCTTCGTTCTATGCGTTACAAACGTTTGCACAAAGTTAATATACCCTGACCTTTCAGGTTTAGGGTATACAAACAAAAGGATTTAAAAAACCAATCGTTTTTTTTTTAAAATTTAGAGTTCAATTTACGAAAATATCTCATTCAGAATCGCATAACTTAAACACTGTAGAGAGGACCAATCAAGCTGGTTAAAAAACTATTTGTTATGTGAGTTAAGAAAGCTCAACCAAGATTTTTTTATAGTTAGAGCTTTCTGTAATAAACTGTTCAAACCATTTTGTTTTCCTCAATTCAAGCTCTAGTTGTTCTTCTATGATATAAATTATTTTTAAATTTTCGTTTGGAAGCTGTTCATCTTCTTGTCCGTTTTTTTTTCAGTTTTGGAATCGCACCCGACGATCCGGTTGAAGTTGTTGGTGACAAATCTGGTAGCGGAACAAATGATGGTGATGACAGTTCAGATGAGTCTACTTCATCAATACAAACATTTTTTCGTATTCTATAATATTCACTGAACACAAATCTGTTAATAAAACATATAAACAGTAGGTGGTCAATCTTTTAGAACGCAGAGTAATTAAAGAAAATGTTCAAGCTTGAGTTCAAATTAAAATTTTGTTTTTATTTTAATGATAAAAAATTTAAATAAGTTAGTTTAATTCATTAATTGCTTGTCACAAAGAAGTATTTTGATTACATTTTTGTTAGTAACGTGTATTTCCGCTTCTAGCTTTTATAACAGTTCGCATTCTATTGGGCATACTTCCAATCGTAGCCTTAACACATAATTTTATTTCCGAAGAATTTCTCCAAACATCAATGACATTTTCTTTCAAAATAGTTATGGAAGGGTCATTCCGAAGTTGGTGTTTTAGGGTGTGGCAGACATGCTCGATCGGATTTAAGTCCGGAAAATTACCCCGACCAAGGGATGATGGGGATGTTCATAGACGAAAGGAAATTTTTACAGATTTAGCCGTGTGGAATGGTGCGCCATCCAGCGTAAAAACAAAGGCACAGCAACTTATCCGTTCATTCTCTAGATAAGTTAAAAACAAGTTTTAAATTCATCCACTGGTTGCAAAATTACAAACTCGGAAATGCAAAATTTCATTTTAAAACAAACGCGTTTTATTAGCTTGGCCACCACTGTAATTTTTAAAACTAAAATATTAAGTTCAACATATTTACCCAAAAAGCTGTCTTCGGTAATCTTGTCGACATTATTTATTCGGAAGTCACCCAAAAACGCATGTACTTTGTTGTAGAGCGACCAATTTGAAGGTGATACTCCAGAAGGACCAATAGCTTGTTTTTCTTTTTTGTAAATATAAAAATTAATTAAGTAGTAAACCACTATAGACAAAATCATATTTTAATACCTATATTTCGCAGATAAATTATGTATTTTGATCTTAAAGTCATTAGTTGACACGTGAAGATCAACCTTCTGCAACTCTCCAGACGCATCTCTACATACAAGTGAAGATTTCTGCGCGCCCCACGTAAGCCATCGATTCTTTCCGCCCACAGTTCAAACAGGTATTCCTCCTGGCGAGCCGTCCACATTAATTTTTTTTTATATTTTCTCTTTTGAGAATCCATAACAATTTTAGCCACAATATTAAATTTAAAACAGCAATTAATTGTTGATAACAATATTCTCATTATGTCAGAAAAGGGTACGTTCAAAGCACACAAATTTCAGATTTCAGGGTTGCAAGTGTATTTTTGCCTAAATTCGTGAGTAATTTAAACGAAATTTCCTTGTTTGAGAAAATTTCCAAATCAACAAATTGTATGGGAGATGACCATAGTTTTTTGATCATTTCAGTAGAAATTGCATAAAAGCTCGAAATTACCTTATTTTAACTCAGTGTGAACATAGTATAAGGCTAATTTTGTGGTTTTAACTTTAAGCTTATGAGTGATTCACAATTTTATTTTAAAAAATCATTCGAGCAATTTCAGTTGTTGAAATATATTGGAAAACACCTTGATTTTCAGGATATTTATTATACATGGTAAAAATGTTTAAATAAAATTTCTCTTTGATTAAAAATATTGCAATTTCAACCGTAATTAAGGTTTAATTGGAAACCAAAATATTTCAAGACCTACCATGAGTTTCAATGAAAGCTTGCAATATTAAAAAGTTTTTTGAAACGATGTTAGTCGAAGTTTGATTCAAATCATGTCAATTTTTAGTAAAAACGCTAAATTTATTAAGCTTCATAAAATTATTTTATCGCACAAATTAAAACATGCGACTCATTTGAATTTGGTAAGAGTATGAATAGTAAAACTATATAAAATTTGCTCTATTCTCATTTGCAAAAATTTCTTCATTTTTGATTTAATATTACAAGCTTAGCTACCCACGAACAATCCCAAAAGCCATTCACATAATCAGCAGAAATTTCAAATGAAAAGAAACAAAAAACAAAAGCTAAACCACAGAAAAAAAGTCATAAATGCCAATTTGTCTGCCTTTTTTAATATTCACTCCAAATAAAGTAGTCAAAAATTATGCACGGCCACAGAAAGTGGATCCACACAAATCCACTTTGCACTTTAAATCGATTTAAGCGAGCGATTCGAGCCAACAACGAGTCGGTCAGTCAGTTTGTTCATCAACTCGTCAGTTGCACAGTGACAAGCCCATGAGAGTGTCTCCATGGGGAGCACCTATTGATAACTTTTATTAGGCCAGTATAATGTTTATTGTTGTTGTTTCTTTTAAAGCTTTCACGGCATTCATTAATATTTCCATCAAATTTCTGTGTTTAGCATTCATTACAAAACTAAAACATATGAGACACATGGGAAATTTTATTTTTGTATTTTTTTTTTTTTTTTTTTTGTTTTTGGTATCTATTTTTATTTTTAGTTCTATGGGAAATTAAAGATTATTTTTAATTATTCCTATATTATATATTTTTTTTTTTTAAAATTTGAAGCGCTGAGGATTACCAAAACTGTGACACAGTCAGAGTGTTGAGCGTGAGAGTGCCGTGTGTGGCCGGTGGTTTAGCTGGAATAAAATTAAAAATTTTAATTATTTAGATTAATTTTTGAAGATGAGAAAAAGTTTCCTAGTACTGTTAAGATATGTATTGAGTTTTAAATAAAAGTTTTAACGAGATTTTCTGAACTTTCATCAAATTTATTTTAACAATAATTTTAAATTTAATAGATAGTGGATTTGGTTTTTTTTTCTTCATAATCTATTTAAATTATCTTATAGCGTTACTTTTAATAAAAAAGCTGATTACAAGCATTTAATATGAAAACCTTAAACAAGTTAAGCATACAATACCTGCTGATATGAGGCATGAATTATTTGATTATTATTTTTGCAGCAGTATTTTTGAAATCTTAATTGTGTGAACCCGTGTTTAAGTTTTGTAAATCCACTTTCCATCAGCTTTTGTTATCTGTTTGTGACATATGTGTGCTGCCAAGTAGGTCACAATCATTGACTTAAATACAAGTTGAAACAGAAAAATATCTAAATGCTCAGATTCTTGATTTGAATATGTTTTCTACATGTATACATTTTTTAATAGATAATGGGAATGGAATAATTCATCTACTTAAGAAGTTTAATAGAGATGCTTGTAAAAATGTTGTAAGGAAAGCGTCATGAAAAAATGTATAAATTTTAAAGATAAATTTTCATTTCATGTAATGCTCCGATTTTAACAATGTAAGCCTTTTTAATTAAAGCACCTCAATACTAATTTTATAAATTGATTTATTTGTTTGTTCTACATTAAGGTCGCTTTATTAACTCTCTATTAAATTCTCTAACTGCGGATTAAATTTAACTAGCAGTTAAAAATAAATCCGCAATTAAAATCCAAAGTAACTGGCAGTTTGAACGTCAGTTAAATTTTACATATTGTCAAGAAAATGACAAGACGTCACAAACATTCCACACAGAGGGAAAAACCTATGGACTCAATACATAAATTTATGTACTCATCGCATAGTTTTCTGCACACAAAAATTTTACATTTTTCATGTATTGAGTACATGTTGAAATCTTTATTGACTACATAATGCTTTCAAGCGGTTATGTAGTCAATAAAGAATTTTATGTACTCAACGCATAAATATGTGTCGTGAATTCATGGATGTATGTGGTGAGTACATGCTCACTGTACTCATCGCAAACTGTTACAAATTATTTTATGTAATGAGTAAAGATCTTATGTACGTATTACATAGATTATTGACTCAGTACATACATAATTTACTCATTACATATTTGGAGTACATAATTTTATGCAATGAGTACATACATAATTTACTCATTACATATGTTAAAAACATAATTTTATGCAATGAGTGTATGCATAATGTCTGCGCGTAAATCACTCAACACATGCAATAAATAACTTAATAAAGAAATGACTAGATTTCACAAAATAATTGACAATTACTTTTAGAAACCCAGCCATTTATTTATTTATTTATTTATTCAGTCTTTGGACAAATTCCTTACAGACTAGTAGTAACACTTATAATAATTTAAATTATATTAAGAATAAACTATTTACATAAATCTTAAATGCCTCCTTTGAAATAGAAAAATCAAAGCTACAATTTATAGATAAATCATTAAATAAAGATAACGTTCTGGTTATTGGCTCATTTTTAGCGTAATTGGTTTTTTGGTTTTGTAATGTTTTATAAAAAATAATTTAAAACGCCGCAGCTGTCTTGAAGGAACATTAAACGCGATGATTTCAAGAAGAGGCGGACAATCAATTTGACCTGATACGATATCAAATACGAAGGTCAGAGAACTTATTTTTCGTCTTGTTTCTAAAGTTTTAAGACCTAAGAGCATGCATCTTGCATTGTATGAGGGCCTAAAGTCGGCAGAGTTCCAAGAATGCAACGCGAATTTTGTGAATCTTTTTTGAATTCGCTCCAGGCGAAGTGAGTGAGTGGCATAAAAGGGGTTCCAGATTATGGCAGCATATTCCAACCTTGATCGAACAAAAGAATTATAAAGGCATTTAAGAGTGTGAGGATCCTGAAACTCGGAGCTGTTCCTACGAATAAACGCAAGCAAAGAGTAGGCTTTCGGAATTATAAAATTAAGATGATCATTGAAAGTAAGCTTCGAATCAAAGATTACCCCTAGGTCACGAATAGTATCAACTGACTGCAGGGGGGAATCACCAAGAACATAGCTTGAATTTAAAACGTTTACTGCCTTAAAAAAAGACAAATGAAAGCATTTTTTTAAGTTTAATGGTAATCCATTAATTGAACACCAATTGAAAACACTATTAAGATCAGTTTGCAAGGCCATAACATCTGCCAGACTTCGGATTTCCTTAAAAATTTTAAGGTCATCAGCATATAATAAAAAATTCGAGTTACTGAAACATTTACTTATGTCATTTATGTATAAAACAAAAAATAAGGGTCCAAGGATGCTGCCTTGTGGAACTCCAGAGGTAGCAATAAATTTGAACGATTTAACATTTTTTATTGAGACATAACAAGACCGAGAGGTCAGGTAGGACTCAATCCATTTCAAAAAATTGGAATGGCAACCAATTTTAGCCAGCTTGGCAACTAGTACGTTATGTGGTACCTTGTCGAAGGCTTTCGAGAAGTCGGTGTAAAGAACATCGACTTTATTACCCAAAGTGATCGACGAAATGCAGAACTCTGTAAAAAGAACCAAGTTTGTAACAGTGGATCTGCCAGCAACAAAGCCATGTTGTTGGGGGCAAATGTAACGCTTGACAAGAAAAAATAGTTTTTCTTTAATTATGCTTTCAAAAACCTTCGATACATTTGTAAGCTTAGAGATGGGTCTATAATTTGATACATCAGACTTAGAACCATTCTTAAAAACTGGGGTAATTAAAGCAATTTTCCAGCTGTCAATAAAGCACCCCGTAGACAAAGATTTGTTAAAAATTTCATAGAGCGGGACAGACAAAGATTTAGCGCAATATTTAAGTAAAATTGATGAAATACCATCAATATCAGGTTTGACGGAGCTGTCCATAGCCAGCAACGCGTTAAAAATTTCAAGTGAAGAAATTGACAGACATCCAATATCGACATGGGTGTCAACATTATGAGCCAAGAAAGATTGATCACAGCTCACAAAGCCATCATTATAATTTGATTTAAAAAAGTTGGCAAAGAGGTTAACAGAGTCATTGAGCGAGGAGGATCTTAACCCATTATATGTCAATGTCGTCGGAATGTCCGAACTACCCTTTTTTGATTGGATAAAATTCCAAAAAGATTTTGGGTTTGACTTTATATTATTCTCGAAACTCGATATATATTGCTTGTAGAGGAACTTGTTTAAAAAATTAAATTCCCTCATATAATGCAAGTATTTGCACCTATGCTCATCAAGGTTTGTAGATTTGAAAAGCTTTAGAAATTTATTTCGCAAATTTTTTAACTTTTTCAGCCCTCTGGTGTACCAGGGCAACTTATGATTTCCCACAGGTACCCGCGGTATATAAGAGTCGCAAACATTATTAAAAATAGACTTAAATATTTCAAAACAAGCTGCAACGTTTTTTCCATCAAAAATTTCATTCCAATTAAAGTTATCGAAACACTCATTTAAATAATCGAAATTACATAATTTGAAATTGAAAGGATTGAGCAAACTAGGTTCAATTCATTTATTTCTTATCCAATCATCGCTTTTGTTCTAGAGTACAGTGGATAAACTCATTCCCGCTCTGATTTTCAACAGACTTTAGAGGTATTGCTTATTTGAAAATCAAGAAACGAATGACATAAAATAGCAAAATCGTGTGCCGATGTGCAACAGATACGTGTACTGAGTCCATATGTTATGTACTGAATAAATGTGTCACTTCAATCGTATAAGGGGGACGTGTACTGAGTCTATATTTTATGTATTGAGTAAAGTTTTTGTAAAAAATTACATAACGCGTTGATTGAGTACACGTTGCTTGTATCTATTGAAGTCTGCTTTGTATTCAACACATAACATGATGTATTGAATACATTTTTTATTCATTTTAAAAAGTGAATAAATTGATATGTAGTCAGTACACGCTCCCTTTACTCAGTAAATACTGCCCTCGTTGCGTTCTCATACAAGTTGCAGTGCATAGATTTTACACAGCTGTCTCTGTACTGACTACATAACTTCTTCCCTTAGTGCATTCAAAACTATAAAAAATTAATTGAACAATTTTAATATTGAGCGTGTTTTTATGATTTTTTGGAGTTTACTCCTTTAGAATCGATTTGCATGAAAAGAAATTATATTAGGGGGTAAAGTCAAATTTCAACTATTTTTCGTTACGTTTGAATTTTCAACTATTTTTTGCGTTATGGTTGAATTTTCAACTATTTTTCGTTACGTTTGAATTTTCAACTATTTTTTGCGTTATGCTTGAATTTTCAACTTTTTTTGCGTTATGCTTGAATTTTCAACTTTGATTCTATGACTCTATGGCCAATCGAATGCAATGGAATTATCTAAGGTCACAGGCAGATCATTGGCACTTAAATGGATTCAATGGAGAATTTGGACCAAAGTGGATGATTCTATGGCCATTCGGATGCAATGGGATTATCTGAGGGCACAGGCTGGTCATTGGCACTTAAATGGATTCCATGGATTCCATGGAGGTGACAGGGGAGTCATTGGAACTTTTATGGGTTGAAGCAACATTTGGACCAAAATGGATGATTCTATGGCCAATCGGATGCAATGGGATTATCTGAGGTCACAGGCGGGTCATTGGAACTTTTATGGGTTCCATGGAACATTTGGACCAAAATGGGTGATTCTATGGCCAATCGGATGCAATGGGATTATCTGAGGTCACAGGCGGGTCATTGGAACTTTTATGGGTTCCATAGAATATTTGGAACAAAATGGGTGATTCAATGGCCAATCGGATGCAATGGGATTATCTGAGGTCACAGGCGGGTCATTGGAACTTTTATGGGTTCCATGGAACATTTGGACCAAAATGGATGATTCTATGGCCAATCGGATGCAATGGGATTATCTGAGGTCACAGGAAGGTCATTGGAACTTTTATGGGTTCCATGGAACATTTGGACCAAAATGGATGATTCTATGGCCAATCGGATGCAATGGGATTATCTGAGGTCACAGGAAGGTCATTGGAACTTTTATGGGTTCCATGGAACATTTGGACCAAAATGGATGATTCTATGGCCAATCGGATGCAATGGGATTATCTGAGGTCACAGGAAGGTCATTGGAACTTTTATGGGTTCCATGGAACATTTGGACCAAAATGGATGATTCTATGGCCAATCGGATGCAATGGGATTATCTGAGGTCACAGGAAGGTCATTGGAACTTTTATGGGTTCCATGGAACATTTGGACTAAAATAGATGATTCTATGGCCAATCGGATGCAATGGGATTATCTGAGGTCACAGGCAGATCATTGGCACTTAAATGGATTCAATGGAGAATTTGGACCAAAGTGGATGATTCTATGGCCATTCGGATGCAATGGGATTATCTGAGGGCACAGGCTGGTCATTGGCACTTAAATGGATTCCATGGATTCCATGGAGGTGACAGGCGGGTCATTGGAACTTTTATGGGTTCCATGGAACATTTGGACCAAAATGGATGATTCTATGGCCAATCGGATGCAATGGGATTATCTGAGGTCACAGGCAGGTCATTGGAACTTTTATGGGTTCCATGGAACATTTGGACCAAAATGGATGATTCTATGGCCAATCGGATGCAATGGGATTATCTGAGGTCACAGGAAGGTCATTGGAACTTTTATGGGTTCCATGGAACATTTGGACCAAAAAAGATGATTCTATGGCCAATCGGATGCAATGGGATTATCTGAGGTCACAGGCGGGTCATTGGAACTTTTACGGGTTCCATGGAACATTTGGACCAAAATAGATGATTCTATGGCCAATCGGATGCAATGGGATTATCTGAGGTCACAGGCGGGTCATTGGAACTTTTATGGGTTCCATGGAACATTTAGACCAAAATGGGTGATTCTATGGCCAATCGGATGCAATGGGATTATCTGAGGTCATAGGCGGGTCATTGGAACTTTTATGGGTTCCATGGAACATTTAGACCAAAATGGGTGATTCTATGGCCAATCGGATGCAATGGGATTATCTGAGGTCATAGGCGGGTCATTGGAACTTTTATGGGTTCCATGGAACATTTGGACCAAAATGGATGATTCTATGGCCAAACGGATGCAATGGGATTATCTGAGGTCATAGGCGGGTCATTGGAACTTTTATGGGTTCCATGGAACATTTGGACCAAAATGGGTGATTCTATGGCCAATCGGATGCAATGGGATTATCTGAGGTCATAGGCGGGTCATTGGAACTTTTATGGGTTCCATGGAACATTTGGACCAAAATGGATGATTCTATGGCCAAACGGATGCAATGGGATTATCTGAGGTCATAGGCGGGTCATTGGAATTTTTATGGGTTCCATGGAACATTTGGACCAAAAAAGATGATTCTATGGCCAATCGGATGCAATGGGATTATCTGAGGTCACAGGAAGGTCATTGGAACTTTTATGGGTTCCATGGAACATTTGGACCAAAAAAGATGATTCTATGGCCAATCGGATGCAATGGGATTATCTGAGGTCACAGGAAGGTCATTGGAACTTTTATGGGATCCATGGATCATTTGGACCAAAATGGATGATTCTATGACCAATCGGATGCAATGGGATTATCTGAGGTCACAGGCGGGTCATTGGAACTTGTATGGGTTCCATGGAACATTTGGACTAAAATGGGTGATTCAATGGCCAATCGGATGCAATGGGATTATCTGAGGTCACAGGCGGGTCATTGGAACTTTTATGGGTTCCATGGAACATTTGGACCAAAATGGATGATTCTATGGCCAAACGGATGCAATGGGATTATCTGAGGTCATAGGCGGGTCATTGGAATTTTTATGGGTTCCATGGAACATTTGGACCAAAAAAGATGATTCTATGGCCAATCGGATGCAATGGAATTATCTGAGGTCACAGGAAGGTCATTGGAACTTTTATGGGATCCATGGAACATTTGGACCAAAATGGATGATTCTATGACCAATCGGATGCAATGGGATTATCTGAGGTCACAGGCGGGTCATTGGAACTTGTATGGGTTCCATGGAACATTTGGACTAAAGTGGGTGATTCAATGGCCAATCGGATGCAATGGGATTATCTGAGGTCACAGGCGGGTCATTGGTACTTTTATGGGTTCCATGGAACATTTGGACCAAAATGGATGATTCTATGACCAATCGGATGCAATGGGATTATTTGAGGTCACAGGAAGGTCATTGGAACTTTTATGGGTTCCATGGAACATTTGGAACAAAAAATATGATTCTATGGCCAATCGGATGCAATGGGATTATCTGAGGTCACAGGCGGGTCATTGGAACTTTTATGGGTTCCATGGAACATTTGGACTAAAATGGGTGATTCGATGGCCAATCGGATGCAATGGGATTATCTAAGGTCATAGGAAGGTTATTGGAACTTTTATAGGTCACAGGCGGTTCATTGGAACTTTTATGGGTTCCATGGAACATTTCGAACAAAATTGATGATTCTATAGCTAATCGTATGCAATGGGATTGTCTGAGGTCATTGTCACTTTTATGAGTTATACGAAGTATTTAGACATAAATGGATGATGACATAAATAAATGGATGGTCAAGGATGTAACTTAACTACGTGAGGTCTTAAAATTTTTGAGTCATAAGCATAATATAGATTTAGTTTTGGAAGAACACTGGGACTTCGAGATTTGGTTCAATCCTCACGATTTGTAAAAAATTTTACTTCAGACTTTCACGTTTCGAGTTTAAGCTATTTCAATTTTATTTCCTCAGTTTTTGGTAACGACATTTCATATTGGTACTGAAATTTATTTTTTTAACTGTTTATACATGATGAGCTTATATATTTCCCCACTTTGCCTATTGTACATGGTTCTATTTAATTCCAAGACAATCGATGAGAAGTAAACTCCAATCGCGAGTCGGAGCTGACACGCACTCTTTTTTTTTGAAGTAAGCTCATGTTGCTTGTAAAAATAATAAATTATAATTGTGATGTGATTCCCTGTGATAATTTATTTTATTTATTAATTAATATTAAGTTTATTTCATATTAATTAGTAATTTTGGCGTTGTCATTGACAGAGCTTAATTGACACCGGCTAGATATCTTTGAACCAATTTTAGAACAGGTTCAAAAATATATCGGCAGGGGTCAATTAACACCTCATAGATATCTTTGGACCTACTCAGTAGCCGGTCTATTTATAGATCACGTTACACTTATACAAAGGTTGTTAATGAAATTGAATCAGTGTTTTGGAAGTTCATGTTTAGTACTTGACTTAACTTGACTTGATATTAAGTTACTTGATTTTTGTTTTTATATAAAAAATTATATACACTATTTTTCCAATATTTTAAGCAAACTTATTTTGAAGGTTTGTTTTGACCAAGCAGTTAATGAAACGGAGTTAGAATTTTAATTATTAAATTGAAGTCTTTGATACTTACACAACGAGGATACGAACCCACATCCTCCGCATGCCAGTCTAGCGCACTTCCACAGTATTGACAATATTGATAACGCTAAAATAAATATAGCAAAACCTTTTTAACACTAGAATGGGCAGCTGGGCCTGGTAAGACACTCTGTTCTAGTCTTACAGTAGGCGAATATGGCGATATTCAAGTTGTTGCCCATTCTAGGGTTAACGACTGTTGATCCCGTTCTAAGTAATGTTGAATCTGTCCTGTGATATCTTAAATAAGAACTGTGAAAGGACCGATCACGTTAAGGTAATTGACCCTGCTTTTTCCTTTGGGTAATAACTGCATTCACAACTGAAATTGTATTTGTGTAGCTATATTATATTAAGACTGAGATGTGTTAACAAAAATGGGCGTCATCCACCAACAAACACGCCCACCTCGCATACAATCCCAAAATTGAAAACTTTATAAAGAAGCTGCAGGAAAATAATTTGATATGTATTCATTTTAGAGGTCATCAGGAGAAATTCCCCTACCATCGTAATATTATATCCCTTTCGGTTTCTTGTTGTTTTTATTAATTTCGTTAATATTTCTGTACCTCACCCTGTACACTGTTTCACTTTGGCTAGCATTGTGATTATTGTTCACTTGTTCGATTCACTCTCGCAAGTATTGCTATTATTATACCCTAAACCAGAAAGGTCAGGGTATATTAACTTTGTGCAAACGTTTGTAACGCATAGAAATCAGCGAGTCCGGTATAGAAAAGTATATATATTCTTGATCAGAGTTAACTCGTGAGTCGAGCTACCCATGTCCGTCTGTCCATCCGTCTGTGTGTTGTCCGTTAACACAGGATAAGAAGAAGGAGTTGGGATTAGAGATGGGCACGTGTCACAACGCATCACGTCGTGATCGTGAGCGAACCAATAAAAAAATCTCGAAAAATTCGTGATTAAATTTTTCTCGTGCATGAGCGTGCGTGACTTAAATTTATTCGTGTCACGACTTGTGTATCAAAATTTTTCAAAACGTTGCCAAATTTTGTAATGATGTCTTTTTACGCTTTTGCTACCAATTGCATACAAAATGCAACACTGGCCACTTCTACAGAAGCGAAAACAACTAACTTTGCTCTCTTTAGTTATTTTACGAAACGTCAGCGACAACTTGAAGCAATTTTGGTAATTTTAAATACAAATAATAAGCTGAGAAATTTTATCAATTTTCTTTTTATAGTGCTGTATCTACCTCTGCGTTGCTTCTGTACGCTGGTTTTACCAGAGGTACTCTAAATACACTTTTAATAAAAACTTATGTGCATTCTTTTTCCTATAACACGTATTCGTGAGAACTCTTGAGTAAAATATGCCATCGTGATCTAGCGTGATCGTGATCAAAAAACTATTTTTGATCGTGAGCGTGTGTGATTAGAAGAAATCACATCGTGAGCGTGCGTGATCGTGAGTAAAAATCACTCACGCTCCCATCTCTAGTCGAGATAATTGGATGAAACTCGGCACACGTAGTCACATGGATTCATGGATCTGCATTATGGAACATTTTTGGAATCCACCCACGTACAAGCTTACCTCCCATACAACACAAAAATTAAAAACTGTATAAATAAGCTCATAATTAATCTAAAACAATAAAATTAGGTATGTTTGTATTTTATATCAAAAAAGACGTCTTCGAAAAATGGGTGTCATCCGCCAACGGACATGCCCACCTCCCTTACAACCAAAAATTAAAAACTCAATAAATAAGCTCTTGTTTAACGTACAGAGATAAAATTTGGTACGTATGTATTAAATATCCAAAAAAGACGTCCTCGAAAAATGGATGTTAGCCGCCCACGGCTTTTAATATTTTAAGAACAATCAGTTTTTATTGAATAATATATATGATCAATTACGAGTATATATGCATATATATTTTGTACATAAGTCTTTTCAAATACACAACAATAATCATTCGTGGGTATCACGTTATAATTTTCCAACAATTGCCCTCCCCGACTCTGCCTCGGTGATTACTAGTTCTGGTGCGGTGATACTCGGTATTCGGTGCTTGGGTAAATATCGGTGATTGCGTTCTTGGCGACCTTATGCAACTTGGCTAAGACAGAGCTCGACAGATTGCGTTGGATTTGGAAAATATACTTTTTTTGTTAAATTATTATATAAAAAAGTACCATACGTACATCTTTTGCACCATTAAATTATACAATTTAATTTATATATCTTATGTCGTATCAATTAAATTAGTTAGGAATACATATACATTTCTTAAGTAGTATAAATAACTTATATATATATTTATTTTCAATGATAAAAATTATAAATATATCATACGCTTTATTCATATAATCCCTTATGGGTAGCTTAACGATTAGTATTCGGTAGGATAGCCGACTGATCGAAGCCGCGGTGAAGTCCAGCCCAAACACGACAAGCTAAGTATTCGGAGGGATAGCCGACTGACCGAAGCCGCAGTGAAGTCCGACCAAATACGACAGTCACAACTTTGGAGTATTCGGGAGGATAGCCGACTGACCGAAGCCGTGGTGAAGTCCAACCCAAACACGACTAATACATACGAAATTGAACTACTATGTATAAATCAAGCAACCCGCCTCTCGGTGTTTTGCTTAAAAACGTTAGTTTACTCGTTGCCAATTAATGGACAGACAAGACACTACGCCTTCGAGCCGCCCCTACTACCGACACAACTGACTAGTCTTAAAAAATCTATTCACAGAACGTGTTGTGAACTATATGCATGCTATACAAATTCTGCTTATAGGTGATGGCTGCTTTGTCATGCGTTAGTTGTGTGTCCAGCTTGTTGTGATGTTGTTGTTGTTGCACACTATGCTGGGTGCTTTGCCTTGTGTTGGCTTTGTCTGGCTAACTTGTTGTAATGATGTGGTTGTTGCACTATAAGATTTTGTAACGATGTTGTTGGTAGATCGCCGTTACAGAGCATAACGATAAGAAGTGCAACACTTTGCTAAAGATTTCAAAGATATTGAAGAGGTTTTTCAGAATATCAATGAGAATTGTCCTTCTATTGGACCTTCTTAGTATCTTGGGAGGAATCGGTAACCAATGTAGTGAGCAGATATTTACCACTTTTGCTGTAAATAGGATTTATGAATTCAATAACTATTTCAACGTTCCTTTTCCAGTCGTTATAAGGAAGAATATAATTAATTTTACCAATATTGAAGGGTGTTTGGAGAAGGCTCCGTTTGTTTGGAAGATATTTAATTTGATACGTTTTTGAGACTTTCGCTCCTCTGGTAAAGAACAATGGTAAATAACAATTGTGGTGGCCATGTGCACCGAACCAGTGGATCCCGATAGTTCAAACTCCACCTTGGTCAAAAATGTATTCAAAAGAAATTAATTTTTTGGATCGGATAACGACAAGCTCGAGTAGTCTGAAAAGTGTTGTGGGATAACACACATAACACAATTGATCATAAGAAGCTCGGTCAAAGTCCAAAGGGCCTTTGAAAATAACTTTGCCTCGAGTTGGCATGCAAGCTACACACTTAACAATCATGCCACGGTCACCACCATGGGAATGTTAACCATGGGTGTCCAATTTTGAGAGCAGTCTCTTAAGTGATTTCATGATAGTTCTCGCATCTTGGCGTTTCACAGCTGAGAAATGCGTTGGTATTTGTACTGTTAAGCTTTCACCGATTTGAGATTTTTATGTACATTGGGTCAACAATTTTGAGCTTATGGACTTCTAAATACACATGACAATGACACGGTTGTCGAGTTTCTCATAATTTTTCGCCGCAAGACCTCAAATTGCAGGTCTTCATATAACTGTTTTGTAAGAAGAAGCCGCTAGGGATTTAACATGGGGAGCAAAGTGCACTTTTGGCATATTTGACTTAAGAGAAAGAACACAATTTTAGAATACGAGTAATACCGCTTCTCATACAATTTGTTAATATAAATTACTTTATCTTGACGAGCTAGTGAATTGTAAAAATCTCAAAAAGTGCTATTAACTTGAATTATTTGGCGTTTCACCCAACAACTAAAAAAGTCCTTCTCAAATATTCTCTGCATACTTAAGACATAAGTACGACAAATACTATCCGGAGGCACCCATTGTGAATGCATCCGTTGATATTTAAAAACGCATAAAATTAATCAAATTATTCTACTACTGCTTGAGCTGCATGAGCAGAATTTAGCTAGCAAAATTCATGTAGCTTCCATCAACGAATCGACACCCGCTGTGCCAAAGCTATGGCTGAACTCCATCTTTAAATAATTAGGCTGCTCTGAAAGAAACATTTTTTTTATCCACACAAGAACAACCAACTACTGAGGAGGAAGATCCTAAAACTATGAAAAACCAAACATTGCCGAGTGACACGCAAACCAAGTCAGCATGAAATGCTCATGAAAATCACATTCAGCTCCAACCATACCAACTACAATACCAAAGTGTTCTACGCGTCTCTTCACTGCAGCTCGCTTCAGCCAACTGACTAACTTGATTCCTCGCGTGCAAATCACAGATATTGGTTTTACTCCAGTTTGAAATGTTAAGTTGTAAAACTGTTTATGGACGCACTTCCGGCGACGAGCAGAACATCAGCCATGATGCAGTGCTTCAGGTTGTTTTGTATGCAACAGCTTTATAAGAATAGCTGCAATATTTTACAGCAACATGCATGCATCTGCTGTTGAGTTTGCTTTGAATGGTTGTTGCACGGTAGTATCGTAGAGGCGCCAAATCAGCAAAAGCAAAAACACTTTCGTGCAGCAATAGTTATAGCAAGTTATAGCAACTTATGCAATATATAATGGTTTACAGCAAGATCAGCAAAATCGACTAGAACAACAAGCATGTTGTTGGCATGTGGGTGTGAGCAACTTAAAATGCGTCAGATCATTGAGATCCTCAGGACCCACGCAGCATATTTTGTTTCTGTCATCCACCAGAAACGTTTGTGGATGATCGTATAGTAACTTTTTTTTGCTGTGTTTTCGTAGAGGTCTTTGGGGCGGCTTGAATTACTTTATTAGAATTCTATTTAAATTGCCATTTTGTAAAACATGACATGGCGATGTTTGTTCTGTTACTCTTGCTGATTTTGTTGCTGTCTTCAATGTGCTGTCTTGTAACAATTTAAGAGTACAAGAAAAACTCTGTTGCATCCAATATGTGGGTTGACTGGCCGGGTGTGATGGTTATTTTGCTGCATTTTGGCAGCTTATTATCATGTAATGTGATATTTAAAGTATGTGTGTTGGTTTTACTTCAACTTGGCATTCTGAATGTTACAGAAATTGACGAAAATCAATTGAAAAGAGCGTCTTTTCTGTATCAAGCATGAAGTCTTAGAACTATTGAAAATCAGACTAGTATCTGGACATAACAATAATCAAACATTTAAATTGGGTTAGAATGAAAGTGGTTTTCGCTTTTAAGTATAAGATTTAACTCAAATTTTCCTTAAGTGGTTTTTAGTCACCCAGAGGTTCTAGTTTCAAGCCCCATTATGGCCATTGTCCTGAACTATTACCTTGCTTATTATCTTAACTTATGTCTAATCTAAAAAAAAAATGCTAATTTTAATGTTCTTTGAATTCATGTCATGAATTTATGTTTCTTCGAATCCACTATAGCGTTCACCTTTTCTGCGCCTCACTTTTGCACCACCATCTGCTCCCATAAAATATTTGATTGCACCATTCTAGCCTTTAACATTGCATTTTCGCCGTCTTGTTCCGTTTAACAAAGAACGTCTCATATTTATTTCAAACCAGCTACTGTAGGTCCAGTTTTCGGTCAATTAAAGAAGCTCGTCAAAGTCCTTTCAAAGGCTGAAATGTCCAATTTGTTTACGTTTTTTTTTTTAGAAAGATTAAATTCAACGTAAGTAGTTGCAGATGCCCTCTCGCAACAGCCGCAGGAAAATCTACTAAGGTTGGAAACAGACTCACAGGAATGCAGTTGGTACAAGGCCAGGATGAAAGACAAACAGACACACTCAGAGAAGAGACTAGACTACACAATAGTAGCTAGAAAACTTTAACGTCATATACCCGGAAAGAGAGGCGATGAAGATTGCGCATCATGGAAATTTTGCGGGGTATAAAGAATTTTATTCGAAGATGCGAATCATGTCAGAAGTTCAAACCGAGGCAAAAAAAAGCAGCTGGTAAGATGCTTTCTCAGATCGCAGATGAACCATTGTAGATTTTGTGTGCAGATTTTGTAGCACCACTCCTGCGCTCTACCCACAATGCTGGTTGTATTCTTTGATAAATTCTCAAAATGGACAGATAAAGTGCTTGGAGAACAACAGATGAAAGTCTGAAAAAGGCATTTCGCGAACGAATTCTAGCACGATATGGAGTATCAAAGGTATTGGTCACAGACAATTCCGTGCAGTCTTGCAGCAAGCCGTTTCAGAAATATATATAGGACCTAGGGTCTGACTGCACCTTACACACCGCAATAGAATCCAACAGAACGAGCAAATAGAAACGTGAAAAGAATAATCACACAACTCACTGTTACGGATCAGAAGAAATGAAACCTTACCAGAAATGGAATCTTACCAAGATATCATTGTCACTGAATACAGGAGTCTCAGACACGACGGGACTCAGTTCAGATTTCCTGATACAAGGCAGAGAACCCAAATTACCGAAAGCTCTTTATGACGAAAAAACACTTGGCACAGGTAGCAGAGCGTAAACACCAGTTGAAAGGTACACATGATTATAAGAGTTGTTCCCAATTGTTCGTCGGAACCTCGAACGAGCAGCCCAGGATCAGACACTTCAACCTGCGACGAAGATCTTGGAAACCGGAAGTAGGACAAGAGGTACTGATAAAGCAACATCACCTGCCTAAGGCTGTGGACCAATTAAATGCTAAGCTTGTACCAAAATTCATGGTGCGTCGAATTGAGTTATGGAGTTTACATCACTAGTTATAGTCCAGTTGAAGAAAGATGCAGAGGATCGAGTAAGGACAGTGCACATGGGTGAATTCGAAGAATTCCATACAAATAATAACGAGTTAATAGTAACCTAAGATGTAAACCAGCCAGGATCTCGGCGGGAAAATTACCGACCATAAATGTTGTAGTCATATTTTTATCGTGTTTAAAACAATCAAAACAACTGGAACAGCTGGATAAGGGAACAACGACGAAGGAGCGTCACCTTCAAGCGATGGACGAAAGATGTAGATCTCTTTGAAATGGACCACATCTTCATTCCCATCTGCAAGAATAGCCACTTGATCCTCACCGTAGTGTGCTATTCGAACCAATTCAATTCCAAACAACTGTCTACCCATCACCGAAAAGGTAGGTTGGTTTGGCTTGAGAGCGCATTTGGTAACGAAACTGGGAAAGACAACGGAAATTCCCAGGAAACTAGTCACGACACAAGAAATGGTGCTGGTAACGAAGCTGGCAATAACAACGGAAACGAGAGGGAAACTGGCAACGAAAACTTAATGAGAGGGAAACTGGTAACAACGCGGTTAAACAAAACTACAACGAATCTGGAAACGAAACTGGCAACGACTAAATTTGGGTTTTCTTAATTTATCCAATTGGTTTCTGTGATTTCAAAATACGTCAAAAAGACGTATTTAACGTCATTGTGGTATCAGCATTATTAGGAGATGAAAGTGCTGGTTTTCGGCAATATTTGTATTCGGTATAGGCTTGGGCAATTTAGCTCACTTAAAAGATCGCTCTATTTAGTTCAGTTGGGTTTTATGAACTAGTTCGTTCATATAGTTCATTTAGTTCATTTCTTCTTTTAGTTTGTTTCGTGCACTCGTTCGTGATGTTAGTTCGTTAAGTCTTTTAGTTCGTTATGTCTTTTATTTCATGAGGTCTTTAAGTTCGTGTTTTCCCCATCAGCATTTATTTTCTTCCCAGCAGCGAAGACATAAAAAGTATTTTTATCGACTCAAACCATTGTGTATTACATTTTAGATCTTGAAGTGCTTTAGTTCATTTTCAAGCGACATCTGTTTTTTACCATTTAAGTTAAATAACGAATATGCTCACAGAATTTGCGCGGACTCAAACCATTGCTGGGTGAGCATTTTAGTTTTCTTTCGTTCATTTTGATTTCACTCGGTGCAAAAAATTGAACTAAAAGAACGAGAATCAACGAACTAGTTCGAATAGTTCATGAGTGGAAATCGTTCCATTGAACTTGTTTGTTCGTGAACCACACAAGTCTAATTCGTTAAAATGTCAGGCTTCATTTATGATGATTAACAGCAATTCACCGATTCGCGGAAAATTCAAGTTGATCCGGGAATGGGCTTATATTTTCGGGGAATTTTATAATTCATCTACACTCAGAAAAAAACACATACCTATCTCCGGTAGAAAATTTTTCTATTTTCGATAATAGCAATTTTCTCTTTTTCTAATAAAAATTTCTTAAATAAGAATAAATTTTCACATTTTCGAAGAAATATTTCTTCACTTGTGGGAAATGGAAATATTTCAATGTCTCTAATAATGATAAATATTTTTCTCGCACAAAAAATTCTCATTTATAGAGAAAAATTTATTCAAAATGAGAAATTGTTCCTATATTTTGATAAAAAATTCACTATGAGAGTATTTTCTTCAATAAAAACAAATCTTTTCTCAAAAAAAAAAGTCTTTTTTTCTAAAAACGATATATTTTTACATATTTATTTTTTTCATAGAAGCGTTTTATGATTTTTAGAGCGTTTTTAGGATCACATTTAGAGAAAAGCATTCTCTGGAGCAAAGTCTATACTATTTTACTCTAAATATGATGCCCTTTTTATCATATTCCGAGAAATTTTTTTCTGAGTGTAAGTTCAATGATTACTTGCGGAGAATTTAATATTCAATCCGATATTTCAAGGGAATTTAATTCTCCGTAATATTTTCTGATACAATCAAAATAATAAATAAAATCTTTATGACATAATTTCAATAAGTAGGTCTGTTCACGTACTCAAAGTTTCAGTCAAATTTACAGGTTTTAGTCCGAGAAGCGTTTCCGTACTCAAAAAAAAAGTTAAAAAAGAGTGCAATTGAGAGAGTAGAAAATGTAACCTCTTTGTCAAAAGTTACAAGTTTTAGTCCGAGAAATTTCTTCTGATAAAAATATTTTTGTTTACAAATAAGCAAAGAAATTTAAATTTATCAAAATTTCTTTGAAACAAATAAAATGGAAACCAGAAACATGGGAAAATGTGCCTAACTGAGGGCTCCATTCGAAGAACCAAGTTTTTCAGGAAGACCTCTGAGTTTTTAAAATTTTTCAATATAATTTTTTTTTGTTTAATTTTAATGCATGCTCGTTTATATCTTTGGAAAACAAGAATTTACACTTCGTCATCGACTCGACTTAGCATACTTTAGAATCTCAAAATTTAAATTTAAAGTTTTTAATGTGTTTTCTTTCTTACAATTTCAAAATAATTGTATAAATTTTAACATCTTTCCTAAATTATTGTTACACCAAAGGAAAAAAAACAGGTGTAAAATTAAAAAAGGTTGGCTTTTGTTCAAGCAGATACCAAACTGTAAAATCCCTTGGGCAGTGGCGTAGATAGCTTTTGGTTCTGGGAGAGGTCCGCAAATAAGTAATGACCTGCCATACGCAAAATTAAGTAAATACATATTTGTTAGAGAACCCATTAAGTGCATGAAATTTTCAAAAGTAATATTTTTTTCACTTCCCGCAAACTTTCCTAGAGAATGGGTGCTAAAAATAAGATCTGCAAAAATAAACTTGATCTGGTCTGCACAGAAATTTTAAATTCAATAAAAATAGGTGTTTTTTATTTTTTTTTTATTGCAAAGAAATAATAACAAAAAATTATAAAAAATAGAAGGGAATTTGTTTTAATATGAAAAACGGTTGTCTTAACTTTTGTTGTGTAGAAACGCAAATGAATTAAATTTATATTTGAACATTTTTTGTTTAATTTTCGGGTCCGTGATCTGGACCCGTGGACCACCCCCATATCGACGCCACTTCCCTTGTTCCAACTAACATAAGCTTTTTGTTAGCTTTACTTAAGTATTTTTCTCGGTGCACGTATGTGTTCAATTAAAAAAGTATATGATAAATTAATTTCATTATATTTGGTGTGGAATTTTGTGAAAAATCAGGGAATTTTGAGAACTTCTCTTAGGAAAACCAAAACATGAGTTGGCAACCCTGATAAACAGTATTTTGTAGTGAGACTTCTCAGTAATACTAAAATGAGTTTCATGCTAGGACTTCTCTATAGCACGGTGAACTGTTGTGAGGGCAGCTCTAAATGGCAAAGATATATAGAAAAAAAGCCAAATCTTAATATATAAAATACAAGCGTCCTGCTCCGTGCTCTATATCTCTCAAACTGTTATAGTTCTATGTTGGCTGAACATTGCTATACATATATATAGCATGCTATGTATATTGCTATGTATAGGCTTAACATGTTAACCTGGACCAGAACCTGTTTTGCTATTACAGTGCTTTTATATAAAAAAATTGTTAGCCTAAAAGTATGCACACACAATTTATTTGCTATATATCAGTAAGGACACATTGACGACGAATGCAACAAAATAACATTTGAGGTGAATGAAAAAATTCATATCGTCTGCTACTTAATTATTTTGAATACGACCCGTCGCATGACGGGCTTCTATACAAGTCAACTATAATAAACACCAGTATTTATAAACTGAGCTTATTTTATCATTTCTATTACAAAACCTCTTGCGAAATATATGACAGTCAATCGTATGTTTGTCAATCCAAAATTGTTTTACGTAGGTGCGCTACTCTGGTACACGGTTTTCCGTCTATTTATAGTATTTTCTCTTGAATACCAAGAATGAGCTAAGATTGCCCAGGATTGATCCCCACGGTGGGCATCGAAAAAATATTTTATCTTTATTTATTTTAATTTAATGTTTGCTTAAAAAATTGAAAATAATAATAATAAAAAATTCTAATGAAAAATAATGACTTGAAGTTAGAAATAAACATCATAAAGGTGGCTGATGAAAGCTGCTACCAAAATAAATCATAATAACTTTTTTCTGGGACGACGAAAAGCGAATCTGGATTGTGCGCCGCTTTCATGCGTTGTAGTCTGCAGTTTCCGTCCAAAGAGAAGCGCTAGTTTGGCGGCACTCCTCCTAGCAGATGGACTATAATGAGGCTACTTAATAATTTTGCAGAGCGTGGGACAATCACAAGAAGGCCATGCCATCGAGATCCTTCATTTCGATCGCAGGAAACAATTGCTGCAGTAGCTGTTGTCATACAAGATGACCCTCGAGTTGTGACAAGGAGTTAACAAACAAACTGAATGCAACAATTATATAATTGCTGTGAATTTGTCGAGAAGATGATTGTCATTCATTTTAAGGCCTTACTTTTTTAGTTTCCTTGTGGGGTTATTGCAAACATGTACATGATTAAAATTTTATAAAGCGCTAACTTTACAACGCACTTCTACATGCCTTAACGGTACAATCTTCGTTGAAAAATATCAAAGATACAGTGTTCGAAAGGAGCAGCCTACGTCAAATTGTGAAATTTTTTCGACTTTGAAGGTCGATATCTTCAAAACTGTCAAAGATATTGTTATTGAATGTGCAAAAATTAAAAGGATCTAGTGTTTCTTAGTATTTCATAGTAATACAAATTGGTAGATCAATATAATAGATTTAGCAAAATTATCAGAAAATGAACTGATTTTCATGTTTTTGACTATAACTCAAAAATTCGAGCTGATGGAGAAAAACGGAATCCATATTTGAAATGAGGAAACAAAATTTGTCTATAAACCGCTGAAAAACCTCTGGCACCAGATTTTCCATCGCACAGTGTAATTAATTGTTAACCAAATAAAAATTGACAGAGTTGGAAAATCTAAAAATATTACGAGTGTTTATTTATGTTTATCTTAGCGTTATCTTCGACTGAAGTTTGTAAAAATCATCCAGAAATCTTTATGTGCGATATATTTTGATACAAAAGTTAATCTAATCTAGTAATTATCAGTTTTTAGAATAACAACCATCTTATCATCAATCAACTCTAACTCTATAAAAAATAAAAAAAAAAAAACGTATAATTCCTTACTGGAATAAACTACAACCACAATATTATAGCCCACAAAATGCTTCCTGCTTAATTTAACACAACTTTTGAATTAAAAACTAGAGACAAATAAATGAATTGAAATTCCAAAATATAAATAAAAGTCGACTTTATTACAACATTTAATTACTTGGCGGCACTCGTTTGGATTTGTCTGAAATTGTGTCTTTTTATTCAGGTCGGCCGCCCGCCGTTTCTCATAAGCACTAGGCCAGCCAGAGCTCAACACGACTGCTGCTGATGCTGCTGCTGCTGTTGCTGCTGCCCGCACAACATTATCTTCAACAATAACAACACAAAACAAAATATACAACAAAAACATAAATAACAACAACTTCAGTAACAGCGGCAACTGACAGCTCCAGGAATTAATTACGCTGGCGCAGTTTAAATGTGAATTAATTATATTTTGTGTAAATTTTATTGTATATAATATAATTTTAGGCTTAAAGACATTTTATGTTTATAATTTTTTTTTGTTTTTATTTCATTCTTCTTTGTTGTGTGCGTTGGTGGCTTTTACTTTACAATCTGCCCCCATGGGAACACTAGTCTTGGCCCGACTTGTCTACACTTCAACACTTTTGCTCGTTGAGCCATCAACAATTTCATTCTTCGACGCGCATTTGTGTTTTTTTTTTTTTTGTTTTTTCTCTTCTTAGTTGTATTTTTTTGTTAATTCAGTGGAAAAGATTCATCTTTTGGCCAACATTCGAAACACTCTTGATGTGATTTCGTAGAAGTGTCGTAAGTATGCAGCGCGGTAGGTAAAACAGAACGCATGTTTAGTCTGGAGTTCCAAGTTCAGAGCCCCGCGCACACAATCAACTTGCATTTGTGGATGACTTTTAGGTCAGCCAGTAAGTAATTTTTTTGTTACTTGGTGTAACTCCAGCATGAATTAACTTTAGATGTAAGAGTAACTTGTGTGTGCTTGTTTGCAAGAATTATGTACAGCTCTTTTGCTGATGTAGTAGACCGTTTAGTTGTACCTGGTATTTTTGTTGTAACATCACCCTCTGTGTCAAGTAAAACCACAAGTGTTCTCTCACCTAAGTGTGGGAATCAGTGACAGCAACAGATTGTATGACATAAGTTTTTCAAAATTCTAATGAAATCTATTTTTTCTTTTAACAGGATAGTACATATTTGTATAATGACTACAAATTCATTGAATTTTTGTAGTAAATTATGCTTACAACTCAATTTAATAGAGTCTTCATTGTCTCTTTGGATTGCCGCAATCAATCAAAACAAAAGACTTAAGACACGAACTCGATGGCGCTGTTAAAGTGACTTCAATCCATTCAACATTCGGTTTGTATCGCAGCAAGAGGAATTTGGGGAGGGAGGTTGGTAAAAAATCTACATGGAAAGTTAACGTAACGTATTTCAGAAAAGTTCGAGAGTTCTTTTCGAAAAATATCTAAAGAATAAAGTTTTCTCAGTCTATAAAATATAATATATTTTATTATATTATGATTAGCATGATGCCAAAAAATAACTTTTTTTAACTTTAAGATACAAAGATGTAACTGCACTCATTAAAGAAAGTATTTATTTAGCTTCATTTCGTAGTACTTCAAAATCTCCTTGCATACAGGGTGCCTGATAACTAGATGTTTGAAAAAATCTCTTTTTTTTGGAGGTGTTGTGTTTTTAATCTTTTTATCCATTTTCCACGTAGAAAATCAAACATTTTATAATTTTGTATTATTAAAAAGGATATCTTCTTTACAGAATTATGCTCTACATTGCAAGTCTTAAAATACAAATTATAAAAATAGCTGTTTTAAAAAATGCAAGAAAATTGCACTTTTTTATTTAAAATGCCATGAATACACGAAGGGATCAGAAGAAGTTGTCTAAGCAACATTTGTTAAGCTAATAGATATCTAAATTTTCACCGAGTGGCTTTACGATATTTGCAATGGTTTTGCAGAAAAATGAGCTACAAAAAAAGTTCAGTACAAAAAAAGTCTGTTTTTGACCCTTTTTCTGCATCAAATGCCAACCTAGCCTCTCCATGCCTACAAAAATTAATCATAAATTAATTTTTATTGATGGATTTTTAAAAAATTCACCGAGTGGCTTTAAGTTTTTCCTTACCATTGTTGGGAAATTAACCTTAATATGAAGTAAGGTTTGGAAAAAAAAAAAATTAAAAACAATTAGAAAAACAATTTTTTTGCTCAACATTAGGCATAGAGTAGAATCAAAGTTGGATTACATGTTGTTTTAGGCCCATGGGGACAACGCTCAATGTGTATATTTATGTATACGTGATCAAATAAAATCATATGTGGAATTTAAATTTTTTCACTTCAGTTTTTAAACCGTTATAAAGATGCTTTAATTTTGGCTTAAGATTCAACAAAAAAAAAATATTTAAGTAGACTACTTGATGATGTTTATTCATTTTTTAATAACATAAACTGATAGGATATTTTTGCAATGACAAAAAGAAATGAGGATATGTCTCATTACAAGGAAGAAATGAGGATATGTTTACATTACAAGGAAATATATACTAGGTGTCAAAAAATCAAGTGGCGTTCAAATAAATTTACAAAAAATATCTTCGATTTGGTAGAAAATGACTTAACAAACATAAAATTGAAAGAGGGCACAAAATTGGTGAGAAAATACTTTGACTGCAATGCAAAATGGAATGTACTGGAATGCATGAAACGTTTAGCTGAAAATGAAGATGCAACTCTTAAAAAAGACATGTGAAAGCAAGGAATTATTTTAAAAGCTTTTAATGTGCGGAATCATAGCGTAGAAAATGACATAAGAAAAACCTAAAAATTTACTTTGTTATACATAGATTTTTTTTTTTAAAAACACCTACCTTAAACATTTTTTCTCAAATATCTCTTTTGTTTAAAAATCATTTTTAACAAAAAAAACGTTGTTGAAAAGGTGATGAAATCTTCTTTTTGTTCAGAAAATAAATTTTTTAGAAACAGGTTCAGAAGATGTCGCTTTTCTTATTTTTTTAAAAGGATCAGCATTTTTGACATCCAAAAGTCAGAATTGACATTTATGATGTCTTACCAAAATATGGGCTTAACAGTCAATTTTCAACTTTTAAAATTTTTTTATACAAATTGGTTAGTTTAAATATTCAAATTGAGCTCTACCGGAAGTAACCTTTAAAAAGCTTCTAAATTACCACGAATAAAAATGACAGCCAAGTCCCTGAACAAACATTGCTACAAGTATATATCTTCACCACCTTCAACAGTAAAAAAAAACTTTTTCTAAAAAACGCTGTTTTGGCATCATGCTAATTATGATATGATAAGAAAATATTTAAAAATCATATTATGATTTTATTCATGTAAAATAAATTGGGTGTTAAAAAACGAAATAATCTAGTGTTTTTGTCTAACTTGTATAATTTTGGAATTTTTTTCAATTAAGTTTCATATCGAAGATTTTTTGTCTAAAAACTTTCATTTTATATTTTCGAATAAATATATTTTAAACAAGACCCATAGTTTAACAATAACTTCATGATTTGACTTAAACTTGCCAAGAACTAAAGTATTTTGCTGTTTTGAGTTGTTTGGAATATGACCCCGTTTAAATGCAACAATCTGTTTTGATAATATTGTTTTCCAATACAAATTTTTAAAACAATACCTTTAACTTAATATGTTGTCATGGAAACCTAATTTGTCTGGAAAATTTCAACTCAGTAGATCAGTACATCGATTTGGCCACTTTTTTTGTAATTACAAGCGTCGCACAGCCGCAAACCTGGCCAAAAGTCGCCAAAACGTCAAAAACGACATTATTATGAAAATAAAAAATCTAACTCAAAATTCTAAAAAAGTTTTTGTAAAGTTTTGAAACATTTGATTACATCAAGCTTAGATATAAAAAAAAAAAATTATGGACGTAGGCATGAAAGGCATGTTTGTTAATATTGGACATTAAGATTTAAATTTGTTGTTTCTATAATTGATTTTTGTAACATATTCTTAAACCATTTTAAATGTGAAAAAAATTCAATCATTGTCTGCAAAGAAAGGCATTTTTATATCTAATGACCATTCGATACTGTTTTTCTTTTACCTAAAGTGTTGAATTTGGACAATTCTGCAGAGAATTGAAAATTTACACCCCTCAACATTTTGCATTGTGAATCCTAAGACTTTTTAAAAGTGAATGTGTGCCTGTTTATAGTCAAAATTTTTGTATTCACTTTTTTTAATCGTTTATAACGCCCAATAAAAGGTTTGGTCGGTAAAAACAGTATGTTTATTCTTGATCAGCGTCTGCTGCTGAGTTGATTTATGTCTTCATATCCATCTGTCCATCTGCCTTTCCGTATGTGTGTCTGTCTGTCTGCCAGTGTGTTGTCTATTAAATCACGGAAAATGATGTGAGATAATTTGAAGAAACTTAGTACAAATGTTAATACTATATAAATTCACTAATTTAAACTTTAAATTTTTTTTTAACTGCCGAAAAACAAGCTTTTTGCTTACTTGTTTCAAACAAATTTCATTATCTTGCTACTGGTTCGTTTTTTTTAGACTCTTACGAGAATTTGTGTTCAATGATAAGAGGGTCTCCTTATGCAATTATGCAAAATGTTCGCAAAATTCCTTAGAGGACAAAGTCATAGAGAAAATCGAATGTAAAGTAGGTTGCCGTGATTCTGGAAGACGCTCTTTATCCAAATTTAAAAGCATCTTTAAATCAAAATGGACAGCAGTAAAAAGTGTGAACCGCTTTTCAAAAACAAATAAAGAGTGGCTGAAAGGTTTAATGGAAGAATTCCGAAGAAAAGACAGAAAAATAATTTCTCTGAATCAAGCGACGAAAGACCGTGATTTTGAGAGAAGCAATCTCAACGGAACAGTTGACGTACGCCACTCGAATGAGTCTTCACGCTAAGGGCAACAACGAAATCGCCAATATTATAAAAGATGATACTTCCTCACCATCAACAGCATCAAAATTCAAAAAAGGTTTCACTTCTGCTGAAAAACCTTCCCTAAAGAAGTACACACCATCTGAGGTATTATCCATTTTTGTGGTGTGGATCTCACTAGGAAGCAACGGGAAGCTATTTAAGAAACATAATTAAAAGCTTTTAAGCAAAAATTTCAAAACAGCATGGATTCTGATGCAAACATTTTTCAACGCTCTATACACTCAGGGAAAAATAGCGACTTACAATTAAATAACATCGTCTCAATTTAACGTTGTTCCACTTTCAAAAAATCATCTTTGAATTAACATTGAAAATCTTCAAATCAAATATGAAAACATTTTGATATTCAATTTGAAGTAGAAAAAATTCAAAATAATGATGAGGCACTTTACCCTCATATTCGGTTTAGATTTGAAGTTGTAAAAAGTGAAAACGAAGAAAAACATATTTGTCTTAAAGTGGAAGACACTTCAATTTGAAGCTTCATACTTTCGTGTATCAAAATAAATTATGAAAATAATTTTAATTTTCTGAAAGCAATTGCGAAAGCTATAAAATAAATACTCTTGGAAAATTAAATGTTCGTTTGTAAAAATAAAATCAGTGAGTGCAAAGTAAGATGAAAATAAAGAAGCGATAACATTGGACTCAGGGCAGAATTCAAAGAGAAGTTATGTGTATCGAGGAAGCAAGAGATAATTTCAATTTATGTAATATTAATTTTAAGGTACAAATATATTGTTGGAACTTGACATCATATAATTTACATACTTATACATTACTTCGCTAAATAATTAATTACCTTAAGTATATTATGAAATGTTTTCATATATTTCAATAAAAGAAAATTTCTGAAAAAATAATATTCTTTTACTTATTTGTATGTTAATATCAAAAAAGTTGAAGATTTTATTCTAAGTGGTAATCACTTGTATTTATTAATGTAACAATGTGAAATCAAAGTATAAAATAATTTATTTCAAAGCTAAAGCGTATTTAAAATAAAGACGTAAGTATTTCAATTCAGAAGGATTCCGCTTTGAATTAAATCTAAATCCACGTTAAATTAAAGTGAAATACTTTTCATTTCAAAGTGTGCTAAGGTATAAAGTGAAAACAATATCAAACTGGATATTTTTTTTTTCGAAGTGGAAACCCTTTGAATTGAATAATTTCGTGTTTGGTGACAAATTGTTCCGAAAAATATTTGAATCGAAGTGGTTTTCTTTGATTTTACGTTGTTTTTTAGCTCAGTGTAGTTCCTTAAACGTTGACAACTAAGGTTGGTTGTGCTACAAAAACAATTCGGCAGTACCCTGTTCCCTCATTTACACGATATTGTAGGCCCGTAAGAATTCGATTTGTACATGAGACTACTGACATTACTAACGAGGAAGTAGAATGCATAAAGGATAAGATAGAATCTTTGGTTAAAACTGAAATTCCAACATCAAGTGGTATTGTACTTCATGTCCAACATACATTGATACTAACGGTGGTAGATGCAAAAGTATGCAACGCCTTGACATTTACGTCTTCAACTATGCGATTTTATACATGCGTAGAAACCTGTAATGATTTTAAGAATCAATAAAAACTTATCGTATAAATTTTCTATTAAATTATGGCAAGTCAAACAGACCAAGTATAAACTAATTGTTGCTGAATCAAAGTTTAGAATACAGATAGCATTCCGAGACGAAATGGACCTCTCAGTTGAAATAGCAAAAGCCGGATTTGGTAATTCGAATGATGGCAACACGTTGAAAGTTATTTAAGAAGCAATTGGATACAATATTCAAATGCAGAAATTTGCATCATACGCAAGAGAGACGACAGAACTTTTTGTGAAATTGTACAACCCATGCCACCTACAATTCAAACAATATTGGTACACGGAGCCACAGTAATATGACATACGTTACTGTCTTTAGGTCAGCTGTCAGAGGAAACTGCCAAAGCAAGATATAAACATTTTTGGATTTATAGGCAGTGTCTTTTCATAAAACATTCAAGAGAAGCATGCAATAGATGTCTTCAACAGACTGATCGAATTCACTCCTAAGTAGTTCCCTACGAAAACCCTCAAGTCAATTTCAAGTGAATCTTTGGAGCTCATTTCAACTGAGCAATTTTTATCAATCTTGGACAACTTCGGGAGGAAGAACTTAATTAATCTGACGAAGATTTGACAAAAACGATTTAATCATTTAATTCATTAATTTATTGTTAATTCTGATTGTTGCCTTAAAACCATTTAAAAAAATCTGAAAATAAAAAATTTTGTTTAAAATTTAAGTTTTTCACTATTTTTAATAAGATTGGCACTTTCGTTCAATATTTGGTGTTATTTAACCATTGCAAATAAAATAGTTAATTGGTCTGACAACGAACTTTGAGATCTTGCTATAAATAAATATTTTTTGTTAATTAAATATAATTTTCGTTAAAGTCGATAAGAAGATATCCGCCATGTTGAAAATTCCGCCTTCAATTTTACTTTTTTTCAATATTAACCTCAAAAAACGCTGTTGGAAAATGCTCGAACAAATTGGAAACGCCATTTTGGCCTAAAAACTAAAGTTCAAATCCACTGTGCGTCGTCCGGTACACTCAGAAAAAAGCTTATCGGAATATGATAAAAAAGGCATCATATTTAGAGAAAAATGGTATAGACTTTGCTCCAGAGAATGCTATTCTCTAATTTCGATACTAAAATTCTCTAAAAATGGTAAAAAGCTTCCATGAAAAAGAAAAATATATCGTGTTTTGAGAAAAAACTTTTTATTTTTGAGAAAAGATTTGTTTTTATTGAAGAATATACTTCTCTTAGTGAATTTTTTATCAAAATATAAGAAAAGTTTTTCATTTTCAATAAATTTTTCTCTATAAATGAGAAATTTTTGTGCGAGAAAAATACTTATCATTATTAGAGACATTGAAATATTTCCATTTCCTAGAAGTAAAGAAATATTTCTTCGAAAATGTGAAAATTTATTCTTATTTAAGAAAATTTTATTTGAAAAAGAGAAAATTTCTATATCGAAAATAGAGAAATTTTTTACCGAAGCAAGGTATGTATTTTTTTTATCAGTGTAATAGGAAGAAGAAAGCTGCTTGGCATCGTGTTAGTTTGTTCTCTCTTAGCCTATCTCTTAAATATAAGGCTGGTTACTCTACAACGCAGCTTAGAGTATTCGCTGCATAACTCTAATTTAGTGCATTCCTTGCTGGTTGATGAAGCATTACTTACTACCTACGATACAGGGATCATACTACGATATGAACATCTTATAAATGGCATTTCTATAACATTTGTAATTTTAACATTTTGTAATGCAGTAGGCATGCTTCTCATTGATTTCGAATTTAAAACATATGATACATATGACACACACAAATTGATTATTCATACATAAAATACCAAAGTTAAAACTTAATTTTGATAAAATATTTTAGTTTGAAAATTAACTGAAATGATAAACACCTTACATGCCATAATAACTGTCTAATTAATCATGCTGCTTTATTGTTTTTAACCTTTTCAGAGCATTAATTAAAATAAAGACAGCTACATGAAAAACTGTCAATTAAATTTATTCAAATAAAACATTAAAAACAAAAATGGCTTAATACATATCTTCAACGTGCTGCATCCATCTACATCGCTGATCTATGCGTTGTGACAATTTCCATTTAATAACTATCATAAAATATTATATGATACCACATGTGTTCAAGAGTTGAACGTGTTGATTTCTGATTGTGTGCCCAAGAAATAAAAAATAAACATTAAAGAATTAAATTAAAAATCATTAAACTGCTGATTTTTATTACTTAATCAATGTGGTTCACATGGTCGTTTAGACGTTCGTGGGCAATACAGTTAGTTCCATTGGATTGATTTATAAATAGTTTTAATTTTTTTTTCTATTTCTTTCTTTTACATGCATAATAACGGACATATTCAATTGGAATAAAAGTCAAAATGGCATTTCTTCCCAGAGCTATATAAAGTGAATAATTAAATTGAAATAATTATTATTTTATTGCTCACATCGCGAAAGAATTTATACAAATTATAAAAAAAAAAAAAAAAAACAAATTGGCCATTTCAGCCCTTGAAAGGACTTTGACCG
Organism: Tetanocera ferruginea; assembly: GCA_958299015.1. NCBI lineage: Eukaryota > Metazoa > Arthropoda > Insecta > Diptera > Sciomyzidae > Tetanocera > Tetanocera ferruginea. Next base: position 66,985,854 of record OY282644.1, read on the forward strand.
AGCTTCTTATGATCAATTGTGTTGTGTGTATTATTAAATGTTTGCACACAATTAACCGAGAACTGGACCTACACGTTTTATGCCGACTCCGAACGGCTAAAGTTCATGTTCTCAAGAAGCTTTTACTCTCTGAGGTTTGCCATTGTCTGCAGAGAGGTGGTGACCGATCAGAAAAATTTTTTTATTGAAAAAAACCTTTTCGCCGCGGCTGGGGATCGAACCCGGGCTCCGAGCATGCTAAGCCACACACTTAAACTGCATGCCACGGTCACCACAAATTATAATACAAAATTATAATATTTTATCATTATTTCTGGTCGTTCGTACAGAAACCAAACAAATATTTTCAGTGGCATTGGCCATAAGAGTAGAACTAATTAATTGCTCTTCCTCAAAAATTCCAAGAAATTACTTACATCAGTAAGAATTTGATATGGATACAGATCTCTAGCCAATGGATGTTTTCGGAGTTCAAATCATAAAAAGATGCCAAAAAGTAGACCAAAAATTGAATCAATTCAATTGAAACAAAGCAAATGTTGATATTTAGAGGATTGGAATATTGTGGTGTACTGACCAACGCTTTAAAAGTGGATTTCATAGAAGTGTCTTCCATAGATTCCAGCTCCAGAGACTTTCTTCGTTTAAGAACCATCCGTATTCCATACAAGGTCTTTTTATACCCTAAACATGAAAAGTATCCATGTCCGTCCGTCCGTTTGTCCGTCTGTCCGTCTGTGTGTTGTCCGTATACACAGAATACGAAAAAGGAGTTGAGATAATTGGATGAAACTTGGTACACATGGTCACATGAACCCAAGGATCTGCATTATTGAATATTTTTTGGATCCGCCCACGGACACGCCTACCTTCCACGCAACGCAAAAATTGAAAACTGCATTAGTAAGCTCATAACTATCCTACAATAACAAAATTTGATGTGTATGTGTTTTGTATCAACACAAAGATTTCTTCGAAAAATGGTTGTCATCCGCTTACGAACACGCCCACCTCCCATACAACCCAAAAACTGAAAACGGAATAAATAAGCCTCTGTTTAACCAAAACAGCTAGAATTTGGGATGTATGTTTTATATGACAAAAAAAGATGGTATTGAGATATGGACATCATTCGCCTACGGCCACGCCTACCTCCCATACAACGCAAAAATTGAAAACTGCATAACTCAGCTCATAATTAACCTACAACAATAAAATTTGGTGTGCATATGTTCTGTATTAACACAAAAATGTCTTCGAAAAAAGAAGTGTCATCCGATCACGGACACGCCCATCTCCGATACAACCCAAAAATTAAAAACGCAATAAATAAGCCTCTGTTTAACACTAAGAGCTAGAATTTGGGACGTATGTTTTATATGACAAAACAAAGATGATATTGAGAAATGGACGTCATACGCCTACGGACACACCTACCTCCCATACAACCCAAAAAGTTTTAAACTCAATAAAAAAGATTATGTTTGTCATAGAGAAATTAAATTTATACCAAAACTAAGGTGTGTTCAAAAATTGGGAGTTATCCGTCCATGAACACGCCCACCTCCCATAGTGAAAGCACAATAAAGGCATTAACTGTGAGCTACAGGAATAAAAATTGGTATGTGTAAGTTTTTCATCAACATTTAAATGCATATTAAATATAGGCTTCATCCGCCTACGGACACGCCCATTTACAATAATTTTTATTTTGTTTTTGAAAAGTTGGTTTAGGGTATTTCATAGCCTAGACCGACTTTAGACTTTCTTTACTTGTTTTTTATTGTATTAGTTTCTTGTGTTCCCAAGTATGTAGACCAAAAGGAAATAACTACGATTAAGTTTTTGAGAAATATGTCATCTATGTGGTGACCGTGGCAGTTAGGCTAAGTGGCTTAGCATGCTCGGAGCGCGAGTTCTATCCCGAGTCACGGCGAAAAGTTATTTCAGTAAACAAAATTTTTCTGATCGTTCACCACCTCTCTGCAAACCTCAGAGAGTAAGTAATGCCATGTAAATCTTCTTGAGAACATGAACTTTAGCCGTTCGGAGTCGGCATAAAACATGTAGATCCAGTTCTCGTCCAATTGTGTGCACACATTTAATAACACACACAACACAATTGATCATATGAAGCTCAATCAAAGTCCTTTCAAGGGCTGAAATGGCCAATTTGTTTTGTTTTGTTTGTCATCTTAGGGCATACAGAATTCCCATTATCGCTAAAGGGTTATGATTAAGGAAAGATATTCCTTTGAGGAAGGTCACTTAGGGTCTACAGACCACTTATTTTGGGCCAAAACAATAAGGCATCACAATAAGGTACGGGGATCAACATTTGTATACGATGATTTTCACAGAGTCTGATTTCAAATCCGATGTCAAAATTTTTAAAATAAAAATGGCGAACCTAATATGGAGGCATAAATTTTCAAATATTTGATGATTTCAATGAAAATTGATCGACAACAGACAGATTAAGAATGTCAAATATTTAAAATTTGAAATGGCAGATCCAATATGGTAGAATAAATTATTAAATTGTTTTCCAATATGCAAGAAAATTGATATTGGAAAGGTTTCAAAATCAAAAATAGCGGTTTAAATTTAAGACATTTTGTCTTTTTTTTTTTTTAAAAACCTCCTTTTGTTTTCTTGAAATTTCATTTCGATTTACCATCCAACGCTTTAAGGTTGACATATGACTTAGGGCATATAAATTTACTCTGCCTCTTGGATTTCTCCAAGGCATTTGACTCTGTTGACCATTCTCTTTTGTGTCAGAAACTGGTAAATAACCTTAATTTTTCTGGCACGGCTGTCCGTCTGTTATACGATTACTTAGTTGGAAAGTCTCAACGTGTAAGGGTGGGCAATAGTCTGTCTGCTTTCCGTAATTTAACCTGTGGAGTTCTTTTATTTACAATATTTATTAACGATATCTTCAGCAAATGTCGGTATGTTACCATGCATGCATATGCTGATGATCTTCAGCTGTACTTATCCAGAGCTATTAATCTTGTTGATGATTTGTGCAGTAAGATGAATGAAGACTTAATGAAAATAACTGAATGGGCTGAGTCTATTAGGCTTAAGCTCAACCCCGTTAAGTCATATGTCTTGCCGATTTCTAAATCCTGTCACTCTTTCTCTAGGATACCAGCTATTTACCATAATGGAGTAGAACTGAACTTTGTTGATAAAGTAAAAAATCTTGGTTACCACATTAACACCTCACTTTCCTGCGTAACCCATATCAATTCTGTTGTAAGTAAGGTCTATTATGTCCTGCGAAACTTAAGGTGGACTGCGTCATTGTTCCTATTGCAACTAGAAAAAAGTTAGTACAGCATCCCTTGCGTGATCCCTATGCGCGCCCATACATATAATAATTGTTTATTTTTGAGGTGGCACTTGCCTAAGACTTGCAAATAAAATTAGGTTCTTTTTACGTAGAATTTAATGCTTATTAGATGTTCTGAACCTTGTTACAGAAAAACTGGAAAAATACCATTTCCACCATCATATTTGAAGGGTTTGAAGGAGTTTGTAGCGCTATTTACTGCTGATAAATTGCATACTAGTTTAGAGGTTATCAAATCTTTTTTGCTTGGCAGATTTTTCTGTCTCTTGTTGTAAGACTTGTTTGGATATGGGTCGTTCTGAATAATGACGATAATAAATAACATCACCATTCTTATATATTAGGCTACCTAAAGACTGTGGCCTGACGTTTACTAAGATCTTCTAAAGGCGACAAATCATCAGAGCGTCCTTGATGGATCCACATATGTTCTCGATTGAGTCCTTTTTAGCCTTTTCAACCTCTTTATTGTTATTGGTGAAAACTCGGGAGAAGAAAGCCAGTCATTATTGGGTTTGGGCCAGTCATTATTATTACTCCTTTTCTAAGGTCACTAAGGTGCTTAGTCCACCAGGGTACTTGTCTCTTGACCTTCTTTAGTTTAAGGCGTCAGTTGTCCTAAGAGTTGGGTTATAAAGAATTTCACATTGCTGCTGAGTAATCCACTTTACCTATGGTGTCAATTCTGTGCAAAGGTTTGTCGAAAATGACCTTACGAAATTGCCCTTTTAAATAAATTCAGTAAGTGTATTGTTATCTGAGATAGGAAACATTTTGTAAAAGTATTTTCACATAGAATCAGGTCTCACTGTTACAAGTCAAGTCAATACAAGTCAATTGTATTACAATTTACATTGCCGATCGCATAAAAAAAGATCTGCTTCCGTAAGTTTTCAAGTAACTTAAAGTTACTTAAAACCGTTTCTTTATAAATTTTACGAGCTCGAGAGAGAAGAAGAACAAGTTAAATGTTGCTCTCTCGCGCTTGAAACTAGCTTGAATTTAACTTGAAAAACTTTTTCGAGTTCCGCTCGAATTGCTTTGAACAGCTGATTGAACAGCTTCGTCAAATTGACAGACATTCTTTTTATACCCTAAACTTGAAAGGTCAGGGTGTATTAAGGTTGTTCAAACGTTTTTAACGCATAGAACGAAGCAAGTCCGGTATAGAAAAATATATATATTCTTGATCAGGGTCACCTCCGTCCGTGCGTTTGTGTGTTGTCCGTAAACACAGGATAAGAAGAAGAGTTGAGATAATTGGATGAAACTTGGTACACATAGTCACATGAACCCAAGGATCTGCACTATTGAATATTTTTGGAATCGGCCCCTGGACACGCCTACCTTCCATATATCGCAAAAATTGAAAACTGCATAACTAAGCTCATAATTAAGTTACAACAACAAAATTTGGTGTATATGTGTTTTATATCAACACTAAGATGTCTTCGGAAAATAGGTATCATCCGCTTACGGACACGCCCACCTCACATACAACCCAAAACTTGAAAGCACAATAAATAAGCCTCTGTTGAACTTACAGAAATAAAATTTGGCACGTATGTTTTTTATAACAAACCAAAGATGGTTTTTAAAAATGGACGTCATCCGTCTACGGACACGCCCACCTTCCATACAACGCAAAAATTGAAAACTGCATAAATAAGCTCATAATTAACCTACAATAATAAAATTTGGTGTGTATTTGTTTTATTTCAACACAAAGATGTCTTCGAAAAATGGGTGTTATCCGCTCGCGCACACGCCAACCTCCCATACAACCCAAAAAATTGAAAACGCAATAAATAAGCCTGTGTTTAACCTAAAGAGCTAAAATTTGGTACATATGTTTTTTGTAACAAAACAAAGATGGTTTTGAAAAGTGGACATCGTCCGCCCTCAGACACGCCTACCTCCCATACAACGCGAAAATTGAAAACTCAATAAATAAGGTTATGTTTGTCATAGAGAAATTAAATTTGGTATGTATGTATTTTATACCAAAGCTAAGGTGTGTTCAAAAATTGGGAGTAATCCGTCCATGAACACTCCCACCTCCCATAGCGAAAGCACAAAAAAGGCATTAAATGTGAGCTACAGGAATAAAACTTGGTACGTGTAAATTTTTCATCAACATTTAAATGCATATAAAATAATGGCTTCATCCGCCCACGGACACGCCCATTTTCAATAGTATTATTGTATTTGGAAAAAGTAGGTTTAGGATATTTCATAGTCGCCCTAGACCGACTTTAGACTTTCTTTACTTGTTTTACAATAAATTACCCTAAGCGCCCAATCGTGATGATAAGAGCCAATTTTTCAAAAAACGTTTTTGCTATTTTTTTCCAAAGGCAATGCACCTTAATGTCAAGAATTAAAGCTACAAGAATATTTCATATATTCGCTGAACAAAATTTTGCCTTAAAGCTTTTCATGGACTGAAATTTGAATGTCTTATATGTCTTATTTTTCCTGCTTTGATAACACTGTTGTAGTTCAATTTTGGTTCTGCGATAAGACCAACCTTTTCGGATTTGGGGGAGTCCACCGACTACAATTGCGTCCTAGTTTTAGTTAGATTGGCGCAAACTTTTGAGAAAACCAAGTTTTTTCAAATGGTTGATTTTGAGCTATTCTTAGCCTTTTGCCATGTCTGTTTATAAAGATGTCTGTCAAACTAGTTGCACGGTCTTACCATCCAATGAAGAAAACTAAAGGTACTGAAATTCTACGTCAATAGTTTTTATACTACTTTCGAATCCGATTAGTAGTTCTTGTGTAATTCATAATTTTTTCCATAAATTATTGCTTTCTTACGAAAAATTCAAATTAATTTTACGGTACGACAATTTTATAGTTTTTCCATCATGTTAAAATTTTTTAAAAATATGCTGGTAGAAGATACAAAAACACAGTTACGCGTGCGTTATCGTTCTGAAAGTTAACATGTAAATTTGTTTTTAAATAGGTTTAAAGTTTACACTTTTTTTACCCTATACCAGAATAAACCAGAACAAGCAAGCATATTTCGTTCCGTGATTTTAATTTCTAATTTTCTTTTAAAAAAACAACAAGTTCTCAAGAATGAATAAATTATACAAAAAGTAATCCTCGAATCCGAAAGAAGCTTGAAAACTTTTGACGAAAAATTGCAATACCTTTAGTTTTCTCCATTGGTTGCAAAGATCGTTCAACTGGTTTCTGTTTATCTTTATTAAGGTGGGACATAACATTCGCGGCAGAGAAAACAGATCTTTTTTTAAAAATTCATAACTCAGTCAAAAACAAACATATTTCCAAAATTGTGAAATTATTGTGGAGAATAGAACAAATTACATGAAATAAATTCAAAAAAATATAATTTTACTCCAACATGGTTTTATAGAGCTCCAAACTGGCGGCAGAGAAAAAAACGGTGCCTCGTGGTTGCAGCGCTGGGAGTCGCAAAAATTTTCCGATCTGGAAAAAAACATGACTTAACAAAATTAGTTATCGTATGACAGGAGCTTCTTTTAAAAAAATTTTTTTCAATTTTTGGTGATGTTCCAAATCTGAAAGTGTGTCTTTTCGAAAAAAAAATGTACTTTAAAAATTCATAAAAAATCGAAAAAAATTTAAAAAAACCTCGTGTCATATTATAGTGAATCAAGTTTAAAAAAATAAAAAAAAAATCGTCAAAAAATGAACCCCAGTGCCGAAACCAGTACGAAAAACATGGTTTCGGGATAAACGCGTTCAAAGTTTTTGAACACAGAAAAAAAAGGTTGAAAAAGCAAAATGCGCTCTCACTAATCCCGCTGTAACTTTTGAACCCGTCAGAATTTTTCCATGAAATTCTTACGGGATTCTCAAAATTTTCCTGGAATCTTAAGAATATATACTAAAATACAAAATTATAAAAAAGTCGATTTCAAAAAAAGGCCAATGTCATGTCCCCCCTTAAAAGACGTGGCAAAAGGCTTACACCCAGGGAAAAATGAGGCAAAATTTTTCAACACGGCTCCTGTCAATCTAACATGATCATTTTTACACGCAAAACAACAACAATTTTTAAAGATTAACACTGTATTATTTATTTATTTATTTATTTCTTTCTTTCTTTATTCATCAACGGAATATAAACTTCCTTACTGACTACTTGATTTAAAATAATTACATTTCTGAATAAACGTATGAATACTTAGGTGCTAGAAGTATTACTTATACTATGAAAATAGGAAATCAAGCAATTTTTAAATGCATTTCTGCTTAAGCCTGAATTAAAATCAACATTAATGCAGACTGTATTAGCCAGTTTTAAACAGCGCGTTATGGGTTCATTGCAAGTATAATTTACTCTAAAATATGGCACATGAAACAAATTCTGAGATCTGAGGTCCCGCGAAGGTACATGAAAGCCTATCTTAAGTAACAAATCAGGACAGTTAATGTTACTATATATAATGTCTCTGATGAACATGACAGCAAAATATTTGCGACGCATTTTCAAAGTGAGGATGCTAAGCAGTAGACACCTAACGTTATATGCCGGCATTTCAATATTCCAATTTAGGCGCCCAATTGCTATTCTAGTGAAGCGTCTTTGAACTCGTTCAATTCGGTCAGATGACACTGAGTAAAAAGGATCCCATATAATACAACAATATTCTAATATTGAGTTAACAAAAGCATGATATAGCGAAATGAGAGAAAAAGGATCAATAACTTCTTTTGAGTTTCTAGTAATGAAACCCAGCATGGAGTTAGCTTTAGAGATCATATAATCAATATGTTTAGAGAAACTAAGCTTATGATCAAGAAAAACACCTAAATCTTTCATTTCTGTTAATCTTGATAATGTTACTTCGCCGAGAGTATAGGGGTACAGTAATGGATTTAAATTTTTATGAAAAGTTAAACATTGACATTTTGCAATATTAAGTGGCAATAAATTATAACGACACCAAGTAGATAGTCTTTCTAAATCCAACTCAAGTTCTGAGCATTTGGAAGTTGATTTCAGACGAGAAAAAATTTTAATGTCATCAGCATACATTAAACACTGTGAAAACTTTAGAATTTTAGGTATTTCATTAACAAATAATAAGAACAGAAGAGGTCCTAAATGACTTCCTTGAGGGACGCCAAAAGTAACATAGATAACATCTGAAAGCACATTGTTAATACGGACATATTGCGCCGGCCGGTGAGATATGACTTGAGCCATCATAAAATATTTGAATGAAAACCGATTCTTTCAAGTTTGTTTATTAATAAATTATGGTGAACTCTATCAAACGCTTTGGAAAAGTCAGTAAAAATTACATCACACTGATATCCTTTTTCAAAATTATTTAAAGTATATTTACTAAAAATCGTCATTTTAGTAACGGTTGACCTACCAGTCACGAAACCGTGTTGAAAAGGTGATATAGTCTCTTTTACAAGAAAAATAAGCCTTTTGTACACCAATTTTTCAAACTAGCTTAGGAATTGCTGAAATTTTACAAATTGGTCTATAGTTGGAAACGTCGTTCTTGGAGCCAGATTTATGAATAGGAATTATAAAAGATTTTTTCCATTCAGGAAGAAATTCACCACTATGAAGTGATTGATTAAAAATGGTGACAAGAGGAAGAGCTAGCGCATTAGCGCATTTTTTTAGGAGAATTGGTGGAAAACCATCAATTCCGGGCTGTTTATCTACGTTTAATTGACTCAAACCTTCCACAACTTCGAGCACACTAAGTTGTAAATAACCTATGTTAATGGAATTATCTATTAATTCTAAGTTTAATTCAGGTGGATTATAATCTGGACATGCATAAACTGATTTGAAAAATTTAGCAAATAGATTGCAGATCATGGGAAGATTAGATGTAGCATTATTAAGGTATTGAATTGTATTTGGAATCCCAGCAGATTTTTTTTTACTATTTATGTAGTGCCAAAAGCTTTTACTATTATTTGTTTTTATTTTAGATTCTTCCAGAAATATATAATTTTTGTACAGAAATTTATTCAAATGATCGAAATTTTTTTGATGACAACGATATTTATCATAAAGATCCACATTGAGTGGGTCTTTTTTAAAAAGTTTATAAGCTTTATTTTTCTTATTGTTTAAATTTATAAGTTCACTCTTGAACCATTTGGGCTTTGATGACGTTTTTAAGCATATTTTTGGAATGAATAAATTCATCGCTTCATTAAGCTTACTACAAAAAAATTTAAAATTCGTTGACAAATTAGCGTTGTCCAAAACTGACATCCAATCAATATTGCTTAAATATTGAGAAATACTAATAAAATCGCATTTAGAAAAATCAAAACTTAAACTATTATTTTGATTAGGTTTTAAATAGCTATAGAATTTAAAACTAAGGCTCAGTAGTATGATGGTTCGTATGAAGTAATGATGATGAATTAAAGCAATCGACGATAGCATTTATTTCGCTATCAGTGTTAAAAAATAACATGAGTAAAGTGTTAATTTGCTCATTGCATCAGCATATAAAAAGAAAAGACAGTGCGAATAATTTTGCCGTGAAGCGAATTAAGTGACAAATTGCCCCTTTTCTGAATGTCCTGTTCAGCAGAAGACATTTTATGTGATTTTGCGCTCTGCACAAGCGTTCTCTTTGAACAGAGTTGAATTGTTATGTAAAGTGTTATTTATTAACATAACTGATCGTGTTGAATTTCAATAACATGATTTAGTGTTAAAGAAGCGTTATTTTTACAGGATTTTTTCTGAGTGTAGAATAGTTTAAAATTGATCATTTAGAAAAACACGGTTTTCTGAAAAATTTGCTTCAATCTAACTAAACCAAGGACACAGTTGTGCTCGGGGGACTCTCCCAAATCCGAAAAGGTTGGTCTTATCGTAGAACCAAAAATTTCGTGGCAAAAACTACAACAGTGTAACCAACGTCGGAAAGACGTAAACTTTTTTAAATCTATTGCTTTTTTTCTCATGGATACTGTACTAGAAATTCTAATTCTAATTTGTCAGTCTATACTAAAAATTGTTTAAATTTGAATTACAAGCTAACAATTTCTAATACACAAGATTGTGAGTTGGGCTTGTACGTTCAAGACTTTGTGTTAAAAATACTATGAATTATTGAGTAAATTTGGCAAACAACCGAAAAACGTTAACAAGTTATCCGAATTTTCAAATTCCTGTTTAGGGATATTGCTAAAAACAAGCATTAAGCTTTACAAATTAAAAAAAATTGTTCTCATTTACAAATTGTTTCAATTTACTATTTTATTCATTTATTTTTATACAAATAACTGCTACCATAACTGCTTCATCAGTGAGCGTTTCCGCTTTGGTTCAATTAACTTGCTTGTAAACAACAATCGGATCATAAGTAAAAATTAATCTCTTCAAACAATCTACAATCCAAACAACATATTTTGCAATGTTCATATCAGATCCTATCAATTTATGACATTTGGAAATGTTCTCTAAAAATTGAAATTCTTATGACTGATTATGATAAATAGAGCAAGACATCAATTCACAGTAATAGCGTGTCTAGCACAGGAGCGCACGAAGTTGAAATTAAATTTTGTGGGCCGTATTTTTTATTCTTAGTTATAAGTTGAAAAGTGAACGAAAGAAAGATATATTCCCCAGTATTAACCCACGATTATGCTAAGAATAAGCAACCCATTTATGATTTTCCTCACAAAGTCCATTCGGCCTGATATATATATTCTACAACTTTTAAGTCCAGCACTGTGCGTTGACCAACAGAAGGACAACGTTTAAGATTGCATCAACGAAGTCACATCAATTGGATTCCCACATCCGTCTGTCTAATGGTCGCTTCTCTTCAGGCTATGACTCTTGTTTATGTTGCTGTTGTTGTTACTCGAGTAAACAGCAGCCTGAAAGCGAAGAAACCAATTCACTTTGGACCTGGTACATGATTTAGCAGAATTAAACAACTTGACGGCTTGTAGAACAAAACTTAAATCGATGTACGTTTGATTGTGAACTGCGTAGCGACAGTCCGTCTGTCTGTTCCATCGATCCATTCTACATTCGTTCGACCATCCATCCAAGCGACTTATAAGTCTGTCCTGTTGGTGGTAGCAACAAAGCCAACAAAACAAACAAATTCAATCCTATTTCAAATTGAATAGAATAAAACGTTTATCGCAATGATCGATACGAAAGCAATTACAACAACATCAATAATATATACAACAAATATTCCACATGCTTCCTCATGTTATGGCTGGCCACTATTGTCAGGATAGCTTAGCTGGTCAAGCCGATCATTGTTAGCGCTAAAGGGACAAGGGCAGAGAAACTAACAAGGCAGACATTGTTGCCAGACTGGGCGGCAAATGATGGATCCTAATACGAAAAATTCACACAATCCATCATTATAGTTGGCACTAACAAGGCTAAATCAGCTAAAGCAACAGCAACGGCAACAAAGGATCCACCGCAGTCACCGTCCTGGCATCAGTTATGCGCGCATAAAGCTAATAAAGATGACGAGGGAGCGATATAATTGCTTAACGAGCGTTCAAATAAACTGCCACCGTCAAAATGACGTTCACGAGATACAGACAACCAAGCAAGCAAGACAACTAAGCAGAGGATGACCAAGAATTAAGTCTCATTTAAAGGTGCTGGTCTGATGATCCGCATTGCTACTTGTGGGCCTGTTCTAATATGAGGTAATGTAAGTCGCTATAAATGGCCAATAAGTACTCAAAAGTGGTGGCGCTGAAGCTGGTGCTGCTACTGGTGCAGCAGCGATTGACAATTATTACAAAAACCTGCCATCGTTCTTTATCTATGAAGAGAATATTTTAAGAAAGAAAGGCACAATCCTAATAAATATAAGCTCATCGTCGAAATATTTGAGAAAATATGTTTACTGTGGTGTCCCTTTGGGTTAATTGGGAAAGTGTATTTTTAATTTATGAGACGCTTGCCATCTATGATGAACTCAAAATTTTTTGTGCTTCTCAATAATGCATTAGTTCAAATCGTACATAAATTTGCTTGGTTCATATTTATTTTTGGCTTATTACAACACCATCATCGGAATTCAAACCTTTTATGGTAAAATTCATCGGTTTTCGATAGAAAATAGTGCCTTCAAACCAAGATTTTTTGAAACAAATAGATTGAAAACAATATTTATTTAGTTATTTATTTATTTATTAAGGGGTTTTTATTGTTCCCCTTTGTTGCAGATTCTTATGGTGAAGAGTAAAGGTACTATATTTAAGAGTTTGCGTTGGAGTTGCTTGGCGATAAGCCACCCACCAAGCCTGCGATGGTAACTGTTGTCCGTGTCATAAGACCTGGCACCAGTGAAAGTTACAAACCAGCTTTGGCTCAAATTGAGCTACCCATGGATAAGACGGACAAAGTTGCGCGGAAAGCAGCGTTGCGAGTGAAGGTCCACTTTTCACGCGTATCTGAAAACCAGCGTATCGGGCAACAAAGTCGTCTCAGATGTGGGCGGTGGGCATCATAGGAGAAGCGAAAGTTCTAAAATCGGTTTTTGGAAACCACAAAGCGGCAGAGATTTTTAGAGGAGGTCCCTCAGCCTCAGCCGGTGGCTAAACAGTGGGCACATCACCATCGCAGTGATCGACAAAGCGATCCGGACGGCAGCATTTCGCCTGAAAAATGGAGGAAGGTAATAGTCAAAAGGGCTACTGTCTTCATTCTCATTATGAAGGAGTTTCCCAGCAAGGGCCCTTACTGTCGCGACAGCAGATGGCATTAGATTCACGTAAAGCTAATCGCCGGCGTAAACCAGACATAATTTTATCTCTAAACTATCGTGATACCCAGGATAGGGTTAGGTAAGGCCGAGCGCTTAACTCGAGATTGTTGATAGGGTCAGATCCCTAACCACCCAAGGCACGTTCCCCGATCCTTGCTGAACCTTCCGACCCTCAAACAATCCTGGAGTTAATTCGATTGGGATCTACCAAAACCAAGATCTACCAAAAAGTAACTGGAAGGTAACAAGGGTTAAAGAGCCAAAGTGGGACTTTAGATCGGCAACTTTTGTTATCACTCAAGAGTGACTAGCGATCTTGTCATCCAATGGTTACGTGGTAGACTATGATTGCACCTCCATCAAGGTGAGGGTCTTCAAAAAAGACGCAGCGCTTGTGTAGGAAGAGCAGGCCTCCGAACCAATTGAAAAAAACCCATCTCCTCAACCCTGCTCTACTGCAGCAGACAACGCTAGCTGCGATAGGCTGCGTCCGCCAGTCTTATTATCCGTCTCACCAAACACGGAAAAGATATTGTTTTGATACGGATGCCGTGGGTAGTCTGCGGCCTGGTATGCGGACTCAAGACTCCAACATAAACGTTTGTATGTATCAGATTGTTCCGGCTCAGATGCAGGCCCAGAGGCTAGTGCTTATAGTAAAAAGAAGTGCCTCCACGGAAGATCCCTTAAGTTACAGGCCAAATTGTCTGCTTGGCACTTAAGGGAAAATATTGGAGCGACTGTTTTGCAAACGAAGAGAAGATGCGATCCAAATAGCGGGAGGGCTATTTGGAGTGCTAAACTGCACTCAACCACAGATGCCATGAACTACTTCGCAGAAAGCTATCATATGTACTCGATGGAGGAACGGTACAAAAAAATATTGGCTAGAAGCAACACTTGATGTACGCAATTCATTCAACACAGCTAACTGGAGCAAGATTTTGAAAGCTCTTAGGTAGTTGAGAGTACCAAGCTTCGTCTCGAAAGTTATTGCAAATTATTTCAATGAGAAATTGCTGTAATATTCGACCAAGAGCAGGGGTCATCAGGGGTCATTACTAGGGCTCCTTCTGTGGAACTCAATCTAAGGCTTGAGGTACCTACAGGTGTCAAGATCGTCGGATTTGTGAAGGATTTAGCGGTTGTGGTAACAGCTAAACATCTAGAAGAAGTAAGGCCCTTATCAACGACTGGCTTAAGTCAGTTGGGATTAGCTTAACTAAACACAAGACCGAGGCGGTTCTAACGGTAAAAACTTTAAAATTGCAGTTATAAAATTGTGCTGGACAGGGTTCCACTCAAAACCATTTATTAAGTACCTCAGCGTGAAGATCAGCTCTCGACTCTGTTTTAAAGAACACCTAGAGTAGACCTGTGTTGACCGTGGCATGCAGGTCAAGTGTGTGGCTTTGCATGTCCAGAACCCAAGATCGATTCCCAATCGCGGCAATGTTTTTTTTTCAATAAAAAATTTTCTGAACGATCATCATCTATCTACAGACAATGGCTAAACCAAGAAAGTAAATAATGCTTCTTGAGCACACGAACTTTAGCCATTCGGAGTCGGCACAAAGCATGTTGGTCCAGTTGTCGGTCAATTGTTTACAAACATTTTAATAACACACACAACACAATTTCATCATAACTTAGTTGAAATATGAGTCCTCAAAGACGAAGTCTTCAAAGCCGTCTCGAAGACCAAGTACGCATACTCAGAGCGAACGCTGACGTTCTGAAAGACAAGTCATTATATTCTCAGCAATAAATAAATAACTTTTGAGCAAAAAACTGAAATTTCTCTCAAAAAAACAAAACATAACGATGCACAGAGAGCGTATGATTTTGTTTATACCATGCATCCGTTTTACAATACATGGACGCATGCCGTCATTAAAGACATTTCGACAACATGTCTTGCAAGACAAATTGGAATTTTGTTTGAAAATGGCTTCAAAGACACAAATGGAAATGGATCGATCCGTCTTGGAAGAAACTGACATGTCTCGAAGGCGTCTTCGAAGACGGATCGACCCCTTTCCTGCTGGGAAACGACACTTCACTCACACAAAAAAACAAAACCGTGCATGGAGAGCGAATGGATTTGTTTATACTATGCATCCGTTTTGCAATACATGGACGCATTCCGTCCTTGAAGACATTTCAATGACATGTCTTGCAAGCCAAAGTGGAATTTTGTTTGAAAATGTCTTCAAAGATACCCATGGAAATGGATCGATCCGTCTTGCAAGAAACTGACATGTCTCGAAGACGTCTTCGCCTTTTTTCGAATCACGCCTAGTTTATTGATCAAACTTTATAATAATTCAAACTAGCCCTGTACTAAATTTCATTTATAGACGGGCACCTCCGCGTTTATGGTCTCTACGAACTTGAGAACCTCCTTCGTTTTGAAGTCGGTTAAAAATTAAGCATGCTGAAAAATTTTTGTCCAACATCCGTATCCTGTAATGTAGTTGGTAACTACCAGCAAAATACATTAGTATTCAGGATCTCTCCAAAGAGAATATCATCACTTCAGACAGTACAACAGTTCATACAAAACTGCTTTCAGCAACGTTTTTATTTTAAGCAATACATTTTCTAACATTCGGGAAATGAACAATTACAAATTTTTACAATATCTGCCGTTAGTCCAAAATAAATTACAGCAATTCTATTTGTATTGCGCTAAAGATATCGCAACTTTTTTGTTCTCAAAGAATTTGACAAACATAAAAACCTTCCTGCACCTCATTACTACCAAATATATATATAACCACCAACCACTTAAGATTTTCTCTCTAATACGTGATCCTTTTTTTTTGCTCTTGCTTCAATGATTGGCAATTGATTGTCAATGACGTTGCCACCAACATAATTGAAATCAATTGAAGTCAACATTTTCAGTTAACCGCGCCAATCTATCAACCAGCCGTTCGTTCGACCGCCCGATCAAAGCGCCAACCATAGCAATGAAATGAAATAAAATTTTTACCCAAGAGTTCATTAGAACTGACGCTTTAGTTATAATTGACACACGTTCCATCATCTTGACGACAACGCTGGATGGACAAGAGAATCGTGTGTTTAGAGCAAAAATTGGGTCCCTGGGTGCCTGAAGTACATAGCTACTACTAGCTGAGAGCTGTATAGCCACAACTGCAAACTTAAAGTTTGAAGAAATTCATTTTAATTCCTCTTGACGGGAAAATGAGAGTAAAAAAGAAATCATTCAAAATTCATGCAAGTGGCTGGCCAGCGGAATTGTCATCATTAGGAGCGCCTAAGCTCAAAAGAGGTTTGTTTGTTTGTTTATTTTCAACAGGGTTTTGTTTGTTGCAGCCTCCTTAATGTTTGTCAACCCATAACTTTGGCGACGTCAAACAAAGCGACAGTTTGTCAGATTATAATCTGATTGCATTGACTTACTTCGAAATGTTTGGACGGACATAAGGACGCTGGAGAATGCAGGCTGAAGCGGCTCTTTTGGTCTGCAACAAGCTCCCGCGCATGCGCATTGTTCTGTTTCGGCTTTTGCTCTTTTAAACTGGCGCGCAGGCGCAATAAAAACGCGGCTATGCGCGTGATCAACGCTTTGATCGTTTTGATTTGGTTTTCGACAACAACGAAGACAACGATGTTCCTTTAATGATGTTGGCGGCAAGTTTGAAAGCTGTTGTTGTTGATTTTATTGTGGGTGGTTTTCATTCGATTTCGGACACTTTCATTGTTCGAAGGAGTTTTTGAATATGTCTTGACAGTGATGTCGACAACAAGGTTATATCGGTTTTGGTACCTGCTTTGGCAACAGGTTTCTTCTCTTGTTGGTGTAGTTGTTGTTGTTGTTGTTTCATTATTATTTATTGTTGTTGGTTTTTGTCGGATTTAATGTAGCTATCCGTGAATCTTGTGTACTCATTCGTTGTGTGCGGTATAAAGCGGCTTTGCTGTTTTTGTTGTTGTTGTTGCTACTGCTGCTTTAATTCTTGTTCGCCGAATGACAATCGTAAAAATATAATTCTCACTGTTGTTGTTGTTGTAGTCAGTTTTTTCGAGGGTTTTAAGAAAATGTAGTTTTTTTTTTTTGGGCGCATCCGTTTTAGACCGAAGGCTAAAGTTTTCACAATTTGTCGTTGTACATAAAACATGTTGTTGCTGTTGTTGTAGCTGTCTCCGTTGAACGATGTAGCTTTAATTCTTGTAAAAGGTTTGTTTTCGGTCATGTTTTTATTTCCTCTGTGTTTTGTGAAATCATTTTAATTAATTTCATGTTTTGTAGTTGGTTCAAGAGCAACAGCACCAGCACCAACACCAGCAACAACAACAACAACTACAATAGCAGCAACAAATTGTTGCTCCGTTGCTAATACAAGTTACTGCAACTAATAACATTAGCAATCGATGCTTTAAACTTGAAAATATTTTGTTGCTGAGTTCAGTTGTTGTTGTTGTTGTTGTTGTTGTTGCTGTTTGTACCATGGAAATGTCCACAACAATAGTGGCAACAGCGGCACTTTTTATGTGTTGAATGAGCCGCCTCGACAAACGCCAAGAAATAAAATTTCATTTATTATTATTTTTTTGCCTGCAACAAAGAACAGGAGCAGCAACAACAGCAACATTTGCTGCTACAGTCCAACAAGTGTTTAGCCGCTGTGCATGCATTCATCCAGCACACACGAATGGTTCCGTTTCTTTTGGTGATTCTGTTGTTGCTACTGCATTCATCCGATCGGAACCAACAAAGACTCATGCTAACAGCAACAACAACAAAAACACAAAGCAATACAAAAAATATATACAAATATAATAAAAGTCATACAAATTTTATCGCGAAAGAGCAAAATTCCTACCAATCACAAGTGGATCTTTCTTCCGACAACTAGCCAGCTCGGCAGCAGCAGCAGCTTCAACCTGCTACTGTCTGTCGTCTTACGGTCGATCGGACAGACAGCAAAGTGCTCAAGCGGGACGTCTTTGTTATTTTTTTGCTTACTAATTTTCTATTTTTTGGTTTTTCACCTCTGGCACATATTGGTTGTATCGATGTTGATGCACACTTTTAAGAGGCTAGGCTTGGTCAAAAATATTTGTGTTTTTGGCTCTCAGGAGCTGTATAAGAGAAAATGTCTATTTTTTTATTTTCTATTTTTAATCAATATTTTTTTTGGAAATATTTTAAATTTTAAATTTTGCTTCAAAAAAAAAAAAAGTAAAAGGTAACGTTTAATTTTTGTTCTATAGATAATATATAAATTTTATCGAATTTTTTAAAATTTTCCTTAGCTTTTTTTAAAAAAATTCCTTTCCCGTTTATTTTGTTAATTTTGTATTTTTGTTTTGTAAAATTCAGTTGTTCTTGAAGCTGAAATATAAAATTTTTTTATGTGAATATGTGTACCAATTTTCATGGAATTATCTCAACTCCTTCTCTTTATCCTCTGTTTACGGACAACACGTAGACGAACAGGGCTAAATAGACTCACGACATGTTGCTGATCAATTTTATTTATAGTATTCTATACCGAACTCGCTTATTTCTAAAGACAGGGACAGAAATAACTGTCCTTTTGTTTTTTTTTTATTGTAAAAAAACCATAATGTTTGTTAAAATTCTTTCAGTTTATTATTAAGTGAACATTACAAAATAAATTAAAATTTTATTTACACTGAAAAAAATACACTAAAAAAAATTATGCACTTTTTAATTAAAGCCGACCTTTCGTTGACCTTGTGTATGCCCGACGCCATTTACGTCGAAATATTTCTATGTTTTTCGCAGTTTGTTTGGTCTTCTTAAGATTTCTTTTCATAATAAATTTCTAAAAATATTTATATATCTCAGAACGCAATGAAAAAAAAAACAAAATGTTAAGTATCGTGAAGGCTTAAGTAATTACAACAAACTTTAAAGAGTTCTTGAGGTAAAGAAATAAGTGTCCCACTTGGCGTGGAATGTGTCAAATGCTAACAGTTATATATGATTACTATCATTACCATTGAAAATAATCTGAACAGAATAGCTTTTTAATTTGAATTGTTCTGAAAAAAGACAAGCTTCTTTCCTGATATAAGCTTGGTCAATAATCGTTTTTCCCATAAGCGATTTTTGATCTAAATTAATCAGAGGCTCATTTCAATTTTATTTTGTCATGATCATGAGTTAAAATTGTCTCATATAATATCGAAAAGCTATCGATAAAGACTGTCATATTAAAATATTTTTATATTTTTCTCAACAACAAAACCCTTTAAAACATTTTACTAAGAGCTTGCATTAAATTTAAAATCTTATCAATTTCGAAGACATGTTGTAAATCTTTAACTTAAAAAAGCATAAATAAGCCAAACACAAGCGATTTAAAACGTTGACAACGATTAACTGTTTTAAGCTTAGAAATTGTTGCGGAACCGAATCGAGCAGCTATAAAACACAAAAGCTTAAAAAAATACAAAAACACATCAACCTACAGTGGATGCATCCAACTGTGCGGCATGCCCTTTAAAGCCTCCTCCGCCTCTAATTTTATTGACATGAATTATAAAGGTGTTGAAATTAACACAAGACTAAATAAAATTTTACGAAAAATTATGTTGACAGTTATTCCGGAATGTCTTTTGGTGGCACCTGAGAAAAAAAAGGCAGAATATTTAAATTTGCCGCTTTGGAACTGTGTAATTAATGTAAATGGATTTTTAATCGGTGTTGACAGTTAGGTACGGCGGCAAAACACACAGACCATCATCATCAATAGTCGATAAAGCAGCTAAAATCTACATTGACGGTTTGTTTTTTCCTTGTGTGATTTCTTTTCACTGATCTAATCGAGTCGAATTCTTGGCCTTAACTAATTGAAGAAAGTGGCTAGCTAGTTCAGCGGCTTACTTATCAGCAAGCTTAAGATAAGGTGCCTAGTTGGCTAGTTGCTGTGGCCAGAACGTGGAAAACTCTGAGAGTGCTTTAGTTAAGAATGAAAGACTTGCGTTATTTCAGCTAATCACACGCCCACAACCAACAGCCTTTTATGCTAATGTCCCTGTTATTATGTTCTGATGATGAATACATCGTATTTAAGTACTGTAACAAGAGCCACGGCAGACTGCCAAATACGAAAACACTGAGTTACCAACCGTCACATGTGAGTGCAACAAGTTTGTTGTGTGCATGTAAAGCAAATCGGGCGAAGAAGAAGGAGGTTTTGAGCAAAAGTTTGATGGCGTGTAAATTTGTTACACGCACCAACATGGAATACCAATGGGTGCGCAGGCTGTAGCCAACCTCAGGCGGCAGCTAACTCCGCAACGCAGACTCTTATCAGAGCTATTATATCGCATATCATAAAGAGCTGCATGCGCCCTCTATTGGCAATCAGTGGAGTCTTGAAACCGATCAGTGAAAGGGTAACGCGAAAACTTGTTGCATTCAACTTATTGAATTTGGATTGAACTAAACTGAAATGAACTTTGCTGCAAGAATGAATTAAAACTGGGTCGATACCTGGGCAAGAGATGCAAGTGAGATATGCATTTAATGTTTTTGTTTTTATTTTTTATAAGTGTAGATTGTTTAAAAAAATACTTCAAAAAAATATATGTGAGCTTTATTAAAGAAATTTCAAGAATATATAATTATTTTTACAATATAACAACATTATATATTAAACACTACTAGACGATAGCACCTGGAAAAATCTTTTAGAGTTGATGTCAAACGTACGATAACACAATGACACAAGCCACTGCTGCCACCTTAACTACTTTAGCTTGGCTTGGGTCGGAACTTCAATGCGGCAGATAGGTTCAGTGCGTAAGAATCGCACACTCTCGCCTGCACAACGCAGCCTTTTTAAGGTTCTCCCCTTCGCGAATAAAGAAACAAACAAACCTCAGCAACTTTGCTGATTTATAGGGGTATTCACGATTCAGTGCACTTGACAGTGTCTGTGCAGTTTTGCATTTAGGTTTTCGTGAGCACACCAACATTTTAATTGATATTATTATTATGATTTTTTTTTTTTTGAGATTATTATTATAATTTGAATAAGATTATTATTTATCAAGTAATTTGTAATTAAACTCTTAAATGTTGCATCACTATTTCAAACCTGTCAAATTTTTCAATGTACACAACTACACAACTACACAACTGCTCAACTCCTCAAGTTTAAGGCAATATTAGAAATGTAGTTGTGTAGATTTTCGACGTACGTATATTTCGTTTTTGTTAAGTACACAAGTCCTCAACTACACTGGCAACTGCACTGAATCGTGAATACCCCTTATATAAAAATATTAATAGTACTTATACTATAAAAAATTACACTACTCTACAAGGTTTTTATCCAGAGACCTGAATTATTTTTCTATAAGAACTTTTTACGCTTAGTTTGTCCCTAATAGATCGAATTTTTTAGATACTTTTCCAGATTTTCTTCTCTAGAAACTAAACTGTTTCATGTAAAGTAACCATTTGTATGTCTTCTGTCTGACAGATAATTATTTATTAACTATATTAACCATTCGTATGTCATGTTTCTTCTCTGCGATATTTAAGTCTAAAGTTAACATTTTAAGTTTGTGGTTAAACATCTTGAACTTTGACAGTCTTTTCCATCATGTTTGAAACTATTTATAAAAAATGTTTTGATTTGATGTTTTTTATATTGAATTGTCTTCATTAATATGCTTACAACAATATAATAGAGTAAGAAAAAAAATTGCAAAAATTAAAACAATTTTTTAAGCCATTCTGTTTAAATTATTCAAAGAACATTTTGTTTTAAAAAGGCAATTTTTCAGATATTAAGACTATATTTTATTAAAACAAAAAAATATGTATGTAGGTTCGTGGCGAATCTTTGATTTGCCGAAGGGTGTTGGGCTGATTCAAGGCTTATTTATATAAGGTTGCATACATTTTTGACGTTTTCTCATTTCGGCACCCTTATTTTGAAATGAGAGCAAAAGAGCGTAGTCATTTGAGTAAAGAACTGACACGGTTGCTTGAATATAATACTATTGGTAGTTTTTGTAGTTCTATTTGGTAAATAGAATACTAAAATTTTTGTTTAGTACTTTTATTGGTCCTTTTTTTATTCGGATGTCCTGATAAAATTAAGTCATTGAGTTTGATCTACCCCCATAATTTTAGTTTTGATTGAAGGATTTCAGTACTATACCCTAAAAAAGGTTTGATGAAATTAATATATATTAAGAAAATCAAGAAAGACAGACAAAATAAATATTTTCATATTCGAAACTTTCATTGCATTGGACAACGGTGATCGTAAAAACCACTTTTACTTCCAATTTTGAGAAAAATTAAAAATTTTAACACATCTTGACTTAGTCAACACAATAAAACAGAAAACTGCACAAAACCCTGAAAAATACTTTTTTTTTCTCGAGCAGCACAAAACCCTACTCTTCAAACGTCAAAATATTTTTGTTTACATAAAATAAGAATGCGTCAAAAAATGTACGCAACCTTTAATAAATCAACCTTGGGGCTGATTAGTTTAAAGAAGGTCCTGAAGCGAAGGTTGAAAATGAAACACACAAAAGCTTTTATTCTATGGAGGAAAAAACAGTTTGTAAGATATATTTTGAAAAACAAGAGAAAAATCAAGTGTTTTAATAAGTATCCTATGAAATTCTACTGTTTCTCGTTGGCATGGCTTCTGAGTTCAGTTTACTGTAGTAAGGCTGAGTGCATGGTGAACGTCGATTCAGACAGGAAAAACATCATTAAAACAAGAACAACAACATTTAAAGAAAATTTAATTTTGTCAAAAAAAGCATAGGCCTTGATTTTTTGATGGCACGGACAGTTTATTAATTTAGTGTCAAGACAAAATAAGTTCACCTAAAATTCGGTATAGAATTTGAAAGAAAATCAAAAATGCAACTTTGTGTTTTTGTTTTTATACAACAAAAATCATTTTTACCCCATATTTTAAGAATAAATCAAATTTTATGGTCTTTTTTTCAAAGGAATAATTTAAATATAAACAAACAAAAAACGGTATAATTTTCAAAAGTTTTTTTAAGTTAACTGATAACACATAAATACATAAAAGAAATAAACAAAATTTATTCACAGATGGCGGAGTTATTGGCTTCAGAAATCAGAACATTCAATTTGAGACAGTTTTTTTCTCTCTCTTGGCATTTAGTTGAAACACACGCCAAATAACTCGACAATATTAAGAAAATTCATTAAAAATACTTTTGGTTAGAACTTTGCTGTATTTTTATTACATTTGAAAGAAAATTTAACAAACTTTCAGAAAAAATTAGAAAAATTGAAAAAACGTTAAAATTCGATTAAGATATTGACATGGAAAGTCAAATTTTTGAATTCAAAACACATTTTTTTAAAAATGTTACAATTGACGAATGCATAAAACTAAATTTTTTTAAAAATTGTTACTTTTATTCAAATTCGACGAACTCAAAAACTCTCCTCCAACCAAATTTCATATTAATCAAAGAGCGGGTTTTTTCTCAAAAATTTAATTTGTCTCTTTGAAGGTTGGGAACCCCTCTCTATCAGATATATCATTTATATATACATTCTGCACATCTGGGCAACATAATCTTTCGAATGATATAAGTTTCATTTATTTTGAGTTTTAATTAATACCAAAAAAGCGTACGACAAACTTTAATGTTCACGTATTAATATATAAGATGTAGCAAATATCGTGGTGAACCGAGAAATTTCCTATGATTTTTATTAACAGTTAATTTTTTGTTAATTCTATTGACAGTTTAAAAGTCATTTTGAAAAGATATGAAAATCTCTGTAATCTAAGAAAACAATTTACTTTTTTACAATTTCTAATCATCTGAAATTTTAATCTTTAGAAACTCTGATGGCGGAAACTTCACGAGATATTTTTGATTTCTTAAATTTCATTTTCTTTAATATTTTGCCTTTGTCTCCAAAACTTGAGATAGAAAAATACTGACTGTAGATTTAAAATTAGCGCGCAAAAATATATATAGACCAAGTTCGTCTTTTCTGGTCCAAACCCTGGTGCAAGCCTTTGTTATAAACCTATTACCGACTAATTTTTCCATTAATGGTTTGGTTCGTTTTGAATTTCTTAGCATAAATTTAAAAATCGTGTGCATGAATTTTTTTAACACAATTAGAAAATTTTCCTTTCCTGTTTTAGAAGTATTTAATCGAACTTGGTGTCAAGTTCCTTTAAAGGAGAGTTATAACTAGAGAAGGTAAAAATATGCAAATGCATATTGCATATGTATTTGCATATTTTGACACTTTTAGTCGTTTTTGCATATTTACAACGATCGTGCTTATTAAAGCATATTTAGAATGTAAAATTAAAAAAAAGTGTATGTCAACTTTTTTTCTAATTGTGAGCAGGTGCGTACCGAGACCATGTTGGTTAGAGGGTATTATGGTATTTTGGCCTACTGAATACCCTTAAGTCCCGACTCTTTTAATACAACATAGTTAAATTAACCAAAATCACTCATTCGTTCGATCACTTTTATATAGTAGTATATGTGAACAATGTACTTTGTCGAACGCCTTTTTAGTATTAATAAGAACTCAACCTCCTTCTCCCAACCTTCTGAGAGAGAAATTAACTTTTTATGAAAAAACGCACTCTTTGATGAAACTGGAATTTGGTACACGGAGAAAATTATTTTGCTTGAATCAAGCCATTACTTTGCTTAACCGCAAATCAGCAAAATTTTGCTCAATAGCGGTTTGATTTTAGAAAACGTTTTCTAAATTGAAATTACTTCTCATATAATTTGAAAAAAGCAAAATAAAGATAAATTTAAGCAATAATTTGCTTACTTATTATAAATTCAAATAGCAAATTTTGATTTGATTCAAGCCAAACTTTGCTAAGTTATTATAAGGTAATTTTGTTCAGGCAAAAGCAAAATTTGACTCAATTTAAGCAAAAATTTGCTCAGTTATTATAAATTGATAAAGCAAATTCTGAATTGATTCAAGCAAAAAGTTGCTAGGTTATTTAAATATAAAACAAAATTCGAACTATAAATAGAAATACCGTGGCATGCAGGTTAAGAGCGTGGCTTAGCATGCTCGGAGCCCGAGTTCGATTCCCAGTCGAAATGGCCAATTTGTTTTTTTTTTTTTTTTATTTTATTTTTTATAAATAGAAATAGCAAATTTTGATTTGATTCGAGCAAACACTCGCTCAGTTATTATAAATCGAAAAAGCAAATTTTGATTTAGTTCAAGCGAAAATTTGCTAAGTTATTATAAATTTAAATAGCAAAATTTGCTTGATTTTTGCTGAAAATAAGCAATATTTTGAAGTGGCTGAGAATTATGCTCAAGTTTTGCTTAATCTCCATACAAATTTAGCAAACAGTTTTCTCCGTGTAAGGATAGAGCTTTTAAATTGGTTAAATTTGAGTTTTTATAATAGTATAAATTTTCTTAAAAAAATGTAGTCATATGCATTCATTCATTTGCATAACCTGCTTTGCTCATGGTCTTCACCGTGTTTGCAAGTACATTCGCAGCGAGTTCCAGGATGTTAATAGCTTAATATCTTCCATTAAGTCAATTTTTGTAAAGGTAACATTAATTAATATTGGTTGAGAACACATTAAAACCTCCGCTAAAATTTCACGTACCATCTCGGCGAAAAAAATTTAGATCAGAATATCCTGAACTCCCATTGC
Source organism: Tetanocera ferruginea (assembly GCA_958299015.1). Lineage (NCBI taxonomy): Eukaryota > Metazoa > Arthropoda > Insecta > Diptera > Sciomyzidae > Tetanocera > Tetanocera ferruginea. The sequence continues at coordinate 67,011,681 of OY282644.1, forward strand.
CACCTGCACCTTCAACCGTTCGTTGGGGTTCATGGCTGAAAGCGGCTGTTTACTACGCCGATAATTTTGGATGATATAATACATTGGATGATGAAGACAGTGAAGCTACTCATACGGCAAACAAATTTTTTATAAAAGAAACATTATGTACCGATTTGGCCTTTATTAAGTCCAATTTTTCGATCGCTCCATTACCACTCTAGAAACAAAGGGTTTATCGCTCCAGTGTAGCCTGAAAGTGGTTAAAGATGATAAAAGATCTCTGAAAGAATTAAATGTACAAAAGTTTTTAAATAAATTCAATTCAGTTTTTGCACGCAATGTAGGATTTCAGGACATTAAAATTGTCAAAAAAATTTTGTTTAAGAACAAACAAGTATTTTGTGGGTATTTGAATAAACTAACGCCCGATGAGTTGTCAAAATTGAGGTATTGTCTGGCAACTTCCTGCAATGTTGAGCGCAGTTTCTCTGCATATTCATCGATTTTAACTGAAAAACGTAGAAAGTTTTCTATGGAGAATTTGAAGCAACATTTGGTTGTTTATTGTTATTGTGAAAATGAATTAGAAAAAGATTTTTGATTCCATTCTTTTGCGTTCGTTACTTGTAATATGTAAAATAGAGTTTAAAACACTGTTAAAAACTGTTTTTCTTTTATAAATATTTTATAATAAATTTCTATAATAATAATTTTATAAAAAATCTTTTTTCTTGTATAAATATTTACCCAAAGAATGCGTTTACAAAATTTCACATTGATATGTAAACTCGTTTTCATTTTAAGGCGCTAAGTGTCTCCCTACTATCTATTTTAATTTGAGAGCTAAAAGAACTTTAAAAACAAAAGTACAATTTTTTTTTTATAAATTTATAAATTTAAGTCTGTAAGTCTTAACATTAAATACAAATTTTTAAGTGAATATCTTTAATTTTTTAATTTTAATTTTTTTAAATTAAAAGTTCCTTTTTAACATTTTAACAATGTTAACTATGTTAATAACCCGTCGATTAAAACGCTCAAAGCATGCTTCTAAATATCAAAATTTTTCTCTTTATGTTAATTTATTTTGTTTTTAACTAGTCATTGCTGGTTATTTTATAAAAAGATTTATTTTGTACCTAATATACATATGCGTCAGTTATTTGATATATAAACAAGCTTCCTGCAAAAATTATTCCATACACAATTTATAATATTGAATGTCTTAATACATGTTCCGTTCGAAAAACGAAAAACTTTGTTTTATTTTTACTTGTATAGTATCTTGATCGAGCATATTTTCCGATTTATCGAGCATATTTTAACGATTTTTCAAGCATATCAATGCGCTTAAAATGACTTCTATCGTGCATGTTTTTATCTTCTCTAGTTATAACCATTTTTGTCAAAAATTATTTCAAGTAAGTTCGTCGTAGACAAGTAACAAGTATGTATTGAAGTTGCGCCATGTTATGAATTCAACAAGAACCAATTATTCAGCATTTGTCCTCTGATACATTGGAAACCACTTTTGAATTTGTATTTCTTTCAATAGAATTTTGTGGTTAAACGAAATAACGCCCAATGAATTAACGTCCAATTATTTTGGGCTTTAAAAAATTAATAAATTTTATTGCATAAAATTAAGTTTTTAATATAATTTTTATTTTGGCATTATTTCACTGAACCGAATTTTGATTCCTTAAATTTTTTTAACATGCTTACAACCGATCGATATCGTGACCTACACATATGGGCATCTCCCAAAAAAGGTCCACCCATGTGAAGAAAAACTAGTAAGGTATATCTTCGACTTGGCCGAAGTAAAAATACCCCCACGGCCGATTCTTAAGGGTGGAAGAATGTTAAATTGGAGAGCTTTTTGTATGAGCTTTTGAGAGATATTATTATTTTTATGTGTCTAAAATACATACATATCAAATTGTTTTCCTGCAGCTTAAATATAAGCCTTTTTATAAAGTTTTCAATTTTGGGGTTGTATGGGAGGTGGGCGTATTAGATTGTGTATGACGCCCATTTTTCTAGCATATCTCAGTTTCGACATAGAATACACACATACCGAGTTTCTGTCTTGTAACTTTAATATTAGCCTCTTTATAGATTTTTCAATTTTGGGGTTGTATGGGAGGTGGGCGTGTTAAGGTGTGGATGACGCCCATTTTTATGGCACACCTCAGTTTTGACATTAAATACACAAATACTGAGTTTCCATCTTGTAACTTTAATATTAGCCTCTTTATAGATTGTTCAATTTTGGGGTTGTATGGGAGGTGGGCGTGTTAGTGGGTGGATGACGCCCATTTTTCCAACACACCTCAGTTTTGACATTGAATACACAAATACCGAGTTTCCATCTTGTAGCTTCAATATTAGCTTCTTTGTTGAGTTTTCAATTTTGGGATTGTATGGGAGGTAGGCGTGGTTTTCATCCGATTTAGCCCATTCTCGAACTTGACCTTAGTTTTTAAAAAAAAAGCTTAAATATCGAATTTCATTACGATATCTTCAAAATAACGGCTGTAATCGTGTCGACAGACGGACAGACGGACAGACAGACGGACATGGCTAAATTAACTCAGGTGGTGATGCTGAGCAAGAATATATATACTTTTCCATACCTACCACGCCTCCTTTTGGGTGTTACACACGTCGTGACAAAATTAATATACCCCTTACGCAGTACGCGTGGGGGTATACAAATAAAATAAAGCACTCTAACAGCTTTTAACTTTATTTTTTTTTTTTTTTTCTTTTGATTAGTATTACTGCTATGTAACTTGAATTTAACTTATTATAATGAATTTTAATTAAAATTTATATTGAACATCTTTACTGTATTTTACTACTGTGGAAAAATTTGTCGCGTCCATTATGTCGCGTCCGTATTCGTGCTATATCTTTTTAAAAAATGGTAAGAGATAATTCTAATTTTTCATAAGTCTACGAAGAATAATTAAAACCGTGCGAATGTCGCGTCCGTTTCACTCAGAGATGCCCATATGTAAGGATTTAAAGCAAATATGTTTGTTAGAGTCAAAAATATTTTTTGTAGAACAAGTGGTGGCCGAAATTAAAATTTTTTTTGTCATAACATTTAATAATTTTTTTTTCAAAAATTAACAATAAAACAAACAAACAGTTCAACAAACACAATAATATTTAGTAAAAATATTAATTTTTGAACATTCTAAAGCGCAAGTACCAAAGTGTGCCCACTTCTGTCGATGCTACTCTAATAAAATTCTTTTTCGATGATCAATCTTATAAATCAAAGAACATTCTACTTGGTCACAATAAAAATATTTTTAATTTTAAACGTAATACGAATAAGCTAGTACTTTAATTTAAGAACAGAGATGCATTCAGATAGATCGTTCCAATATATTAAAAGTGTAATTTGTCATATCCACTTATGAGTTGAACATATATTGGAACATGTAGTTTATTTGAAAACATCATTATTTCTTTTTGTCATGCCCGTTTTTATTTCAGGCTACAGTATTAATTCCAATAACTTTCAAACCTGACAAAAATTAGCTAAGAGACCGTCATCAAGACTGTTGCTGACTATAAGGAAAACAGTTATGATCAGTTATGATATCATTCAAATATTTTTAAGAAAATTTAATTTCTTGAATACTTGAATGAATCTTGAATGAATAAGAACTAGTAAGGTATATCTTCGACTTGACCGAAGTAAAAATACCCCCACGGCCGATTCTTAAGGGTGGAAGAATCTTAAATTGGAGAGCTTTTTGTATGAGCTTTTGAGAGATATTATTATTTTTATGTGTCTACAATACATACATATCAAATTGTTTTCCTGCAGCTTAAATAAAAGCCTTTTTATAAAGTTTTAAGTTTTGGGGTTGTATGGGAGAAGGGCGTGTTAGATTTTGTAAGACGCCCATTTTTCTAACATACCTCAGTTTCGACATAGAATACACAAATACCGAGTTTCTGTCTTGTTACTTTAATATTAGCCTCTTTATAGATTTTTCAATTTTGGGGTTGTATGGGAGGTGGGCGTGTTAGTTTGTGTATGACGCCCATTTTTATAACACACCTCAGTTTTGACATTGAATACACAAACACCGAGTTTCCATCTTGTAACTTTAATATTAGCCTCTTTATAGATTGTTCAATTTTGGGGTTGTATGGGAGGTGGGCGTGTTAGTGGGTGGATGACGCCCATTTTTCTAACACACCTCATTTTTGACATTGAATACACAAATACTGAGTTTCCGTCTTGTAACTTTAATATTAGCTTCTTTGTAGAGTTTTCAATTATGGGGTTGTATGGGAGGTGGGCGTGTTAATGAGTGATTGACGCCCATTTTTCTAACACACCTTAGTTTTGACATTGAATACACAAATACTGAGTTTCCATTTTGTAACTTTAATATTAGCCTCTTTATAGATTTTTCAATTTTGGGGTTGTATGGGAGGTGGGCGTGTTAGTGGGTGGATGACGCCCATTTTTTTAAGACATCTCAGTTTTGACATAGAATACACATATACCAAATTTCAGTATTGTAGCTTAAATATTAGCTTCTTTGTTGAGTTTTCAATTTTGGGGTTGTATGGGAGGTAGGCGTGGTTTTCATCCGATTTAACCCATTCTCGAACTTGACCTTAGTTTTTTTAAAAAAAGCTTAAATATCGAATTTCATTACGATATCTTCAAAATTACGGCTGTAATCGTGTCGACAGACGGACAGACGGACAGACGGACAGACGGACAGACGGACAGACAGACGGACATGGCTAAATCAACTCAGGTGGTGATGCTGAGCAAGAATATATATATTTTTCCATACCTACCACGCCTCCTTTTGGGTGTTACACACGTCGTGACAAAATTAATATACCCCTTACGCAGTACGCGTGGGGGTATAAAAATAATGAATACACATATCCAGCATAGAGATGCAGAGCAAATCAAGAAAAATAAAATTCCCAAGGATTATTTGCCTTAATGAACACAACATAAAAACTTAACTTAAAATTATTTAAACTGCATAAAATGCCATTTATACCAAATCGTTAATATTTCTTAAGCAAACTTCATAGAGATGTTTTCGTCAAGCTTGTAAAACATTAATCATGCTTTAACATTTAGATTCGGTTTTGCTTATTACGAAGATATTAAAGATAATTTATATGGTCATTAAATAAGAATCCGATATGAATGTAAACATTTTATCTATGAAAAGTGGTTATCTTTTCTGCATTGTTTCAAAGCTATTTTCCTCACATAATTATAACTTTATACAATTATTAAAGTTATGAAGCTCAAGCTTATGTGAACTTATATGAACTCCGAAGCAAATTTTAGACCGAATGAACTACTGGTATACACAAAGAAAATCAGCTCATAACTACTGTGTAGAGAAAACCTTGTTTCTTTCGGTTGTTGGACAAATTGGTTGAAGTAATTTTAAAAGAAATGATAATATTATTTTTTAGATTGGTAAACAAAAAAGATGCAATTTATTAAAACAAACGGGTGTGTTCACTATGAGACATATTTAGTGCAATTGTGATAAATTTTATATACAATAAAATTTGCCCATTTCAGCCTTTGAAATTTCTAAAATACTTTAAGTTTTGTGAATTTTTTCTTTAGGAATTTGTCACGGTAAATTTTTGCATAAAAACATTTACATGTCTGAAAGTTTTTAAGTTGAACTGGATGCGATGATCTCATTTGTGGCATCAGTTTGCTCTAGCTGCGCACGTTTTTAAACAAAAATTTTTTGAAAATAAATTCCTTAAGAAAAAAATTCATAAAATTGAGGGTCTGGTAGTGAAAAGAACACCCACAGCCCTCAGGCCCCCACCTCCGTTTTTGTTTCGTCATTAACTTTACATGCCTACTACGTATACATTCCATTTAATTAAAAGCACTTTTAAAAAAAATTAACTTTCAAATTACAAACAAACGTTTTAAAAGCTATACAAAATGTTTATTATAGAAAACCAAACGTTTTAGAAGTTTAGAAAGAAAATAAACGAAAGAGGAGCATAATCTGGGTTAAACGTTTCAAAAGTAGCAGGTTTCAGCTTAATTTTAAAATGTAGTTTTTTCAGTGTACAGGCCTTTTAACTGGTAATACTAATTTGTTCCATATTTTGTAGTAAAAAAAATGTTAAACCATCTTTCGAAAAATCGTAGGCTTTTAGGCTGAGAGCAAAGCTACCAATTATATGCATCTTTGATTCATGATATCAGGATATTTTCTTTTATATCAGGATTAAAAAACATACTGGAATAAACAACTAATATTTAACCTTTTGAAAAAAAAGCGACCTTTTGAAAACTTTATCACACTGACTGGACTGTAAATTGCTAAGGTTTAGAAATTTAACTTATTTTAGGAAAAAAAAACTTAAAAAAAAATTCAGAATAAATAAAAAACTCATTCATCCACAAAATTGACCCTGAATTTTCATTTAGTGAAATCAAGATCTGACCAAATGATATAACTAGTTCCACAATTTATTTTATTTGTTGTAGGCGCTGACAGTTTATGGCATCCTTTCGATTCTTTGCTATGACACGGTAGCCGCCAGTATTAAATATTGTGTGCATTCGCATCAAGATAACGAGTGTCCTGCCTAGTTGTATAGTATTTATTTAATGTCCTGTCTACGGTAGCATTTCATGCTTAGTGTGCAATTAAACATTTTATTCCTGTTGCGTCAGTTTTTCAACAGGTAGCCGCCAGCTGGTAGCGTATTTTTTTTTATTTTAACCTAAAATCAACGTTCTTCTTGATTTATTAACTTTTTTTTTTTTTAATTTTTACTCCATTTCTTTCCAGCCTCACGTACTTGCTGTGGCGTCGCGGTGACCACCCAATCAATTGCTGACGATGGTATTCAAGACGCAACAACAAATGCAGCTTCAACATGGCCTCCAACTCGTTTCGGGCTGCTTGTGTGTTTCAATTATATATAAATTAAAATATGTAAACGGTCTTCATTTAACACGTGACTCGTTCAGATTACATTGGGACGTGCAAGAAATGTTTGTGTGGTGCAGAAGAAGAAGAAATGCATTATTCTACATTGGAGTTGAAGTGCAGTTTAGTGTTTGTTGGATGCTATAAATTGCTGTATAATAGAATAAACTGGCAGATGTATATTATTTTAAAGTTAAAGATCAAGAAATCTATTTACTATATGCGGATGTCTGTCCGTTGACTTATTATATATATTGTAATTAACATTGATAATAGGCGTAAATGGTGTAGCTTTTAAACTTTGTATAATATAGCATGGAAGCTCTAGTTATAATTACCCATTATATAATAAAATAATAGTTATAATTAATGTTATATTATTATGTTACCTAATTTTAATAATTAATTATAATTATACCGTACAAATTATGTACATCAGAAAAAAGTAGTGTCACCTCCTCTCGATATTCGGTGCTGAGCTAACATATATAATTGAAAAAATAATAATACTGCAAAATATTGCAAGCAATGGAAAAAGGAGTTTAGTATGTCTCGTACAAGTCCAGTTAAACAACAAAAAAAAAAACAAATTGGCCATTTGAGTCGTTGAAAGGACTTTGACCGAGCTTCTTATGATCAATTGTGTTGTGTGTGTTATTAAATCTTTGCACACAAGTGACCGAGAACTGGACCTACCTGCCTTATGCTGACTCCGAACGCCTAAAATTCATGTTCTTTACATGACATTATTAACTCTCTGAGGTTTGCCATTGTCTGCAGAGAGGTGGTGACAGATCAGAAAAATTTTTTGACGTAGAATTACGTCTTACAGCGCGGTTTGTATGGGGTCGTTTTAACAGATTTTTTCAAGGTCATTAGGCAACTTTTTGGCTAATACTTTAGGGTAAACCTACAGCCTTTAATACTTATCGTTCAAAGATACAATATATACTAAAATATCAGATATATCCTGCGCTGAATGAATATCTAATTTTGGATTTTGTCACTATTACATTAAAGTCACAAAATCTTTATATATATAAAAGACAAGCGTCCTGCTCCGTGCTCAATATCGCTCAAACTGTTAGAGTTGTAATTGCTACGTATGAACATGTTAGCCTCAACCAGAACCTGTTTCTCTATTACAGTGCTTTTTATATGAAAAAATTGTTAGCCTTAAAGTATGCACACAAAATTAGTTTGATATTTACCAATAAGGGCACATTGACGAGAACTGGAACAAAACAACAATGAAGTGAATGAAAAATATCATATCGTCTGCTACTTAATTATTTTGAATACGACCCATCATATGACGGGCTTCTATTCTAGTAGTAAAATAAAAGAAAACAAATTCATGTTTTTATATAAGAAAATCAATCATCAGCTGCTTATAATGTGCCTGCTGCTTTCTTTGTTTTTGTTTCGTTCTTTATACTTGTATTGCTTTTGTTTTGCACGAACTGATTGGTTCGTTTTGTCAGCATTGTAAGCATTGGGTTTATGTATGCGCTACTGTTCTAGTATACTGTTTTGAAACCAGAGGTCATGAACTTCTTTTCAACTCAGTCAATGAACTCAAACTATCAAATTTAACTAAATGGGTCTGTGATCCCGTGATAAAGTAGAAGAAGTTACAACTCAAACGGAACTCTACGTCTACACTGACGATACTATCGAAACTGTTTCTTTTTTATTGAAAAAACTTATCGCCGCGACTGGGGATCGAACTTGGGCTCCGAGCATGATAAGCCACACACTTAACCTGCATGCCACGGTCACCAACAAAACATATTCAAACGCTACTTTATTCAAACGAAAGTTTTTCAAAAAAATAAATAAAACAATGTCCTGTATCATAATATTGCTAATTTACAAATACTAACATCAAATTATTAAAATTTTACCGAAAATTCTTTCATAACTGTTTGACACTAATTTTTTCTAATACACATGTGAATATTTATATTGTTTATACAAATAAGTTTACGTTCCTATCCAATGCTAAACATTAGGCGAGAATGTTATGTTCAAAACATTAAAGTTGAAAGTTTTAAATTGCAAGCTTTTCGGAATTTATAACTTTATCGCGAGCAGTGTCTGGTATTCTGCTGTTATATTTATATAACCAATTGACTAAACTGTGGAAATGCAGACATTAATCCATAATTACGCTACAACAAAAGCTTTCAACATTTCAAAAGGCATTTTCAAAAAAATTTTAATCAACTTTTGCTAGAGCTCCCCCCAATTCTGAATGTTGTGTGTTTCTCACGTTCGTTATTTCCTGGCCACCTGTAGCTGCTTTTGTTATTAGTGCCCCCTCTTTAACACTCTTCTCACTAGCCCCCTATTATTCAGTGGCAAAAACAAGTGGCCAACATTTGGCGTTGGCTGTTCACTGCGCAATTGTTGCTGTTGTAATCATTTCTATATGAGATACTTTATAATTTTTATTTAAAATTTTTGTCTGAAAAATCTATGCAACCCATTCGTATATCTGTTAATTCAAGACCGCGTAAGTCACGCATATTACATGCTCGCCTGCCGCAACTTATTGGATCGCTGACTGACTGCGTGCTTAATCAGCGGTGGAGCGCAGGTGTTAGTCCATTAACGTTCGACACCTTTAGTGTCATGGACGCTATTTCTCTCTAGTTCTTCAGTGAACAGTGAGTGCATGGTTCTACTTGTGGTGTTTCTGTAGCGCTATTCGGAGGCAGATTGCAAATTATCGCTGAATACGAGGAGTGTGTAGAATAAGCATGCATATCAAGGCAAATAATTATTGTGTTACGCATTTGTATTACGCGCATGCGTAACAAGCAAGTAGTGCACAACTAAGCGGCAACGCATTCTTAGCCACTCACAGCCACTGTACACAGAGATCAAACTTAAAATTAAATTCCTACTTCATGTTACAGGATGCTTTGGGGCAACGTTTCATCCGTTGAACGCAGTGAGAAAATGCTAAACATCTCAATCACAAAGCAAGCGAAACCTTCACTCCAGCTGAAAGGCATAGTATATGGAAGGAACGAAGGCCAATGAGGAAATGCTACACTTGTGCAATATGACCGATTTATACATTCGCACTGCTACAAATCCTTAGCACAGCAGCGAGTGTGAGGCATTTTTTAATCATCATGATTCACGCATGCCCAGCTCACCTTCACACTCTGTATCTATTTGTAGACTTGTCTTAGCTTGCCTTGCTTTGTATTGCCTTGAGATGTTTAGGCATCTGATATGATCGCCAAGAAGAGTGAAAAACAGCAAAAAATCAAAACAAAATCCATGCCCATCATGGGGGCACTCAAAAGTTAATCGGAAAACCAAGGAAAATGTGGCCAACAGAGTAACAACAGCAAAAGATTGGGCTCCGAATATCTTTCGATCGCTCTGCTATGCCTCATCGCTGCTGCTGCTGCTGTTGCTGCTTAAAAGTAGTTGAATTTCATACTCGAGGCATTGATCGGCGTGGTTGCTGTAGCGAATACCGCAGCGCGTGCATAACTAGATGAATGACTCGGAACGGAAGCTTTATTGGAGTCAGTTTTGCTCACACATTAACGATATAAATTTTGCTAATATGCGCAGAAGGCAAAACCAAACCTAGATCAGCGCCGCTACAACTGATGCAATCATTGCAATGTGCCTTTATCCCCCCCGCTTATCATATAGAGTAGTGAATTCGTGTACGGTGAAAGGAAAGTGAGAATATTTTTCGGTATTTTGATATGTAGCCAGACAAACCGAGCCTAGTTCATGAAATAAGTAATGATTAGTTAAGTCCTTGAATTTCACTCTTTAAAAATTGATTTAAAATAAATACCGTTCACTTTAATTCCAAGTTTGTTGCTTTATTAAAAAGAATGAACCTATAGATTAGTTATGACTTTCAACATACCATTTCAGGTGGATTGACGAATAATCAATTTCAAAACTAAAGCTTTTTTTAGTGAATAGGAATTCTTTTTTAAAAGCTAAGTGTCCAGATTTTTATTTATAAGTTCGTTTGACTATGCTTAGGTTAGGTAAGGTTGAAGGTCGTGCACCTATGAAGTGCTTCCTTGGGGCCTCTTAGTTCAATACGAATTCCTATTTTATTATTTTTAACCCATTAAGCTTGTGGTTCTCAATAAACCATGTTCCTCTTTGTGAACTTTGCTTTAAGCGGACTTCCATATGTCTAATTGTGGTGTGTATTTTGTATCGAATCTCACACTAGGTGATGATGTAGTTGGCTATTCATTTTGATTCCTTAGTTCCATAGAGATTCAGAATAGATACATGTCCTAAAGTGTTGTTTTTCGAGGCTTGTGACTCACTAAGACGAATCGCTTTCTTGGTTGCTGAACACTTAAGGAACTCTTCTATGGGAAGAAGATGTAGCATAATTTCTAGACTTACCTGAGGCGTAGATCTTATGGCTCCTGTTACTACTCTGCATACGACTATGCATGCTAACCTTTGCAGACCTATTAGAGAGTCAAGGTAGCTCCTTTTATGCACAATTGCCCACCACACCAGAGAGTAGTAGTTCAGAATTGGTCTGAAGATCGCTGTTAACATCCAATGAATGATGTGCGCTCGCAATCTCATTTCATACCGAAGGTCCCTTGGCATGCATAAAAGGGCGAATAGTATATTTTCCTTACTTCTTCTGTGTTGTCAAGGAAGAAGAAGAATTAGAGTTTTAAGGATATCGTTGTCAAGGATAATTCCAAGATATTTAGCTTAATTGGTGAGCTTCAGAGTTGCTCCATTAAGTTTCGGCAGTGTGAAGCTGTCTACTTTTCTTCTTGTTGTGAACAGGACGAGTTCGGTCTTAATTGGATACACACACAGGCTTCACACACAGGTTTCTGGCCATATTGATAGCTCTGTGAGTGCTCCCGACATTATATCACTAATTGTTTTCAGGAATTTTTCGCATATAAGGATGGCAACGTCGTTGGCATATATTACCACTTTTCTTCCGCCAGTTTTAAGTTTGAAAAGAATGTTGTCAACCACAATTAGCCACAGAAGGGAGGATATAACTCTTCTTTGTGGCTACCTTCCTTACCAAACTTAACCCTATTTGTGTATTGATACGTAAGTTCAGCATTTCATAAATCCATGGTGGAATCGTGCTGTTTACTCTTTTTTCCAATAAAGCATTTCTTATAGATACCGTATTCTCATTCCGTATTTTCATTTAAAAACGTTGCTAAAGTGTATTCTTTGTGATGAAGGGTTCTTTCTATGACTGAAACCACATCGTGCAGTGCTGTATCCACTGATCTACCTTTGAGGTAGGCGTGTTATGCTCTACAGAGGTTAATATCGTTTAAAGATTCTCTTACGTGCAGATCTATACTTATCTCCAGCTCTTTCATCAGGAACAATAAGAGACTGATAGGCCTGTAATCTTATGGTGTTAACATTATCGGTTTCCCTGCCTTGGGAATAAATACTACTTCTCTCGAGATTTTCGGAACATAACCTGTCCTGAGGCAACCGATGAAGATTGCGTTAAGCCAGGGCATTCCACTGGGAAGAGCATGTTTCATCACGGCCGGCAGGACTCCATCTGGTCCCACGGATTTGTAGGGTTTGAAAGTTCCTATAGATCATTCTACAGATGACTTTGTGATATTGCTAGGGAGTTCCTGTAAGAGTTCTGGGAAGGATCTGTAAGGATTCTGTATCCTTTCCAGGTTTTTGGTAGCGCCGTTTTGATCCGAATCTTTGCAGCCTGGAAAGTGAGTTTTCATGAGTAGCGATAACGTTTCTTGACTAAATTCTGTCCATGAACCTCAGGCCTTCTAAGGTATCCCGAGACCGACGGGTCTTTGGATAGCGTCTTACGAAGTCTGGCTTACTATGCCAAGAGAGCTCTTAGTACTTACAAGTGTCTGACCCACGAACAACTGTCATGAATACACAGTTTAACAAAAAGCATGGTACCAATAAAATTTTCTACGAAGTCGGAGACTTGTTGAGAGCAAAATTATTTAAAAATAACGCCTTTAAATGGATTCCTGACAGAATTGTGTCTAATATAGGACGCGGGGTGTACAAAGTTAATTTATCAAAAAAAAACATTATATTTTTTTATGATATAGTTCTTTTCTTTGCACAATTTCTTTTACTTCTGCCACACATTGTAATTTACTCAGAGAAGCTATTTTCACAAAAAATCATTTTGTCGGTCTTACCATTTTTTCCTCTCCCTTTGTTACTTAAGGGTTTCCGCAAATATTGTAAAATAGGCCAGTGACAGAACTTTTCCCAGAACGTCTTAGAAAAATAGCAATTTGGGGTGTTCACTAGATCTCGGTCGGAAATTATCTGAAATCAAAAACCATTAAAATTAAGTCAAAGTAACATCAAATTCTCTCTCCAACGTTCTTTGATTATTATTTTTTTTACATCAAAAAATTTTTGGTGGTCATCAAAAGTGTAATCTGCTATTTTCTACAAGAGATTCCGACATTTTGTGGTTAAGAAAGCCCCTTAATGCCAAAAAAAATTTACCTTAACGTTCGGGGAAGATATTTTATATGTAGAAAATGTGTACCAAGTTTGATATATATCGGTCAAGCAGTTTTTACTTGCCAGTGAACACGGACTTTGAAAACGCAACTTGTGGGAAAATCGCTTTAAAGTTTTATGCACGTACGTTTGTACATTCGAGGTACACTTACTTAAAAATTCATATCTTCGTTAGTTTTACTTGGATCAACTTCAAATTTGGACACAATTTTCTTGAGATGTTGTGCATTCATATGAAAAATGGTTACACAAAAGAGTTAAAAAACTTACCCGGTCCTTAATACAAGCACAGCGATTTTGCTTATTAACCCATTTCCACCTAATGGGTAAAAAATACCCATCAAAATACTTTTTTTTTAAAAAATCACTAAAAAGATTGGGTAAAAGATATAGCAGCACTCTTAATCGGTTAGGTCAAAGATCAAAATTTCGTTGGCTTCTGAATGTCACCTTAAAATTGTGCCATTTGGCTAGAGTTGCCAGACTACGAAATTCATGAATTTTCTGGTGGTAGGAAAAGCAGCAGTGGAAAACAGGAAATATAGAAAATGGATCAAAACACAAATATTTAGTTTTTAAACTCACCTTTTTACTGGCATCAAATTTGGCTTGGTCGCATTATTAATAAGAAAGAAATAAGTATTTTATTGATGTGGGTATTTTTCTACCAAATCAGCTGTTCAGATGTTTATTTTGCTCTCCACCGCTAAAAGTAGTCAATGCAGATTTCAGCAGTTTTGTCGAAAAATACACAATGCAGTTATTTCAAAAAAATTCTCAGCAATGCAATGAGGTATGGAGCTAAAGTTATGGAGTAAGTTCTTTAATGTTATTAAAGAAAAACGTTCTGGTGATAATTTTAAAGAAATTTTATTTCCTTGATATTTCCTTGGTGGCCTAACGACGAACGATTCTTACTTGCTTTTAATTAATTAGAGATAACTTCGAGAGGTTTGGTCTTTATTGCTCTTTGGTCCTTGCACTTACTAACGGGTTGTCCTTAGATGTCCTGCTGCAACAACTGCATCTACATTTGTAAAGTTTGTTGAGTACTTGCTACAACACGTTGCAGGGTTACTGAAGGCAATGCTTTAGGCTTTTTGGCTAGGACTACTTTTCAAGGTGGATTCAATCATCTGGTTTAATTTCATTTCTTGTTTCCATGAATTACGGACAAAGAATGGTTCATGCGTGAAAAAATTCGCATTACCTGGGTAAGGCTAATTAGAAACGGAAGGTGCCAAATTGCGAAACACTCCGTAAATGGCTGGACTATTCTTTGGACGGAATGCCAGGCAGGCCAATCCTCAGCACATGTCGTAGGATTTAATATCACATGACATCATTGGTTGATGATTACTTTATTTAATAGTTTCTAAAATCAAAGGGCAGTTAACGGTTTATTTTTGTTTGTAGTGACTGTTACCTACTAAACCAACAATATACTATATAAGAAGTTCATCTACGAATTGAAAAGATTAAAAGCATATTATAAGAAGACCTCCAAAATGTTCATTGAGCTTTATTTCGCGACCACTCGTTGCTCGCTAAATTCATTAAAATAAATAATTGCGTATTTGTTAAAGCTTTAACACATTATTACAAAGTCTCGATTGTTATAAAAAAGGGACGAACAATAAATTAAAACCAAAACAATTTCAAGATCTCCGCGAAGAGAAGGCAGCAAAAAGTTTAGATTATCGTGTTGCCCATGAAATTCTCACAATAACTTTACTAGCCTAAGAAATCTTCAATCCATACTGCTAGAGAAGCATCAAAGCAGCCTCAAGGTTAATTCCAGTCCGCTTTTTTTGTTTTTATTTACTATCGTATGCAACAGATCTGATAGCTAGCAAAGCTAACCAGTTACATGTTCATGATCGATACAATTTCAAAGCATGAATGATGCAGGCAAAGGTTGAAGGAGTTTTTTAGATACTCGTATTGCTCTATTAGTCGAACGTCTGACCGAGGTTGCTTTGAATGAAAGCCCTGATTGAAGTAATAATAAAGCCCAATGCAGCTCCTGTTAATGGAACGAGAACAACGATAATAACAACAGCAACAACAACAACAACATCAATTGTAATGATTTACAGGAATTTAATCTGTTCAGGTGCTAATTTCAACCATTCAATACAAGCTGCCGAGGCAGCAGCTATTGAAAGCGCACGCATCACATCAAGACTGTCGAATTAAACAAATTGTTGACAAAAGATGCCGCCAACCGTGCTGGCGCAGGGATGAAAGCGTGCCAGACCAAGGTTGGCTAGAAGCGACGATCGATTTGCGATCATCAGCAGCAATGAATGAAGCGTGAGCTTCATTGTTGCAACGGCTCTTAGCTGGCATTCTAGGCATCAACAGTCTCTCGATGATCATCAGCGTCATCTGGACCATAAATTGGATAGTCTTGGATTAGTGGTAAGAGATTGGAAGGAATTGAAAATGCGTGGCAAATAGTTTAAACAAATTGCAATTTCAATTGGAAAATGATGCTAGGTTGTATATGAACAACATTCAGCTTGAAGACAAACTGGCAGGGAGGCAGGCGCATCACTTTGTCGGAATTGAGGCTGCTTTGAAGACTTACCGCCGCACAAAGGCTTCCCGGTTGACCAATCAACCAACTGGCCAACCAATCGAGCCGGATTAATCGAGCAACTGCTGTTGGTATGCGGAATCGCGCGTTTGACAAAGTGGCTCGAACCGATTCGTTGAAAAATGCATGCATTTGTCAAATTGTTGGCTAAATTAAGCACAGACATTGGCTGCTAGGCTGACTGCATGCTGCGGCCTATTATCTCATCAAGAGCTGAGCTTCTTCATAGCCTGAACTAAAATCAACAACCCGCATCAGCCAATTGAGTATTAATTATAAAATTATTTTGGCATCAATAATATTAAGATAATAAAGTAAGCACACGGTTAAAAATCTTGGGCTAAATTTTAATCTTTTTTGGATTACATATAGGACACGACCAACAAAAGATTACTTTTTAATCCAATGAAAAGTTTTAAATTTTCAAATCCAAAAAGGACTTATTTTTAATCCGCAAAAAGTTTAAAATTTTTGAATCCAAAAAGGAATAATTTTTAATCTGCAGAAAGTATAAAATATTATAATCCAAAAAGGATTAGATTTTAGTCCAAAAAAGTTAAAAATATAAAAGGATTACTTTTTAATCCACAAAAGTGAGAACTCGTGAGAAAAAAAGGTAAGAGATAATTCTCATATTTCATAAGTCTACGAAGAAAATTTATCCTTTGACCTCCATAAGCATGTATATATATATTAAAAAAGTTCTTATACTTAATTTATGCTATATTTTGCATATTTCTATACGAGCTAAAAAAAATTATTTTTTTTTGTCGCGTACTTTGAACTAATTTGTACTAAATCTTGCCAATATTTTTATAAAATGTAGTACTCTTTCATCGCGTTAGAACACTTAAAATACATATCGGTTCTTTTTGTTTCTTTCTTGTTTTTCGAGTAATTAAAACCGTGCGAATTTCGCGTCCGTGCCAATGGCTTTTCAGCTGGAAAGCTACATAATATTCAGCTTTTCGCCATAGAAGAACTGTCAAATAAAGAGCTGCTTTTCGTTGGCTTTTCGGCCAAAAGGCCTTCGTGTGAACATATTATTATATTGCCATAAACTTCACTATATATACATTAAGGGTATCCATGCAAATGGGCAATGCCCTTATAAATGATATAAACCGTATAAGTTTATCAGCCTTACACAAACCAGATATATCACAAACCAGTAATCAGCTGTTTATATGTATGCTGAAAGTTGACTGTTAACAAGTTAACAGCTGACATATCTCTCCAAATGCACAATCGACTGATAAAAATAACTAATTGCCCAAAATACAAGCTTGCCGCTTTGCATGAATACCCTTATTATGTATTATGAAACACTGCTCAATATAATAATATTTTGGTTCAGATTTTAAGAAACAATTTGTTTCATTTAATTAAAAAATAAACTTCGGATGCTTTAACAACATTAACTATTATATTGAGCGTAAATTTCGTAGCAGTAATAGTTTTCAATATTAGGTAACATAAATAATTTTTCCTGAAAATACTACCTTAATGTAAATTTGTAGTCCAAAAATAGTCTTAAACTTAAACTTTTTTGGATTAAAAACAAATTGGAATAAATAATAGTACTTTTTGGATTAAAAATTCCTTTAAACCAAAGTTTGGATTAAAAACTAGTCCAAAATTTTTAACCGTGCAGTATTGAAGTTAATACTAAGAATGTTGAGGTATTAGTTTTTGGACTGCGAAATGTTTTTGTGAAAATACTTATGCAAAAAATCAATAAAATTAAAAAAAAAAATGCATTTCCATTTTTAACTTTGAAAGTTTTAAAAGGTATAGCTAGTCCTCTAAACTAGAAAAAAAACGAGAAAAATTACAGAAAATCGTTGCTCAAATTGCTGATTCAGATTTTACGGTTTAATAGACATAACAGAGGCGTTCCTAGGGGGGGCGGAGGGGGCGGTCCGCCCCGGGTACCACCATTTTAGGGGTGACACCATTTCGATATTTTTTTATTTCTCAAACAATCAAATAAGTGAAAAAATACTTAACACTAAAAACTGTGTGTTTCATTTTTTTAATAGCTGCTTTAAAATTTAAAATTCTGCTTGCAAGTCGAAACAATGAGAAGAAAACATTGTGAAAACGTTTTCAAAGCTAAAATTAATTAAAACTTATTCAAGGTCTTCCAAGGGATAGGCAAGAGTTTCCGATCATGCTATTTTATCCATTGAAAACGAGCTTCCACGTAATGTTGATTTCGATGAGGTTATTTCGAAAGTTATTTATTTGTTAAGCCTACAATGCATCGAAATGGTACAAGAATAGAAAAAATGTT
Organism: Tetanocera ferruginea; assembly: GCA_958299015.1. Classification (NCBI taxonomy): domain Eukaryota; kingdom Metazoa; phylum Arthropoda; class Insecta; order Diptera; family Sciomyzidae; genus Tetanocera; species Tetanocera ferruginea. The sequence goes on from OY282644.1 coordinate 67,030,093, forward strand.
GTTGTTTTGGTTTAAGGCTATAACAAAAAAAAAAGAAGGTTATTGGATTTTAGCAAAACTTTTCTGTAATTTTATTTAAAATATTTATTTTTTATTTTAAAAGTATTATTTGCCCTTTTTTATAAACAAGAAAGATTTGCAAATTTAAAAAGTGATTTTTTACGAAAAAATGTAAATTTTGAACAGAAAAATATTAAAAATTTATCAAATTTCAGAATTGAATTAAAAACAAAAATTCTTCGATAGCGACTCTTTTTCGTAATTTGATTTGAAGTTTTGACTTTTTATTTCCAAAATTTTATCTGCACCTTTTTATAAACAAAAAGTTATCCCGGTTTAATAAAATGACTTTTTGTGAAAACTTATAATTTTTGCATAGAAATATAATTTAGCAAAGATCAAAAGGGAATTACAAAAAAAAAAGGATTCTTTAATTTTATAGTGAATCTCACGAAGAAGTTATAGTGATGAAAGGTAGTAGTGATATGAGTGATAAAAAAAAGTTACCATATTTTTTTTTCTATTATAAATAACATAAAATGTGTCTTAAATTGGATTTTTAAAAAACAAATAACATAGGTGCAAGAGTGGTACCCTTAAGGTTTTACCAATTTCTATCATTTTCAGTTCACATCTGTTAGTCTTCTTGTCGCGCATTCTCACTGAGTTTTGATAGGATCGGGCAACTTTTGTATGTACTTCCCAACTTTTGTAAGCATTCGCATTCAAAATAATGTACAAAATAAATATAGGTCCAAGGAAGATACCCAAAGGAACTAACCGATTTTAACCATTTTTTGCAATTTTGCTTATTAAGCTTAAATTATTCAATCATACAAAATTTAATAATCATCGGAGCACTCCTTCTATTTTTGTACCTATTTTGTATAGCATGAATTCTCTGTGCAGCGCCATTAAAAAGCATACTTTCAAGAATTTTTTATGACATATTGTTATTACAGATTTATTGTGAAAACATTGAAACAACATTTGAAGATTATTTAAAAAATTTGGCACAAAAATATAAAGTAACAACCGATTTATTGCAGTAGTCCGCTGGTGCCTCAAAAAAATTTGTTTTTGCAGTGAACGCGATGAAATGTTAATGTTTTTTACAATAAAATCGACCTATTTTTTATTGTAAGATAGATACTAATCGAAAAATTTAAACGTCATTTGACAGTTATTTGAATGTGCAATATGTGGAGAAATTTTTAAAACGATCAGTTCAGTAGTTTTCTCCAAATCGTGGTCACCGACTTTAAAAATTACATGTTTGGGAAAATCGATTTAAAGTTTTGTTCACTGGTAGTTGAAAGCGATTGTCCTCAAAATTCAATACAATATTATTGAGATGTTCAAAACTTTACTCCGCCCTTAATAAGTTTTCTTTATTTAACATTTTTTTCGAAAAACATTATGATAATAATAAAAACACTAAATCACATCAAATTGGTTTCTTACTGCATTTAAAAATTTCTTATCTATAGGGGTGACACCATGAGTACCCGCCCCGGGTGACACCAAGCCCAGGAACGCCTCTGAGACATAATCATCGTAACCATTAAAAATAAAGGTACTCATTATTATAAGTTAATTACAAAAACAATGCCAATCTTCCACTTTAGTGATAATAAGGATTTAAAGCAGTATAACAAGTGTTTGGGAGACATCATTTATTAAAGCATATCACCTGAGAGACCGATCGTGTCAGAACACACAAAAATAAAAACTTACATATATATTTTTGTTTTTTGTAGGTTTGTTAATTTTTATCAGAATCCAATATCGATATCATCAAACGAACACTAAATATCAATTAATGTTCGATTGATTGGATTGTGTGGGTTAATGTACGTTCCCAGCATATAAAGCAATCAAAACAAAAAATTAAAAATAAACCAACCCAATCCATAATAAAGTTGTTAGCACTTGCACTCACGTACTTTGAAAGCAATTGGCCAACATATACCTATACATATGTATATTCCGATAAAGTCTGATACTGAAGACTAGTCTAGTCAATAGTGCCAGTCAGCCGGTAACGTAATCGCTCATTATAGCATTTGGCTAATTGGTGAAATAATTGCATAATTAGACGTCATCACATCAGGTTGTGTAAATGTAAATGACGTTTCTAGTTTAAGGTAACAACATTTGAGACACGTAAAATTATGCTGCGTTGGTGTTAGGTTGTGGTATGTGTTGGAGAAGAGGTGAATGTGCTGCCATTTAATGAAATGTAGGTTACTCTGTTAGTGTTTGATTAATTATTGAAAAACAAATTTTTGGGTCATAACTTAGTATTCCAAGTCATGATCGTACGAGCCATTCTGTCACAGGGCGTTTTCATTTGTATTTCAAGGTTATTTATATTTAAAAAGAACTGATTTATTGTTTGAACTGATTGTCTAAAAGTTGTTTGTGTGTCTTTTCCATCAGGAATACTTTCGTCCGAATGAAGATCTCCCATTTTCGCTAATAAAACAGCATTGTAAACTTTTTTATTTATGAAATAACGGTATTTACAATAAAACAGCCATTTCAATAAAAGAGTATTTAACACCATACATAAGCATTTATAATATAAATACACTTCACTTAACACAGACTAAAAATAAATATTTAATGTAAAATAAAAACTTTTGAACAAAAAAAACAAGTAAAGAAAGTCTAAAGTCGGTCTAGGCCGACTATGAAATACCCTAAACCCACTTTACAAAAACAACAAAATTTTTATTGTAAATGGGCGTGTTCGTGGGCGGATGAAGCCTATATTTTATATGCATTTAAATGTTGATGAAAAATTTACACATACCAAGTTTTATTCCTGTAGCTCACAGTTAATGCCTTTATGGCTAAATCGCAATACTGCGTTAGGTCGGTCGTGCGTTGACAGCTCGAGTAGAGATCAACGTGTTCTTATGGTGCAAATCTAAATTCGACCTCAAGCGTTGGTCGTACTTTATATCGTAAAACAAGAAGAAGAGATAAAATACGACCAAAGTACGATCTAACGAGATAAGTAGAAAAATGTTCTACTCAGTCGTGCGTTTGACATTTCTTCATAGAGCAGAGTTGCATTTTCATTGAAAGCGCTTAAAATGTGGGTGTTTTATGGTTTCACTGGCAAAGATAGATTTTCGTGGGATTTATATTATTATCGCTGGAATTTATGTTTTATATAATATTTTTTAATAACTCATGCTATTTAAGTAATCAAATGAAAATTTTGATAAAGTTAATCTATTTGTATTATTTTTCTTCAAATTATCTTTGTATAGATATGCGTTGGCGAAACTGGTAAGAACAACTTTTGTGGGCATTTTTGTATAGCTGCTTTTATTGGCATCGCCAAAATTACAGACGCACGATCTGTCAGCGCAACATTGAGTTTTGTTAATTTATAGGTCGTGCGTTCTGACAGCTCATCTCGTAAAGTTTATGCAACGTCGATATAAAGTACGATCGGCGCACGACCGACCTAACGCAATATTGCGATTTCAGCATTATTGTGCTTTCGCTATAGGAGGTGGGCGTGTTCATGGACGGATTCCTCCCAATTTTTGAACACACCTTAGTTTTGGTATAAAATACATACATACCAAATTTAATGTCTCTATGACAAACAAAACCTTAATTATTGAGTTTTAAACTTTTTGGGTTGTATGGGAGGTAGGCGTGTCCGTAAGCAGATGACGTTCATTTTTCAAAACCATCTTTGTCTTGTCATAAAAAACATACGTTTCAAATTTTAGCTCTGTAGGTTAAACAGACGCTTATTTATTGCGTTTTAAATTTTTTGGTTGTATGAGATGTGGGCGTGTCCGTGAGCAGATGACGTTAATTTTTCGAAGACATCTTTGTGTTGGTATAAAACATATACATATCAAATTTAATTGTTGTAGGCTAATTATGAGCTGAGTTATGCAGTTTTCAATTTTCACGTTGTATTGGAGGTAGGCGTGTCCGTAGGCGGATGATGTCCATTTTTCAAAACTATCTTTGTCTTGTTATGAAAAACATACGTGCCAAATTTTGTCTCTGTAGGCTAAGCAGAGACTTATTAATTGCGTTTTCAATTTTTGGGTTGTATGGGAGGTGGGCGTGTCCGTGAGCTGATGACACCCATTTTTCGCAGACACCTTTATGTTGATACAAAACACATACACACTAAATTTTACTATTGTAAGCTAGTTATGAGCTTATTTATGCAGTTTTAAATTTTTGCGTTGTATGGAAGGTAGGCGTGTCCGTGGGCGGATTCCAAAAATATTCAATAGTGCAGATCCTTGGGTTCATGTGACCATGTGTAGAGACAAATTAGGAAAAATTGAAATAATAAAATTTCCAATATAATAGTGTATATAAATAAATTATCAGATTTTACCACGATTAATAGAAAAAGTAATTTAAAATTATTTTTACTTTGTAATGATTTTGAAGTAGTTTTTTTTTTGTTAATAGGTTTTTATTTCTTCTTTTTTGGAAAATATGATTAATTTTAGAAAAAGTTTGTAAACACGCAAACACAATTATTTAAGCTCAGAATTTTAAAAATGTTTTTTTATGTCGTTTTTTATTCTTTACTTTTTTGAATTTTTTTATATATTTGCAAGAATTACTTAGAAAAATTTCATATTTGAAACTTTATTATTAAACATTAAGTTTTACTATTTCATGGATTGTAGGTAATTTTCAATTTCTGCCAATTGAAATTTTTACAATTTACAATTTTTACAATTTTTATTAAAGTGTCACGCCCTTTTTTTGAATCCCGCCTATGTACCTTATTGATCATACTATATAATAACTCAACCATGCCCTGCACCAAATTTCAGTTCCTTAGCATCAGTTTTAACCGATTTACAGTAGTTTCCTTAAAGTGCCTCACGTTATTTATAATCTCTCCCACCTTTTTAATTATTCTACCTACCAAATATAAGTACCCAAGTTTAAATATAACCTGAAATGCAGTGTTTTTTTAATTGTGACAAGCCTGTTTGTTGAATCTAATCAATTTTCTTGATTGTGTTTTTTTATAACTCTATCTATTCTTGTATTGATTTCAATACCCTTGTGTCAATATTGACTGAGATATAGTGTTTTTTCTAATAGTGACACGCCTCGTTGTCGAATTTCGCCCACTTTGTCATAGTGTTTTCAATAATTCTACCCATTCTTACAATTAATTGTATCACCCTTGTGTCAATATTATACAATTTTTTCAAACACTGCCACACCCCTTAGTCGAATAACGCCCACCTGCTCGGTATTTATTTGTATTAATTTTACCTACCTATGTACTTCATTTCAGTACCCTAGTGTCAATAGTATTCGATATAGTGTTTTCTAATATTGCCACACCCCTAAATGACGCCCACTTTATTGACAGTAATTTGTAATAAAAGTGTCTACCTCTGTACTAATTATCAGTTTTCTAGTGTCAATATTATTTGAGAAAATGTGTGTTTGAAATATTGCCACACCTATTTATCTAACAACGCCCACTTTATTGATATTAATTTTTACTCTTGTGCCTACCTCTGTAGTAAACTTCAGTACTCTAGTGTCAATATTATTCGATATGCAGAGTTTTTCTTATATTGCCACACCTCTTAATTGACCGTAATTTTGTATATACATATGTACCTACCCTTGCATTTTTGCTGTAAATGTCAGTACCCTAGTGTCAATATTTACTGAGATAAAGTAAAGCCCCCATTATTGACAGTAAATTGTTATACTTTTGCCTACCTCTTTACTAAATTTTAGTATCCTAGCATCAATAGTATTCGAGACACAGTGTTTTTTAATATTGCCACACCCCTTATCAATAACGCTCATTTTTTTTACAAAAATTTCCAGTTATCTACCTAAATTAAGCGTACCTAAATTTCTGTACCCTAGTGTCAATATTATTCGAGATACAGCAATTGTCTTATATTGCCACACCCTTTTTTTGAATAACGCCCACTTCTTGATGGTAATTTTCAAAATTTGTGCCTACCTCTGTAGTAAATTGCAGTACTCTATTGACAATGTTATTCGAGAAACAGAGTTTATCCAATACTGCCACACCCTTTTTTAGAATAACGCCCACTTAAGTGATCATAATTTTTGATATTTGTGCCTTTCCTTGAAATTTTACTGTGAATTTTATTACCCTAGTGTCAATATTTATTGAGATGCAGTGTTTTTCTTATATCGACACGCCCGTTTGTCGAATACCGCCCACTTTTATAGATAGTCTCTATATGTCGACAAAAAATTACGGCAATCGGGCAAGTACTTTAGGAGTAATCATTTACAAAAACACAAAAAAAAACAGAGAAACTAACAAATTTGAGAACCTCCTCCTGTTTGAAGTCGCCTAATTAAACAAGCTTCTTAGTTGTGGTTTTTCTGACATATCTAGTATATGAGATATTCAGGTTCAAAGTATATTTTTTGATTTATTTTGTCAAAAATTTTTACTTTTACAAGAATTTTTTTAATATTTAAAGACATATTACAAAATGTATTGTAAAAATATTCTCTTAGAGGAACAATTCAAATATGTAAATTAAAATAAGCGAAGACCCAGCGAAAACCCTACTAAAAACTTGTTTAATTTTATATAAAATAGTATTTTCTTTTAGCTCGCGTTAAGTGATTTGGATTTCAGAGCATAGAAACAGGATCAAAGTCGTAAAAACACAAAATCTGAAATCACAAAAAATCTGATGGCAACTAAAATAAATAAGTTTCATAACAGGACAAGTCGTATTCACATTTTTGTTTTTCTTTTTGAAAAAAAAAAAACAAACGTAAGAGCTCAACAAACGTTTGTTTAAATTTCAAATAGAAAAACAAAACAATGTGAATAGGACGAAAATATGAATACAACGACTTAACTGCTTATTGCAAGTTGTGAAAACTTCATTGTTTTAAAGTATTTTTTTGAGATGACAACACTTGTAATAAGCCTCATTTTGAAGCCTCACATCCGTAGGCTTTCTTTTTCAGTATGTGTCTATGTGCTTTTGCTGAAGTGTAAACAACATAGTTTTTGTGTGCTCCGTATGTCAAATTTTTTGTCAAGAAAACGCAATTCTCGGGATAGTTAACTTATCTGCTTTTATTTGAAGAAAATTTCAGTTGAAGGCCATCGAAGAAAAATATAGGAAACAAGCTTCATCGATTTCCACATGTGAGTTTTGCTTTAGACGTTTAAGAAGTGGTGATTTTAATACCGATGGCAAAGAGCGCGAAGGGCGGCCAGAAAATTTTGAAGTTGCCGAATTAGAGGCTATATTGGATGAAGACTTGTTCGAAACGCTAGAAGAATTCGCAAAATCATTTGAAGTGCCTCAAAAAGCCATATCTGTTCTCTTAAAAGCCATGGGAATGTTCCTTAAAGTAGGATATTGAGTGCCGTATGAAATGAAGTCGAGAGACGTCGAACGCCATTTTTTCACTTGTGAACAGCTACTCCAACGGCAAAAATATTGCAGTTTTTTCATGGTATTATGACTGGTGATAGGAAGTGATGTCCTTACGATAACTCCAAGCGCAAAAAATTTTAGGGGGGCACTCGTCCCTACTCCAAAGCCCAATATTCACAAGGTCATGGTCTGTATTTGGTGGCCACAATTTGGGCATGGTGTACTATAAGTTGCTATAACCGTATGAAACTAAAACAGGGCAACTCTTTCGAACTCTATTGATGCGTTTAAGCTTATTATTGAAAAAAAAAAATTACAGAATACGAGCAAAGGCACGACAATGCAATTTTGCAACATGGCAATGTTCGGTCACATTTTGCGCAACTGGGCAAAACATACCTTGAAACGCTGAAATGGGAAATCCTTCCTCAACCGCCATATAGCCCAGAGATTGCCCCTTTCGATTACTATTTGATTTCATAAGTGACGCATACTCTTGAGGATGAGCACTTTCGGTCTTTTGAAAAACTCAAACATTGGATCAATTCGTGTATTACATCAAAAGACGCATCGTTATTTGAGATAGTATCTGAAAATTGCAAGAAAGATCATTCATCTCAAATTCTGAGCGTTCACTTTTTGAGCGCGCTTATTTTCTTCAAAAAAAAGAATTGAGCGGCTATGATGACGATATATATGAGCAAAATATATATAAAACTTCTAAACAATTTTTCACAGTAAAGCGTCAAACTTAAAAAAAGAAATCCATTAAAAATGTTTAGTACACAAACACTAAATTTGTACACTACGGCAAATCATGGAAAAAAATACAGAATATCGTGTTCGGTATGCGTGCAAAGTTCATAAGACGTTGAGCAATACATAAAGCTCCGTCAAGGTAGGAAATGACCTCTTCATCAAGGCAGGTGACCAGCTATCCTGTGCACTCTTCAACTTTACCATGGAGTTGGTCCTGTAAAATGCAGATTTACATGGCAATGGCACCATGTTCTACAAGTGTCCAGCTCCTTGCGTACGTTGATGATATCGTTATTATCGGACGAATCAAGACTGCGGCTTTCGAAAGCCGCTATCGAAAAGAAATTAGCCAAAATGGGTTTGACGGCGAACGAGACACAAAAAAGTATACGTGACTTGAAACAGGCCGTAACCCGGCCACGGTGGTTGTCATGGCCCCCAAAGTAAGTAAACAAGTCTTGAAACAGGAAAACGCGACTTCAGGGCTCTTATGCTACAGCGAGCAAATATAACTTTGAGTGGTCAAAGAGTTAATATAACTTGGCGCAGCCGCTAACAGCAGCAACGATGTCGAAGAATAACAATTGTTACTACGGGCTCAAGGTGTTAATTGAGCCCGTAGTAGGTGGGATAGGTGCTACTACGAGCTCAAGTAATTAGAATGTAGAACCCTCTCTCCTTAAAAAACTATCAATCTACAAGAAGCTCATCATACCTGTGCTTCTCTATGGCGCTGAGTTGTAGGTGTTATCGTAAACAGATGCAGCTGATCTTGGGGTGTTCGAGAGGGAGTTTCTTCGCAAAATCTTTGATTCTGTTCGAGTTAGCGATGTTTATCGCATTTGAATGAGCCACGAGCTGTATGAGATCTACGACGACATTGATGTAGTTCAGTGTATAACCAACTCAGCGACTACGTAGGGTGGGTCATGTCTATCATATGGATGAAGAAATTCTAGCGAAACAGGCATTTAATATAAAAAGTAAAAAGTATTAAGGTAATAAACGTACATGACTGCCAAACCCATAAGGCACGGGTTCCCTTTCTTCAAATCTTTTCTTTCGTAACAACTTGAATTGGTAACACTGGCCTCATATTCAAATTCACATGTTTATATACCGGTACCACAAACATTGAACATTATATACTTCTGAATTCTCACATATAGAATACACTTGAATTCTCTTTCTTTTCTGCTTATCTATCAACCCATTTCGAACCAAGGCTGAATAGGTTTGACATCTAAAATCCTTAGTTCATTGATAAAAAAAGCTACAAAAATAACATATTAGTTGATGTTTAACCATTGGCCCAATCTTGTAGTAAAAATCTATACACTACTGGATAGTAAACAGTTCAAATTTTTAAAGAAATATTTCTGCACGTTTAAATTTTTTTACTTATCACTTAAGCAAGTTTATAAGATATGTTATAAGTTCGCAATATCTTCCTTATGTTCGCACATATAACAACAAAATGTTGAACAGCTGATCGTGTATTCAAGTTTTCGAACATTAAAGAATTTATCACTAAAACAATAACAACGTTCCATAAAATTGCATATAAATAAATTGAAATATTTTGCATATGTAAAACAAAATAAAGAAATATTAACAACTGTAATAAAAAAAAAACAAAAAAATACAAACTTGTCTAATAAATAATTCAATACGAATACGTTCGGTATCGAAATGCGTTATGCCAAGATGGTGAGAAACACGTACAACTGTCGATTAATTCAAAGAAATAATATTTTGACAACGGGACAAACGTGCAGCAATAAATTCAAAGTTGGTCAACGACACAACATTTGAAAATAGTTGGCTTAAAGCTTTCACTGGCTTAATTGTTTAATGGTTTTAAGCAAAAAAAAAAAAAACAAAACAATAATAAAACAAAAAATCTAAAAATAAGGCCGACTTTTGCAAATAATTACAAAATACTTCAAAATAAACAACACGCTGCTGCGAGATGTCAAAGTACGAGCGTAAAATGTGAGGCGGAAGTCTATTCATTACTGATAGGAGGCTCCTCATATAATTGTTTTTGCATTTTTATTCTGTTGTCTGTTCGTCAATTCGACTATTAGTTATGACTTCCGAATGCGTAATACTTGCAAATTTAGCTCATCGCAACAGCTGATCGCACGCGCACTTGGACAGTTTTATTGGCCTTTACATAATAATAAAAACTCTTTTATTAAGACATTTAAGCCGCCCGTTGAATAAAATGGTTCACGCGAACTCCATAATTTATGCATAACATGTACCTGGCTTCACTTTCATTTCGATTTGATTCGAATGCGTGGATTTCATGCAGGTTCGATGCAACAAGCGCCGCTGTATTTTATTTCTTGTACATGTTTGGGGCGCTTTTTGGCTAGTTGGCCAATTTTTTTTTTTTTTTTTGTCTTCTTTGATGTATTTTTCGGTGACCACTGGAACGCGTCATTTTGTGCATGGCTTCCAAAAAAAAACTGTTTTTGCAGAATAAACTCGTATAAAAGGGCGTAGGAGTAAAGTTGTGGACATCAGTTCCGTCTCGCAACTTGCAGCAGTAAAGTCGTTGTCTTTAAATTTTTTTTGGAAAATTGAAATTAAGTGTGAAATCTTAGCAATGAAGGTACGCCACAAAAACGCTCTAAAGGATTACATTGGAATAATATTCAATTCTCTCATTTCTATCGCTTTTAGACTGTCATCTGCATTTTGGCTTTCGCTTTGACTGTCAAAGCTGGCTTGCTGCCCCATCATGCCGATGAGATCGCGCACTATGCTGATGGCGCTCATCATGGTGATCTGCACCATGGCGATCTACACCACGCTGATGTGCACCATGGTGACCTACATCATGCCGACTTTCATCACGGTGATCTGCGTCACGTCGATGGCGGCATTCATTACGGTCACTCCTCGGCTATTGTGATCGATAGTGCTGATCAGCATCCCGTTTACCATCACAGCGATAACCATCATGTGGCCGTTGATGCTCATCACGATGTTGGCGTAGATGTGCATCATGCACCTGCCGCTCAGATTATTCACCATGATTCTATTCATCAAGTGGAACCAGTGCACCATGTAACTAAGGTTGTGCATCATGAACCACATCATTTCTTGCACTATACCAAGCCAGTTGTTGATCATCATGTTGTGCATCAGAACGAACACATCGATGAACATCATCATGCCGCCGACTTGCATCACTCTGAGCTGCATCATCATGGCGCTGATCTACATCATGTTGGCGATCTCCACCACAATCTGCACCACGCTGCTGTCGTTCACCATCATGATGCTGCTCATCATGCTGCTGTCGTTCATCATCATCACGATGCTGCTCATCATGCTGCCGTTGTTCATCATCACGATGTTGCTCACCATCATCATCATGCTGCTCTGGTTCACCATGTGCCTGTGGCGCATCATCACACCGCCGCCATTGTGCACAAAGTCTACCCAAGTCATCATACCACCCACTCCGATATTTTGGCATTCGCCAAGCATCACCTGCATGGCAAATTCGGCAAATTGAAGATCACCGAAAAGCATTACTAATCGATTTCATACCAATTCAATTCAATTCGAGACGCTATCTTAGCTAATTTATTAAACGACTTCAACCCTCTCACGGATCATGCATTAAGTTAATTCTAATTACTTAATCCAATTTAGTAATATACATAATCTTAGTTAGTAAGTTCATTTTGTGCTATTTTTGTTGTAATTAAGTCACCGACGAAAAGTCACCAAAGAAGGTTTGACAATTGAATAAACGATAATAATTATATGCAATAAATTTTATGGAATATAATTTTTTTTCATCACCACTCCTCCATTACTTTTTTTCTTTATTTTGGTATGAGAAGACAAATGATTTTGAAATTCATTATTGCTTTGTATTGCTACATTTCAACGGTATACATCAGGCCTGTAGCCAAGGAGACTAGTTTTTTAAAAAATTTCGAAGGCATGCTCGTAAAGCACGGTTATATCCCCTATTCAGATTTTTCAGATTATATCCTATATTTTATGGCTTATAATATGTTTCTGATTGGCTTTTTTGTCAAGATTTTTTTGGAAAAGTTGTTCAGAATGTCTTAGGATTTGTCTTTTGCAAATATGTATGCGATATGTGTACCAAAAGAGAAGTGTTGGGCACCTATAAGTCAAAACTGCAAAATATTGTATGTTTTCTCTGACTTTTACTCACTTTTGAACTAGAAGCCGAGCAAACTTGCCAAACGTGTAAAAAATATTGAAATACATACGAAACAAATTATCGTGCCTTTTTTAATTTTGCGTCTTGGGTATGAAAAAGCTAGCTGTAAGATGGCTGCCGCGATTGCTCACAATCGACAACAAACGCAATCGTATGACAACTACAAAGGAGTGTGTGGCGTTGTTCAACCGCAACATGGGCGAGTTTTTGCGCCGTTTCGTAACTGTGAACAAAATATGGATTCACCACAACACACCAGAGACCAAGCAATAGTAAAAACAGTTGATTTCTCCGTGCGAATTAGGACCGAAGAAAACCAAGATTGGTTTGTCAGTTAACTAAGTCATGACTTACTAATTTACTTAGATGGCGCTTACAACCGTTAATCGGTTTTGGCCTCGTCTAAAAATTTTCGCCAGCCTCTTTTGTTGTGCGCTTTCTGGCGCTAGTTGAAAAATTCAAGCATAGTCAGGTTGTTCAATGCCTGATCTTTCCAACGGAGATGCGGTCTTCCTCGTCTGCGTTGACCGCCGCTGGGTACCGAATCCAATAATTTGTTCGCCAGCGAAACCGCTCAATTTGAATACACTTAACAATATCGATGTGGGCATATATTTCATACAGTTCGTGATTCCATCGTATTCGGTATTCGCTATTAACGCAAATTAGACCAATTGAATAGATCTTACGAAGGATTTTTCTCTCGAACGCTCCCAAAGTCCTTTCATCAGAGCTGCTCAACGTCCAGGTTTGTGATGCGTATAGTAAGACGGGCATGATTATTGACTTATTGAGCGTCAGTTTTATTCGTCGAGAGAGAGTTTTGCTTCTCAATTGTCTACTGAGCCCAAAGTAACACCTGTTGTTAAAAGTTATCCTTCATTTATTCTCAATACTGATATCATTTCAGAAATTTTTGCTGGATCCCAGGTAGACGAAGTCCTCAACAACTTCAAAAGAGGTGTTGTCAACAGTGAATTGGTTTCACAGACGCTGGGCATGTTTATTTGTTGACACAAGACACTTCATTTAATCTGCGTTCACTGCAAGGCTCATTCGACTCGACTCTTTTTATAGCCTGAAGAATGCTGCACTAACTTGCCGCGTATTATGGCCAATGATGTCAATATCATCAGAATCCGCCAGCAGCGGACTTATAGAATATTGTGGCACTGCGTTTTAGATCAGCTGCTCGGATGATCTTCTCCATAACTACATTTAAAAGTAGCATGCTAAGGAATCACCTTGTCTGAAACCTCGCTTAGTATTGAACGGAAGGGAGATGTCCTTCCCGATTTTGACTGCGCTGCTGGTGTTGTTCCGTGTCATCCTGCAAAGACGTAATAACTTTGCAGGAATACCAAGTTCAGACATGGTGGAATATAGGTGACTCCTTATTGAACTATCCATGGTGGCTTTGTAATCGATAAAAATATGGTGTGTATCGATTTTTTTCTCAATGATCTTTTCCAAGATTGGTCATAGCGTAAAAATCTGGTCGATGGCAGACTTTCTAGGTCTGAAGCCAAACTGATAAGGTCCAATCAGGTGGCTGACGATGGGCTTCAGTCTTTCACGTAAAACGCTCGACAAATGACTCGCAAATGGTGGGATCGCTTTTCTTGTGAATTGGGCAGAGCACACTGACGTTCCAATTATCTGGAATGCATTCTTCCGACCATTTTCTGCATAGAAGTCTGTGAATGCATTTAAACAGAGCTTCGTCACCGGTCTTAAACAGCTCAGTCGGTAGGCCATCGGCTCCTGCGGCTTTGTTGTTTTTAAGCCGAGCTATAGCTGTTAAGGCCTCATTATAGTCGGGCAGCGGAACTTCAACGCTGTCATCCATAATTGGGGTTTCCTGGATATCATCTGCACTGGCGAGATTGTTGTCAGCGTCGCCATTTAAAAGACTAGAGAATTGCTCCCTCCATAACATCAGTGTACTCTGGATATCAGACACTAGATTCCCATTCTCATCCTTGCTGGAAGAGGCTCCGGTCTTAAAACCATCGGCCAGGCGTGGTTCGAAAATGTTCGAGTGTTATTCCTGTCGCCATGAATCTCAATTTTCCCGCACTCACGCATTTCCGCCTATCGTTTTTTTTGCCTGAAAATACGTCTTTCTTCCTTCCTCTTGTCTCGGTATCGCTCCATAACAGCACGCGTTACAACCGACTACAGGGTGGCTTTGTAGGCGGTGTTTTTCTCTGCATCGGGTCGCAACACTCCTGGTTGTGCCACTGGTTTTGGCGAAGACGGTGGTAGCCTTTCACCTCTTCGGCAGCCGTACATTGAGTGGGATATGTGCGTCCACTGTGCGCTGATATCGTCGATGGGAGGAGTGCTTTCTTGAAGCAGGAGTGAGAGTCGAGTAGAGAAGGCTTCGGCCATCCGTTTTGACTGCAGCTTGTCGACGTCTAGCTTTCTTTGTGTAGGATTGCGAGCATTCTTAGCTGCGCACAGACGTGTTCGAATCTTGGCTGCGACAAGATAATGATCCGAGTCTATGTGAGCACAACGAATCGTGCGTACGTCTAGTATACTGGAAGAGTGCCTTCCGTTAATCAAAACGTGATCAATTTGGTTGCGCGTCTTTTGATCAGAAGATAAACAGGTTGCCTTATAAATATTGAAATGCTTGAATCTAGTGCTACTAACGACCATCTTTCTTGCTGCGGCGAAGTCAAACAATCTCATTCCGTTATCGGATGTGTTGTCGTGGAGGCTGAACTTTCTGAATGTTGGACCACATAAGTTTTCCTATAGGGCGATAGTTTTGACGTTTCCTAAGTTATGGCTTCCGTTTTTGTTTTAATGCACGTGGTATAGTCCACAATGAAAAATATTATACCAGCTTATCGAACCGATTCAATGACGACTTGATGGAAAAACGACGTAAAAATGTGCAAAGAAAAAACTTATTTTTGACTTATTTGATAATTATCAGTTTTGTAACTTTAATATTAGTCTCTTTATAGAGTTTTCAATTTTGGGGTTGTATGGGAGGTGGGCGTGTTAGTGGGTGGATGACGCCCATTTTTCTAACACACCTAAGTTTTGACATAGAACACACAAATACCGAGTTTCAGTTTTGTAACTTTAATATTAGTCTCTTTATAGAGTTTTCAATTTTGGGGTTGTATAGGAGGTGGGCGTGTTAGTGGGTGGATGACGCCCATTTTTCTAACACACCTAAGTTTTGACATAGAACACACAAATACCGAGTTTCAGTTTTGTAACTTTAATATTAGTCTCTTTATAGAGTTTTCATTATTTGTGTTGTATGGGAGGTAGGCGTGGCCCATAAAACAAAGAGTGCATGACTTTGGGGAAAATTGGGAGACACGGGTCTTTTTTTTTAGTCTTTTATCACGTAGTGGTGTCCGTATATGGTTATTTTGCCGTGACTTAAAAAATTACACACATTATAATGCAAGGGTGCCTACATGTGCAGTCTCCATGTTGAAATATCATGAATTCGGCTATGAATTGCTCTCTTATCGGCCTTATTCTCCTGGCTTAGCATAGAGCGTATCTTCTTAAATAAATACATCGATCACAAGCATTTACCTTTTTGGAGGACTTCGATCAAACTTATTTTTAAGAAGGAATAAACAAATTGAGCAACATTAGAATTTATAAATAATTACTTTTGTAAATTAAACCGCGTATTAAGAATCTTAAGAAATGTTCAAGTTTCAACTTAGCCTAATACTGAGTTTCACCAATAAACTGTGGGTTAAGTAGACTGCGGATTAGCTTGTCTTAGAACTCGGTGAAGAAATCGGCCATAAAGTCGGCATTCTGACCACTAATCATCCTAAAGATTGCGCTAATGGCTGTGCTCTTGGCTCGGGGAAAATATTTTCATTTGACGTTCTTTCCGTGCTTTCAGGGAGGCGCTTATCGTATTGTCAAAAACCACTCTGCTGTAAGTGTGCAAGTAAACATATTTATATAACTACTCATAAAAATATACCCATAATATGCCGTAAGTGAAGCTGTTTAGAAGTTCACAAATAGAACTTGGACGACTATTTTAGATCTTTGAAAATTTTCGAAGTTCGATTAGAAAACTGCTTTGCGCTCTATACAATGTACTAGTTTGTACCTAAAATAATGAAAAATTACTTCATTTTGGGGCTGCTTGGGTTATGTTAAGACTTCAAATTGGTGCTTGATTGTCACTTTGTTCTGATGAGTGGCGTCTAAAATATTCCTTGCCTCATTATTGCACCCACCACAAAAAGATTTTGAGATAGAACTCATGGAATTTTTGAAAAAATGCGTTTTTTTGGCACAAAACCTAAAAAAAATTCCGAATGAGCAGATTTCTCAAAATGTTTTTATTGTGATAGCAACAATTTTTTGAGCTTTATTTTTGAAATTTTTAATTTATGACAACTCTGAGAAACTTGAACCCAAAAAGGGTCACTGTTTTCAAAAAATTATAGGATGCTTAAGGGTTAACACACCGTAAAATGCTTTCATGGAGGGCACTACACAAATGAAACAAACAAATTGGCCATTTCAGCCCTTGAAAGGACTTTGACCGAGCTTCTTATATAATTCTTATATAATAATATTGTTTTGTTTTAAGTTGTAGGAGTAAATATGATGCATTCAATTTGCCAAATTTTGACTTAAAATTTAGTATAGAATATTGAATTTATTATTATCCACGGAACATGTTTCTAAACTGTCCAAAGCTGTGCAGATAATCAATTATACATAGTCAATAAAATAAATTTCACTTTTAAGGACAGCTACAAGTTAATACAATTTATTGCCAACAAATTAAAATAAAGGCAAACGATAATGATTTTCACGTCAAGTGTAAGTAACCTCCTCCCAAACACTTAGTGGGGAGTGATCAGTACATTAAAATCCATGATGGGAAAACATAGAAAATCACTTGCTGAAGCGCGCCGAAAAGCTTGCATCAAACCGCACCTCAACCATAGCAGCAGTTGTTGAGAGAAAAAACAATTGTTAACAACGACATTTGTTTGAATGTGTGTAGCAATTTGTGCTTTGGCACGACAATCAGTTAAAACACAAGCACACGAATCAGCGTTTAGCGTTCAGCGCATGCGCAACACGTGGCCCCCAAACAAAAACGCTAGCACTCGGTCTGATCACGTCTGTTTCATTTAGTGATGCCAGAACGTGGGATTTTTTTCCATATAATGGGATTTTGTATGTAGAGGCCGTGGTCATACGTGTTAAGTGGGTGTGTGTGGTATGAGAACCAACGGATCTCGAGTTCACACCTTACCTCGGGTAAAAGTTTTTGCAATAGAAATACATTTTTTTTTCGGCCGTTACCTCTCTGCAGATAATGGCAAACCTCAGAGAGTAATAATGCTTCTTGAGAACATATACTCTAGCCGTTCGGAGTCGGCATAAGACATGAAGACACACACAACACTGAAATTACCAATTTGTTTTTTTTTTATTTATTTTAGTATGATATTTTCAATTCTTGAAAGGGATTGTCCGAGGAATTTAAAAAATTTAATGAAACATTTTGTATTAAGCATACATTTAGAATATTCGTTTGGTATTAGTTTTAATTGATGAAGTAGTGAATAATTAGTGAATAATTAAGCCGAGCAATAATTATTCGAAATTGTTTACTCTTTTTCTGAAATACTGTATTTAAACATTCTTTAATAGGTTTTTATGAAAAAAATTGTTGATCTTATTACTAGATCTGAATGAGTCGCTCCGATATCGAGTAGAATAAAGTAGTGCTAATCGCACAGGCCTTTATAATACTTAAGGACTTTGCTAAATGCATCTTGTCTCTCATATCGTCCGTATCAGAGAACAACTTTAGTGCATTCAAATGGCGTTTTGAATGTGTCCTCAAAATACGAATGAGCCTTCTGCATTATAGCCTAGACACATTGACTGCGGCTGCAGCATTGCGTCAAACGTCAAATTTTTTTTACATGCTTTTCTTATGGAGGTGAATGTGGTGAAAATGTTGTAACGACAATGCGTCATTGCAGCAATGTTGCTGTCGAACTTTTTCTATTTTTCTATTTCTATTTTGACGTGCGACAAGAGTAAGAACACCGGCATTTGTTAATGTTTTCGTTTAATTTCGTGCTTCTTTTGTGTTTTTTATTGTTCATTCTCATTGTGTTTGTGTTAAATGTTTGTTTTTTAATGATAATTCGATGTTAAATAATAAAAATGTATGAAAATACGGCTTATCGCTCTGCATCCAAATTAATCAAGTCGTAGACAACATGCCAACATTTTCGTTTTCACCTCGTGTTGTTATGTTGCAGCCGTAGTCAATGTGTCTAAGCTATTAAAATAAATGCGCAAAGACATGCACCAATTGCTGTGGTACGAATGCCGTAGAGTACGAGCGATGACGAATACAAATGCCTACGTAACATGAATGTCCGACGAGGCCAGACACTCGCAACATTCGCCAAAAGCAACGAATATTCATGCTTTTATGTTTATTCGCAGCAAGGAAAAAAATGCTAACTGCAGTCTGTAGCAGCGATCACCAGCGCCTAACTCTTTCCACTAGAGCTTCAGGCTACGAGAACGAGATAGGCCAAAAATAAATAAAATGAATGAAAAAAACAGAAAAAGCCGGATATCTCGAAAACGGAGTGAGATAGGCTAAAAATAATTTCTATGGATTTCTAAGGAAGATGGTATTTTCGAGACGCGTATTGCAACAAAATATATGAAAAAACAGAAAAAGCGAGTATCTCGAAAACGGAGCGAGATAGGCCAAAAATAACCACTTTTTACGGATTTCTAAGGGGGATGGTATTTTCGAGGCGCGTAGATAGAGTGGTCGCACTATACCAAAATATTGCACTAAAATATATGAAAAAAAACATAAAAAGCGGGATATCTCGAAAACGTAGCGAGTAGGCCAAAAATAACCATGGTATTTTCGGGAAATGATGGTATTTTCGAGACGCGTAAATAGAGGGCGTCACACTATAGTAAAATATTACACCAAAAATATTTAAAAAAAAAAATTAAAAAACGGGACAAGCCAAAATAACCACTTTTTACCTAGAGTTAAAAAAACTATGAAAAGCAGCAGCAAACACTCGAGCTTCCAGCACACACTTTGCAGACAAACAAAACGACAGGAAAACAAAAATAAAATTCCTCTCGAGCTGGAGTCCAGCAGCAAACACTCGAGCTTCTAGCGAATCATTCGAATGTCAACATTGTCTGGATGCTGCCTTTGTATCGATTCGAACTCGAGTGGTATGCATGCATTTTTTTTTTTGTGCGTTTGTGGCTGACGACGATTCTTATTCGAGTAGCAAAAAATGACGAATGGTCTCATGTAGTTCTCTGCTCCGTATCTCTTTATGTACGAATTATTTTCTTCGCTCAGTTTACAACTTTCAAATGAGTGCATCATTTTGAAACTTTAAAATGGATTGCCCTGTATTAGAATTGACAAATTTGGCAATTCGCTTATAACAAAATAATATTTATAAGATAAACATTCTTGTGTAAACAAGAAAACGTATTGATTGGCTTTTTCCGTCTTAATTTCTAACTGCTTTCATTTTACTCTTCTTTACTACTAATAATGCATTCCGTGTTACACTTGATAAAAGTGTTCGACCTATACGAGCCACATTATGTGTCATTCATTCTACTTGAAAGGGCTTTCTTGTTGTTGTTGTTGTTTTTATTGTTGTTGTTTTTTTTTCATTCTAATCTGCGCCAACGATTTGTTGTTATTTCATTGACTTCATCTTCAAAAAAGGCCGCGCACACTCAAAGGCTTTATAGCACGCCTTTAAGCTATACCGTGGCGCATACCACAAAAAAAAAAGTGATACGAGTATAAACAAAAAATCCAAAGTCGTGCCAACAAAATATAAACCAAAAATATCACGACTTCTTGTTGTTATTGTTGTTTGTGATAGTTGCCTGGCTGTCTTTGAAATTTCAAGTCTGGCATTTAAGCTAATCGGCAATGGAAATACTTGGTCCAAAACCAACAACTGCCTGCCCCACCGATAGAGATCTGAATGTTCCATTGAAGACGGCAATAAGTGTCAAGTGGTTATCACGTTGGCCATGTGTTTGACTCTTGGCGTTCTTCAATGCCAGGTAAAACAGGCTTAAACTTGGCATGAGGCCGTTGCAACAATTGGCGTAGGCTAAAAATTTAGCCCCATGAATGCGCATTGAAGTCAAAAAGGCTTGCACAGGTTGTCTTAAATTAATACTTTTGTGATCTTCAATTTGTTTATCCGTTTGTTGTGCTACCAACATCCCCCATTAGGCAGATGTTTGCTACTAATTGAATTAACCGCTTTTAATTGCTCAGCAAAGCCTCAACATTCAGCTAATCATCCAACCATGAATTCATTCATTTATACATTACCACCGCTACACCTCAATAAAAATGACACGCATGCATCTAATCAAGCAACCATCACCAACACGCTAATGACTCACTCAAACACCTTCTGGGTGTTCCTTGACCCAGGGTGCGCAATGAAGCAATTAGCTGATTATAAACACTAAAAAATAAATAAAAAAAAAATATGGTAAAAGTTAAACTCGGTAATTGTAGCACATTAAGTATTGGGCTCATATTCATTTCCTCCAACAACAATAGATCGTTTTCAATTAGCGCTTTAGAGTATCAGCGTAAACACGATCACTTCGGACCTCAGCTCCCTCACACGGCCTTAAAACATCTGCCAGAAGTTTTAAAAGAAAAAAAAAAAAAAAACAAACACTCGTTGTCAATTTAAAGGCAAATCGGTAACGCGGTAGCAATGCGCGATCTTCCGGTGAAAATGTCAGCAGGTTCTTAATAATTAGGGTAAACAACGAACCATTGAATAAAAACGACCGCAAAGCAAACGATGCATTGCGGCAAGCCTTGAATTAACTTAACTGAATTAAGTGCCTTGAGATGCATCAAGTTGTTGGTTGTTTGTTGTCGGCTTTTGTGTGCCTCATTTGAAAATGGGCCACTTAACGAATCTTGAGGTGTTTGTTTTGCCGAAAGCTGGATATTTTTTACTGCGACAGCTGGAATAATAAAAAACAATGTACATAATAATATTCTAAGACAAATCAATGTATTCATTGCAGTGGTAAGAAAATTAATAATTTTTCATGAAATTGGAACGCGGTCCGCCCCGCGTACACGGCAAAGTGGGGTGCAAAATTTGGCAAAAGAACTTTTTACCACAAAATTTTTGATTTGTTTAATAATAAGAACACACTTCAATGACTGCGGCTTTATGTTTTCAATATTAAAAGGGTGCAAAAGTTAATGCAAATATTTTATACCATCACCAAGACTTCGTTCTTATTAACACAAACTTTAATGTTATAAAAATTTTTTGCATTATAGAGGTTCGTACTTAAACCTAAGTCAATTTGGGATTTAATTTTTCATTGGTTAGGAGTGAAATTGCCAAAAAAAATAAATTACAATTTTAATGACTGTAAGATAGAGTACAAAAGGAAAAATGTTAAAACATTTATTTTATTTTCCATAAACTTTTTTAAAAAAGCACTATTTTACTTCTTATATTCAGATTAAGAAGTGTTCAAACTTCTTAGTATGTATAGAGAGACATTTCCTTAACTGGAGACGTCAGTTATTTTGTAAGCAATACATTTCTCCAGAACTTTTCAGAAAAACGTGTTCATGTCATTAACATTAAGAATAAAAATATACTTTATGATTTTGTGATTCCTTCCTCTGAAACTATATATCATGGAACAAACCATTTTACAGCTCTTAACCTGCTGGAATATACATTTCAATAGTAATGTTTTTGGTATCCTGTTACATCTAACTTCTAATTTAAAAATCATTATTCAACATATTTTTAACTTGCTTAAAATATTTCTTAAAAAAATTGAATTGATTTAAATTCATTAAATTTTTTGGCGCCGTGTTGCAATCCCATATACCATAACCCCATATTGGCTTTATAGCACTTTTTCCTATGCTATAAACCCATAATTTGGGTTTGGGGTTATCGCACAAAATAAAATGCAATAAAGCCAATATGGGGTTATAGCACAAATTTTGCATTTCGTAAAAGGGGAAACCATAATTTTGCAAAAAAATATTATAATAGAAGGGAATTTTCCCTTTTACGAAAAGTTAAAATCAGTCATACTATGTTATTTCTATAAAAAGGAAACCAAATTATTTTGTCTGCAATAAGTGCAATAAAGCCAATATGGGGTTATAGCATAAATTTCAATTTTTTAATATGGTATTATCTCACTTATTTGAAGGAAATAAACCCATATGGGACTATAACACATCGCTGGTGCTATAAAGCCAATATGGGGTTATGGTATATGGGATTGCAACACGACGCCAAATTTTTTATTTAAATTAAATAAATCAGTTGTGTGACAATTTAATGGCGTTCTGACCTTTTTTTTTATTTTGAAGATATAATAAATATAATAAAATATATAATAATAATATAATATATAATATATAATATATAATAAAACATGATGGAAAATTCTAAAGTAAAAGTTATAAGCGTTAATGTTCAGTGGGGTCATCAATCATCAGATGAAAAATTTTTTTTTAAACATCTAAATTTTAAATACATGTCAATCCAAGGTTTGTGGTGACCGTGGCATGCAGGTTAAGTGTGTGGCTTAGCATGCTCGGAGCCCGGGTTCGATCCCCAGTCGCGGCGAAAAAGTTTTTTCAATAAAATATTTTTCTGATCGGTCAACACCTCTCTGCAGACAATGGCAAACCTCAGAGAGTAAATAATGCCATGTAAAGCTTCTTGAGAACATGAACTTTAGCCGTTCGGAGTCGGCATAAAATATGTAGGTCCTGTTCTCGGTCAATTGTGTGCAAACATTTAATAACACACACAACACAATTGATCATAAGAAGCTCGGTCAAAGTCCTTTCAAGGGCTGAAATGGCCAATTTGTTTTGTTTTTTTGTTTTTCAATCCAAGGTTTGGTGAGTAATTTGAAAATTAAAAATGAGAATTTATGTAGAAATTCATGAAGAATATAATGGATTTAACTCTTGGTCATATTCTTCTCTTGTCATATTCTTCTCTTGGTCATATATACGAAAAAATCACACTTGTTGTTCTATAGCAATAACCCTTCATCGGAGTAACATGAACATTTGTAACCAAAGCCAACTTTTAGTTCTGAAGATTTTTGGTTCTAACAATTTTTTTGATTAAACGCACAGAACGGATTTTAGAGCCGTGACGCGCGGACAAACCTTCTATATTTTTTTCATATGAGCTGTTTTCAGTTGATCAACCAACATCAAACAATAAAAAACTACAGACAACATATTTCGCATATCCTTCATCTTTCTTGCGACGTACACTCAGAAAAAAGCTGCCATGTAAAATTAACATTTTGTAATGCTATTTCCAATGTAAATCAGAAAATGTGGATTTTAAGTAAGAAAATGTTAAGTTAACATGTATTTTGTTGAATTGATAAGAAAAATATCAAATTGATAATGTTTTACGTTGCAATATCAATTCTTAATGTTAAAATAACATTTAAAATGTTTTTAGTTCATCATTTTTTACTGTACAATTGATAGTATTTCATATCCATTTAACATTATAAATGTAGATGTCAACAACAAGCAGAAGTAATGTTTGTTTAAGAGCTGAGCCGTTGAGACATAAAGGTGACCGTGACGCACAGGTTATGAGTGTCGCTTAGGATGCCCGGAGCCCAGGTTCGATTCCCACTCGTGGCAAATTATTTTTCAATACATTTTTTTTATCTGCATTAATGAACTGATACTTTTTGATATTTTAAGTGTTAAAATAACATTATTATGTGACAGTTATACATTTTTAAATGTAGGTTTCGTAATGTAAAAAGTACATAAGGATAATATCAATTTTAACATTTTTTAATGTCGGACGACTTTTGTCAACAAAAAATGTAAATTTTACGGTTGTTTCATGTACTTTTTTTTCTGAGTGTAGGTGTTGAATTACATGCAATAACAATAGAGTTAAGCTATCACTGGTTTTTAGCGCTTTCTCAACCTTAACCCATTAAAGTCATGACTCATTTCACCAACAAACTTTAATGTTTTGGATACCAGTGACTCAAACCAAGTTAATGGGGGAAAAAATAACCAACCAATTTTGAGTTGGGTTCTATGCAAACCTCCTTGGCTCATTTAATTATTTTACTCTTATTCATTTTATAAGATCCTCATTAGGAGTAAGTTTTAAAATGCCAGTTCCACTTAATCCCCTAAGAGCAAACCGAACAAAAAACAAGTAAAGAAAATCTAAAGTCGGTCTAGGCCGACTATGAAATACCTTAAGCCCACTTTTAAAAAAAAACAAAAAAAATTTTATCGTAAGTGGGCGTGTCCGTGGGCGGATGAAGCCTATATTTTATATGCATTTAAATGTTGATGAAAAATTTACACGTACCAAGTTTTATTCCTGTAGCTCACAGTTAATGCCTTTAATTATGGGAGCTGGGAGTGTTCATGGACGGATTACTCCCAATTTTCGAACACACCTTAGTTTTGGTACCAAATTTGATCTCTCTATGACAAACATAACCTTATTTATTGAGTTTAAAACTTTTTGGGTTGTATGGGAGGTAGGCGTGTCCGTGTGCGGATGACGTCCATTTTTCCAAACCATCTTAGTTTTGTCATAAAAAACATACGTGCCAAATTTTATCTCTGTAGGTTACACAAAGGCTTATTTATTGCATTTAAAATTTTTTGGGTTGTATGGGAGGTGGGCGTGTGCGCGAGCGGATGACACCCATTTTTCGAAGACATCTTTGTGTTGGTATAAAACACATACACACCAAATTTTTTTGTTGAAGGCTTATAAGCTAAGTTATGCAGTTTTAAATTTTTGCGTTGTAGGGGAGGTAGGCGTGTCCGTGGGTGGATTCCAAAAATATTCAATAGTGCAGATCCTTGGGTTCATGTGACCATGTGTACCAAGTTTCATCTAATTATCTCAACTCCTTCTTCTTATCCTGTGTATACGGACAACACACAGTCGGACAGACGGACGGACGGACGGACTGACGGACGGACATGGATAGCTCGACTCACGTGGTGACGTTGATCAAGAATTTATATACTTTTCTATACCGGACTCGCTTCGTTCTATGCGTTACAAACGTTTGCACAAAGTTAATATACCCTGACATTTCAGGTTTAGGGTATAATTAAGGGATCTTTTCTATTCATTCAACATGCACATTGCAACTTGGAGATCAAACTTGACTTGCGTATTCTAAGTGAGGACGCACTATTTCATAATATAACGTTGTAGTTATACTTATGTTGTCAAATTCTTTTGTTCATCGATTCATAATCCAAGCATAGGAGATGCTTTTTCACAAATTTACCGCCAAAAGAGCGGTGTGATGGAAAATATGAACAGAAAATAAGAACTGCCAACAACTTAAGACATTCAGATCAGCTTCTTAAACGCTGAAGCCATGTTAAATGCAGTCCTTTTCTGCAAAAGATGCATGATATCCGTGTTAAGAATGGGTGCTCTATTGGTGTTCGGAAGCATGCCAGTTCAAACCCACAAATCAATTTCTAATTTTTAGAGATGCATTTTTTTGCAACCTGCATTTGCTTAATTGTTGGATACTGCAACTGTTAAATTCTTAGATGAACGTAAGAAATAAAATATTTTATTTTAAAGTATTTATAAAGATAAAATCTATTTTGCTTTAAAGCAACAAGTTTGTTTACAAAATCGTACTCTGTCCGTGCAACACGATTTTGTGTCCGTAACGTCACGTTGGTTAAACAGTTTTTACTTCCGTAAAATCACTTCTAGGTAAGTTGAAAGATGCCATATTATTGTGTTAACCTCAAAACATCAGGCTGCGTACTCAAAAGTTTTGAAAAGTGCACCAATTAGGTGAAATTTTGCAAAATGTAACACAACTTCAAAAGTCATGTCTTAAAAATGTCCGTGCGACACTCTAGACAAATAGTACTCGAATAAAGCCATCAAGAACAAACATTTTTAGTGTTTCTGAAACGGGACGTGTTAAGTAATAGAATAGAGTAAAAAGTATAACCACCAAAAGCAAATTGAGGAATTCCGAGGTAAGTAAAGGGAGAAAAAAATCGTACGAATGTCCGTGTGTCACACGTAAAAATGTCCATCTATAAAAAACTCTTGTATGGTTTTCTGACTCCTTTATTAAAATCAATCAAGAAAAACTGTTAAAAATACAGTTTTTAGGAGAAGGTACACAGTTCTTTAAAACTTATTCTAATTATTAAAAAAAAATTTTGTTCTCAGTCACTGAATGTGAAGAAACAACGTATTTCTTTGAATTGCCAAATCTTTTTGGGCCATTCATGACTCTTGACCTTGTCTAGCCAGGGCAAGATAGCTTTGGGAAGTATGTAGATAATGAATATGAAACAAATTTCTGATACCAATATGGCATCACTGTGATATTGCAATACTGTGATATTTATGGTCGAGAATAGGGTACCAAAGTCAAAGCGGAGATGAATATAGAATATTATAGAGAAATTGATAATTCAAAAATTATGAAAAAAGTTTATAAATTAATTTTAATATTTTATTTTAAGTGTACACTTGAATTTTAT
This sequence comes from Tetanocera ferruginea, assembly GCA_958299015.1. NCBI lineage: Eukaryota > Metazoa > Arthropoda > Insecta > Diptera > Sciomyzidae > Tetanocera > Tetanocera ferruginea. Next base: position 67,057,151 of record OY282644.1, read on the forward strand.
AAAGAAGACGTGGATAAATTTCGAATAATATTTGAATTGATAGTTGTTCAGGGTCACTGAGGGAAAATTTGTCAACGTTTTGCTTCCAGGTTCTATTTTTTTTTCAATTATGCAAAAGTTTTCGTAAATTTTTTACAATTTTCTGTAAAAAATAACTTAAATTTGTACAACTTCTTAATATGTCAAGTCTTCAATATTGAACAAATTTAGAGAAAATTGTCCAAGCTTCTGAAATTTTCATATTCTTACTTCTTTTATCAAATATCCATGGCTAGCACAGTTTTGCGTTTTTTAAAATCTCTTCAACAATATGTCATTTTTATAGAGGTTTATTCATATTTTTGAAGATTGAACAAAGAAGATTTAGAAGAAGATTTAGTTAGATTCATCATTAATCACAGCCACACAAAAAGATAAAAGTCGGGTATACATTTAATGCGACAAATACTATCCGCAGTATTTTTGCCTCCTGATCTTGAATCTAGTGTCAAAATTAATCAAGTCAGTATCTTGTTCTGACCTCAATAAACCGGTACAAAATGTAAAAAAACTAATTTAAATTGGCCAGAAGAAATTGGAAAACTTTTATGTCTTGGTGTAACCGTTTACCGTTTTCCTCACTACAAAGAAATTGGAAAAACTTTTTTTTACATATATGCCATTATATGCTTACGGCTGCTGATGAGGTGGCACGACAAGGAGTGTAGCTGAGCCACTGTAGAGAAGGACAGCGTCTACAAAGCCACCCTGCAGTCGATTGTAACGCGTGCTGTTATGAAGCGATACCAAGAGATGGGGAGGGAAGAGAAACACCGAAAGTGCGAGAAAATTGAGATGCATGGCGACAGGAATGAGACTCGAAAATTTTTCGAAAAAAATAAGACGCCTGTCCGATGATTTTAAGCCCGGAGCATCTCCCTGCAAGGATGAAAATGGGAATCTAGTGACAGATATTCAGAGTACACTGATATTATGGAGGGAGCACTTCTCTAGTCTTTTAAATGGCGACGCTGACAACAATCCCATCAGTGGAGATGATATCCCAATAACCTCCATATTGGATGACATTGTTGAAGTTCTGCCGCCTGACTATAATGAGGACTTAACATCTATAGTTCGGCATAAACACAACAAAGCTGTTGGGACCAATGGCTTACCAGCTGATCTCTAAAGAAGGGAGGCGATGCTCTGTTTAAATGCATTCACAAGTGTGCTCTGAGCACTCAGTGTGCTCTGCTCAACCCACAAGAAAGGCGATCCCATCATTTGCTCCAACTGCATTGGGATAAGCCTTCTTAATATCGCATATAAAGTCCTGTCAAGCATAGTATGCGAAAGACTAAGGCCCATCGTTAACCAACTGATTAGACCTTATCAGTGTGGCTTCAGACCTGGAAAGTCCACCATTGACCCGATCTTTACGCTAAGACAAATCTTGGAGTAGACCCTTGAGAAACAAATCGACACACACCATCTTTTTGTCGATATCAAAGCCGCCTTCGACAGTCAAAGAAGGAGTTACCAATACCTCATCATGTCTGAATTTGGTATCTCTACGAAGCTAATACGTCTTTGCAGGATTTCACTGAGAAACACTAGAAGCGCAGCGAAAAACGTGAAGAACCTCTCCGCTTCGTTCGATACAAAGCGAGGTTTCAGACAAGGTGACTCCTTATCCTTATCGTGCGACTTAAGATCATCGGAGCTGCTGACCTGAGACGCAGTGGCACAATTTCTTTAAGAGTGTTATGCTGCTGGCGTATTCCAATGATATTTACATCATTGGTCATAATACGTGCGAAGTCAGGGCAGCATTCTCCAGGCTAGAAAAAGAGTCAAGTCGAATGGGTCTTGCAGTGAACGCAGATAAAACGAAGTATCTTGTGCCAACAAATAAACAGTCCCAGCGTCCTGGCAACCACGTTACTGTTGTGAAGGACTTTGTTTACCTGGGATCCAGTATTAACTCCTCGAACGATATCAGTATTGAGATTTAATGAAGGATAACTCTTGCCAACAGGTTTTACTTTGGGCTCAGCAGGCAATTGAGAAGCAGAGCTCTCTCTCTCGATGAAGAAAACTGACGCTCTAATGGTTTAGCCTTGATATTCCAAAATACACACACACCAACGATAAGATTTACATTGAATTTTTTTAAGTGTTTTTTTTAGGAATTTTTTAAGGTAAATTTTTGCATAACAACGTTTAAATGTAAGACTGTGTTTAGGTTGAATCGGGTGCGAAGATTGCAATTCTGGCATCAGTTTTGCTCTAGATGTGAAAGTTTTTAAATAAAAAATTTTTTTAAAAAATTGACAAAATTGAGTGTGTGATGTGGTAAAGTGCACCTTCAGTAGAGGTATCATACAATAAATAAACACATATCAAATATTAAATAACAAGTAGATTCACTTTGAAAACAACTGTTTTATCTAGTCAGAGCATTTGTCAACAGGTATAAAAACTTGCAGTTCTGAGTTTTTATATGAAAGGAATTGATTGATAAGCTTGATTTTCATTTTAAATCAACCATTAATAGGACTCCGTACAAAAATTGATAAAAAATGCACAAAAATGCATTTCGGGGGAAGCCAAAATTGGCTCAAATAAAAAAAAGAACACCAATCGAAAGGATTTTTCATGAACTATTTAATTTTGGTACCGGAATTGGGGGTCAGATTTTTCCCATACAAGTCGATACACTCTAACCTTCAGCCTCTTTTTTTTTTGTTTTACTTTAATGACTTTTCATGCCCGAACCGAAAATCGGCCAGGCAACATCGGATTTGATACCTCCGTACAAATCGACCCAGCCTATCCTATAGTCATTAAAAATTAAAAAATTGACACTCATAATTGAAATTATTTATTTGTGGCTAACTCTCTTCCATGATTTCATACTGAAAATTTTTTTAACTTTTCCCGAACATACATATTCCAGACTAATCTTTATCAAGATAAAAATCGCACTTCAATCTCGGTTAATTATATTTCAGTTTGTATTTAATTTATTTTGTTCGTAATAGTTAACGGTATTTTTACTGCCTCTAGTTTTGGTTCGTTAAAATATTTCATTAAATTGCTCATTATTTTTGTCGTTATGACTATTTTAAAGAAATTTACTTTCAAATATTTATGTTATTATCTTGTAATATAGGCTTAAATGTTTTTGGCAGAATAGTTCGCTTTTATTTTTTTACAAATCTACATTTTTATTGCGATGTCCTTAAGACAACATAAGTTTTTGTTTATTTTTTATTACATTTAGCTAATCCTCAACTTTTGTGGCAACTCAAAATAAAGCATACTAATGATCACTGCTCTGGTTTAGTACTTTTTCTTGCTATATTTTTCAGAGTTGTACTTAATTGTATCCCGAAGCTCTGACAAGGAGTCCAACATAAACTGTGTCTGTCTGATCTCTGAGAAATTGAGATTCATTCATAAAATTGCTGAAGCATAAAAAAGTGATTGCATGTGATGGCCAACAATTTTCTCCAACTTCTGACTTCTGGCTTCCGTCTGCTTGCCCGCCGCCACGACAGTGTGTATCCATGGAGGTTGATGCTGCTGCCATGGCTTCTGCCATGATTGCATGTTCTGAGGCACAGTGGTTGTTGTTGTTGTTGTTGTTGTTTTTGTTAAACTTAAAACATAGCGTTTATTGTCCGAAAGGTAAAAAAGGGGGCGCTGTCTGCTGTCGATCGAAAACGGCTTCAAGGGGTTGCCTACATGTGGCGGCAAAATATGCTGTCCACATCTATTTTTTTTTTCTTATTTGTTGTTGTTTTGCTGTTGCAAAGCAATCATTTGAATATGCTGCGCATGCGTGCAGGCAGCGGGTGGCTACTCCACACTTGCTCTCCTTGCTGTTCCACCTGTGTTGCTCTTTGGCTCCTGGTGGCAACATGTTCAGCTGCATCGTAATTAAGCTGCAATCATCATTACAGCAATGAGCAGTTGTTGCTCTTGTCCTGTCCTGTGTTTTCTGTTGCTGCTGCTCCTGCTGCTCGTTTCTCTGCTGCTGCAAGATCACTTCTGTTCCGTCCAGTTGCTGGCATTCCATCAACAGTTTGCAAAACGCCCGCGCGTCAAGCTGAGGCAGTGTTTTTGTTGTTGTTGTTGTAGTCGTTATTGTTGCTCTGTGGGTTTTTTCATTGACTTCTGTAAATTGCAATGCTTGGCCAATGCAGCAGACATAAAAAAATAAGTAAAAATGCTGCGAACTGGGTACGTTGAAAAATTCTTGCGGCGTTTTTTTTTATACGAGTACCACATCCTTCGAATGCGAGACGCTCAACAACTAGTTGTTGTTGGTGGCAAAACATGTTTTGCTCACGCATGCAACACGTTGCCGCAATCGAATTTCATCGCTGCGTAGAAGTGGAGCAACTCATTGTTTTTATGTATTTTTGTATCGACTTTATTGGTGAAGAGGTAGAAGGCGAGAAGGTGTTTCGGTGGCTGTTGCACGCTCCTCATGTCGCTGCTGACGTTGATCCACTTGGCGTTGGCACTTACCTGCCTGTCTGCCAGCAGTTGTAATTATAATCAGTTGCACCTCCTCGACATGCGCTGACAAACGCGGCGGTTGGACGGATGCCTGACGATAGTTAGAACGGTAGAAAGAAAGGGTTTTCAGACAGACACATGCATTTTTAGTTGCAGTTAGTGCTGAAGTTACTTTCATAGCCAGCAGCAATGGAAATTGTTCTTGTTGCTGTAGTGTTTTTAATGCTTTTTTTTTAATATAGCTGCACGCAACATAACCTGAAAACGGCAGAATTGAATATGACTTAGCTAAAAAAAAAATAGACTTGTGGGTGGTGACGCCAAGTTGTCATTGCCTTGAAACGTTTTTAATGCTAAATAGAATGCCTAGGATGCAAAATTCATACATAAGCTATTTATGTTAAGAAGGTTATTTTATTTTTCACTCAACGGGAATATATTTATGAGCCTTAATGGTCTCCAACTCAAACTAATGAATCAATTTTGTGTTTTTCATGCTTCAAGTGAAATGGTTAAAGTAAGCAATTAGAAAGACTTTTCTTGGAACATAAAAATTTATTCCAAAAAAATAATAAAATAAAATTATAAAAGCAAACATCTTCTGACTGGCTGAATAGAATGTTACTTGACATTTTATTTTTATCGCTGTAAAAGTTAGTTTCGGCACTTAAAAGTATAAGAACTTTCCTACTACAAAGTTTTGGTATCGTGTTATTAAAACGCTTCGAACGTTATTGAGCTGTAACCCTTATTCAGTAACCCTTATAAGTAATTCAAAAAGGATTTAAAAACATGAAATCTATATTTTAGTCAGAACACAAAAAAATGGGGTGTAAATGATCCCAGTGTACCAAATTCCGAAAGGCTGGTTTTGGGAATTTGGTACACTGGGATACACTGGGAACCAATAGATGGTTCGCGAACCACAGATCTTAAAAATGGTGCAAAGGTAAAAATTTTGAATGTGAGGACCAGTGGCGTAGATATGGTTTACCAATAAACCCACGGTTGTTAAACCAGGGCCGTAGCTAAGGGGGAATTATGGAGCAATACCCTACCTTAAAATAACATCGCCCTACCTAAATAAATTCCATCCACTACAGTGGCGGATCTACATACGGGCTGAAAGGGCTTAAGCTCCTCACTTGGAGAATTTTTTGTATAGATAAATTATGAAAATAAGCCCTAAAGCCCATTTCAGCATTTCTTTGTTCACAAACTTTGCACGCGTTTATCTCGAAACCATGTTTTTCGTACTGGTTGCGGCACTAGCGGGTTCATTTTTTGACGAAATTTTTTTTTATATTTTTGCGTATGACACGAGCTTTCTTTTAAAATTTTTTTTTTCGATGTTTTATGAAAAAACACACTTTCAAATTTGGAACATCACCAAAAATTTAAAAAAAGTTCCTGTCATACGATAACCAATTTTGTTAAGATTTAAAAAAGTCATTTTTTTCCAGATCGGACAACTTTTGCGACAGTTTGGAACTCTATAAGACCATGTTGGAGTGAAAAATATATTGTTTTCCTTGTAATTTGTTCAATTCTCTACAAGAATAAAATATGGAAAAATGTTTGTTTTTGACTGAGCTATGATTTTTAAAAAAGGTCTGTTTTTTCTGCCGCGAATGTTATGTCCCTCCTTAAGTCTAGCATAAGAGATAAATTTAATTTTCTTTTCTACACTTATTACTTGTCCATCAGCTGGAATTTATGAGTTGTAGGCAAAAACATGAAAATCAGTGCTTTTTTTCTGATAATTTTCTATATCTATTATATTGATCTACCGATTTGTATTACCATGACTGATTTCAATGAAGAAATACTTGGCCTTTCAATTTTTGAACACTCAATAACAATATCTTTGGCAGTTTCAAAGATATCGAACCTGTATCACTAATGTGACCAACCGTTTCGAAAAAATCGGAATAATTTCGAAATTTAAAGGCAAGTTCCGGTGTTCCGAACCTTAGCTGAATTATACTCAAAACTAAAGCTCTTTGGGGAAAGCCTTAATTCACTTAATAATAATTTTAAATTCATTATGACGTGGTTAAGCGAATTAAGTGTTGACCACTGTGACAGTATAACGAAAAAAATTTTTTCGCCAACCAGTGCTGACCTTTCTTTGACAGAACCCGAATCTCTCGGCTCAGCAAACATATCCACAAACGAAGTCCTAAATAGGGGTTCAGTACAAAAGCAGAGTTATAATTCTAAAAATAACTCTACAAATAGACGGAAAAATAATAAGCGCAAACGTGCCAATCAAAGCCAGTCTTCTATTCTCCAGGCTAAGCGATTTTCAGTTCCCACCTCCTCGTCACATGTCTCTGAAATTCTTTCAAATAATAATAATAGTAATAATATTAATAACAAAAAGATGATAATAATAATATTAATAACATTAATAATGATACTAAAAATAATGATAATGATAATAATAATAATAATAATAATAATAATAATAATAATAATAATAATAATAATAATAATAATAATAATAATAATAATAATAATAATAATAATAATATTATTATTATTATTATTATTAATAATAATAATAATAATAATAATAACAATAATAATAATAATAATAATAATAATAATAATAATAATAATAATAATAATAATAATAATAATAATAATAATAATAATAATAATAATAATAATAATAATAATAATAATAAGAATAATAATAATAATAATGATAATAATAATAATAATCATAACGAAAACAACAATAATAATAATTTTAGTAATAATAATATTACTGTAGTACCTCATTTGATTGCCCCTTTATCTGAAGTGCCAGTTATTTCTGTGACTAATGATAATGCTGTATCTGAAATTTCAGATATTCCTTTCATAAATAATTTGGTTACTGCGCCATCCATTGCACTTCAACCTTCAACTGGGCCAACTACTCTAAGAGCAGTTTCGAGGACTAAGAACATTTTCATTTCGAGATTACAACCCGGCACATCGACTTATAATATTCTGACGTTTGTCGAACAATGTAACTTAATACCCCAAAATGCTTTCCGTTCATGTAAGAAAATTGGCAATAAGCCCACCCATGCCTCATTTATTCTCACAGTTGCAGCCGAAGTTTGTACAGCTGTTCTCAATTCAAATATGTGGGCCGATAATATTCTCGTTTCAGAATTTATACCTAAAAACAATTCAAGGAGCTCAAATAATAAAGCTCGTCGGAACCAAAAAAACTAAATAGGCTATCCCTTTACTATCAAAATGTAAGGGGATTGCGCTCCAAAACGCGAGACTTATTTCTTTCTACTCAGAATTGTTCTGAGGACATTATCGCGTTTACTGAAACGTGGTTAAATGAAAACATTACTGACTTGGAATTGTTTGACAATAGTTTCAAAGTATTTAGAAAGGACAGATACGCCAGCAATATTTTTCTGTTGGTGGTGGTGTTCTTATAGCTGTAAGGAACTGCTTTGTTAGTTCCTTTGTTAATATACCCTGCGCTTCTAATATTGAACTAATATGAGTTAAAGTTATACATTTTAGCTCAAATGCATACAAAATTAATGCATATGTTCCTCCAAACAGTAGTATTGAGGTTTATACAAGTCTGGCTGATTGTCTAGACTATATCTACCCGACTTAAAATGGCATTCTTCTGACAATGATACATTTTTTTTGTGCATCTAATGCGAAGACTCTTGCGGAGCATATATTCGTTGATAGTATATGTTCTGACTTACAACAAGTGAGTTGTATTTATAATAGTCTGGAAAGACTTCTTGACCTGGTCTTAACTACGGACAGTAACAATGTCATTGTTAAGAGGGCCTTCCATGCTCTTACTACTATTGATGCATATCATCCACCTTTAAGTATTTGGTATAATTCGGATAGGGAGAATGTAGTTAATTCGAGTTCAATGGACAAGGTTTATGAATTCAATTTTAAAAAAGCTGACTTTTTGAAGCTGAATCATTTACTTCACAGGAAACGTAACGTAATTTTAGAATATATAAATGAACATAATCTTGATGAATCCATTAATTTTTTTTATTTGGAACTCTTTGCTGTAATTTCTCAGTCTGTACAATATAGCTTCAAATTTGCAAAGAGCTCGGCGTACCCTTGGTACACAAAAGAGTTGAAAACACAAAAGAGTTGAGATATGGCTGTAGTTTGAACTCAAATGACCTAGAAATCTATAAACGTTTGTTTCTGGAATTTTAAAATCTTTCAGCTGTTTTATATAATAAATATTTAGACAATATTAAGCTGAGAATATTATCTGATCCAAAGAGATTTTGGGGGTTCATAAATACTAAGAAAAAATCTGATGTATTTTTTTAATCCTTCAAAACTCTTGATGGATTTACGGACGATCCTTCTATAATTTGTGGCCTTTTTGCCAATCTCTTCAAGGAATCTTTTTGTTCAGATTCATTGAACCCTGATGAAAGTTACTTTGATTACATGAACTCTTCACCCAGGGTCTCTTTGGAATCTATATCCTTTACTTCTGAGGATATTTTAAAGTACATTGGGACAATCGATGAGGATTTTGGCGCTGGAAATGATGGAATTGCTGCCGCAGTGTTAACTTAATGCGAATCCGTTTTGTGTCAACCACTTTCTTTATTATTTAATAAATCAATTAAAAGCTGTAGTCTGCCATCATATGTTTGTCCCATATTCCTTGGTAACGGTCTTACATTACTTTTATGTCCTGGTGGAAACACTCACCTTGAAACTAAACGCTCGCCCATTTCATATCTGGCAGGCCATTAGTTTTTCTGCCAGTGGTCTGATATGGCTCTGCTGTCCCAGAAGCATAGAAAGCAAGGAAGTTTGGTAAACCTACACTATTGGCCAAGGAAAAAATTCACCATTTTGATGCCCTCGCAAAATGCCAATTGATGTAATGTAATAATGTCATATAACTTTATTTATTCCATCACCAAAGCAATAGTTTCATATTCTTCTTTCATTTTAGTGGAATTGGTGGTTTTAGAGCAATTTGTATTGCAGCATAGTTGTTGCTTATTGTTGAAAAACCTTAATATTTTAATTAGGGTAGGAAGTATTTGGTATTTTAGGGTTAAAGTTCAGTAATACCAAGTGCATTTTTTATTTTTTTTTTTTTTTCAATAACAATTTCTTAGCATTATAATAAAATATAGTAGGGGAGAGTGGGGTGTTTTGAGACATGGGGTGTTGAGAGACACGTCAATATCTGACATAGTGGTAATGTTATGAATGCTCACAACAACTGTAAGATATTTTCTCAATGGGATCTCACTTATTATGTGCACTCATCGCATTGACACGTGTTCCTAGTGTCTGTAATAGTGTTGAGTTTTGATCGCGCTCTTAAAAGTTTTTTGTACAGTTTGCTTGTGGAATTTCCAGAAACATTGCCAATTAAACGTGAAGGTAAACATTTATTAAAATGATATCTCTTCCATTGCCTTCAAGCCCACCGAAGTGATTTTGCAAAAAAAATTGAGGGTGATGATGGCGCAGTGGCCATTTGAAAATGTCGAATATGGGGTGTTGTGAGACAGTTCATTTTTGTTTTTATTACATTATTTTTATAGCCATCATGCCACGTCATGCATATAAAGTATCGCCAAAGCCAAAAGGAAATGTGGCATCCATCAAAGAAATTGCTATAAAAAATAATTGTTTTCGAGTTGTCTGCAAATCATATAATTTTGATAAATCTAGAGTGTATGGAACCCGTTATATGGAAAAGTTGAAGACACAATTTTTTCCGCAACGGCTTCAAATGATAAATTAGTCGATTTTGTTGCATAGCAAAGTGTCAAAACTGGCAGGAAACCAGTTTTTTCAAAATTTTACAAATTAAATTGATTTTTCAAGGCGTCTGTGCTGAGCAATGCACTAGAGAAGGTTAGTCCTCTGAAGTTTGATCCCCTATTCCAAAAATCAAAACGCGGCCGGAAGCCTATGTATACAACAGTACTTACAACTTCCAAGAATGTGGCATTATTGAGGAAAAAATCCGACCAAAAAGAATGAAAAAAAAATCTAAACCAAAAAAAATCGCTGAAGGAACCAGCAAAGCGTAGTCATCATACGAAATACGTACCGGAAAGAGTTTTGTCATAAGATGATGAAGATTTATACTTTTGCATCTTTTGTAGGGCAAACGTGCCAAAGAGTTTTTTTTTTTTTTTTTTTGGATTCGCCAAGGGAGTGTGAAATCTTATGAATACGTATAGCCCGTATTATACGCATGCACGACTTAAATTCTAAATTCTGTCCGGACGAAAACAATTTCATTAGTTGCAATAACTGTGATCGAACTGTTCATCTGCAGTGTGCCAAAATGAAAACCGGATATTAAAACTGTTAGCCGAATCAGATAAACGCGAACAATTTTCTTGTCTGTATTTTAATTTTTTTTCCTATTTCAATAAGGACTTTAAGCAAAAAATTCCATTTTGTTATATTTACAGTAGTGTCTCACAACACCCCATAATTTTTTAAAATCCAACATTCCAAAATTTTTTTCAGGCTTCAAGAAAATTCTTAAATGTTTTGAATTTCAAAAAAATGTCATCGCAGGTTGTTAGGTAATTGAATAAGCTAAACAAAAAAATGTTTCCAGAAAGAAAAATATTAATTTTTAAAGAAGTTATCGTCCAAAAACTAAACCTGTCTCACAACACCCCACTCTCCCCTAATAGTTCTGAATATAATAAAAAAATAAAAAAAAATAGATTTTAAAAAATATGTACAATCAAAAACTAATTTTTTTTTTTTTAACTAATATTCACTTTAATGTGGCAACAACTTAGCAACAACCGAACATAAACTGATGAAACCGATGCCAGATGTGAGCGCCCTAACTAAAGTTTTTTCGTGTTACTGTTGCTAGCGGAACGCGTTCACGAGATATACACCTATCAAGAAATCACCTGGACACGAGTGACCCCCGTTACAGGTTGAAGGTCAAGTTAAAAGAAGTGTTGAAAGTGTTTTTTGTAAAATAGACAGCAATAAATGTCATTTTTATTGCAGATTTGGTTTTTTTTTTTTACTTGTATGTCCTTAGCCCCGCCCCCTCCCCTCTGGCGAATTCTAAATCCACTGATTTTGAAACCACTGATCCGATATGATAATATACTAATAAACTGCTTGTTCATAGTTTGTTTGATTTAAAATACAAACATACCACATTTCTTTTCCTGTAACTTAAAGAGAAGCTTCTTTAAAGAATTTTGAAGTTGTATTGGAGGTGGTTGTGTTCGTGGGTCGATGAATCCCAATTTTCTAACACGCCTTACTGTAGGTATAAATAAACCAAAGTATAATTTGTTTATATTTAAGTATATAAACCAAAAATACAACCAAATCGCATTTTAAATAATTAAGTTATTTGAATTTTTGTGAAATTAATAATAAAAAAAAAATATCAAATCATTTGTACTAATTTCATTCGTACTCTCGTTCTTAAAACATCGAGAGTTTGTGACAAATACATCTGGTTTTTCGAGTCAGCGTTCAAAAAAACAGTCTTATTGGTAGGTCTGTCATGAAACTTTATAGTCAAAATTGTAATTTTGAAAGAGTCCTTTTCATAATCGTTTGAGACTCTTTTCAACTTACCTCTGAAACATAAAAAGTTTCACTTCACAAATAATCTTCTTCCTTAGAAGCGTAGTTTTGTCCCGAAGCCACTGTATATAACTTACCACAACTCTTTGAACAAGTTGCTCGAAAATTTTTGAAGGTAGTGAAATAAAACGCAAGTTTAAGTTTAAAATATTTGGGTTTAATTGTTTTATTTCTGGCATGTTTTAATTTTTTAAGTTTACTATTTAAGAATAATGAACAAAATCTAGGTTTAAATAAGTTGTCGATGTAAGTTTCATTTATTTATTTTTCATGTTTAACTTTATTAATTATTTGGATTTTCATTTCGAATAGAATATTTTTTGCATCGATTTTATAAGAGAAAAAAGTTAAGTTAATTAATTGTTAATATATCATGCAGTTCGTAGTACCGAAAAAGAGTAGAGTTGAAAATTTGTTACTTTATGGATTATAATATTTTAAGTGGATCATTTTTTCATTGCATTTTATTCGAAGTTGAAGATAGCAGAGATAATTAAGGTTGACTTAAAAATTGTTGTAGTTATTTAAATATGGTATTTCATATTTCTATTAATTGTTAAGAGCGCGCTGCACCTTGTAAGAGCTTGGATTTAAAAATTAAATGATTTTAGATATTTTTAGTATTCGCATAAAATAAAAGGCAAGGAAACACTGAAAAAATTACTATATTTTTATTTATAAAAATAATTACAATTAAGCACTAGAATCATAATTTTTTTATATATGCAACTCAGGGTCAAAGATAGTGCCAAGTTCAGGGTGTAGCGCTTTTATATTGTTGGTGTGTTTTAGTTTATATTTCTTAATCTTTATTGTTATCGAAATTTTCATATTTACAGTTTCAACATAACGGTTTATTTAAACTGCTAACGATTGTCATTGAAATTTTTAAGCTTAACGATATGCAAAATAATGTTACACCGAAATAAAATTCACTTTTGCAATTTAAGATTATTCAAGTTTTAAAATATCACAATTCTTTTAGATATATTCAGCAAAATGAAGAAAGGCTTTTCAAAAAACAAGTTGATGAAAAGGCATTTACTTGTTGGTTAATTTTTTTGCATTTTTATTGTTTTGCTCTGTTTTTAATATGTTTCTTGTTTTGAAGGAAATGTTCGTTTAAATGCTTAATTCTTCTTTATAAAAGCCATATAAAAATATGTTTGGAAGCTTTGTATTTACTAATATTAGTTATTTTTCTTGTTGTTTTTGTTGTAGTTTGTTAAAATTCTTAATACTATCAGAAGAAAACCTGCATTGCATGCATTAATAAGACTTCTTGGAAGCATAATAAGAGTGAAAAATTGTTAAGTTTACAATTTAATTTGTCATATTTACAATGTTTGCATTTTATGTACAATATTTATATAAATTTAAAAATACAATATTTCTAACTACGTGTGAGTGAGAGAAAAATATTTCTTTCTTTTAAACTCATTAGCTTGAAGTGAGTTTTTATGTTAAGGCACCTCCGTGTGACGGAAATTTCTGTTTATTTGGTATAAAAGTAATTCGATTTTAACATTTTGAAAATATTGCTTCTTCTTTTGCATTTTTGTTAAATATTTTATTTTTACAATTCTAGTAGTTAATTCTGACAGCTTTTATTGTGGCGATAACAATTTCTTAGTATGAGAAACAAAAAAAAACTCCAAGTTTGTTCATAAATTTCGAATGACTTTCGGTTAGTCGTTAACGGAATGTCCTGCAATATAAAAACTAATGAAAACAGTTCGCACCACCCAACACTTGGCTAAATAAAGTATGCCAACATGACGAAAACAACAACAACCACCAAAAGGAAACAAGCCCCAGGAAGACAAGTGTCAAAATCCACTTAAGCGCTGAATTATATCCTCCTTCGAAAATCTAATAAAGTCGAGCCAAGTCCAAAGGAAACATTTCACAGAATGAAGCGATGAGAAAAACTGTCGCCGAATTCTTGTAGATAGATCAGTGTACAAAACATATAAAACACAAAAAAAAAAAAAAAAGATTTGCCATCACACACACACATACACACACTCTCACACTAAGGTACTCAACGCCAAACACACCATGTACATCACGCTGTACTGGTTTTTGTTGTCGCCTCGATGATAGCAATCGGCGTTGTAGCCAAATGGATGTCCTTGCACATCCTTGCATTTTTGGAGTACGGAAGTTTTATGCCTTCATGTTCATGAAAACCGGTCGTGTTCGCTGGAATTGTGAGCATGACCCGGAAAAAATTTACGACAACACGATGAACAAATTGCGTTCGTTTACAGAGCCGTTGGCAGAACAAAAAAATCTTTTATATGTTGCACGAATATGTGACAGAACTCCTGTCCAGTTATTTTAGAAGCTTTTGTTGGACTTTTGCTGGATGTTTTTTACTCAACTGCCTTAAAGTGCCACGTAATGTTGACGAGCAGCTCACGTGGAATTTTTAATTTAAGCAAATTCTTCTCTCTGTTTAGGCCACGCTCTGAAATCGAGATTGTGTCAACTTTAGAGTTACGTCCTGTGCTTGACGTGTTGATTAAATGCCGTCAAGTTGTGTTTATTAATTTTATTTTCGTAAATCAAAATAACAGCTTAAAGAATTATCTCAATTCTACAATAACCTTATAAGTTATATCACTCGCGTCAAGATGACATACTTGTGATAGTGAAGCTTTAAATGGGAAGAAAATATTCATGTGAAAATTTTACAATTTTAAAATTTTCAGCGATTTAAAGCGTCGGGTTCAGAGAGGTTTATGTTCTGGAATTAAGGCAGAGAGGTAAAAATTTAGATTTAATAGTTTTTTAATCAATCTTTTATCATTGGGTGACCAGCAGAATTGTGACATATTAATTTGAAAAGTAATATGTACTTATTACATATTAAAAAAAAAACAAAAAACAAATTGGGCATTTCAGCCCTTGAAAGGACTTTGACCGAGCTTCTTATGATCAATTGTGTTGTGTGTGTTATTAAATGTTTGCACACAATTGACCGAGAACTGGACCTACATGTTTTATGCCGACTCCGAACGGCTCATGTTCTCAAGAAGCTTTACATGGCATTATTTACTCTCTGAGGTTTGCCATTGTCTGCAGAGAGGTGGTGACCGATCAGAAAAATTTTTTATTGAAAAAAACTTTTCGCCGCGGCTGGGGATCGAACCCGGGCTCCAAGCATGCTAAGCCACACACTTAACCTGCATGCCACGGTCACCACACTTATTACATATTACCGATAACTAAAAGTAATAATATTATATAACATATTACTTCTAAACAAAAGTAATAACTTACATATTTCTATATTACTTTTATATAACTTTTTTTGATAAAAAGTCAACAAAAAGAAAAACACATGAAAAAAAAAGATTTTTACAAAAACTTTTGTACTTGGCTATGTTGGTCTTCATAAGAGAAGTGTTTGATTACCCGTTGAAAATGAGATCTATACAGAAAACGAATCAGAATAACATTTGGACACCACAAGGTGTTCTTTAATTGCAAAACTTAAATTTAAGATTTAACTGAATTTTTGAAAAAAGGTTTTTCAAAGTAATATGTAATAAGTAACTAGCAAAAAAGTAATGATATTACTTGGTGATATTACTTTCGCTGAGGGTAATAAGTTATATAACCGGTTTTAGGGGGAAGTAATAATATTACGTTATATATTATATTACTTTGCGTTACAGTCACAACTCTGGTGACGAATTAGGGTGTGAAAGCAGTGGCGTAGTTAGCTTTTTGCAATGGAAGAGTATGAAATTTATTTTTTTTGATAAACATACATGAACAATTTTTTGTTATAATCTATGGCGTTTTCGTTTCTATCAAAAAATGTTACAAATTGTTTCAATATTGCCAACAACCCTGTTAAAGTGCATGTTTTGCATACTCAGAAAATGTCAACACATAATAAACGAATGTAACCATCCTTGTCTAATGCACGCATTTCACAATATTGTCGTTTAAAGAACAGCTCATATGCAGGGCAATTTTTTCCCCTGAGAAAGCTTCGCAGGGAAGAAAATGCGCCTTTTTTGCTCTTTGTGAGTGTGACATTTTAAGAAACGAACAAAGAATTTACACACCCGTTTGCAATTATTTTAGAATCGAACATTAAAAAAGCAAACTTTCAAAACCCATTTTCTCAGATATACAGCACTGAATGGATGACTCTAAAACAAGTTTCTGTCGATATTTATACCCCACGCATACTGCGTAAGAAAAAACCATGGCTAGACCGGGATTCCAACCCGGAACCTCTGGGTTGGTAGTCAAGCATGCTAACCACTTGACTACCGAGGCCCCCTGATAGAAGCACTTCTTAAGAATGGCTAAAGGAAGAGGTAAACAAAAAGTATTGAAAAAATATTTTTTTCTTTTAAAACTTTTTCTGTTTATTATATATGGGCATTTTCAAACTGGCGTTTCCAAACTTTTAAGTTTTGGTTTGGTTTGGCGTTTAAGTTTTGAAAACTTTTTATACCCTAAACCTGAAAGGTCAGGCAGGGTATATTAACTTTGTGCAAACGTTTGTAACGCATAGAACGAAGCGAGTCCGGTATAGAAAAGTATATATATTCTTGATCAGCGTCACCTCGTGGGTCGAGCTATTCATGTCCGTCCATCCGTCCGTCCGTCTGTCCGTCTGTGTGTTGTCCGTATACACAGGATAAGAAGAAGGAGTAGAGATAATTGGATGAAACTTGGTACACATGGTCACATGCACCCAAGGATCTGCACTATTGAATATTTTTGGAATCCGCCCACGGACACGCCTACCTTCTATACAACGCAAAAATTTAAAACTGCATAACTTAGCTTATAAGCCTTCAACAAAAAAATTTGGTGTGTATGTGTTTTATACCAACACAAAGATGTCTTCGAAAAATGGACGTCATTCGCTCACGGACACGCCCACCTCCCATACAACCCAAAAATTGAAAACGCAATAAATAAGCCTGTGTTTAACCTAAAGAGCTTAAATTTGACACATATGTTTTTTATGACAAAAAAAAATATGGTTTTGAAAAATGAACATCATCCGCCCACGGCCACGCCTACCTCCCATACAACGCGAAAGTTGAAAACTGCATAACTCAGCTCTTAGTTAACCTACAATAATAAAATTTGGTATGTATGTGTTTTATACCAACACAAAAATGTTTTCGAAAAATGGACGTCCTCCGCTCACGGACACGCCCACCTCCCATACAACCCAAAAATTGAAAACCCAATACGAATACCCCATACGAACAACGGAAACAAGCAAAATAGATTTCGGCGCTAAGAGAATTAAGAGAGCAACGATCTGTTTTATTTTAACAACTCATTGTAAGAGTCAGTTGAAAAAATTCTCGGTTGGCTGCGGTGGACTTTTTGTGTGGTGGTGTTAAATCATATGGTTTTGTGTGAAAGGTATATTTTCAAGTTCTTATGTTACGGATATAAATAAACGGTGAGTACTAAATAAGCGTTAAATTATATGCCGAAATGGAAAATTAACTTGTTAAATACATATTGAAAATGGAGTTACAATAATGGGGACTTACGCGGGCAGACATACGATCCTAATGTTTTCAAATTGCCACAATAAATAAAATACCCAACAAATTTTCTGTTATGAAAGAATGCGCAGGAAGATATTGGTTAAACGGTTTTATTAGACGTCATGAAAACGTAATAAGCTTTAGAAAGCCTACTGGAACCAGTGCGGATCGTGTTCGTGGTTTCTCTAGAGAAAATGTCGATCTATTTTTTAATTTACTTGGAGGTAAGTACAATAAGTACAATTTTCCACATTCACTTATCTGGAACGTAGATGAAACTGGAATATCAGTGGTGCCATCACAGCAACCACAAATTATTGCTAGGAAAGGCAAAATCCAGATTGGTACGATGACATCAGCCGAGCGTGGGTCACTGGTTACCGTCATTACTTGCATGAGTGCAGGAGGAGCGTTTGTACCTCCCTCGTTTTATATTCCCTCGTAAAAATCACAACCCACTTTTTATGAAGGATGCTCCACCTGGCTCGAAGTCGGCATGCCATTTATCCGGATGGGTCCAAATTCCTATCTTTACGTTCAAACACTTTTTAAAGGAAGCAAAGCCATCTTTTACCCAGTTTTACTCATTTTAGATGGACATTACAGCCACACGTGCAATATCGAAGTGCTGGACCTAGCTCGAGAAAATAATGTTACCATTATTTTACTGCCTCCTCATGAAACACATAAACTTCAACCATTATACAGAACATTTATGGGTCCTTTAAAGAAATACTACAATGATGAAATAAGAAGATTTATAAGAGAGCAAGGAAGAAAACTGACACCTTTTGATATTACTGGCCTATTCAGTAAAGCCTACTTGAAGGTTCAAAAAAAAAAAAACAAATTGGCCATTTCAGCCCTTGAAAGGACTTTGACCGAGCTTCTTAGGATCGATTGTGTTGTGTGTGTTATTAAATTTTTGCACACAATTGACCGAGAACTGGACCTACATGTTTTATGCCGACTCCGAACGGCTCATGTTCTCAAGAAGCTTTACATGGCATTATTTACTCTCTGAGGTTTGCCATTGTCTGCAGAGAGGTGGTGACCGATCAGAAAAATTTTGTATTGAAAAAACTTTTCGCCACGGCTGGCGATCGAACCCGGGCTCCGAGCATGCTAAGCCACACACTTAACCTGCATGCCACGGTCACCACTTGAAGGTTCAGACTGGAGAAATAGCCGTATTTGGTTTTAGAGTTACAGGCATTTACCCTTTCAATAAAAACCTTTTCACCGATGCTGATTTCCTAGCAGAAAATGTATCAGGTAGATATCTACATAATATTGCTTTATTTCGAAAAGAAATGTGTTATTTATAGATATTCAGGGCAATCGCGAAAGCTCCCAGAGAACAAAATTCCCTTTCTACAACGAAGTCCCAACAACAAAGCATACCATATAAATATAATGTGCATTGTTGTTGGGAATTGGTTGTGGAAAGGAAACTTTGTTCTTTGGGAACTTTCGCAATTGCCACAATTAATTTATTTTTCAGAAGAACCAGCAGAAACTACACACTCAACAACAGCAGAAACCTCAAATGACATATCTGGGAACCGTAAGTTCTCTCAATATCTACATGTCAATATGATATCTATCTACTAAAATCTAAATTTTCAGAGGAAAACGCGAGCACAAGTGGAAATCTCATTTCTCCCTGGGAGATTTCTCCAATACCTAAGTTAAATGACATATCTGGGAACCGTAAGTTCTCTCAATATCTACATGTCAATATGATAACAATCTACTAAAATCAAAATTTTCAGCGGAAAACGCGAGCACAAGTGCAAATCTTATTTCTCCCTGGGAGATTTCTCCAATACCTAAGTTGCGGCAGCCAGCAACGAATCGTAGGGGGCGAAAAACAAAAGCTACTGCCCTTACAACTTCGCCATACAAAAATGATTTAATGCAGAGCAACGAAAACATAAATAAAAAACTTAAAATGCCCCTAAGTGCAAAATTCCCCTGTTAAAAATGTGTCTAAAAAAGTTACCAGAAAGAAACCTCGCGCTGATTCACATTCAAGTGAGAGTGATGAAAACGTCAATTTGAACGACACATCAGATGAAGAGGAGTATTTAGACGTTCCACCTACAGAAGACACCTTGTGCAATTATTGCGATAAGGCTTATAAAGATGATGTAAATATAAAGCCATGGGTTTCATGTTTGCAATGCGAACAACTTTGGGCTCATGAAGTTTGTATTCCTAAACGCAGTGCAATTTTTATTTGTACTTCTTGCAATTAAGTTTAACCAATTTTGTTAGTTTTTTAAGTATTATCAACAAAGTAGAAATTAATGAATTTGCTATGTTTTCTACTAAATTATTTTTGTTATCTTTATTTCTTTTATATGTAACAATAAAATCGTAACTAGTAAACTCAATATGAGGTAAAAACTTTGAGCTGGTAATGTGGTACACTATACCACAATACCATCATATGGTGTACCACATTACCTGTACATTTTGTAAAGTCGTGTTTAATGGGATTTGCAATATATTCTCAAATATGTCTGAAATTATGGGTTTCATGTGTTTCGCTAATGGCTTCGTGGGAGCTTAACCCATGTAGCATGAAGGTGGTTAAATCTTATGTGAATCGGACAAAAACTAAAAATTTGGCTATCTAAAAACAAATGGGTATACCACATTCGCTGCACTTACTCTACAGGATTGACTAAAATTTAATCCAAGATTTTTAGCCGTGTACAAAAAATGAGCGTAATCTACTGACACGTTTACCTCTCATTATATTTTTATACAGTGCCAGCTCACTAGTCCGAACGGTGTGTAATCTGAAGTATCCAGTTATGCCAATTGAATATATGATTAGTTGCATACTCTATAGTCCGCATTGATTGCAGCTCGCTAAACCGAATTTTCTTTTTTTATGCTTTTGCTTTTTTATTGGTGCACTTCCACTGGGATCTACCAACTCTTTTGCTAATTCCTTCGATTCTTGTGTTAAGCCTAGTACTATGCTCGTTCGCGTGAAATTTCGCTGGCAACATCCATTTATTTGTTGCGTGAAAATTTTGACAGAAGTTTTGTTGCGAACGAACAGCTGATTTAACAAGCTGATTTCAACAAGATGTAAATAAACAGCTAGAATTTATTAAAAGAAAACAGAAAATTATTTACATTCTCTAATTTTAAGTATTTATGATTATATAAATACAAAATAAATATTTATACGAGTATGCATATGAATGATGTGCTTTGTTGTAGAGTAGGACAAGTCGTTGGTGTATGGCAGCCTTTAAGCTGCGAAGTCTTGCAACCGCCAACACCGGGGAAAGATGCATCCGTATTTACAATTTCCAACAACTGCAATTATTAATTGAAAAACTTTAGAAATAGTACAAAAAATATAATTTCAATAAACTTTGTTAATTTGCTTGCACTTTTTTCTTAAATTGAATGACAACAGTCACTTTTCACGGCAAAATAAATGGTCGGTTCAATTAAATTGCGGTGAAAATAATGTTGCTAGATGCATGTTGCGGAATATAGTACTAAATTTTCCGCAGCAAAGCATAGTACAGCTTTGATGAAAAAGTTGTGAAATATTCACGCTTGTTTCACAGCTGTCATTTTTTGTATGGAGATTTGAGTGGAATTTCACGTGAAGCTGAACAGAGTACTATGCTTAAAGTGGTGAATACACGCTTTTACTAGTCACTACTTTACGCAAAATCGAATTCGCCTCTATCGAATTTTGCTTAAACATGTCCAAATAATGTTGTGAAGTACGAATACGTTCATATTTTTGATTGATTCTTAACAAACGTGGCATCC
This sequence comes from Tetanocera ferruginea, assembly GCA_958299015.1. Classification (NCBI taxonomy): domain Eukaryota; kingdom Metazoa; phylum Arthropoda; class Insecta; order Diptera; family Sciomyzidae; genus Tetanocera; species Tetanocera ferruginea. The sequence continues at coordinate 67,078,663 of OY282644.1, forward strand.
ATCTTGCAGTCCGAATTAAAACCACGGACCAACTTGATTTTCTAGCACGAATTCGTAGATTTTAAAAAAGCATTCTGGAGTGGTCACTGTTTTTGGCACTTTCCCGAGGAGTTCATATATTGTGTGGATTCGAGCTCTGCAATCCAATATAATAGGGTTGAATACGACAAAGCAGATTCACAATTATATTTATCTGGCTTTTATTTTGCTTCTTTCTCACTTTTGTAACGCAAAAAGCAATGCTTAAACCAGGCACGACATTCTACTTTATCCATTTTTATAACAATATCAAAAGTTTTTTAATTTAGAACACTGAAATCACTATTTATTAACAGAGCGAAAATAATTGTGTGTTCATCTTAAGGCTGTCACCCGTCAAAAGTTTATGCATTTGAAGAGTGCTGGTACCTTGACCGTCCCAATAATGCTCAAAGAATTGCGGAATAAGGCTTTAGTAACATGTGCACTGAAACAGCAGCCAGCCTATAATATAAAATTTACTTATAGTTTTAAAAGCGCAAATACGTATTTTTTTTTTTTGGTCTTGATTGACATAAAATTTCTTTACTTATTATCTAGACATTTAAGTTTTTAGCTTTCAAATTTTACTATCCTTTAACAACATTTTTTACATTAACAAAACTTACTATAAAATTTTGCGCTTACAAGGATTAAGTTTTACAATTCAATTACTTAAAACCATTGGCGTTTAAAACTAAAATTTCGGTTTCTTACGAAGCATAAGAACTTCAAGAGTCTTATTCAAAAATTTCTATGAAATATAAAAAAAAATGCTGGAAATATCAAACGCTGAAGATTGAAAATGTTGCTTTGATTATTTTAATACTTTACAGTAATAATGAAGATACACATGCCTGATTTGCACAAAGAACTTAAATAACTTTAACGATAGAATTTTCCTTTTAAATTCTGCTACCACCAACAACTCTATTAACAAAAAAAAAAATTATCACAGCAAAAGAACGAAAAGAACGGAAGCCAAGCGAGGACATTTGAAGAAAGACAAGCTGGCAGGCAGGCAGGCAGGTTTCACAACCGGATATAACAAGAACAACAATAATGTTTACACAAGAAAAGTTAGTCCGTGAGTAAAAGGATTTTCATTGATGGATGGCGTTTGTTGGTGGGTGGCAATGTTGCTAAGAGGAGCTAGGCTAGAAACTTTAAATGGAACTGCAAGATGGGGGCGTATGGTGCAATGCAGATTGTGACGGCGTAGGCTATTGTTTGACCCTGTAATGTGGCGTGCTGACTAAATTAATGCTGCTATTTTATATGCAGCACAGTATTTATATCAACACAAACGTTGTCAAGACGAGGATAACGAAAGCAGTAGTCGTCAGTGAATATGGGTTGATGCGGCAGTATTAAATGCTTAAAAATATAATAAAACTAATAGAACTAAAAATGGGGAGGACATTAAAATAAGTAAGGATATATTGAGAAAGTAAGTTAATGTGTGTTGGAGACAACATTTTAGAGATACTTACAGAAACAGGTACGGTGAAAAGTAAAAGTTTGGGATACGTTTTGGATAGACATATTTTTGAGCAATTTTTGGTTATTTTAAGTAGCCATTTAAATGCTGGCTTTGTAAATTTTGTAAATATAGGTATGGGGGGGGTTTTTACCTGGAAAGTTGATTACATTAACGGCTGAATACCTTTAAGTGGTATGGTATGTTACAATAGGTTTTAAACATTTCTTTTGTTTCTTTGAAAGGACATCCAAAACGTTGTCGTGTATTAGTCTTAGCTCTCAAAGTGTCGCGGCATTAACCCACAAGTGCTAATTGTCATTATGTATGGCAAAAAGCAACATTAATCAAACAGCTCAAAACAGTTCCGAGCCAACATGAACAATCGGCTAAGTAGCCTTCAATGCAGCATGCTTTGTGTTCTTAGCAGTTTTTTTTTTATTTTAGCGTCCAGTGTACATTGGATGCACTTCATCACAATGCGTCCTTTTGACTGTGGTTGTAACTTATGCTCCCACAGTGTGCCACCTCGGCACCAACATCACCAACCATGATGCTACCCCATCATTCAAACCGTCGCGAACAATTGCGCGGATTTAGTCAATCAGCGTTGCCACTGAAGACCACGCACTGAAGCCACTTTAGTGCAGTCATGGAATGGACCAATGCAGGCCAGGCCAAGTCGCATTCGCAATATGTGCAGCACTGCATCCGGCTGACAATGCAGTTGCACATCCATGCATGTTGTTCTATATCATGTCTATTTTAGTGGTTTTTGGCAACTATATTTTGTGCCAACGGCACCTAAGTCCTGCGATTATTCTGCTGTTGCTGTTGGTTGTTGTTATTGTTTTTACCGCTATGGCACATTCATCATTTGGAACGCTTGTGCTGATTCGTTGACTCGCTTGGTTAGTTTCGAGCAACACTTTCTTTAATACTTATTTGTTTTTTTTGTTTTTCTATTTTGCACTGACAACAATAAAGCACCCCAGCGACATAATTTGTGGCGCAATTTGGCATAAATCTAAGCGTGTAAAATATAGCCTATTCACCTTGTTGTTTTTGGGTGTAGTTGTTGTTGTTTATGGGTGTTGTTGTTATTATTATTGTTGTCATTGTAACATGGGCGGGTGGTCATCATTTATCTAGTTGTTGAAATTTATTACTTAAAATTTTTCAACTTGCTGTTTGCAGTCAAAAATTGTTCATTAATTCGGATATTTTACGGATCCTTTGTTCAGGCTTCGTTGACAAATAATTGGATTTTATCCAAGAAATTATAACAACGTGAAGCATGTAAGTGTCTACCACTCATATCTCTTTAACAACCTTTGATTACAATGGAAATTGAAAGTTTCCCTTTTTAATATAAACCTGCAAAATTCTTTGAAAATAACGTAGGCACCACATATGAACAGCATTATTTTTATAAAGCACTTATAAAAAGAAACAATTTTTATTAATGAATGTCATATGAGAGGGAAGGAAGGACAGATGCCATTAAGAAATTAAAATTTTCAATTTTAACAACAAAACTTTGGGCCGTTTGATAAAAAAAAACAAATATTTTGAACTCTTTGAAGAAAAAAATATATAATAAAAACTTTTTAACAAAAAAAAAAACCTACTTCAAAATCACTAGAAAGTAAAAAATAATTTTAAATTACTTTTACTATTTATTTCTTGGTCAAATTTGTATTTTTATAATAAATATATTTATTTTTTTATGATAATTAAAGCTTCTAGTCAGCGCTAATCATTGACGTAAAATCATGTTTTTTTCGCCATCCCTACTCTATTTAAGACTTTTTTATTTGTAAATATCCTGCTTGGGTGACGCTGTATTAATTTGTAATCTTAATTTTTCTTAAATCTTAATTAAAATGCTATAAGTGTGTTGCAGCTGCACAAAAAATCTGATTATATTAGCGCCGACTTCGAAGCTCTTATTATCATAAAAAAATAAATATATTTATTATAAAAATACAAATTTGACCAAGAAATAAATAGTAAAAGTAATTTAAAATTATTTTTTACTTTCTAGTGATTTTGAAGTAGGTTTTTTTTTTTGTTAAAAAGTTTTTATTTCTTTCTTTTTAGAGAAAATGATATATATTAAAAAAGTGTATAAATTAATTAAACACCAATTATTTATGTACCTACTCTTGTATTTTTATCACTACCCCAATGTCAATATTGACTGAAATATAGTGTGTTTATAATATTGACACGCCTCTTTGTCGAGAATATCACACTCTTTGTCATAGTGCTTTCAATAGTTCTACCCATTCTAACAATGAATTTTACCACCCTTAAGTCAATATGATACAGTTTTTTACACACTGCCACACCCCTTAGTCGAATAACGCCCAATTCTTCGGTAGTAATTTGTAATAATTGTGCCTACGTCTGTACTTTTTCAGTTAGTAGTGTCAGTATTCGATTTAGTGTTTTCTAATATTGCCACACCCCTTTGTTGAATGACGCCCACTTTATTCACAATAACTTGTTATAAGTGTGCCTACCTCTATACTAAATATCAGTACTCTAGTGTCAATATTATTCGCGATACAGTGTATTTTATATATTGCCACACCCCTTTATCAAATAAGGTCCACTGTATTGAAATTAATTGTTTTATAACTGTGCCTACCCCTGTAGCTAACTTTAGTACTCTAGTGTCAATATTATTCGAGATACAGAGTTTTTATAATATTGCCACACCTCTTTGTCGACTAACGCCCACTTACTTGACTATTATTTTTTACCTACCCTTGCATTTTTTCTGTGAATTTTATTAACTCTAGTACTCTAGTGTCAATATTTACTGAAATACAGTGTTTTTCTTACAGTGACACGCCCCTTTATCGAATACCGCCCACATTACTGACAGTAATTTGTTATATTTGTACCTACCTTTGTACTAAATTTTAGTATCGTAGTGTCAATAGTAATTGAGATACAGTGTTTTTTTTAATATTGCCACTCCCCTTCTCGATTAACGCCCATTTTTTTTTTTACAAAAATTTGTAGTAATTTTTCCTACCTTTGTAATAAATTTCTGTACCCTAGTATCAATATTATTCGAGACACAGTAATTCTTTTATATTGCCACACCCCTTTGTCGAATTACGCCCACTTTTGTTATAGTAATTTCCAATAATAGTACCTACCTCTGTACTTAATTTCAGTACTCTAGTGTCAATTTTCTTTGAGATACAGAGTTCTTACAATATTGCCACACCCTTTTTTAGAGTTACGCCCACTTAAGTGATCGTCATTTTTAATACTTGTGCTTGCCCTTGTAATTTTACTGTGAATTTTATTACCGTAGTGTCAATATTTACTGAGATACAGTGTTTTTCTTATATAGACACGCCCCTTTTCCGAATATCGCCCCTTTTCATAAACGGGCACCTCCGCGTTGATAATCTCTATATGTTGACAAAAAATTACGGCAATCGGGCAAGTACTTTAGGAGTAATCGATGTACATACATTCACAAAAAAAAAAAAAAAAAAAAAAAAAAAAAAAAAAAAAAACAGAGAAACCAACCAACTTGAGAACCTCCTCCTTTTTGAAGTCGGTTAAAAATAAATGGTCATCAAACGACACTGTCAACATAGTTTTTGGTAAATCATTTTACTCAAAATTTTGACAAAGGTAAATAATTTAATGAAATATATTTCTTAATGTACAAATATTCGAATTATAGTAAAACAAACCATAAAACAATTTTAACTACTGTATAATACAGATTTTTTTAAATAGCTTTTTCCAGAATAGGGTTTCTTTCATTGAAAAGCATTGTTAATAGCATTGCTATTCGATAAAGATATAAAAAGTCAGTAGAAAGACTTTTTCATCTCTACTGTCCATAGGTCGAGGCATATTCCCCCAATGAAATCGGTTCAAAATCAGGTAGAAAGCCAACAACGAAATCTTTATTTTACTTACACTAAATTGTTGTCATCATAACTGCATGCTTACCGGAAGTATAGTATATCGTCAAAGTCGTATTAGCACTACGTGGTCCACTTGTAGTAGAAAGCATTGAACAAATGGCGTAGTAGAAGTTCGTTAAAATAAACCAAACAAAGAAACCAATGTAATGGTATATTCAACAAAACTTGAAGTCTTCGTATTTTTCCATTTTCAGTTCCAGAATTGGTGCCTGATCGCAACAAAGTCCTATCAAGTTGATAAGTGATACATTTTTTTTCCATAAAGAACACGCATAATTGTATTTGTCTTAGTATTGGAGTCCTCAGCGTCAACTTTTATGTGACCCAACAATTCGTTTCCCAGCTCTTTAGCAATCACTATATGAGACTCATTTTCTACTCTCGGTTGGTATTTTCCGCTAATTTCTTCCCCTGCCAATGCGACATTTTTTAGACCATCAAAAGAAAAAGCTAGTAATAACGTGTTCTTTCAATGATAAAAAGTTATTTTTGATCTAATCTTTTCAGTTTATTAAAATACCGTAAACTGAGGTTTTAATTTTAGACCCCTAGCTTGGGGGAAGTTTTCTTAGAATTTTACGTAGACTTCATTTTTGCTAAACAAAAACAAAAAACAAATTGGCCTCTTCAGCCCTTGAAACGACTTTGACCTAGCTTCTTATGATCAATTGTGTTGTGTGTGTTATTAAATGTTTGCGCACAATTGACCGAGAACAGGACCTACATGCTTTATGCCGATTCCGAACGGCTAAAGTTCATGTTCTCAAGAAGCTTTACATGGCATTTTTTATTCTCTGAGGTTTTCCATTGTCTGCAGAGAAGTGACGACCGAATAGAAAAATTGATTTCTATTGAAAAAAAACTTTTGCCCGAGGTAAAGTTTGAACTCGGGATCCATTGGTTTGCACGCCACACACTTAGCACCCACGACCACAGCCGCCAAATCCTAATATTATATTCTACATTAGTGTCCGACCGATATTCGGCTTCAGTAATCGGCATAATCGGCTGATATTTTAGTCTAAGAGCTAGTGAACCATCTGACTAACACATTTTCCACAAAGCTAGAAAATTTTCAAGTGATGATTTTTTAACAGTCTATTAAGAAAAAACCGTTCATGCAGGAATCTCGCGGTAGCATCATTGTCCTTTACATTTTGGAAAATGTAAAAAAAAAAACATTTTTTGGAACCTGCTCCCACAAAGATAAAATTTTAATAGTTTGCAATTTACATATTTTAAAGCGTAAAAAAAAATTGCCAACCTATTTGGATGGTTGCAAGTATTTGCCAGAAGGCAGCAAAGTTGTCATCGGGATGGTAATTCATGACATGCTTCCCACAAGGGTGCAATTTTGAGGGTATATTCTTTTCATAGTTTTAAAAATATATCTAAACAGCCAGCCTATTCTGACGGTTGCAAGTGTCTGCCAGACGAGCATTTAATAGCTATGATGTTTGATGGGAGTGCGAGCAAAACAGACTTGTATGAGTTCTAATGTCAAAAATAAAGGATGCATCTATTTTAAAGGTGCTATGATCAGATTGCAGCCAAATGATCCTTAAACAGTAGTTAACTTTTTGCTGCTTTTAATACTTTTAGTGTTGCTATTAACCATATTTCATTACTACTATTCTACATCTCGTACCAAAAGCGTACTCTTTTCATGTCAAAACGCAAATGTTGGTAAAAATATAATAACGCAACACTTTTGATTCCGTGATTTGATATAAATACATATGTGTTTAGTCATTTCCCCCTTTAACCGTAGAGGGAAAATGTACTCTCTCGCTCCAGCTCTCAAACTTTTAATTAACATTGAAACAACTATGATGCGATATCATGCGAGGCCATGATGTGCCCATGAGCACCAGCATAACATAGCTCTGAATAATGCTGCCATACATCCCGGAAATTCTGGACATGATCTGGTTTCAGGCTCTTTGTCCTGGAGTTCAGGTGTACACTAGACCGGATTGAAAAAAAAGTTGAAGTACTGATGTCTGAAATAAGAGTTTAGGCCGAGAAAATATACATTTTTTTTACAGTGTACTTCTCGTTAGCAAGAAAGTTTTTAAGCCCTTGTCATACAAAGAAGTATTCAGTTGTGAGGACTAAAACAAGATCTCAATTTTTTTTTAAATTTTTGTAGAAAGTAGGGTGTTACTTATGAATAAAATTGTTACGTTTTTGCTTTTGTTGCCGATTGAAAAATAAAAGCCGAGTTAAAGCTAAAAAGTTTTTGCCAGATTTCAGTTACAATCAACTAGTAGCTTTTCTCGACTGGATTGAAAATCGATGCAATTTTTTTCTACGTTATCCTGATGTCAATAAATCAATTACAGAAACATCCAAATTTTGCAGAAAAACTCTTTGCGTTCAACTCGAATTTAATGATTTCAGTAGGTTTTTTTGTACTGAAATAAATATGTAACAAAAGCAAAGAATAAATTTTATCATTTTTTTACTTAAAAACATTTTTTTATTCGGCTTCGGCCTTCGGCCGAATATTTCCATTTTGCCGAAGATGCACCTTCGGTCGGCCACTATTATACATACATTTCACAAAGTGGAAAAAGCGTCTGTTTAGCTCAACTGTTCGCAAGTTTCAATCGATTGAGTTAATTTTTTTTACTTATAGATAATTAGGATGAAAAAATGAAGTTGCCAGATAATTTTTTTTTTATTTTTACGAATTCGTCGGGCGAATCTCATGTTAAAATTGGTTACTGAAATTGAATCCATTGTCAGAATTTCAAAAATTATGTCATTTTTTACCATAAGGTTGCCTTCTTAATTTATAAATTTTGGACGAGTTTGGTAGAGGCCCGAACACCAGATAAAAACTAGTAAATTTTAAAATTTTTTCGAATTTGTTGCTGTGCGAACCCTAGACAAAGAATTGGATGAGTCGCTGAGTTCGAATCTGTTGTGAAAATTTCGAAATTTCTTATTTTTTTCAACAGGGCTGCCACCTAAACATTTTTTTAATTTTACGAATTCGCTGGTAACAGAAAAACCTCCAGAATTCTTTAAAATTTTTAAAAAAGCGCTACCATTACAGTTCATATAGACAAATTCAAAGAGATCGTCAAGAGATAACGCCACGTGTGTTAAAACAAAAGCAAAAATCGTGAATGGATTTCATAGTCAAACACAAAGTATGTGGCGAAGTGCAATGCTGGATGCATTTCGTCGAATGGCAGAAAATAAGACGATATTGATGTGTTTGGTTAACATAATAAGAACAGATCAAATTGATGACATCATGTCTTCGGAAATTCCAAGTGAAACCACCGTTCCAGAACTATGCGAAGTTATCACAAAAAACATGTTCAATGGTCCGTTTAAACAACTAAACATGAGCTCACCATACATGATTGATGGTTAATGCTCGAAACGTTATCCCGGAGCATTGCTTTGAGACACAGTTACATAGTTACATGTTACAGGCAACGACGAATACTCCTTATGTCGTCGCCGGTCTGATAACGGAAAATTATCAACTTTCAAAATGAGAAATGAATACATTAAAGTTGACACTCGCTGGTACTGATTTTGTTTAAAACGTAAAAAGTCCACATTAGTGTGGAGTATTGCGACTCGGTGGATTCCATAAAATACATATTACATAATACAATATTTGTGTACCTGATCCGAATAGAAATTACAAAATCACACAATTTTAATAAGATCATTATGTTAGCAGTAATGATTCAGAGTGGAGGATCTTTACATTTCCAATTCATGAGAGACATAGTTAATTTTGGTGTCCATTTTGAAAATGGTCAACACGTTTATGTTACCCCTACGGCGAGAACGTACAGAAAGAACTGCAACAAAACTATCCACAACATTAACCGAGGTTTTAAATTGTGTGCATCAGATTCATTCCCCGGCACGTTGTTATACTCGGAACCGTAATATTATACCGCAATATTGTACCGAAATATTATACGTGGGATAAATCGAAAGAAATGTTTCCTAGACAAAAATCAGGATAATCAGTCGATGACACGGTTCAGCCCAAGAATGCTGAGTGCAAAAAAGTGTTTTTGTTGGTTAATGTTCGTGGTTCAACATCATTTCAAAAACAGTTGATCGACTATTGTGTGCAATATATCGGTAGGCGTGTAAACGATTGCATTTACTATTAGATTATGCACACTGGGAAGCTAGCCTTGCCGATGCTGCAGTTTCATCTACTCCTCACCATATAAGAACACTATTTGCAATAATTGTATCATCATGCTTCCCACCAAGTCCACTTAAACTATGGAGAAATTATAAAGCTTTCATAACGAAAACCATTTTGAACATATTTCGCCATAGTTCGTCAAATCCACACTTGCTGTATAAACCGAAAATGCAAAATATATGTGATCAGTTTCTCTCCGCACAAGGACAATCTTTTCTAATGTGCGGTATAATTTGGAAAATTCAGTTTTCTCACATGGCCAACTCTACGTTGTAATGCACCCGAAACGGATATCCATCTGGATTTTCTTGTTATCACCAATGATGTTGATAAAATCCAAGAATGTTGCTATCTAAGAGCATTGCAAGAAATGTTTTAATTTTTTACAAATTGCTCGAAAAAGCTTTTTCAATTGAGCACAAAAGGTTTTGAAACTAAACGTAGTTTTGATGGCCTCTGAGATTTATACTTTTTCGTGCAAATTAATGCGTAGGTAATTTTATGCTTCAAATGAAACAGAAAATAGACAAGAGAGGTATTCTTTAAAAAGTTACCAATTTTAAATTTTTTTGTAAAATTTGGAGATTGGCACAAATGTGATATTCAACTACATTTTAACTCAGGTGCTTTATGTTTTTTCTGATGATAGAAATTCAATATAAATAGCTGAATAGGCATTATATTTAATAGCTTATCACTTCAGTGATACAAAAAAAAATAAGCAGTTCAATTTAAATGTACCTACTAACCAACCGATTTTACCAAGTAAGCTACATATTCAATTAATTTGTACTGTAATAGTTTAAGAGAAATATTAACCCTTTGGCGAGTGCAATACAAAATACTGTACATCGATTTATAAGCCTGTTGCTAACTCTGATCTCAATTTTCAGTTTAGTGCATTCTTAAGAGGCGACAACAACATAAACTAAATAGCAAACTGCGTTTTTATAAAATAAAAAAAAAATATATATTATTTGGTTTGATTTTTTTTAAAAAAGGGAGTTTTTAATTTTAATTTTTTTTTTTAATTTTTATCAAAACAAGAGCTTTAATGAATTAGACAAGTGTCCAAAATCCATCACCCAGGACATTTTTTCCACAAAACTTGGTAACAAACTTCTTCAAGCTTCTTTAACAAACTAATGTGAGTCCCATGTTTTTCTTTCCGATAAATTTTTATTCCCGTGTCAAAGGGTTATAAAAAGTGCCTCACTTAAAATGAAGCAAAATCGCATATTTAACGTCCTCTTGTACGTCCCCTTTAACAAGAATAAAATTAAAATTAAGCTGAAAATGAGAAAAAACAAAACTTAAATCAAATAAAATTTAAACAAATTTTTATTTCTTGAGAATTCAAAACAGTTTCATTCAATTTATTTATTTATTCATTAAAAAAAAATCACTAAATTCTAATCATAACCAAAACTGAATATAAATTAATAAAATTAGGAATTAAAAAATACGTTAAAATGTAAATTAAATTAATTTTGGATATAAATAACACATAGATAAAAATGCAAAAACTTTAATAATAATAAAAAAAAAAATATCGAAATAAATAAATAAAATAACTAACAAGTAGCAGCAGAGAAGCAGCATCAGTAGAGAACAAGAAGAATAGAAAAACTTAAACAAAACAATTATTAAAGTTAACTATAGAGTTTGTGAGTTATCGATATTATTCGATTGTATCATCGAACAATTCAATAATCAAACTAAAACAATTGATTAGACTTTATTTTTAAGCAAAAAATTTTGAATTTTTTTTTAAGTTTCTTTTCATAAAATTTTACTGGGTTTGAGAGCAAACATTTTCAACTAGAACGAATTTAACGAATTTTAATTTCTTTTTTTTTTTCAAAATAAACATAAAGGAAACATGAAGAACATTTTTTTTATTTCATTTTATGAAATGAGAACAATAAAAATTATGAACTTTTCTTGCCGAATTGAAATAATTTTATTTATGTCATAAACCAAAGCAACAAGGTCAAAGAAAAGTCAACAAAAAGAAAAGATTTTTATCTAAATTTAAAATTTTGAGCTATTTTTGTAGCCGAGACTCATTAAAGAGTTATAAAGTTTCAATGAGCGGCTGCAGTTTGGTTGCGGCCAGGCCGAAGTAATGTTGTTATTTTGTTATTTTTACATATGTAATACATATTTTTTTATCAAATTATTTTATTAAAATTAATAATAAATAAAAACATTAAGACAAAATAAATTAACTTAAATTAATAGTTTTTGTTTTTCATTAACTTAATGTAGGTTTGTGTCTTCGAAATGTTTGTGTCTTCCAAGTAGTTTGTTTGTTTGTTTGTTTGTCTTGCTTCTAAGCTTATTAACTAAAAAATAATTAATTTAAAAACTAATACTTAACAAAAATAATTAGACAATTACAGGATATAAATTAATATTTAGAGAAAAATGCATGCTTGTGCTTCGTTCCGTTCTGCTTCATTCTTAAATTAAGTTTAGGTCACAACCATTTATTATAAAAAATAAATGAAATAAAATAATTATGTGTTAAAAAAGAGTTCTTTTGAGGCGAGAATGCTTACATACAAAGGAGCAAGTTTGGGGGCTGTGCTTATTTTTTGTTTTCTTTTGTGGCAAGTTATCGGTCTGGACTACCAAATAAGTTTACATTTTTTAAAAATAGTTGGCTAAAAATAATATCAGAAAACTTGAGTTGCCATCATTAAAGGACATTTTCCGTTGGGCGTAGCTTAAAAAATATTGCTAATAATACGTTGTGGGAGTTTTTTGTGTGTTTTTGTGCCTTTTTTTGCTTTTTGGAAGAATAGCTTAAACGCTATTTTTGAACTATTGTATATTAGAAGTGTTAAAAATTAATGTTTAAAAATAGTTCTCAGTCTTTGCCAGAGATATTTTCTTAGCCTACATTGTTCGTTGTTACGTTATGCGCAGAACGTTACGTAGTGCTGTCTAAAATTAACTACATTTAGGTGCTGTTCATAAGCGGAGTGTGTGTCTTCTTCATTTTCAATGCTACCTTTGTGCCCGTCCCATTTCCACTTTACCACTTCATCTTACTTATGCACAGCACCGTTCAAAATTTGCTTACATATCCTAGTTCCTTGCGGGTTTTTTGTTTTTTTGCATTGTTCTAATTTTGTATTTAGTACTTAGTAGTAACTTAAGTTAGGTTAGGTTCTCATCACTCCATAGGAGCCAGCAGTGCCGACTTTTTTGTCAGCTTTGAGCAAAGTGCGCTTCTGAGCGCCAACACATCAACATCTATGCGCTCTCCGTCTTTACTACGATCGGCAGCTGTGCTCCGTGCAGACCACTGTGCAGTGGCGACTGACGCGACAGTTCTTCGTTCTTCACCATCATCGGTATATTCAGCTTAACATCGCCCAACATAGGCAGCGGCGATTTTGACTCCACCATGCCACTCATGTTGTTATTGTTGTTGTTGTTGTTGTTGTTGCCCATAGTGACCAGATTGTTATTATTGTTGGCTGCAGTGCGTTGCTGTTGCGCCTCGTAGCGCGTGTGGGTGCGCATGTGCCGTGTAATCATGTCGCGGCGACACGCGGCATACGGACATTGCGGACACTTGTAGGGCTTTTCGCCGGTGTGAGTGCGCTGATGCGTGGAAAGATGATCAGAGCGCGAGAAAACCTGACCGCACACTTTACACGTGTACGGCTTGACGCCGGTGTGCAGCCGCATGTGACGCGTTAGCATATCGGAACGTGCGAATGAACGGTTGCACACCTCACAGCTGTAGGCTTTGGCAATGTCGTTGGAGGGGTTGCGCGACTTGTGCCGCGAGGCCATGTGTTTCGCAAGCCGATCGTGCAGCGAGAACATCTGGCCGCACACAGGGCAGACATAAGCAACATCGGAGCCAGGCGGCATCTCTTCGACCACTGGTGAGACATCCAGGTTGTAGCGCCAGGCGACAGATTCTTTGGTGGTCGGTGAGGCCACATCGCCCTTGACAACAGGCACACCCACGCTTGAGTTGGAGGCATGATGATGGTGTAGTGCATGCAGCGGCATCTCCATTTTGATCATGGCCGCAGCAGCAGCTGCAGCGGCAGCATGAGCCGAGTGCAAGGCGTAGGGCGAAACGGGTGCCGAGTTGCATGGCGTGCCCGCGCCACTAGGCGACATATTGGCAACACTAACTGCAGCTGCTATGGGCTGCTGACTTGGTGGCAACATCATGGTGGTTGCCGGCAACGGTGATGGCGGTTTGTACTTTTTGGCCACCAACTCGGCAGTTGGAGTGCCACTACGCACAGACAAGTCGAGGGGACGATCTTGGGGCGGCGGCATAATGGCCGGATCCGAAGTATTTGCGGGCGTAGGACTCATACGTGCTGAGGACTCGCTGCGTGGAGGAGATGGCAGCGTAACAGATACCGCGTGAGGTGGCGAACTATTGCCGCCACCTGCATAGGTGGCAGTGTTAGGTGGCTGTGCTGCGGGTGGTGGATGATCTAAGTGACCGACTGACTTCGACTGACTCGATGGAGACGTGTCGTCCGCCACGGAGGACGCTATCGACGAAGGTGTGTGCTGCATAGGTGAGGGATAGAGATCTGGACGTCGTCGGAATACTTCGTTCAAATACTTTGTGTGCAAGTAATAACCGAAGAGCGGCGACGGTATGGGAAAGTAGCGATCGTAGGGGCTGGGTAGTTGTTCAGTCTTGATGTCAACGTGCAGCTGACTATCCGCAGCATTGGCTGTGGCTGCCATTGGCGAACAATTCTTGGGCAGCAGCTGCAATGGACTTCCGCTGATGCGTGGACTGTCCTGATCGCAGTGCGAGAGATCTTCTGATTCGGCTTCATCGCCGCTAGTGCTGGAACGCTTGCTGCTGGGCGTGCAGATTTTTTTGCCAACCATATCGTTATCGTGTTCGTTGATGTTGTCGTTGCTGCTGCTGTTGTTGTTATTGTTGCTGCTCCCGCTGGTGTTGCTGGTGTAGTTTGTAGCCTCATGTTCAGTGGTGTCCATGTGATTGTTGCTGTCGTTATCGTTGTTGTTGTTGTTGTTGTTATTGGCAACAGTTGAGTTGTTATTGTGTAGCTTATCCAGCACTGCAGAAAGTCGCTTGCGTTTGCGTTGCTTCCAGGGTTTGTTGTTCAAGCAATTGTTGTTGTTGATATTGTTGTTGGCAAAATATTGCTGATTATTGTTGCTATTGTTGGCGCTATTGTTACTACTGTGCTGTTGCTCAGCTGCCACAGCAGCGGCAGCGGCTGCAGCAGCAGCTGCTTGATGCTGTAAGCTTAGCGCAAGCGGCAAGTGTTGCGGCAGGCCATACGGTAGCTGCTGATAAGCTGCATAGTGAGGCTGATGATGCGGCGGCTGTTGTTGTTGACGCTGTAGCTGTTGGTGATACTGCTGCTGCTGGTGCTGCTGAAGATGATGGTGATGATGATGATGATGATGGGAACTTGAATGATGCCCCATGGGGTCGGTACCTTCTGCCATAGTCATGAGGTCAACGTTTCGGGAAAATTTTATGGGGAAGCTGAGTGTGGGAGACAAAAATATCTGCGTTGGTCGTTCAACTTATTGTAGTTGATGATGCATTTGGCTTAACGGGAGATCTGCAAAGAGAGAGGGAAACGGAAAAGATGTGAATTAATAAGAGGAAAAACAAAAATTGAGAGTGTCTATAAAAATATATAATTATAGATTTTTACAAATTTAAGCAGAGAAGATATATGGATTAATAAATATTTCTAGGTTTTATGAATTTTAGCGAGTTGCGAATTGTGCTGTCATAAAATAATTTTCAAAAAACGATCTATGTGTCTACAATTGGATTTAAATATTTTTTAAAAAATAGCTTAACTATTAAATTACAACTGTATCTTTAAAGATACAACGAGTAGAACCCCCTCTTTTAACCATGAACGACCTGAAAGCTATGAAATGTTAATCGTTGCAGTCAGAAATCCTAGAGCTTTATCTTTATCTATACTCTACACTCTATACTATTATATATGAGTAAAAGTTTGTTGACATATGGAGGGTAAAGTAATAAACCACTGAATAGACTTCGATGAAAGTTTCACTAAGAGGATCTGTAACCTTCCTGGAAAGACAATGACTATGTTATATTTTTTTTAGCTTTGAACCAAGGATTTCAGGGTTCAAACCTATTCAGTCAAGTCTGCCTTGGTTCGGAAATGGGTAGATAGATAAGTAAGAGAGGAAGAGAAATCAAGAGAAATAAGTGTAGTATGTTTGGCGGAGCGCTATATCAACATGCGAATTTGAATCTGAGACAAGTGTTATGCCTTTACCTTAGTCAATTGGGGTAATTTAAAAATCTCATTTCACAAACATGTCTACCATCAACTATAACTTCTAAAGTCGTGTAGATTGATGAATTTTGAATTCCAGTTGATTCGAAATGAGGCAAGAATAAAGGAAAGGTAAAAGAGTAGGAAAATGGCAAGACGGGGATTTGAACCCGGAACCTCTGGGTTGGGAGTCAAGTACGCTTACCACTCGACAACCAAGGCCCCAATCATATAAGAAATGAAAAAATCAATATTTTAAGCGAAAATTTGAAAGTTATTAAAACGTAAATATAATAAATGTAACATATTATTTAACTCAATTGAATTTCAACAGCACAGCAAGGCGAAAGACAAATATAGATCGATAGACTAAAAACGTAAGGAAACTAGCACAACATGGGAAGGCAGTATCGAATATCGAAGGACAAGAACACTTGGATAAAATGCGATTGTGAGGTTTTGATCAACTAGCAAGTGAGTCCAGTACGAAGAGAGAAAGACGATTTCGAGGGAACCGTGCAAAAGTGTATGCAGCAATAAGTCAGAAGGTTGGTGGAAAATTGCCCGCGCATTGATTGAGCAAGAACTACTTTGGCTCAAGAAATAAGAGATCCAGAAAATAGTGATCAACCTCTCTGTATTTTACAAGAAAGGAATTCTTTGGTTACACCTCAAGAGTGTGAAAACGATGGAGAGATGCGACGAGCTACCGAAGGATCGGCAATAGTTCCACTCAGAGAGTTTTAAAAGTTATTTACAGTTTATTTCTGGGTAACGATTTTCAACCAAAGCATTCAACACAATTCAATTTAAGAGTTTATAATTTTTTTGAGAAAATAACAAAAAAAGTGCAGAATTCTTAAATAGGGCAAAAATAACACAGTATTTTTTTCAATAAAAGAAGGCAGCATTAGGTTAAGACATTTATAAGACTAGGCATAGATTCACAAAAAGATTGCCAAAATATCCATCAGACCTCAATAGTAAAAAAAAGTTAAAATATAGCAGGCATTGTTGATTTTGAAATTGCTTAGCTACAGCCACCATTCTAGAAAACAGCTAAATATGTCAGTAAGTTTTTATTTTACATGTTTTTTAAGCCTATTTTGAACACCCCCTGCTGCTCTCCCACTGTCACTGCTGCCGACTGCAGTGTGCGAATCACTCAAGCATCAAACATTCGCAGACATAAACTTGAGCATGATGACAATGCTTGTTATTTGTTTTTGTTGTTTATCTTTTAAAGGATTTTGTACACTTTTTGTGTTAGGTTTTTGTTTTTTTTTGGCAGCAACTCCGGCGCCTTTGACCCGCTCTAATGCAACAACAGAAGATAACCGACCATGCTGCAGCCCAGCTATGCTGCTGCGCTCATATTCGCACAGATAAATTCTGGCTGTACACAAGCGCCTGTGTTTACGCTGCGTTGCGCTTTGCGATTGCGACAAATTCTTCAGCCAGCAGCGAACCGTCGGACGTATTTTATTTTTCCGCAAGATTTTATGGTGCGCAAATTTATTACAGTTCAGTAGCATGGACCGGGCCAAGTCAGGAAGCGTTGCTGCTGCTGTTGTTGCTGCTACTATTTCAAGTCAGTGTCTCGCACAGCGTATTTTTTTTTTCGCAGGCATTTTTTGACTTGCCTTGACCAAAGCTTTGCTGGCTCTGCTGGCAATAACTAAGATTGGTCAACCGACGAGAAGAAACAAAAGTATTTTTATATATTTTTTTTTGACGCCTTTTTTATATGCTCGGCCGAAATTCAACTTGGCCCAAACTGAAGAAATTTTATGATAGCTAAGGATGCACCTAACGCATTCTCGTTGATGTGGCAATTTATGGCATCGTGTGTTGTGCTGTATGTTTAGGTCACATTTACTGCGTGCCACAATAAGCCAAAAAAAGCAACAACACACACAAGAACACAAAAAGAACCTGTAGCGAATGCCTTTAACTGCGGCACCTTCGACTACAGACAGCAGCTAGTTAGTGGCTCTCACATAGAAGACGTTAAAGACGCAGTCTAAAGTGGGTGGTGGTGGAGGTGGCAGACGCAGAGTAAAGAAGGGTGCAAAGGCCGACGCTTCAACGACGTTTGCTGCATTGCGCTTATCCTGGTGATATATGAATATTGTGTGCACTTGTTCAGGATATGAACAACTATCAGTCGTTATGCGCACGAAACTAGTTTCGGCTCGCTTGTTCGTGCTTGCACTTCTTATTCCTGCCCGCTTGGGCTGAATGACTGTTTGTCTTAGACTTGGACTCGTTGCACGCTAGGCATAACAAACAGGCAACGAAACTACTACAGCAGGGCAAACAACAATAACAACAAAAACAACAACAACTAGTACTAGTGCCAAGTACATGACTGGCCATATGGTGCCGCAACACCAAAGCACTCAACCCCACACCCACGACCATTGTTAACAACAGCAACAACAACAATAAGCAAACAACAACGCTTTCTTGCTTTGACTTGGCTCTAAAAAAGCTTTTCACAGTGAGGTGAAAAGCAGAGAAAAAAGTTCACTGCAAACAGATTTGCCGACGTTAAGAACCTGGTGAATCGTCGTGCCCGGAATGGTGTTGACATCCGTGTGGCAACCATGTGTCGACTACTATTTGCCGGGTCATGTGCTGATGAGACTTAATAGACTGCCGGCAAAGACTGCGCCAGCACGAACGAACATTTGTGGTGTGGTGAGTGAGTAATTTGCTAAGTTTGAAATGGTAAAGCAGGCTACAATGGCAGGACGATAGAATGATAGGATAGCAAGAAGAAAGCAAGGAAGGAAGGAAGGACGGAAGGAAGGAAGCGAGGAAGTAGGCAAGAATAGAACGCTGTATGGAAATTCAATGTTCTGTTATGAATTCAACAAAACACAACAATTGGTTTTTTAATAAAGATGAACTTTTAAGATAACAAAGGATTAGAGGCTAAATTGAACCATTTTTGGTTAAACAAAAATTGTTTAAACTTTTATATTCGGTTTATGTTCTCTAACTCAAAATAATATCTAGGCAATTGACGACTTTGGCATACTATAGTTAGCTTAAGTGAAGCTAAGGTTCAGAGCATTAGTTTAAGTCTGCGCCAGGTCAGAAAATTCTAGGTCATGCTTTCTCTTCTCAAAATAGAGAGTCATTGTATAAATCAATGATGACTTTTTGCACCATAATGATTATGAAGGAAGTATAAAAATTATTGAATATGAATAAAAAAACTTTGGTGTCTTTAATTTTTTAAAAATAAATTTTTTACATAACTATTTGTTAAGTAAAAGGTTTTTGAAAAATTTACATAAATATTTTTGATCTTTTTGTTTAAGAAAATTAAATTCATGAATATTTTTTTATAAAAAAAAACTATTTTTTAAAGATTTCAACACTTTGTTGGTGTTAAACAACCGATGGTGTAAAAAGTTTGTGTTGAAAATAGAAGTGGAAGATTAGAAAATAAGATGAACTTTGCTGTGAAAATTTGTTATAATTCTGCTTGAGATTTGTACAGAAGTTACTTATGAGGTTTAGTGACTTCTGTACTGGTAATAATTCTATTCCCAACTAACATTTGATCTAACAAGGAGTACCATTTTTGAGATTCTTAGAGATTTTGACCTTGATATTATTTCTAATAAACTTGTTCTACCTGGATTAAGGATATTGTAAAGGTTCAACAAAAAAAGGTTCGATTCAACCTTCTATAAAAGATCATGCGAAGCAATTCGAGGTACTGAGAGTATATCCCACCGTTGCCGGATTGAAGTAACTTTCCGTAAATGAGGTAATTTTTGATTCATTTTTTGGGCAGAGGTAAAAATTTTATAAAAATTGGTAGAATTTTGAGAACATTCTTTAGTGTGTTACAAAAAAAATAATATTTTTTTTGCTCAACCTTTTTTTGAAATTTTTTTTAAGAATCAAAAGTTTTTTAGTGTCCCAAAATAAAAATTTTTTTGCTCAAGCTTTTTTTTTGAAATTTTCCTTAAGAATCAAAAGTTTTTCGTGATTTTTTGAATTTCAAGCACAGATTATCCAATAACAGATATTTTCTGAGTCTTTGAGTCATTATTTCGAAAAAATATGTCAAAAATTTCTTGAATTCATCAGAAGTTTTGACAATTTTTGTGTTAATTTCGGTGATATATATTAATGGCTTTAACTTCGGAACGAAGATTAAAATAAAGCAATTTTTTTCAAATTGAATAGAATTTTACCATATTTCTAACTGCACAATTTAATTTTTTTAATTTTGTTGGATAAAAAATTTTAAAAAATGTCAATGAAATAACCAACAAACTTACCAACACTTCTAATGTATGCACATTATAGTAAAATTTGGACATATTTTTTTGCAATAATGACTCCAAGAATTAGAAAATATCTGTTATTGGCCAATCTATCCGATATATATATGTATCATCTATTAATGTAATTGTTCCTCGTGAATAACTTCAGAGTTAAATTTTTGTCTAGTTCGAAAGGATTTAGTTTATAGAGAATCAAAACTCTTTTACAATAACTTAGATAGTTATAAATAAATTTAAAGAATTTAAAATTAACTAAAATCCTACAAAATTGTCAAATTTTTGCTCAAAAAAGGTCAGACGGAAAGTATTTTTGTGGTTAAAAAGATTCACGTATAAATTAAAACTTGTGGCAAAAGACAAATTATTCACAACATTCGTGAAATTAAAAAACCAAGTTATTTACTTGGCTATCATGTCCATGATACGTATAACTTATAACCTTTTAAGTAAAAGTATGAAATAAATACAGTTAATGCAACGCTAACATATTTTAAAACCAGAGTATCAACTAGGATTGCCTGACATGAACTCGCTGCTACTAACGGCATGCAACAATTAATGACAAAACTGAGTAGTTAAAACTTAGCAACAGCAAACCGAGCACAATAAAATTGGTTAAATCTGCAGTTCAGCAAACCCCAAAAATATATAAAAATTTACCAACAACCTGTGCTCAAACACAGTAAACACAGTTGACAAGACCACAACGACACGGATTAACATTAACGAAGCACCAAGTGTTTTGTTTGTTTCTTTAATGTAGTAAAAAAAAATTCTATCCTGCGGTTTTACATGCTAAATAGAGCACAACAGCTGGGAAAACGACCAAGCAAATGAACCCACAATGAAACAGCAACAACGTAAAACAGCGCAGCGCACTTGACAGTTTTACTGACTAGAGTAGGGCTGCGCTAGGGGGACTGCCCAATGGGTCTGCTAACCCTCAATAAGGTTTTGAATTATGAAAACAGTAGAATGTCATGGCGAAATTATCACTACATAAAAAAGATTAAATGTGACTGTTTTGAAAAATAAAAAATTGAGTTCAAAGTTTCACATTTATACTGAAATCTATATTGAGTCATACTTTGTTAAGTAGTTAATTTCTAAAACAGTCACAAACATGATTTTACGTTTAAGTGCTCGTATGCACCTGATACCTTCACCCATTCATAGAACGGCGAAAATCCGAAAAATGCGACACATCAACTTATTTAATGTTTTCAATTATGTTGCAATTTGATGAAATTTGTTAATATCTTCTTATAAAATTTATTTTAAAAGGGCAATAAAGAAGAATTATTGGGCCAACCTTTATTTCCTTCAGAATTAAAAAATAAAATAAACTGAAGGATATATTATTCTTAAATTTAAAAATATTAATAAAAAATAATTTTTTTTTAATAATAATAACACTAAATTTTTATTTTTGCAGAACAACTTTAGAGCTTTAAACCATTGAGTGAATTTTTAAGTTTAAATGCTAATACGTGAACTGAAACGGATCTAACGGATCTAATATCAAAACTAAAACATTTACATGACAAATATTATTTTTATATTGGATTTTTACTTACAGATATATATTTTTTTTTCGGGAAGTTTAAAAATTTTGTACAACCAAGTTGTGTTGCCATTCCGAATTTTTAATAAAAAAAAGACCAAAATAAAAGAAGACTACAAAATTATATTAAATATTATTTTATTATTCAAATAATAGTATTTTCATCTTCTTAACTACAGTATGTTTGTGACAATTACACCAAAAATTATCTGGAAAAAATTAACTAAAAAATTGGTGATGAAAGGTATATCTACATTTTCATGTATTCATGATTCTGGCCGAGAGTATTTTTAATGCTTATGATCATGAATATGATTTGAGCAAATTTATGCTTAAATTTTGTTAAAATACCAGAAGTATTTTTTCAGAAGTAAGCGAATAAATTTAAATTTAGTCATTTTTAAAACATTACAGCAAAAAAAAACTGTTATTCTGCCAAATTTTGGCAGTTTTATTAGAATTAGGCCGACGATATGTAATTTTTGCAAAGTCGTATGAAGTCGTAAATTTTAAAACATTACAGCAAAAAAAAACTGTTATTCTGCCAAATTTTGGCTTAAGTTTTATTAGAATTAGGCCGACGATATGTAATTTTTGCAAATTCGTATGAAAAGTGATAGATATATGTTTAAATTACATGAAAAGAACATAGTACAAGAAATGTTTATGGAAATTATTCATAAACAAATTAATTTCTTTGAAATTCTCAGTTTTAATTTTTACATTTTTCACTTTATGTGAAAAGTGTTAATTTTAGTAAAAACATTTTTTTTTACGTACTGAAACATAGAACATTTGTTTAAGTTATACACGTAAACTTTTTCATAAAAGATTTTTCACCAATAAACCAACATTTAAAAAAACGTTGTTCTTAAAATTATGTTTTTAATTTATTTTTCTACTTAATAAATCCTTTCAAATATTTCCCATAGAAATATGGTTCATTTTAAAATACTGATATCTAGAGTTTTGAGTCCATGAACACCAGAACGCATCTTATTTTAAGGTTCATTCGATTTTCGCTCTAAGAATTAAGTTAGCTTTGCTAAGACCTAAAAACATTTTGTTTAAACTTTGGTCCTGATTGGAGCACATTAAATGGTTCGAGCAACTCTTTGAAATCCTAAAGGGCTGTATATAGCAAATTTCTGTTTTATAAGAAATAATTTTTTGCTTACGTAAAGAAATCTTATTGTTTTTTTATTTATTTTTTTTGTTGCAAATAGTTTCCTTTTTTAATGGTTTTAAAGCCAAATTAGCATAGTTTATTAAGTTATTTAATTTTAACTCAAATAACTCCGGATTATCAAACTACAGACTAGAAACTTTAAAATAGTTTGATGGCACTTGAATGTTGTGCGTTCCAGTCAAGACATTTTTTTCAAATCTGGCAGCACTTTTTTGTCAAAGTCATTAAGATTTTTATAGTTCTACACAATTATTAATTTTGTCTGCGCAGTTCTTTAGGATGTTACAGAGTCACTGCCTATTTATTGTGGTCCAATTGGGATTAAATTTTTTATAAAATTTTCTTAAGCCTAACTGTAGCTTATTTTATTGTTGAAGCAAAAAACGAATGAACTTACAAATTTTCCATACAAATAAAATATGGAGTCATGAACACTCGAAAATCTGATTGCTTCAGAGAAAATTCCAAGCATTAAACTATGAAAAAATTTTGTATTATTTTAACTACCTATTTAGCTTTTCAAATTAAGCTTCCCAATCTTCCGAACTGCTCAATAAATTGCTCAGAAATTTTTCCGGTACATATAGGGTTCACTTTAATTAGCCCCCTTTAAAAACAAAATATACTCACACCACTGTTGGAGTGAGTGTTTCGTGCAAAACAAGTGAATAAAAAAATGGCACACAAAGTCAACCAATAGCAATTTGGTGTTGGTGTGTAAAGCACATGTAAAACAAAAGCTTTTTTGTGTCGCGGTCAGTAAGGGCGCGTTTATAGTAACGACTTGTTGCCGAGCCTAGTCGAGCCGAGATGGAAAGCTGAAAAGCGCTGCTCATACAAATCATATGAAATAAGCTCAAAGTGCGTATAGTGCCAGCCAAATAGGCAGCTTAAAGCGACTTGTGCGCTGGTTTCCAGCGTGCCGATTGTTGCTTTCTCGCTCGCTCTCATGGGTTTTGTTTCATTTTACACTCTGCTTGCTTGTTATTTACATCAAATAACAGAAAAGAGACAAAGCAACAAAGAAAACTCTAATAATATGTAAACATATATTTTTTTTTGTTTTCGCTGTTGCGCTTTTTACCTTTTTTTTGGGTTTAAAGGCAAGTGGGTGGAGAAAATAAAGAATAGCGATCAGTAGTTTTCGTTTTCCTTTCTAAAACGTTGTTGCAAAACAAAAAAAAAACAAACAAAGTTTAATCAAACCTTTGCTTTGTTTTTCTTGTGTGCAAAAGCAAGTGTGTAGAATCAATGCACGATAAGGGGAACGCATTCTTGCATTCCTTTTGTAGTACGCAGAAAGAAAGTCTTCCCTTTCCCCTTTCTAATAATGAAATAAAGCTAAATCAGCTGGTGAAGCAATTCGTCAATAAGCGGCTGCAAGTGCGTTTCAGCTGAAGCAGAGAATCGAAGATTAACAAATATTCTTGTGTTCGCTCTTTCTTCCCTTTCCCCTTTCTAATAATCAAATAAAGCTAAACCAGCTGGTGAAGCAATTCGTCAATAAGTGGCTGCAAGTGCGTTTCAGCTGAAGCATAGAATCGAAGATTAAAAAATTTCTTCACGTGTTCCTTGTATTATTCGTTTGATTTCGTGCATAAAAATAAACAAACAAAAACAGCAGCAACAAGGCAACAACAGAAAACGTTGCAAATAAGTCGAAATAAGTTGGAACAACAAGTGACTTAAAGTGGCCGAAAGTGCGTTTCAGCAGCTTTTTTCACATTTTTGTCTCTTCACTTGTTGTCCGTTGGTTTGAGGTGAGCAAAAGCATACAAAAAATCACAGACTTTTTTGATGCTTCTATTAAAAAAAAAAAATAATAAAAAAAAAACTTAAATTTATACAAACAAGCCAAAAACAGTCAAAAATCAGCTGCAACAAGTCGGTCGAAATAGGCTTGCACTATACGCAGTACCAGCTGCTTTCAGCTTGACGCGTTTTCAGCTCGGCTCGACTAGGCAACAAGTCGTTACTATAAACGCGCCCTAAGAGTTGGCAAAAGCAAATTAAACTTTCCAAATTAAAGCTAAAACAAAAACCAACACCAACAACGACACAACTCGAAACTTTTTTCATATTCAATAAATTTGTGGCTTCCGCAAAACGGCCACAAACAGTAGAAGAGAGTCGTTATGAAGTCAGCAGCATCCAATTAAATCGATCATCAACCAACTTAGCAGTAACTAAACTTTTTCTAATAAAAAGCTTTTTAAATAAAGTGCTTTTCAAATAAAAGTCTTGCTGGCGCAGGACTACTAACTGCTATTTACAACAATTCATGCTACTTTTTTATTGTAGTGCAACGAAGGAATGCTTGTCGTTGTTATTTTAATTGTTGGTGTTGTTGTTGTTGTCGTGTACAGGGGCGCAATTAATAATCTTAATTAGGGTTATTATACAACAGCGTGCTGACAACTATGCCAAAAGTTTTCGGCGCTCGACTGAGATTGTTTTTTTTTTTTTACTCGCTTTTTCTGCTCTTTAAAAAAAGAAGTAAACAGCACTAAAAAATTCGAGAAAAACTTTAAAAACTAATAAATTTTGCCACAGCTACAGCCATGACCAACGCCAAGCACGCGAATATTTTATATACTCGAGGCCAAAATAGCGTCAGCAAAAAAATCCTTACAATAATTTATTATATAAAATAGTAAAACAGAAAAAAAATACGACATAAATAGTGCAAAATAAGGTTGCTGTGCAGCAACCAAAAATTAAAAAAATGCAGCGTTAATTTAGAGCTCACACTGAATGAGTAGAATGAGTGATACTTTTGACACTTGAAACAAATGAGTAGCTTTTTTCCTGATTTTTTCTTTTTCCACCAAATTTTGTAATTATGACAGGCTGTTGTGTAAAAAGGAAATATCTACAAAATAAAAAATATCGCGTGCTGCTGCTAAGGCAGTTTATTTTCTGCATTTCGTTTTTTTGCTATTTTATAATTTTGCGCATTTTTTGCATACTATCTGTCAGCTTAACAATGGTGCTGGTGAGTTGCTGGTAGGGGTGGTCATTTTCGTTAAGTGGATTATAGCCTAGACTCTGTCATAAAACGTTTTAAATAAATTTGTTCTTCTTTTTTTTTTGCATGCTTTGCTGTTGTATGTTGTAGTTGTTGTGTGCTTAAAAAATAAGTTTTGATTTTGTTTTCTTTTTTTTTGTTAAAACAGGCAGCAGTTTTTTTCAAGTGTTGATTTGCATAAATTCTACCGGATGCCTATTATAGCGTGCCTGACCATGACAGTTTAATTTCTGTGATTACTTTTTTCTGCAGGATAGCGAAAAAAACAAGCAACATTTGAAAGGAGGCACCAACGTTGAAGCGAATTTTTTATAAGTTTTATTGTTAGTTTCTTAAATAAGCTTAAGAATTTCTAAAAATAAAAAATAAGCACTTTGAAAATATTTACGCTGGTACCTTCAGCTTCCATAAAAAAAAACACGAACAAAATGAGCTGCAGTTAAGTTGGAATCAATAACTTCTTTGCAGCCAAATAAGATAAAATATTTCAATTATTTCGTACAGTTGACAAATATGCATAAATTGAACAGCACAAGTCACATGACTACAACAACACTTCATTGACATTTGAGGCATTTCAAAATGTTACCAGCTTTATACAAGCCACATAACAGCTAGATATTGGCAAAAACTTGTTGTTTAAAAAAAAATTTAAGCTGAAAATAATACAGCACAACTGTTCAATAAGAATTTGAAAAATTTTACTTTATAAAACTTTTAAGTTGTATTCATTAAATACTGCTTTTTGCAAGCCTTTTTATAACGTTTAATTTTTTTTTCAATTCAACAGCTTTAAGCTTGTTTAACTGCGATCAACAGCATGGCGATAAGATTCACAACTAACGACAGACAAACAGATAGACAGACAGACAGATAAACAAACAGAATTCCAGAAATTAATATGTCAACAAATAGTCAAACAAACATGGACGACTACAACACGAGATATGTACGTCGATCACTCACTCGCTTGGTCTCCCACACCACTGGCATAGCGTCTGAATTTTATCAGCGTATGCGAGGCAGACATGAAAGCAAACAAACGGATGAGTGGACAGACAATAAATATGTTCACAGTGGCAGGCAGTAAAATATTTATAACGATCATTTGCTCAGTACTGTTGGGCGGTGACATAAGCTTTCGCTGTGAAAGCATAAAGTGTCAACTATAGGGTACAGCAACAGTGCATAATGTTTAAGAATTGAGTTGAAGCTGTAAAGATTCAACATGTTTTATTTATTTAACTTAAGCTATACGAAGGACAAGACACACATTAAGCTCATAAGGAAAATTTCTATTATGACATAAAAAATACTTGTAAATTACATCTAGTCAGCTTTATGTAAGACTGCATCTGTATGTTCATAAAATAACACTCAGTTTTTAATAATTATTCAAAAGATAATATGCCACATAGAAAAATAAGTTAATCTGTATTATATGAAGTGTTTTTTCAATGTGAAGTTAGCTCCGCCATTTATTATTTTCTGAAATTTGATGACTGTGCTGTAATGTGTTGGAGTTGTGCTATAATGTGCCGTTGAAATATTGAAAAAAACTTTACATTTAAAAATTTTAAGAGCTTATATACATTTTTGAAACTACCGATTTTGCAAATTTTCTCTTAAAATATTAAGTTGTGCAATAAAGTGATAAAGTTTATTAAGAATATGCATTTATGTGGCATAAGACAAAGTTTTTTTTGTGATTTGAACAAGTTTGAACTCGAAAATGATGTACAATATCATTTATTTTTTTAACATAAGGATTAATACGTTAAAACTTAACAATTTGTGCAGTAGTTTAAAGTTGCCTTAAATTTATGCCTGTTGCTTAAGTTTATGATTCGACATATCGTAAACATCAAGATAAAACATCAAAATGGAATTTAATTCTTAAGATAAAACACCAAAAATTTTCTTAACACTTAATTCTTTGAACCATTCTTTTGCGACTTTTGTAAAATTTATACATCTTTATCGCCCCTAAAAGCATTCTTCTATATGACCTCAAATTTTTTTTTTTTTCAAACAGCTATATATTTTTTTCTATATCTCATAATTGGCTTATAAACAGGCTTAATTCACAAATAACAGTAATCTTTGATGATAGAATTACAATTTTTTTTCTTTCCATATCAAGTCATACCAACTTTAACGATTATAAATGGTTTAACGATTACAAACTCGCTACCGTTAACAAACTGTATAACATAACGTTTTTAAATTTTTAAAACAAAAAATATTCAACCATCTTTATTAAACCCACAAAGCTTTAAGCTAAGCTTACTTATTGTTTATTTCATTATAAACGAACTTTAACGTTGTAGCCACGAACTAAAATCACATTGAGCTGAAGAGATCAACATGACTTAAAAAAAGCAAAGACAAGCAGCGCAAAAGAAAAAAAATAAATATGGCTAATACAATACGAAAAAGTTGGCAGCACGAGCTGTGGCCAACACCAAGCAAAACAACAACAACAACAACAAAAGCCAGACAAAATGGAACACCTACGCTAAAGCGTGAAATCAACCAATGGCAGTTCAACGTTGAAAACTTTTGTTTGTGGAACACTTGAAAAATAAAAAAAAATATAAACAAAAAAATAATAAAAAATAAACGATCAGCATAGAAATTGTATGAATTGTAGAAATGAGTGAGTGACACACCCACACTATTACATCTACAATTACAACAAGCCAGCGAACGTGAGTTAATAGCACTTAAAAAAAAAAATTGCGAGACATATACGTCAGGGCTTATGTAAGACAGAGATAGAGAAAATGTGTAGAGTGAACAGCAGTAAACAAGCAAAGAGCAAAAAAAAAAAAAAACAAAAAAAACTGATCAAGCTTTCTTTATATGTATTGGTTATTACAATATTGTACTCATATGAGTGGCAATGTGTTAATGTAAATATACGAATTTTAAAGCTTAATATTATCAGGTTTTTTTATGCAGCTTTTTTTAATGAGTTAGCTTTTGAAAAAGTTATGTTTTTATTTGCTAAAAGTAGCTTTTTGTTTGGTTGTTTTATATTCATCTTATATATAAGTTAATTATTTAACATTACAAACAATATGCATGCAACAACTATGCCATTATAAATTTCTCAACATTTTAGCCAGAAAAATGCCAACTCCATTAAAAACACACATAATTTTAGGCCCACTGCAATTACAACCCACCAAACCACAAGCGCAGAGTTGACAAAAAGCAAAAGTTCTGCGAAAGTTTTTGGTTTTGATGTTTTGTCTTTAGGTCTGTTTCCGTAACTTGACTCACTTCAAGTAACTTGAAGTTAATTCAAGTAACTTGAAGTTACTCGAAAGCGTTTCTTTATACATTTTTCCAGCACGAGAGAGAAGAAGAACAAGCAAAATGTCATGTTTTTGTCACTCCCTATTACTTGAGCTTTACTTGAAAAATTTCTTCGAGCACGAATCTCGAGCTTCAAACAGCTATTGGTTAGCAAATTAATAAAAATAGTTAAAATAACCAAAATGAATTTAAATAAAATTTTATTGTTTTCAAAACACAGCTGTTGTGCTTGCAACTTACTTGAAACCGTTTCCGTACTTTTTGACAAATTTTCTCATTTTGACAGATATTCAAGTTACTCTCTATTACTCGAACTTTACTTGAAGTGCGTACGGAAACAGACCTTTTAATAAATTTTTGTTTTTAAACTTCGCTTTCTTAGGGTGGTGTCGGAAAATAAGTTTTCGAAAATATTAAATCAAAATTAATACACTTTTTTTACATTAATTGAAAATGTTTTTTATAAAAAATAACTTTCTTATCATAAACGATTTTAGAAGTATTATTTCTAAACATTTTTTTGATCCTAAATAAGCTTATAAATGAATTTGAGTCCATCTTCGACACACTTCTCTGATGTAACGTACTGGGCAAACTGGGCCGCATATGAACCCCCGCTAATAATAAACTGAAAATAATTTGACTTAATTTCTTTTTAGTTTCTTAAAAGTGTATTTTTAAACAATAAATAAGTTTTAAAGGACAAAAATTGTCTTAAGTATGTTAAAAAAAGATATCGGTAAAGCATAAAAATATACATTTTATGTCAAAACACAAAAATGGTGAGCATGTAAATGATTTAAATGTGCCGAATAAGGTTTAAATAAATTTGTTTAAACTCGTTTATCAAAACCATAAAAAAAATAACACACAATATAATATTAATATTGACAATAATCGCAAAACTGTTATTTATATATCAACAGGGAAATTACAAAAATTTTGAATTGAAATGTTTTTAACTAACAAAAAAGTTTTTGTACTGTTCTGTGAAAACTAACGAACAAAAAATGTACACTTTTTTTAAATCATTCAAAAGTAATTAATTTGCGAGTGTCGAAAACAAACTTTTCTATTTGTAGCGATTCATTAATTATCTCTTGAGCGATACGTGTGGTTCACTGGGTAGCGTTAACTGCATGCTTTTTTAATTGCATTGCATTTTTAAGTGAGCTTCATAATATTTTAAGTACTATTTAGCCTATTATTATAAAAATGTGTGACTAGACCTTTTTGACCTGCTGTCAGTCGGACGTCAGACATCGTAAGTGTAGATCATTCCACTCTGTGGCGTCAAGCTTTTCGATTATACGCTAATTTTGTAATCGATCTAGTTTTTTATTTGAACAGCTTAAATATTTTTTTTTTATTTGTGCTCCGTCATGTTTTCACGTCATTACGAAAAGCATGGAAATATTTGCAATACTTGATGTTGATTTGAATAAATAATGAAGTGAATGCAAATAATTGTACTCTTTTTACGATTCGAAGGTGGCAGAAAATAGAAACGATTTCACACAGTCAACGTAAATTGAAAGTTTATTTCTTTATTTAAATTAGTCTAAACTATAAAATTGAATATTATTATTTTATAGTATTTAAAAAATGACAAACTCTAAAACGGAATAATAGGAAAAAGTTTCTCCAAGAGGGTAAGCAAAGACAGGAACAAGTACAGGAACACAAACTGCTATGGTATGACGTATGAGTCAAATTAGAAGTACGTTTCAATATAGCCAAATAGTATTTATTTATGTAAAAATCAATATTTATCAAAAGTACTTTGAAATAATTTAAAAGATGTGAAATAACATCCTGGATGTCTACTTTATTGTAATAAAATCTGTATACCGAAAAAATTCTTCTTATTTCGTTTAATGAAAAGCATAAAATTCTTTTTATTTTGTGTATGTTCAACCATTTGGTCAGAAAATACACCCAGACCTTTTCTCTAATAACAACAATTTTCTTAAAGACAACAATTTTTTTAAAAAAAATGTAGTTTTATCCATTCGTCAATTGTAACATTTGTAAAAAAATGTGTTTTGAATTCAAAAATTTGACTTTCCAAGTGAGTATCTTGGTTAAATTTTAACGGTTTTTTCAATTTTTCTATTTTTTTCTGAAAGTTTGTTAAATTTTCTTTCAAATGTGATATAATTTACAGCAAAGTTCTAACCAAAAGTATTTTTAATGAATTTTCTTAATATTGTCGTTAGTTATTTAGCGTGTGTTTCCACCAAATGCCAAGAGAGAGAAAAAAACTGTCTCAAATTGAATGTTCTAATTTCTGAAGCCAATAACTCCGCCATGTGTGAATAAATTTTATTTATTTTTGTTTTGTATTTAAGTCTTATCAGTTAACTTAAAAAAACTTTTTAAAGTAATACCGTTTTGTTTTTCTTTATAATTAAATTATTCCTTTTAAAAAAAGACCATTAAATTTGATTAATTCTTAAAATATGGGGTAAAAATGATTTTTGTTGTAAAAAAAACAAAAACTCAAAATTGCATTTTTGATTTTCTTTCAAAGTCTATATTGGATTTTAGGTGAATTTATTTTGTCTTGACACTAAATTAATAAATTGTCCGTGCCATAAAAAAATCAAGGCTACCCCCTATGACTTCTTTGACAAAATTAAATTTTTTTAAAATGTTGTTTTTCTGTGTTTGAACAAAATAATAATATAAAAAAATTATTTTTCTGAAGAAAATATCTGTATATAAAAGCTTTATCTAAAAAGCTATTATAAATAGCTTTAGCTTTAAAATCAATTAAGAGTTATAGCCTCGAGCTTATTTGAACCATATCGCATATAATTATAAATAGGCAATCAATAAATTGGTCGAATTTCGACCCTAGGCGATACTAGTGTTAATAAATATATTACAAAAATTTTTTTTTATATGTACCTATATATGAGGCGCTCAGAAGCAAAGTGGTCAAACCCATAAACGATTTTTTCGGTATTATGCTACCAGATTCTTTACTGAGATTATATTTTGGGAAATTCTAAAATATTCTAAAACAAAAAATGATCAATTCTATTTAAAAGAAAAATCGATTTAACGTAGATGTGAAGCAACTTTGGCAATTTTGTGGATTTGCTGTTCCTTAGAGCGATTTAAAATTCTTGAATTTTTCAAATCAGTTTTTTGTCATTACTTCAATGTGTGGGTTGCAACACTTTGGTTCTTAGCGCCTCATATAAGAAAAACAAAGCTTTTAAATTATTTTCACATATTTTACATGTTATGGTCTATAAGATTTGCAATATGTTACACCATTAAATAGCTTAAGTTTTGCAAATAAATACAAAATTACAAACATAAAGTCGTTGGAACAACCTTAGCAAAAATTTGACGAAGAAAGACGATAATATTTGATGAGAGTTAAGTTTCGTGTTAGAAATTCTCCCAAACATTATCAGATGTACTTATATTTAAAAAAAAAAAATTACAAGAGGTTGCATTATTATTAATGATTTCTTATCAAAATATGTTACGTGAATGTTTCAGTAAGATCTCAGTAAGACCTGTTTGATTTTAGCCTCATATACTTCCGAAACTTCCTTAAAACAATTATGAATATCAAGAGGTCAAAGTTTTTGGGTCTTAAAGTACTTTTGTTCTCATAAGGGTTCAAAATTTTAGAAAATGGACGCTCACCGGAGTATTCCAATGTTTTCGAGAAATGAACCAGTCCACTGTTTATATAATATATTCTTCAATTATACCCTTAAATTATATTTTAAGCATTTCAATATATATTTTTCTCTCTGTGTATTACTACTGTTATACAATCTCTCGGTTATCTACAAGTGCAGTTGTGATAACCTTTATTTACAAGGCATCCCACAGATGGCGCTAGTGCCAATCAAAAACATGTTTGTGTTTTGATGAAAGTGTTTAGCAGCAATTTCAGAAACAACACATGAAACAATGTTGTTCTAAGAGCAAACAATCTTTTGTGAAAACAATTGTTGTAGCAGGTTGTCGGATTTGAGTTGTTCGATTACTTTTTACAACTGGTTCTTGGTACTCTTCTATGAATTCCGGTAGAATTCAATATTTATTTTGAATTATATTAAACACCAGCAGCAGCTGCCGCCCCTGCGTGCACTTGTTTTTGTTTTTTTTTTTTTTTCTTTTTTGCAATAACAATCAGCTAGAATGTTTTTTTTTATTTGTACTAATCTACTAGCAGTGAAGAAAAAAGTTAATTTCGTTTTATGGCAACATCCTGCCTCCATTTGCAGCTTGCTTTTTAATAAAATTGATCTCATACACAACCAACACTATCACCACCACTACCACCGCCCCCATCCGCTTGTTGGCTACTGATGTTGGTGTTGTTTTTGTTGTTATTGCTACTGCGCGCCCGCAAAACTAACTTAACTGAAATTACAGTCAAATTCAATTGTAAATGCATTTTATCAGTATTGCGTGTTGTTGTTGTTACCGTTGTTGTTGTTTTTGCTGCTGCTACTGCAGTTTTTGTTGCAATCATGTTGCACATTTTTCTTAACCATGTTGTTGCTGTTACTTCCTTTACGGCCAAATTGCAATTATTTTTTGCCAACTACACCGAAAGGCCAGGCTTTTCTTTGAAACTGAAAGACTTCCGTCGAGGATCGCGTGATCAAAGTCAATTAAGCATCAAAAATAAAGGCATTTGTTAGTGGCGGCTTAAAAGATCCTGTCGTCGTCGTCATTGCCGCCGTCGTAATCGTCGTCGTCGTCGTCGTCGTCTGGTCGTCATCTGCAGCAACAGCAGCAGGTTTTAATATCAACAGCAGCAACAGTAGCTGCTGTTGCTAAATTGAACCATTGAAATTGTGGGCTGACTCAACATAAGTCGGAGTAGCTGGCAATTTAAATTGTCAAGTGAAGGGCAGCAGCAGTGCGGTCAGCAGCAAAAAATTACTAACTTAAATATTAAAAGGAACAACAGCAGAACTGCACGAATTTTTTTTAAGTGTCACTAAACAAACGACCTTGCAAGGTAGGCCAATAATAGCTGTTTTATTTGGTTATAATCACAATACCTCCTAACGCTGCGCTTTACCGCCCAAACTCAAGCATTACTTAAATTTTTATATTTTGTAAATAAATTTAATTTCAAACTGATTTTAATTTCAAACTGTAGATAGCTATTAACATAACCCGTTATTTTGTTGGAATACAACTGATTTGCAAAAAAGCTTAAGTTACTAATATGAAATTTTGACAGATTAACAATAATTTAAGCCTGTTTCACTTAATTATGAAGGCCAATATTTTTGAAGCTTAAACCTTGCTTAACAAAGTAAAGCTCCCACAACAGCTGGGCTTATGTTAAGAAAGAGCTTAAAACCGCTAGCTATAAATTTATATTTTTGGTAATTAAGCCAAATAATTAATTGGTGCCACGAACATTTTGGTCTACTGTTGATATGATTAAGAAAAAAATTAATTTATTAATTATAAAAAGGCTGAAATTTTCATGTAAACGTTTAAATCTATGTCTAGATAATCAAAACATGGGAAATAACTATAAGGTGCAAGTCAGTGGGGGGTATCTTTCGATAATTGGCAGATAAATTGTTTTGAGGCTTAAGAGAGCCAAAAAAGCGACTCATTATTTTTTGAAATTTATTTGTAGTCAACACCAAAAAACTTTTAGGGCCGTTTTATTCACTTTTATAACTCGAAAGTTTTGAATAACTTTCAAGTTTTCCATACAAAAATTCGAAAGTTATTGATAACTCTCGAGTTATAATAGTGAATAAAACGTCCCTTAGTCGTTCAATATATGTTTTTGAGGATTGAAGTTGGAAAAGCTGAATATTTTGGCATTGCTTCCATTCATAGGTTTGCCCGTTGTCTGTCTTGCCATTATTTGCCAGTAAAAAACTTTTTCCCGAGGTGAGGATTGAACTCGAGATTCGTTGGATCGCACGCCACACACTTAGCACGCACGACCATGGCCTCTAAAGCGAAACTGTTAAAAATTACGCATATTTTATTAGAAAATTAAAAAACTTGCAAAACTAATCTCGAACTATCCCAAATTTGACGAAAGTGTCATTTAATTTTTATGATTTATGCACAGATAGAAGTTTTTTAAAATTCATATGAAGAATATGCAAATATGTATTCCCCTTACAAATATTTCTATGAAAAATTTATTTCTGTGCTACTTTAAAATGCTGTTTATATGAAGCAAAAATTTTGTTTTTATATTTCTTTCTTTTAAGTTCAAAACTTCCGTTTAACTGATTCTGTTTTTCGATATTCGAGAGTTGAAAATCCTTAACAATTTGTCAAGAATTATTGAAAATTGAAAGGTTAAATTTGTTTAAAAATGTGCAGTTCTGCTTTGGTTTGGAAAGGCAATGAAAACAAATCAATGTGCCTGCAGGGATATTAGAAAATAAGCTTCTTTTGTCAGGCAATTGTTCTGAAATAAAACGGAACTATACGCGTTTCAAATTTTTTTTAAGCTTTCTTCAGGTTTAATTACTTCTTTATCAACAACTGATCAAATCAAGTTGACAGTAGAAATTGATAATTTGTCCTCAATAAATTCGGTTTAACCGTTGTTTCCTAATATTATTCGTGATTGACCAAAATTGATACGTGATTGGCCGTGATTGATCCAAATTTGCTTATTTCAGCTGAAGCTAAACAATTGCTTGATTTAAGAAAAACAATTGCTTGATTTAAGCAAAACCATGTTTAACCACAAAAGTTTACTTAATTGAGCAACAGTAGGAAGGACTCAACCAGCAAAACAATGCTGATAAAGTCTTTAGGACGAAAAATTGGAGAATGAATGTACAATTCTATTTAAATCTATGGAAACGATGCTATCCTTATCACTCATAAATAATTCCTCTGCATCAAACAATTTTCGTCGTTTTCAAAATTGTTTTATTTAACATTTCCTAAGGTGTGCAAACAAATCCTAGGGTTGCAGCTACCTAGAAGGCGATAAGTGACAATGCTTGATCTCGCGAGCCATAACACTCTTTCTTTACGATTTTTGTCTATTGCTATTGGGTTAACATATTGAATCACGCAATAGCTGTGTGTGGGTTTCCTTATTAGAAGAGTCTCTTCACTCAGATATGCCTCATGACCTACATATAGGACACCAAGTTCATATCGAATCATGCACAAGTTCACAAAAGCATAACAAGCACTTAATTGCTGAAGAGAGTCCAGGAAAAATCGTATTTTGCAAATAATTCATTGAGTGTTCAGTAAATTATTAGTTTTTTAATTTTAAGAAATGCAAAATTACGTCGTGCGCTTCGCAAGGTGGTAACAAAAACAGAAAAGCATATATTTTTAGTTAATTATAAATGTTATTAATTTTGTTATGCATTTGATATAATTTTGAAGGCTAAAATATATGTGTCCTACATATAGGACATTAGACACATTTATATATTTCGATGTTCTTGTATTTCAGAGGCATTTCACTCCATGAAGCACTGCGTTTATTGAAGGATGATGAAGATCTGGCTGGTAGAGCAGAGGAAGCAACAATTTTTCCAGTAAACACCGATTTGACGGATAAAGATTCTGGGGCCGTATAAGAGGTAATTATGAACAACCTAACCAGTACTCAATTGCAGGTCTCAGCACCAAAAAAAAAAACATTCAGAAATTATGGCAACAACGTATAAATTTCGTTCGATGATTCAGATGACGATTTTCCCCTGGACTCATTACAAAAAATAATGTCAGCAGGCAAGAAGGATTTGCCTTCGGCAGTAACTTTTTTGAAAGTATATTTGAACTTTTTTTAAAGTTTTTAGATAATCGATTATCGGATCAATACATAAGCTTATATAGAATTTCCATCAGATGAAAAAATTGCACATTTCCAGCAAAAAAAGGTACTGTTACATCTCTTCTACTTTCATATGCAGAAGGAATTCTTTTAACATATGCATGTCATTGGAAGAAATGCTTTCCTAAGACTTTTCAAGAAGTGCTTCTAGAATTTTTCAATGAACATTTTTTTTTGAGACCTTCAATGAAAGGATTTTAGTAGGCATTTTCCAGGAAAACTTTAAGAAGGCATTCCATGATTCAGAAGACTAAGACAAATTCTTCTAAGAAAATATTTAACCATTACCTTGCACAAGCCATGGCATGGAAGCATTCGTGGAAGCTATTCAAATAGCCTTTTAGAAGTTAATGAGAACTCCTCTTGAAAGCCTAAATTTTCTCCTGGATTTTTAGAATGTCTTCTGGAATCAATGTATTTTACAATGCATGTCAAGTTTGTATAAAAAATTTTGCTGGTTCTCTTGTTTACTCATTGTATTGATATGGCGGTCCAGGATGCTGTCATTTACATAAAAAACTGGGAAGAAGCTTAGACCAGTTGAAATTTAGACGAATTATTGCCGCATCATTGCTGAACAACAAACAAAAAAAAACATCGTATCAAAAAGACGCCTCAGCAGCTTTAAAGGGCAAGTTTTACGATATTACCAACTGGATTTCGTTGCTCCACAGAAAAGATAAGCTCAATGCATGTTTTGACACCAAAAAACCACTTCCAGATGTTCAAAATGCGACAACGGAGTGGCATGTCAAGTGCTTTATACAGTATCATATACAAAAATAATATTTGTTCAATATCTTGTTCTTTGTCCTAATGTCCTTTATATAGGACGGCCTAAAACTCACCTTTTAAAAATACAAAAATTGAATCTTTTAATGATTTAATAATTATTTTTTAATCATATTAAAAGTAAACTTGTAGTGGGATAAATTATTTTTGGTTTTATGTCTGGGTTTAGATGGTTCAACCCCCACCTTACCATAAAAAGTAAAATAACTTTTTCTGTGCGACAAATGTTAACTTTTAACTAAATTATTCAATATTTAATATTAATATTTAATATTAATGCTGAAGAAAGAATTGTCAATGCTTTTGTGCTGAACTTATGACGCTTGATCAGCACAACCATGGTATAGACAAATTTTCTTTATAGAACCGTTTTCAAGGCCCATGAATTTTTAACATTCTTCACACAAAAAGAATATTTTATAAGTGGGGAAGGGTCACTTCTATCAATAATTGGAACATTAACCTGTGGTTTTTTTATAAAGAAAACCTAGTTTTGTATGTATAAATTCGCCAACGGGCAATTGTGAATCACTCACAGCAACTGTCTTTCCTTAGGTTGCGTTTATAGTGAACGCCGAGTCAGACAGGCAGACAGGCAGGCAATGTGAACAAGCGAGATAGATAGCTATCTGCATCTCGTTTTTTCACACAGATTTCAACATGCCTGCCTGTCTGAATCGCGTTCACTATAATCGCAGCATAAGACAGCTGCTCCTCTTATTCATTGTTATTGTCTATCGCAACACTCGTCCCAATGTGCCACTCTTTTTCAGAATCCGATGCCGTTGAAAATAGTTTTTGTCAGCTTCATCATCTATTTCGTACGGATTGCCTTCTTCTACGATCCTTTTCACTCGCAAAAAACAAGGTCAGTCTGTCCTCATTGAGCTGTTAAAGGTCTGTCGGCAGCCTAGAACATCAGTGATGCCTATTTAGAACCCATAGGTATACTCGCCACTATGAATATAAACAGATCAAGCTTGTTCTACAAAATCAATGGAACTTATCTTAAGTAAGTTTCGTAACGTCTAGACAAATAAGTGGATGTTGGTATAAAATAATGCGACTCATATATTGCAGAAAAATATTTGAGAAAGCCCACCTCTCATCCTAGGGAACAAAAAAAACTTGATATAAAAAATAGAAGAGGTTAGAGGTTATGTTTTATTTAAAAGAGAAATTGATGCAATTTCGTAGAATTGTGTTTCCCTTCTAAAGACCATTGAATGGTCAAGTGTAAGATATACATATGTAGGGGAAAGGTCAGTAAGCTGAATACCATACTTTTATGACATTTTCGACGATGGCAAAACTGGTATTCCGACTGTCATCTTCTTTTGTTTCGTAGATTTTCAGGTGATTAAAAAGCGAATAGACGCATTACACACAGCTGCGAAAAACATTGTGTTCAAAATTTGTGAATTTGTGAAAAATTTTGAATGTGAGTTCACTCAATTTGGCAATCAGACATTTTTACTAGGAGTTACATGTTTTTTTTTGTGATTTTGAAGGGGTGTTCAACTAACGGACAAACAAACATGTTTATTCCCAATTTCAGGCTTTCCAGAAGAATGGTCATAATAGGGGTATTCTCGCTGTATAGCAACGATGCAAAATTTGTAAGAGTGTAACCTTGCAATACTGAAATATGCAACACTGCGGGAGCGCACAAAAGCACAAATATTGTGAATATTAAAAAAAATGCCGCAAACAGGCGAAAACAAAAAAAATTTAAATACTAACGCTAACGCTAACGCACACGAATTAAAATGAACAAATTTGCCTCAATCAGAGTGCACGGTTGCACGTCCACCCAAAACATGGGTGGTATATATTATTATTATGTGTACTGCATCAACTTGGTGTAAAGAATTTTGATTAACTGAAGTGCAAAATTACTTGATTATGTTATTCTATACAAGAGACAAGAGACGAGGTGAGCTAATAATATGCTTGTGCATCATAAAACAATCTCGTATGATATGACAAATGACACTCAGTCAATTAAAATTAAATTTGTCTTGTGAAAAATATGAGAAAATATTGCTTGCTTTGCTAACATTCAAAGCGCCCCTTTTTTTTTGGTAACATTTATTGATCAAAAATTCGAAATCTTCAAACTTGCCAAGTTTTTCAAAAGCCATTCGCAAATATTTAAACATCACTTTGTTTCAAACCCTGCTACCAATTCCTGTGATGTGGCAATTTATGCAGTGACCTGACAACATTCTTCGCCTTTGATTTTTTTTTATTTATTCACTTCCCTGCCATTCTGCGCAAAAAAAAAAAAACAACAAACCTCCCACCTCAATTACATTTACGTCTGTGTACTTTATCTGATCGTATTTGGCATTTCACTTGGCCATGTTTAAATTTCTTTCAGATCTCGCATAATTGATAAAGCAGAGAAATGCACGGTCGTCGATGGCCAACAAAAAAAAAAAAAAAAAAAAATATAAGTCAAGGGAACTTGCGCTGCACTCTACACTGTAGAGAATTGCATTTTTGCCTTACATTGAATATATGTATATTTTTTTGTGAAATTTTTAAATTGGCTTAAATCGATTTATGCCTCATCACTTTGAATGCAGCACTCCGAGCATGCGTTCGGCTGTTTTTTTTTGGGGTTATTATCAACACGGTTTAAATCAGCGATTTTGACTTAAATAACTATGCTGCGTAATATTGTTTGAAGTAATGCTTTTGTTGTTGCTTTTGGCACTTGCGAACTGCAAACGCGTATTAAGTTTAAGCTTTTAACATTACAGCAAGATAAGAAAGAGGGTTCGAAATTGTTGTTGTTGTGGTGGCTGTTGATGTTGTGAAAGCAGGTGAAATTATTGCAGTCATATTTTAAGTTGTATTTTTGTATTTCTTTTTTGTTTTCTTTGCTGCACTCTTGTAATGAATTTAAGCAAAATTTTTGGCAATTTAGATTTCAAAATTTAGATAAAATATTTCAAAAAAATACTTTATGCCAAGCAGCGCGGGTTGATTCAGCATATGACGATTGAGGGGTGGGTGCAGAAAGTAAGCAGCAATGCATATACGCCAACACTGTATAACATGAGCAGCGCCAGCTGATACTTATCTGACAGACATTTACAACAACATCAGAGCTTAACAACATAATGCTAAGAATTTTCAATTAAATTTTCAAAAACATTTTCAACAAAATTTGGCAGCACAAATCGGCAGCAGTTTAATCAAAATTGTAGGCGCTGATTTTACCCACAACATGGCTAAGCTACTGACAAGATTCTAATCAATGATGCACTCTGTTAATTTTATCAACCGCAGGCAGTCGTCAACAAGTTTGTTTGTATGTTTTTGTTGCTTTTGCAGATGTTGCTGCTGATAAGTATCAGCTGTGTTGCCGTCACTTTGTTCGTCATTACAGCGAATTTGTTAATTTATGAGCGCACAAATGTTGCCAGCCTATTTTTATGCTTTTTTAATAGATTGTTGCGGTTTTGCAACATTTTCCCACACTGGTTTAAATTAACTCAAAGCAATTCGCTTTATATATATTTTTTTTTTTGTCAAGTGGTTTTAAAGTTAACATGCCTAAAAATTGCTAACAACAGCTGCTGCTACGAGCTCCCGCATTTATTAAGTTACACTTAGCCAGACCAGAGCAGAACAGACACCCGCATTAAAGCCATACCACAATCAAATAGTGACAAAACAGGCTAAAATCTGCCCATTCCACGCTGCTAAATAAATATTTACTCCTTTAGCAGTGCTTGTGGTGGAAGGATTGCTTGTTGGTTTGCATCAGTGGTTGTGTTTTACCTGAATAGTGTGTTGCTGTTGCTGTTGTTGTTGTTAGTGCTGATGTTGTCTATGTTGGTTGACATTTAACAACATTCAGTTGAGGTTGGGCCAAAACAACCACAGGTTCATCGCAATGAAAATGTATCTCTCAACGCAAGGTGGCTGGGATAGTTGGCAAGAGTGTTGTTGTACTTGGCTTGTGCGGGCATCAACCTGTTGTGGTTATGAAGCATTAAGAATGCTACAAGGAGTGTAAAACACAACAAATAATTTCTACATTTCAAAAGCAGTCAATAAAACGTTAAAGCACTGCCTAACTTTAGTTGTTAAACATTGGTTATAGATTTATATAACTTAAGACAAATTTAAAAAATAGCTTCAAAACTCATTGATTATGATCATCTTTGATGTATGTTATCAAAAAAAAAAAACCTTTTAAAAATATGTTTACGAAGACATAAACATAAAAGTCGTAAGATAATTGTCTGCTTTTAGGCGTAACACGTAGGCGTCTTAAATGTCTAATGGAATTTTAAAAGCCATAAGTTCGAACTGAAAATGACAGTCAATGGTTATAGAAACTATGTCAAATATAAATATGAGTGATAAAATCGCACATCTCTATTTAAGTGATTTAAGTTATAAAAGTGTTAGACACGCATTATAGCGTGGTAAAATTTTATTAATGTTTATAGACCGTAAGGCAGACTTAGTAAATTTGTTTCAAATATTTTTTTAGTTTTTAAGATAAAGACCCATAAAAATCTCCCTATCATGTAAACATACTTCAGTCATTCAGTCTTTGAATGAAATTAAGTTTAGAGTAAGTCATTCAGTTTTTTAATGAAATTAAGTTTAGAGTTAGATTTAGAAATAAGAAAGCTAAAATTATCTATAAATGTAAATTTTTATTCAAAAATAAGCCAAAGATCACATTCTCTACAGTTGTAATATTTGAATCTGAAAAATATGAGTTGCATCATATCGAG
Source organism: Tetanocera ferruginea (assembly GCA_958299015.1). Classification (NCBI taxonomy): domain Eukaryota; kingdom Metazoa; phylum Arthropoda; class Insecta; order Diptera; family Sciomyzidae; genus Tetanocera; species Tetanocera ferruginea. The sequence goes on from OY282644.1 coordinate 67,121,451, forward strand.
CCATAACCGCGAAAAAGACGTAACCATCAAAACTAAAAATTTAAAGGAGAAGATTTCTTTTAATTATTTTCGACTTAAAATTTATAGTTACCACAGTGTTTTTTCACAATCCTAGCATATTAATAATTATATTATTATTATTACTATTATTTTATAATAAAAGATTATTGATAATGAAATAAATTCAAAGTTTCGATACGAAAACAAATTTTTGTTAATTGCTGGTTACATCTTTTTCGCGAGGCTCGATATATTTAAAGTGATTTTGGAGAGGTTCGTACAGAAAAATTTTTAAGAGTTCAAAGAAAGGTCATTAATTTTTTCCTCCAAGACAAAACTCTAAAAAAATGTTATGTCGATCTACCGATAGGCTGTTAGATTCGCGTAAAGTAGACAGCATGAATGTTATGTAAGCGTGAATGTATAAAGTTTCGGAAATTTCAGTATCATTTTACCTTGAAAAACAACTTTATACACTACAAATTTTACTGCTTGGTAGTAAACGGATAGAAAAATATACTCATATTCAGTGGATATTAAGAGCTTAAATCGATTAAACTATTTTCTTACCTAGCAAAATTAATATTGCAGTTAAAATCTTTTTAAAAATAGTGGATATTTTCTGAGCTATCAAAATTCAAACTCCACATAAAATCGCATGAAATCAAACCAATCAATTTTCTAGGATATCAAAATTACTGTCAAAATCTTCTAAAATGCTTATATTAAGATTTGTTAAGAATGACAAACCATATTTAGACTCACAAATATTCTTAATTCAGCCCCAACAAATAGAATGAAATACATTTTCGATATTTTTGTGCAAATCTTCCAGCCCATTTGATTGAAGAACATAGTTTGTTATTCAAGTCCAAAACTTTGAACTGGGAAGGCACAGTAAAAGGAGCTAAAATTGATATCGTGAACCGTATAGCACATACACAGGAGCTGATTAATCCTTTCGTTAACCTTGTTCATTGTAATGGACATAAATTTTAAATGGATGTAGCGGAGAGCAAACCGTTATTTTTGATAAAGAATGCAATGTAAACAGTGCATTTATCTATTATTTCCTCTTTTATTGCCTTTCATTCCAAGATTTGTTTTCACAACAATAGCACGTGCTATTTCTATGAGAGCATGTTGAGCCGAAGAGAAAACAACCAAAGTGAGTGAACGTTTTGGTTTTCTTATTGTCTTTATAAATTAACTAATTTGCCTTTTTTTTTTTTGTTTGATGTTATAGAAAATAAATTCAAAATAGAAGTGAATGTCTAAAAAACACATTTGTTGTTTTACTGGAAAAAACTATTTAAGAGTAATGTCCATTGTAAAGGACATGACTTAGTTCGTTTTAATTTATTTTATTTTTATAATATTTACTTTTTTTAGAATGTATTTATCATAAATATTCAGTTTATAAGATACTGAAAAGTTTAAAACAACACATTTTTGAAGTTTGGCTAAATTTTTGTAATAATATTATCTAAATTTAGTGCAAGTATATTTACTACAAAAAACCAAGTAGAAGCAGGAATTCACTAAGAAGCAGAATGAAAAGTTGAACAAAAAATTTTGGATTTCAGTTCTTAAATCGACTTTGGGCTTCTTAACCCTTTTAATGGATTTTTCCATTATATTGGATACATCAGAAAATAATTTTTGTTTTTATTTTACAACGTCTTTTTTTAAAATTAAATAAGTTGGTACTATGAAATGAAGTTGTACTAACATGACAAAAATAAATTTAGAAAAATATATAACGTTTAAATTAGTTGGATTTTCGATTTTCTGCCCAACAGAATGCTAAAAGTTTTTTATTTCGCGTTTTAATAAATGTTGCAAAAAAAAAGTAATTGTTGTGATTGGTGGGTAAAGAAAAGCTTTTTTTTATAATATCATTATAAATAACCCATTTGCATTGGTGTTCGGTTGTTTAAGTTGAACTAAAATATTATAATACAAAGTTTGAATGAATATGTCCATTATATTAGACAGCCTGGCAAAAGCTAAGCAGCGCATGTACAAATCAGAGGGATGTTTTTTAATCTTTTTGTGAACTAAATGATGGGAATAGCACCTCAAAAAAATTTTACCACGATTATTCTAGCCAAGCCATTGAAAGGGTCAAGATCAGTTATGTTAGAAATATAATTCAATTATTTTACGTAATTGATCGAGAAATGGACCTACATGTGTTCCAAAAGGTTAATTCTCAGTTTGCAAGAAGCTGTACATGCCATTATTTATTTTCTCAGGTTACCCTTAAGTTGAAAAGAGACGACTCAAAGAGTTATTTTGTGTGCATAAATATGTTGTTTTATAGGTTTTTAGGGTCACTGATCACGAATGTGATAAAAATTTGAAATTCTAAAAAATGACGACTTAAAAACGACATGCTTACTTTTATAACAACTGTATTATGCATTTAAAATTGTATGCCCCGAAAGTTTTTAGGGTCGTATATTACAAATCGAATTGTCGGCCATGAACTAACTTTTGAGTTGACTTTTCTAAAACCTTAGTTTTAATACCCTAAACCTGAAAGGTCAGGGTATATTGTGCAAACGTTTGTAACGCATAGAACGAAGCGAGTCCGGTATAAAAAAGTATATATATATTATTGATCAGCGTCACCACGTGAGTCAAGCTATCCATGTCCGTCCGTCCGTCTGTCCGTCTGTGTGTTGTCCGTATATACAGGATAAGAAGAAGGAATTGAGATAATTGGATGAAACTCGGTACACATGGTCACATAGACCCAAAGATTTGCATTATTGAATATTTTTGAAATCCGCCCATGGACACGCCTACCTCTCATACAGCACAAAAATTGAAAACTGCATAAATAAGCTCATAATAAGTCTACAACAATAAAATTTGGTATGTGTGTGTTTTATATCAACACAAAGATGTCTTTGAAAAATGGTTGTCATCCGCTCACGTACACGCCCACCTCCCATACAACCCAAAAATTGAAAACGCAATAAATAAGCCTCTGTTTAATTTACAGAGCTAAAATTTGGCACATATGTTTTTTATAACAAAACAAAGATAGTTTTGAAAAATGGACATCATCCGCCTACGGACACGCCTACCTCCCATACAACGCGAAAATTGAAAATTGCATAACTCAGCTTATAATAAGCCTACAACAATAAAATGTGATATGTATGTGTTTTATACCAACACAAAGCTATCTTTGAAAAATGGACGTCATCCGCTCACGGACACGCCCATCTCCCATACAACTCAAAAATTGAAAACGCAATAAATAAGCGTCTGTTTAACCTACAGAGATAAAATTTGGCACGTATGTTTTTTATGACATGACATAGATGGTTTTGAAGAATGGACGTCATCCGCCTACGGACACGCCTACCTCCGATACAACCCAAAAAGTTTAAAACTCAATAAATAAGGTTATGTTTGTCATAGAGAAATTAAATTTGGTATGTATGTATTTTATACCAAAGCTTAGGTGTGTTCAAAAATTGGGAGTAATCCGTCCATGAACACGCCCACCTCCCATAGCGAAAGCATAATAAAGGCATTAACTGTGAGCTACAGGAATAAAACATGTCTCTCGACAAAGAGATTTTCGGGGCCGAATATAAGAGGCAACTATTAAAAACATAATCTTTTAAGCAAGCCATGTCTGATTTTCTGAATTTTATGCAAATTTATGGGGACCTCTCCAAGGACCTTTTTACATAGCCGACTTAATGAAAGCATACATACAAATCGGATGTATCTACACAATACATCCTCATTCTCAAATGCTGCAACATTTATTTTTCGGATTATATTTCGCATTATTAAACCTTGAAAGTATTCTAAATTGATTTATTTATTGTCGTTTTTCATTAGAAATATAATTTTCGTGACCTTTCTAAGAAAATATATATTTTTTCTAGAAATTCCAAAGAAAAGCAAAGTTTTCAAAACAAAATTGAAGCAGGATGTTATCAGCGTTAATTTTTTAGAATGAACAGACGGAGGTAAACCGATTTTAATTTAAGTAAAATTGGCAAACGTTTTGTTTAATAGAGTTACTTTGATTTGTGCATATATCCTGAATCATTTGCGAATCATGATTTATTTTAATAACAAAAAGTTTTTTTCGACATAATATGCATTGAAGATGTTAGTAAAAAAATATTTAACATATATGCAATGCATGGATACTAAAATGATGGCTTTGATTTACGTTTCCAAAAACAAAATATAACCTTTTAAGAAACGCATTAACGCCATTAACCGCCGAAGTGTGATTCCCTCGGCCAATTTAGATGATTTTTAGCAATTGCTAATTTTGTTTCCTAGATCAATTTAAAAAAAAAAACAAAAATTCTTGTTTCCTGGAAAATGGATTTTGCTTTAAAGGAACGTTGGCTCTAAGTGTTATCTGGATTTATTGCAATCGCTTGTATGTTAAGTTTCATTTAACGCAGTTCCACTTTCTTTTACTTTGATTTTTTTATTTAGGGGGTTGGCGGGTGGCACTGGGTAGTTTTTAAATAAAGAGGAGCGACTATAAGGCTGTAGAAAGGTGGAAGGGGAAGGAGGAGGTAAATGTTAAATGGGATTAGGCTAGAAAAAGTCAGTCAGCTGTACTCAGTGTTGATTTTGGAATCTTTCTAAAATATTTCTTCAAACACCTTGAATACTCTTGTGAGAATTGTCCCAATTATGCTTTAAGTTTATTATTTTCGCTCTGTTTTCGACTTATTGAATAGAAAATAGTTGCAGTTTGGTTTTTTTACAGAAAATTTATCTGGGAACTGAAATGCAAATTTTATTCGGTAGGAATTATTTTAGAATAATTGTTTGATAATTTTTTTAGCAATTCGATTTTCTCAGAAAGGATCTTTTGGACTAGCTAAAATAACAGCGGAGTCTATCTGATTGTATATGAAGACCTAAGATGAAAGACCTAGAAAAAATGACAAAAATTCTGCAGAAAAGGTGATGCCAGATACATACATCATAGAAGATTATGGTATATTTTCAAATACCTGCAACATTGTATCATAAAATTAGATACGATTTAGAACATACATTTTTATAGCTGTTCATTAAAAACTATTTTGAAAATTATTACTTAGTTACTCCAGAGCCTCAAGCAGCAATTGCAAAAAAACATTCAACACCTTCACACATATTCTAAACAGTTATAAAAATTAAAAATATTTTAAAACTTTGGCACACTAAATACGCTGTGAGTGCCAATTACAAAGTTATTAAGACACATAATTTTTTTTCTTTTTTTTTTGCATTGACCTCAGAAATTTAATCCGCTAAAGTGTTATATGTTCGCAAATATATAGCCAACAGCTTGCAATATAAAATGATAAATTAAAAACACAAAAAAAAAAAAAAAAACACAAAATCAAAACTTCAAAACATGGCTTAATCGTCGAACGATTAATTTGCATATCAAACACATACAGACAACAACATAATTGCGATAATCGCATACTTTCGATTGTTGTTGTTGTTGTTGTTGTTGTTGTTGCTGTATGTATGTTTGTGTTTGTTGGTGCTGCTGTGGTCTCAAATGTCTTTAAACCATTTTCTTGTAGATAAACCGCTAAACACAATAATTAATTTTATCAATTTGTTTGCGTTGCGCTTCGTTGTGTCGCTCGATGCATTAATTGAGGCCTCAAACGCTGCGCAGATTATTTTTTTTTTGTTATTTTGTGCCATATTGAATGTTTTTTTTTTTTAAATGTTAGAAAAAAACAACATATAAGTGTGACAATCTGCTTGTTGTTCTTCTTGCAGCCATGTTTGAGGTAAGTGTGAAAATATTACAGCGATCGCTTGAAGCAATCAGTGTGTGCTTCGTGCTTGCAACATCAAAGCCACTCAATAAGCCACAAAATAATTTCAAACTCATAACTTATGGCAGGAAATGCAAATAAATACTTGCAATTTGGCAACGCTGTCCTCCAACACCAACAGCAACAACGCCATTAACACCGACCACAACAACAACAACAACAACAATAACAGCAAACCAACCAGCAGCAACGAATCACTTGAAATATTGTTATGTGTGTGTGTGTGGTTTTTGTGTAGCACGTCTTCGCTTCTTGTGTTGTGTGCCTTTGGGAGTTGAACCTGTTAATGTTGCACGACGTTAATTTGTGCAACGCGCAAACGTATTTGCCGCAAATGTGGCCAATATTGCATTTACACCAAATGGCCAGCAAATCGATGTTGTTGTTGTTGTTGTTCGTGTTGGCATTGTTGTTGTTGTTGCAGTTGTCAGAGTTGTTGTTTCTTGTAATATCAAGTGACGTGCAGGTAATGCGCGGTTTACTTATAGCAGATGATTTGAAGAAATTTAACTTCATCCAACTAACCCATTAGGAAATGTTTCGACTCATAACAATAATAATATATTTAGGTTCAATTTAATAGCAACAGATAATAATAAAACTTACTCTGATACATTTCAGCAGCCGTTAATTAATATTAAATATTAAACAAAAATAATTTGTGTGGTACTGTCGGGGATTGAACCCAGCTCAGTCGAGTACTAAACCTGAAAGCTAGCAAGCTCGGCTAAACATGAATTTTCAAAACATCGATTCAATTTCATTAACACCAAGCGTATAAGTGTACTGTGTTCTATGGACCGACTATTGATTAGGTTCAAAGGTAACTATGAAGTGTCAATTGACACCTGCCGATATATTTTTGCACAGGTTCTAAGATTGGACCAAAGGTATCTAGCCGGTGTCAATTTACCCCTGTCAATGACAACATCATGTAAAAGGAACTGGTTGGTTTCATATTGGTTGGTGGCAGAATTTGAACCGGTCACTATCACTTTGAAACCTATCAGCTGATAGCTTCTGAACCGGTTCTTTTCTCCGCAGGGATTTGATAACACATTTATTTGGTATGGCTGGATTTCTATATCAAATAGTATAAAATTTATTCTCATATTTTTTACTGTGTAGTTGAAAATGAAACAAAATGTTCAGCTGCTGAAAAAATTAGCTTTGATGTTTTGGAACAATTTAATTTAATACATACTAGTAAACCTGTTGCCCGAATTCGAGCAATTCAATAAAAATAAATTGTTAGAAACATTATAGACGTTTAATATATGATATTCTATTCAATAAGTTATAACGAATAACGATATATTGAGTCTCAATAATAATATAAAAGATCATTATCTGAATGGTTTGACTTGAAACGTTTGATCTGACACAAAATTTTTTAATGTAACTGTCAATATACGAAGACGGACTTACACTAATATAACAACTGAGAAAAACATTATTACTATTCGAAAACATCGCAGCTTAACTCTTCCAGCTATAAAAAATAACTAATGTTAAAAAAAAACGCATTAAAAAATAGATTTAAGAAATAATACTAAGATATATTTCAGAAATTAATAAAAGGTACTTACAGAACTCCTACAACATCGATTTATGACACATTTAGATGAAAAAACACCAAAAAACCCAAAAAAAATTTTGTTTTGAAAACTGTTAAAATTTGATTGACTTGTTTGCTCGGAAAGTGGAATTTTTTGATTTTGGAACTGCATTTTTAGGACAATTGACATTTGAGGAATGCATAAAAGATAATTTTGGTTAAAAGTTTTTAGTTTTGAAAAAAATTCAAATTCGACCAATTCATAAGCTCTTCTCAAACTAAATTTCAAATCGATAAAATAACGGATTTTTGTACAAAAATTTTATTTCTGTTTTAAAAGGTTGGGAACCCCCTGAAGTGAAATCACAATTTTTAAAAGTGGTTTGCACATATACAGCCTAAACCTGATTTAATGACATCTAAATCGATAGAATCGGTCCATTGGTCTGGGAGGAGTTGAAGTCACAAAAAAAACCTTAGCCTATTAATTATATAGATAGATAGATAAGCAGTATGATTAAAACAGATTCGTGGCTATAACTTTTAATTGGTTGTAGCTATAATGAAATTTTTTTCAAATATATTGTTTTTGAAGCTTATTGAAGATTTAAAAATTATAAGAACAACATTTAAAAAAAAAAAAAATTTCGAGCAAATAACCATAGGGGGTAGCCTTGTTTTTTCGATGACACATAGTATTTATTAATTTTTCTGTCAAACAAAAACAAATTCGTCTTAAATAAACTATATACAATGAAAGAAAATCAAAAATGCAAATTTGAAATTTTTTTATTTTTACAACAAAAACAATTTTTAATACATTTTTTGTAAAAACTTTGTAATTATTTTAAAGTCAATTAATTGCAATTAAATACAAAAAAGAAATAAATGAAATTTTTTAAAAAGTGGCAGAGATATTCGCTTCCAAATACAGAACTTTAAATTTCAGAGAGTTTTTTCTCTGTCTTGGCGTTTGATAAAAATACACGTTAAACAACTAAAGAAAATATTAAGAAAATTCATTAAAAATACATTTGGCAAGATAATTACCGTAATTGCCAACACATTTCAAAGAAAATTAAACAAAAATTTAGAAAAACAAAAAAAATTTGAAAACTGTTAAAATTTGACTGACTTGTTTGCTCGGAAAGTGGAATTTTTTGATTTTGGAACTGCATTTTTAGGACAATTGACATTTGAGGAATGCATAAAAGATAATTTTGGTTAAAAATTTTTAGTTTTGAAAAAAATTCAAATTCGATCAACTCATAAGCTCTTCTCAAACTAAATTTCAAATCGATAAAATAACGGATTTTTGTACAAAAATTTTATTTCTGTTTTAAAAGGTTGGGAACCCCCTGAAGTGAAATCACAATTTTTAAAAGTGGTTTGCACATATACAGCCTAAACCTGATTTAATGACATCTAAATCGATAGAATCGGTCCATTGGTCTGGGAGGAGTTGAAGTCACAAAAAAAACCTTAGCCTATTAATTATATAGATAATCGACTCTTATGAAATAAAATAGTGCTTGCTGTGAGCTTTTGAAATAATTGCTGAAGAGAGTAAAATTAGTTTATTACTTCGCAAAAAGTCTCTCGGAGTAAAAATAACTAAAGAACATTTTGTTACATTATTCTGGACACAAACCATTATCTTAAAATGTTTCCTTATGGTCGCAGTTAAGCTTCTACAGCAGATATCATTTACTATGAATTATAAACAGAGAGATTATCAACTTCTCTTTTTGTTTAAGTTATTCGTAAAATTGAATAAATTGAAAACAAGAAAAAAAATGACAAATACTACATAAATAAAATCATGAGTAACACCGGTTTTGTCAGTTAGTTATTTAAATTAAAATTTTTATGCGGGAGTTTTTCGTTCAGTTAGATTTTGACATTTTTCAGTCTTATTTATGTGTAGACAGTTTTTTAATACGATTGAAATTAAATTAAAAAAAATAATGTTGCCCAAAAAAGCATGATTTTTTTTAAGAAACATGCAATCATGTTGATTTTTAAAATAGTTTGCGATAAACTTAATTCAAATTCGTTGATTAAACACAGGGGGATTAAGATATAAAACAACTACAACAACAACAAAGACAAAATATAATTGAGTAGCAAAAAACAAAAAAAAAAAATTAATAAAAAACTCAATGCAAACAATTTATTTGGGCCAAATTGGACGTAATTTATAGAGACGCAGCAACGTACAATTTAACTTACGTAATGCTCAGATCTTACAAATAACAACAACAACAATAAAAACCACAGCAACTACAACTGTTAGTATACTTTGGGTTTTGACCTTATATGGCATCGAGTGCGAATTAATGTTTTTTGCTACTAATAAAGAAAAATCACAAAATTTTGCAAAATCAAAAAACAACAAAAAATAGAGAAAAACCAAAAAAAAACAACTTAGAATTTATAAAAAGAAAACATGACAGCGATTAAGGTCAAATGCAATTTGACGGGCATCAACGCAGCAACTGTTTAAATTGCACGCAACACAGTAATCGTTTTCGGGAGATAGAATAAAAAAAGTAGCATGCGATATTTTTTACAAAAATGCTTAAATATTATCATACCTTCGCCTAGCTTTTGCTGTTAACTTAATTTTTTAATTGTATGCTTAACCAAAGCAATTCAGATTCGCGAAGTCAGCACGTTTTTGACGCTCATTCATAGCCAATGTTCGTACAACATTACATACATGTTTAGCAATCACTGTGTTTTGGTGCCATTCTTTTGTTGTTTTGACATTATTTAGAGCATTTTTTTTTTGCAATGAAACTTCATGTTTTTTTGCAATTAAATTTTAGCCAGAACAAGCGCTTTTTTTTCCTACGTTCTTTCTTGACTATTCATAAAACCAAAAGATGTCGCATTTGCAGAACTCAGAATGTTGAAGTACGGTTGCAGAAAAAATATGTCTCAGCAAGTTATTAATTAATGGCGGAATTAGTTAATGAAAGTTAAGTTTAATTGAAACAAATAACGAAACCCTGAAAAAAAAAATCGCATGCTATTTACAGCAAAATTCTAGGGATTTCAAACTTTTGTACAAAAACTTCTAAATCGCAGAGCATGATATAAACAGCTTCCTGTAGGCTTTTGCTTTTATTTTATAAAAATAACCTCGAACGTCCCACTACATAAATAAAGCACACCATAAAGGGAAGAGAGAAAAAAATACCCTGGGGGTTAAAATGCTGCTGCTGCTCATGTGCTGCACCAACATTAAATGCCGCAACACCAGCAGCTTGATAACAAATAATATTGTTAGCAAAACTGCTACCAACTTAAAAGAGTCAGAGCGCAAAAAACTGCACTGCAACAAAATGCTATTAACACAGTCTATAATATGGTATGGCTGCTTTAGCTGATTTTTTCGCACAGTGTAAAAATATTTGCTTTTCTTTAAATCTGCTGCAAGTAGGTGTAGCAGCTAGGAAGCCAACAACGGACGTGCTTACTTCCTTTCAGTCACGCTTCATCATCAACCAGCTATGTGCTTGGCAACACTGGCAGCTAAAGTGACTTATTTTTAACACACACACACATACAAATAGCCACACACACGCACTGCTCAATTGCACTGTAATCACTCAAAAAATTATAGAGTATCGCGCTACCTCTTGCCTGGCTTTATAATTTCTTCAGGTGGTTTCATTCATTTCTTTTTTTTCTGCGATCTCTTCAATTTAATCTCTTATTAATCCTGGCTTAAAAACTGGATTTAGTCTGCTGTGCCATGTGTGAAATTATATAATTTCATCGAGAATTGCAAATTATTTTCTATAATTTTTATGTTGTAATATGCTAGTAGTTATAACCGGTAAATATCTCTAAGATTAAAATTAAAAAAAAAAAAAACAAATTCATTAATTTTTGTTTAAATAAAGCTTGAACAACTTCCTGTTATGTAACTTAATCATTGCAAATGCATTCATTTAGAAGATTTTTATTTTCGAGTGGTAGGTACTCGGCTCTAAGGTTGCAATTAGTTGCTATTGGAGAGTTTGGCAGGATGCACTGGTCTCGATTTCAGAATGATCAATATGACTTCACATCAGTGTTGCCAGATTTCGAGACAGATCATGCCCGTCGTGTCCATGCATTTCCCTTTTCATTTTCTCGTTTTTCTGCTTTTCAAGTTTAAAAAAAGATAAAATATATCTACACTGAGGGAAAAATGTGTTAAAATTAAATGAAATTGTGTTCATATCTAACGAATTTGTTTTTGAAATAGAGCTTGATATAAATTCATTAAAATTAAACACAACTGTTTTTGAAGTTAAATTCAAAACAAAAGTTTTTGTTTTTAAAACAATGTTTTTGTTATGAAAACAAATTTAAGACAAAAATGTTAAAATTTAAAACACATGTTTTAAAGCATATTTTTTCGATGCCATTTTTTTAACTTTTCCGAGTTTTTAGCAGCAGATCCACAACCAGCTACCCACGGGACCTTCCGAAAACCAAATGTAAACTCCATTTGATGAAGTTTGCATTTGAAATATTTTAATATATAATTAATAAGTTTTTATTTTATTATATGTTCGATATATGTCAAACCAATTCAACAAATTCAAAAATTGTCATTTAATTCAAATTTTTGTTTGTGTTTTCAAAGAAATAATAAGAAAAAAATAAAAAAAGAAGGGAGTTTGTAGGTAGGTAAAAATTAAACACACTTGTCTTAAATTTTGTTTTGTAGAAACGCAAAGGCGTTAAATTTATATTTTAATATTTTTTATTCAATTTTAAAGTATGTGTTTTTTCTCAGTGTAGATTCAAAAATATCTATCTTATTAAATTTTTCTACATTGGATTAAGTGAAAATATAGAGTAGAAGTGGACCCGTTATTATAAAGAAAACTTCGAGACAGCTCAGAAAATATTTTATTTTGGACCCACTTAAAAACCGCCAAATGGTTTATTTTCTATTACATGTGCATTTTTTGTACGATCTGAGGAAATGATGTACTATTAAATAGGGCTGTACTAGAAATACATTTTCCTTTCACGGCTTTTGAACCTTCGTCATATCCGAATGGTTGGAATGGTTTAAGCAAAACATAGCCATAAACATAACCATAACCATAACCATTACCATAACCATAACCATAACCATAACCATAACCATAACCATAACTATAACCATAACCATAACCATAAACATAACCATAACCATAACCATAACCATAACCATAACCATAACCATAACCATAACAATAACCATAACCATAACCATAACCATAACCATAACCATAACCATAACCATAACCATAACCATAACCATAACCATAACCATAACCATAACCATAACCATAACCATAACCATAACCATAACCATAACCATAACCATAACCATAACCATAACCATAACCATAACCATAACCATAACCATAACCATAACCATAACCATAACCATAACCATAACCATAACCATAACCATAACCATAACCATAACCATAACCATAACCATAACCATAACCATAACCATAACCATAACCATAACCATAACCATAACCATAACCATAACCATAACCATAACCATAACCATAACCATAACCATAACCATAACCATAATCATAACCATAGCCAAAACCATAACAATAGCCAAAACCATAACAGTAACCATAACCATAATCATAACCATAGCCAAAACCATAACAATAGCCAAAACCATAACAGTAACCATAACCAAAAAACTCGCTTATTGATTACTATGAAGTGGTTGGGAGAGAGCTTTTGAGTTAATCGAATTTGAGTTTTTCTCAAAAGTAAAAATTTTCTCAAAAAATTTAGTTTTATGCATTCATCAATTGTGAAATTTGTAAAAAAGCTGTTTTGAGTTCAAAAGTTCGACATTCCATGTGAATATCTTGGTCCATTATTAACGGTTTTCTAATTCCAAGTATTTTCAGAAGTTTGCTCAATTCACTTTCACATGTGATAACAATCACTGTGAGGCTATAACCAAAAGTATTTTTTATAAATTTTCTTAATATTGTTGTTAGTTATTTAGCGTGTATTTCAACCAAATGACAAGAGAAAAAAAAACTGTCTCAAATTGAATGTTCTAAGTTCGGAAGCCAATATCTCTGTTATTTTTAAATAGATTTCATATATTTTTTTTTGTGTATTTAAGTCTTATCAGTTAACTTAAGAAAATGTAAAAAAATTTTACAGTTATTTTTTTTGTTTATATGTATTTAAATTATTCCTTTAAAAAAAGAGACCACAAAAGTTGATCTTTTCTCAAAACATGGAGTAAAAAATATTTTTGTCGTAAAAAGAGAGAAACACTCAAATTTGCATTTTCTATTTTTTTTCCAAAGGTTAAGCGCATTTAAGTTGAATTTATTTTCTTTTGTCACTAAATTAATAAAATGTTCGTGCCAAACAAAAATAAAGGCTAAAAAATAATGAAAAATTAACTAAATTAAATTTTTTTTAAAAGTTTGATTTTCTTTAAAAAATTAATAAAAATTAAAATAATATCATTGAAGGAAATATCTTTTAATCTCCAATAAACTAAAAGTTATAGCTTCGAACTTAGTTAAACCATCTTGTTCATTCTGCTTATACACTCAGAAAAATATCAACTGTAATGTTAACAATCGGACGCTGTTATTTCAAAACACTTTTAGGTTGAATGATTTGTGTTTAAGTTGACAGTTTTCTTTGTTGAATGAAAATTTCAAAGTCTTTTACGCTGTTAAAATAATCTGTTGAATTGTTTTTGTTGAAATGTCTGTCTTCTCTAAGCAATAGTTTTTAAATGATTTTTGCTCTATTTATCGTTATATTTATTTATTATTTACTGATTTGCTCGTTATTGTTATATCTCAGTGGAAGTGTGCTAGACTGTCACGCGGAGGACGTGGGTTCGCATCCTATACTTGCAAGCTGTGTAAGTGTCAAAAATTTTAATTTCATAATTGATATTGTAATTCTGTTTCATTAACTGTTTGGTCAAAAATAATCTTTAAATAAGGTTTGCCTACAATCTTAAAAAAAAAATTGCACTTTTCATTTTTTATTAAAAAAAATTTTTTTGTGTAAAAAAAAATCTTTGTTAGTTTTGCCAGCATTTGAACCTAGAACAGTGGAGTACTAGACGCACACGTCAGCACGCTGGGCTAAGCATGAACTTCCCGAGTTCAAAAATTTCAATAAGTACGTTTTTATATGGGTTTCGTGTTCTATGGGCTAAAAGTCAATCGACGTTTGATTTGAAGATAACATTTGTTGGATGGTATTTAACAGTGAAATCTGTTATTTTTACACATGATTTGTTTGATATAAAAGCATTTTTTCCCTGAGTGTAATAATTATAAATAGGTTAACAAAAATTGGTAGAATTTTGAACACCGGCGATATTAATATAATTGCATTAGATACAATTTTCATCAGTTTTTGTTTGATTTTACTTTAAGACAAAAAGATCTGTAGCCGAATTATGGCATTCCTGATCAAATAAGCTTTTGTATAATTTGAGCCCTGATAAAATTATGGTGATATCTACTTCCAAGGCCAAATCTATTCTAAATCTATATATCGAAATCTATTTTTCATACTTGGGTAATGATTTTTCTTTAAAACTGAATTGTACTAAAAAATTTCGCAGTTTGATTATGTCAGACCAGTAGAAAAGGCGTTTTTCGGGATTCAACCCATTCCCACTCAAGGTACCGGAAACTAGGCAAAAAATCAATTGAACTAAAACAATTAAAAGCAAATGTTTTTCTGACAGACATACATAGTTTTACAAATTTTAAAAATTTTGAGTTTATTGGATCTTTTTAGTGTTAAAACAACTGAAAATAATTAATATAATTTATAACATAAAAAAATAAATTTAGCTAACAAACAAATAATGCGCAAAAAAAATGCGTCTCTTAGGCAGAATTGGCAAAATATTACAAAGAACCATAAGCATTCCTAATTTTACCGAAATCCTTGCAACGGCTATAGCGGGCAAAAATCGAACTATCAAAATTAGTTTTATTAATAAAGATTTATAGTAAAAGAATAACAACAAAAAGCACTCTCAGTTTGTTTTTCAAGTTTGTAACAAATACTTTAGATATAAAAAAAAAACAACTAAAACTATGAAATACACCTGCTTTGAGCGTTTAAAAACGACTTAAAAAGTTGGCAGCCCGACTGACCAAAACGTTCATAGATCATGCCATAAAACCGAAGAGAATAAACCAAAAATAAAGGCAAAAAAAAAAGTAAGCACGCAAAAAAGTTCAATGGCAACGCCAATCAATGACATAGAAGGTCATAAACTACGGCTGCTGCGCTACTCCTTCGCCTCCCATGCGATTTACGCACAAGGCGCTGCAACAAAAACAAAAAAATTATCTTCTCTTAACTTTAGTTGAGCTGTAGAGCTGCCAGCCTCTATTATTATGATTGTTTTTATTGTATTTATTTTACTTTTGATTTTTGATGGCCAGTCAGTCAGGCAGGCAGGCAGGCAGGCAACCTAGTAGTCAGGCAGTGTTAGACACAGGCGCTGTACGAATGCAGCACAATCGCTGACTGCAAAGACGACACTACAATGTAGAATCGGACAACCATATATGATTGATCTTGGCGTATGTTGCGTGCTTCGATCGCGCTATGAACACGCATTAAATTAATTTTTATTTCTCTGTTGCATTTTTTCTTTAGCCTTTTTTTTATGTTTGAGCACATTTTTGGGCAGCATGTTGAAGGAGGACAAGTGGCGGACTGTACTCGCAAGACTTTGTCAACAACATACAATCAATAATGATTTGTAAAGTAATCGTTGATGAAACGCTGTATTTGATTTACAAGCTAACTCGATTTATTTGAAAAAAAAAAAACAAAACAAAACTTACTAACTTGGCCACCAAACAAAGTCAAACAAAAAACTTATTCATGTTGCTGCTGTTGCTGTTGCTTTTTCTGTTGCTGATTATATGAAAAATGCACAAATTGCTTTGTCAGCAATTTTGGCGTTGCTGCAAAAAAAAAAATAATGAATTTTTCCAAAGAACTCTGCCTCTGCTATAAACACACGTTCTCGCCTGTGCATAGGCGCAAGATTGATCCATGTTCTAAAATGGTGCTGCTGGCCTTTTTTATGGCGCATTGAAACAAATGACCAAACAGCTGATTAGAATCGAGCTAAGCAAACAACAAACGTTATGCTGCTTTATTGGGCGCTGCACAATCAGGAATGTTGGTTGCACTTTTTAACGCACGGACTGGAGTTGAAGTGGTCAGCATTGGTTTGCTTGCTCTATTTTTATGCAGTAGCAGTCAGCAGCTGCAGATGTGATGTAGATGTTATGAAGAGTTATGAAGCTTCTCATTTGTGCTGCTTCTGCTAGTTTATTCAATATGGGCGTGATTATTTTTTATCAATTGCATTTTATGTGTTTTTTTTTGCCATTTGCATGGCAGTATTTGGCGAGTTGTTGTCGTCGTTGTTGTTGCCGGATACGCATGCAACGCAAATGGCGAAACATAGACTTAAGCGTTATTTTAATGATTGCATTTTTACTTAAATAAGGCAGCAAAATTTGTTAAAAATCAAATACTTTGCAACCATAACGATCTGCTTATCTGTGCATTTTATTAGGTGTGATGAAAATAAAATGCTCCATGTACTGCATATTAATTGCCAGCTTGTGGTGTTATTCAAAGAAACCATCATCACAGATGATTAGCAGTGGAAGAGCATCTAAAGCTCATATTTATTTTAACGCCAAGATCAAGATAAACTAAAGGGCATAACAATCAATTGAAGAATGTTAAACTCACAAGACTTAAGCAACAAACTTGGCTGGTGTTCATTTTTTTAAGGCTATTTTTTTTATCGTCGAGCGATATAGTAGCAGTAGATATGACTAAATTAAGAGTTAAGATTTTAAGTATTAAGCCGTTAGTTGCAATAAAGACTTACAAAATCGGATCAATCTTTCTGATGACAAGAGTTGAAATTAAAATATTTCATGTTAGAGAAAGATGTAAAAAGATGTTGCTAATGTTAAACCGGCCTTAAAGATGGAGGAGTTTTTAAACTGATAGATTTCATATCAAAATAATTTTGTAAATTTAGCTTAAACTAATAAAATGTGAAGAGCAGCCAGATCTTTTTTCCAGTTATCAGTGGTTTGGCAACTTTAAGATAGACCACGAAAGGAGCTATTAAAAATTGTTTATGCAACAATGCATTTAGTATGACCACCTGATAACGACCGTTCAAGCTATACAGACAGTTCTATTAAAATACTTCAGAATTTTGTATACAAATGTTCTACACTTCTATTATTTTGTTTGTCTCGTTAGCGCTGCTATTTGGTATAACTTTCTTGAATGTTCATGCATGATTTCTGGTCTGAAAAACTTGATTTTATGCTTTAATTTTTAAATTCAAAATGTGAGTGGATTATATTAAAATTCTATTAAAAATTCTTTCGGGTTGTTGTATAAGAAAGTTTTTCGATTTTAATTTTTTTGCCATAATTTAATTTGATATATTCGTTAAGCCGGTCATTTCCGGTGTTCATAAAAAAAGTCACGAAATCATTTTGCTTGCATTACTATAATAAGAAATATTTTATATCGAGTTTTATAACTAATTTTTTTGACCACAATATAATACTATAAATTAATTTATTTTATCCTATTTTAGATATTTTTGATTCGCCATTTTTTAAATTTGATTGCTTAAAAAATGTATCCAAATTATTCAGAACTTATAAGAGTGATTTTTTTGCAATTTGTTTTTTCAGTGTACATTTTTTGACATCTCACGCGGGATTCGTAACATCTGGCAAAGCCAAAAATGTTCAGTAAGGTTTGCCATTTCATAATGAATAGACTAAAAAACGTAGAGCGTTTCGAAATCATTGAATTTTATGATAAAAATTTGTGCTCTGTGAGAGATGTATTTTGAAAATTACATACATTGCATGGTCGTCATAATCGACTCATCGTACGGGTTATTTAAGGTATTGTTACCAAATTTTATCGATGTAAGCCCGTGAAGAGTGCAGTGATAAATTTTTAACAAAGCGCATATGGGCATCTCCCAAAAAAGATCCACCAAAAATGAAGAAAAACATTAAAATAAAGCACTCTAAAAGCTTATAACTTTATTTTTTTTTTATTTTGATTAGTATGACTGCTATGTAACTTGAATTCAACTTATTATGATGTTTTTTTATTAAAATTTATAACGAACATCTTTACTGTATTTTACTACTGTGGAAAAATTTGTCGCGTCCATGATGTCGCGTCCGTATTCGTGCTATATCTATTTAAAAAAAGATAAGAGATCATTTTTATATTTCATAAGTCTACTAAGAATAGTTATCTTTTGACCTCCATTAACATATATATTATATATAAAAAAAAGTTCTCAAAATTTACTACATTTTGCGTATTTCTATACGAGCTTAAAAAAACTTCTGTTTTTTGTCGCGTCCGTTTCATTGAATGATTGATTATTACTTTGTACTAATTTGTACTAAATCTCGCCAATATTTTTATAAAATGTAGCACTCTATCGTCGCGTTAGAGCACTTATATATATATATCGGCTCATTTTGCTTCTTTCTTGTTTTTCGAGTAATTAAAACCGTGCGAATGTCGCGTCCGTGCCACTGGGAGATGCCCATATTTTATATAAAAAAAAAAAAAAAAAAAAAAATAGAATACACAGTTGAAGGTCAGATCTGTACAATTTTGTAGAAATGTAAAGCAAGTATATGTTGTTTTTGTATCTGACTGTTTTTAAAATGAATAAAATTTACATTAATAAAAATAATTTTTTTTGATATTTGGTGGAGCGCACCTTTCATGTACCTCTTGTATCTGGGCTGAATTTTTGTTTTGAGTTAGCTGTGCTTGTCTACTTTAAATCCGAGAAATATTACTCTCTTCAACACTGTAAAACTATATAATTTTGTTTTAGAGCACACGTTCCTCCTACCAAATGTTAAGTTTTTTGAAGAATGGCTTCAGCAATTATATGTAGAAAATATTTTACAATTTAAAAAAACAAATCGATCTATCAGATATCTCACTGAAATATGTAATAGAAATTAAAACGAAATCAGCAGAAAATTAAAAAAATTGGTACTCATGTGGAAACTCTAGAGATCAGTTTTTGAGGTAATACTGAATTCCTCAATACTAATATATAAAATTCACTTTTTCAAGCACATATTTGATGAATTTGATGAAACATCACACTCAGATCAAACAATTTTTGAATTTTTTTTTTCTTCTTATAAATCTTAATTTTAAGACTTTCACTCCAAATCCAAGAAATCAAAAAAAATTTTAAAGTTAAAATTTTTTTCAAAAGTTTCCGTTCCAAATTATGTTTTAATATCCTTTTCGCTTTAGTACTTTTGAAGTTATAGAAGCAAACATGATGTTTTTGTTAAATAAATTAACCCATATCGGCAAAGGGGGTCTTTTGCGACCTGGTCTACCATACAATTTTTTCTACCATACTTAGGAATACAATTAACTATAAAACAAGTAAAGAAAGTCTAAAGTCGGTCTAGGCCGACTATGAAATACCCTAAACCCACTTTTCAAAAAAAAAAAAAAAAAATTAATTGTAAATTGGCGTGTCCGTGGGCGGATGAAGTCCATTTTTCTAAACCATCTTTGTCTTGTCATAAAAAACATACGTGCCAAATTTTAGCTCTGTAGGTTAAACACATGCTTATTTATTGCGTTTTCAATTTTTGGGTTGTATGGGAGGTAGGCGTGTCCGTGATCGGATGACGTCCATTTTCCGAAAACATATTTGTGTTTGTATGAAACACATACATATCAAATTTTATTGTTGTAGGCTAATTATGAGCTGAGCTATGCAGTTTTCAATTTTCGCGTTGTATGGGAAGTAGGCGTGTCCGTGGGCGGACGATGTCCATTTTTCAAAACCATCTTTGTTTTGTTATAAGAAACATACGTGCCAAATTTTAGCTCTGTAGGTTAAACAGAGGCTTATTTATTGCGTTTTCAATTTTTGGGTTGTATGGGAGGTGGGCGTGTACGTGAGCGGATGACGTATATTTTTCGAAAACATCTTTGTGTTGGTATAAAACACACACATACCAAATTTTATTGTTGTAGACTTATTATGAGCTGAGTTATGCAGTTTTAAATTTTTGCGTTGTATGGGAGGTAGGCGTGTCCGTGGGCGGATTCCAAAAATATTCAATAGTGCAGATCCTTGAGTACATGTGACCATGTGTACCAAGTTTCATCCAATTATCTCAACTCCTTCTTCTTATCCTGTGTATACGGACAACACACAGACGGACGGACGGACGGACGGACGGACGGACATAGATAGCTCGACTCACGTGGTGACGCTGATCAAGAATATATATACTTTTCTATACCGGACTCGCTTCGTTCTATGCGTTACAAACGTTTGCACAAAGTTAATATACCCTGACCTTTCAGGTTTAGGGTATAAAAATTTCAGTCCAGGTAGCTTATTCTAGACGAGGTTGACATGTGGTTTCAACAAGACGTTGCCACGTTACACGACACGCGGTACCATGAATCTATTGAGAGGCTTGCTTGGTAAGCAATTATTTTTACATTTTGGAACAGTCCTTGACTATTTTTGTGTGGGATGCATGGAATGTCTTCTGAACAGGAAAAGCCAGTCACAATTGCAGCTCTGGAAGACAACGCTACAGCTGCCATTGGTTATATTATTAAAACATCTTATCAGAATAACATAGGCCGACAAAATGTACAACTGGAAATTCAGGTTTATTTAACTTTTCTTTAGGTTTTTGAAGCGCTTAATACTCTCTGGTAGCTTTGGTTTTTGAGGTATTCCTGCCTAAGGCTGCGGCCAGAGTGAATCCAGATGCAGGCAGGCAGACTGAAATCTGCATGAACAAGCGAGACAGATAGCTTTTTGTGTCTCGATTGTTCGCACAAACTTCAACCTGCCTGTCTACCTCCCTGTTTGTCTGCCTGCCTGTCTGCATGATGGCTACAGCCTAAAGGGCCAAATAGACTACACAGACTGTCGGTCAGACAGATGTTTTTTTCTTGTCGTTGCGACGACTATACACTACACAGACTTCATGCACGCAGACATGGTTTTTCTGACATTTAGACTTGTCAGACATCTGAGCAGACATTCAAACAGCCAAATACACTATTAGACCGTCGCAACAAACACGTGTTTGATGCGACAGTCTGTGTAGTCTATTTGGCCCTTAAGGCCGCGATTATAGTGAACGCGATTCAGACAGGCAGGCAGGCAGGCTGAAATCTGTGTGAAAAAACGAGATGCAAATAACTATCTATCTCGCTTGTTCACATTGAATGTCTACCTGCCTGTCTGACTCGGCGTTCACTATAACTGCAACCTAAGAGTGCTAAGATCGCGGTTTTGAATAATTTTGTAGCCATCAAATTATGTATGTATATAATTTAAGTTATGTAATATTTTTATTATATTTTATGTATAAAAATCGGTTAAACGATTTTTAATTCAAATATATTAGAATTAAAAAATTTCTAATTTCGGGTTATTCGAAAAAATGGTATTTACATATTGCCGAATTGGTGGACACACATTTTTAAAATAAAGGTTTTATTTTCGAAGTAAATAGCATTATAATGGACTCTAGGCATTATCGGTCCATATTTGAAGCAATATTTTATCATATGGGAAAAAACTTATCAAAATCGGCTGGATGTTGGTTGAAATTTATCCAAATCCAACGTTCCAAGGATTAAAAACTAATACTATAGAAAACATAAAGAAAAAAAATTGCCGTTATTGCCCTTTATGTATCGAAACTAATTAAATATTTTTCAATAAAAATAATGCATTGTATTTGCAAAAAAGTAAAAACATCAATTTCCTAAAAGCCTTTTATGTGGTACTTAGGCGACTTTGAAATGTATCGACCCATACCGTGAATAAACGCTGTAGATATTTTAACAAACTATTCATAAACTTTGTTTGGAAAGATTCTGTCAGTTAAATACTTATTTAAAATGTTCTAAAATAAAAGAACAACCTATTCTAGTTTTGTTCATGCAGTCTCTATAAGTTAAGGCATCTTATAATTTTCTCTACAAAATTTATTTCGTTTTTTCATTTTAAAACAGTATTCTGATATAAAAAATATATGTCGATAGAGAACGATTCAACTCTTGGAAGATAAAATTGAGTTTAGTTAATTTATCTTAGAGTTTTATATTCTGATATAAAAAATATATGTCGATAGAGAACGATTCAACTCTTGGAAGATAAAATTGAGTTTAGTTAATTTATCTTAGAGTTATCTTTTAAAATATACCAAAAAACCTAATTGAGCCTTCAAATTGTAACGATCAAAAAGAAAGAGCAAATCTTATTTCAAAACCAAATCAATATTTTAACTGGTGCCAATTATATGTGTGAACATCTTTCTAATCATCATCTAGTGATTAATTGAAAAGGAGCAAACAAAAGACTTAAGCAACGAACTCGTTTAGAACCAATTAGAATAGAGCAATACTTTATGATTTATTTTGTATGCAGCAACTTATGATTCCATTCAACTCAACTGAGCTTATAAAGAGATTAAAGCCTTTCTTTAATTGAAATATGCATACAAATTAAATAATTAAATTCTTATGTGCCATTTTAATGTTAAAAAAAAACATACAATGCAACTACTTACCACTTAAACTGCTTATAAACTGCGCGAGGCTGTCGCTCAACATGAGCTGCTGCTGCTGTTGCTGCTCATTTGCCAAGGAAAGCTGCAAAGAAAAAGAAAACAATAAAGTTAAGAGTTTGTGGAATAGAATTCATCACTATCAACACTAACACTAGCACTAACAGTAAAACGAAACATTTCAATTTCAGCCAGCCACAGTTTTATGGGCATGACATTTAAATGAAACGAAAATGTATTACATCGTAAAAGAAAGAAAACAACAGCAACAACAACAACAACAATTGTAAAACATTTAACACTATAATAGCTAAGCAGCAGAACAAGCCGCAAAGACAGGCAATGCTTGGCTGCGCTTTATTCTAGGCATTTAAATTTTACTATTTCAACTAGTGTTAAAGTATCTTGCTTTGTAGCTACTAAAATGTTGAAGTGTCACCTCGCAGAGCATAGCTAAAGATATCAGTTTTGTTGACGCTTTTTTTGTTGTTTTTTGTAGTGCTTTTAATTATTTTTTATTTTTTTGCTAATTTTTTATGTTGATACACGTTTGAAAACTAAAGCAATCGACAATTGCAAAACATCATGTTTTTTTTCACTACTGGAGGTAATTTAAATAAAATAAAAAATAAACCCATCAACACTTTCTTTTAAGCTGCTTCCTCTTTGTTAGCTTTTTTTTTTTCTTAAAAATTAATAAAAAAAAATTAAGCCAAGCAAACAACAAATAACTTTAAAAATGTTAACACATTGTTAAATCAAATTAGGCGAGGTCATACAAGCCAAGTAAAGCATTAACACAAAAAAAAAATGCAATTAAAAATTTTTAAATTTTGTTTTTATGTGTCTTACTTATGTATGACACTTTTTTATATTTTTTTTTTTTAGTATATTTGAGAAAAGAAAAAATTGTCTAGTAGAAAAGCAACACAATTTTTTAGCGGAAAAAAATGCACAATAGCAATTTTTTCTTTATTTATTTTTTTTTTTAATGCTTTTTTCTACATCGTGACCTTTTTTTCAACTAATTTTTTTCTAGGTGGCAGGGTCTGCATACAAGTGTTTCATTACAGCAACTGGTTTAACAAGGTTCTTTTTTTTAAGTTTGTTATAAAAATGTGTCAAATTTTGTAACAAAAGCAGTTTTTTAAAAAAATCTTGTTCAGTTACTGGTTTTTATTTCTCAAATGACAATTCACCAAGACCCAATTTTTGTCAGGGCTAATAGGGCTAGTAAAGTAGAGTCTTTTATGAGAGTCGATTAATGCTGGATTTTTGAGCTGAGTAGTTCAGGCAGGGGTACTGAATTCAAAAATAGTGTGTGAAGACCTACTTTAGACATCTAGTTTTGGCAGCTGCTGCTGCCCTAGTGACCAAAATTATTTTAAATGCTTCATTCCAACAAACACCCGCTATTTGTCTAGCCAAATAGACACCACATGTGGTCCATCATTAGATATCTTTTAACTAGCATCCTTAGAATTATAAATTGTTGTGCTTGTTGCAGTCTAGCCTTTGACTATGTGTCCTAACTTATCGGTGTGTAAGTCCATGTAGGAATAACAACAACAACAACAACAACAACAGCGATAACACAACGTAGTTATGAGTGCTATCATTAATCATTTTATATATGGAAATTTGTTCGTTTCTAATGACCCGATCGAATGCCGTTGGGTAAACTTATCTTTTACATTGATCTCTAACAAAACGCCGTAGAATGAGAACACAATAAATATGGGGGAGCAGAGAAAGAGTATTGAATTTGAACAAGATCATTTTGATATAAAAAAAAAAATACAACCCACCCTATTGAGAGTTAAGTAACTATAGTTATCTGTGTCGTATATGTATATCTTAGCTTGCAGCCAAAACTGATAGATCAAGATTTTTCTATATGAATTATTTTTAATGTACTTGAAAAAGATTTGTTGATCTATTGACAGAATGAATTATAGCAAATATCGTTCAAATAAATTATCTCTTAAACCAACAATATGTGGTTTTAGACAAGTCAGTACACTAGTTGTTTTTTAAATAAAAAAGGTATACATTAAACGCATTTATTATTTTATCTAGAAGTAGATACTGAATTGTCCTGACTGTGAAAAACACGGTCATTTCGGATTGTTTTAGTTTTTTGTTGTATTGAATGCATCTATACTGGAATTGAATAGATAAGCCGCGAAAAACTGGTTCGCGGTTTGACATTATGACAGATGACATCGAACCCAACAAACAAATTAACTTCTGGCATAGTAATAGGTTGTGGTCTTCCGAGCTTCCTGAGACAAGGAAACTTTATAAATTTCTGAGCGGAAGTATATTTCTTTCTCATTGTGAAAGAATTATGAGAAAAGATTCAAATTTCGAACGACTGGGTTGGAGATGGTTAATTTTCTATGGTGTGGCCTTATGTCAGTAGTCTGTCCTCTATTAGGAGCCTAATTATTACAGATACATCCTGGTATCAATTATAAAAGATTTATTTCTGAAGTAAATAGAGATTTTGTGAACAGTTAATTTTGATACAATCAGAGTAAAAGTTTTGTTTTTTTTTCGGAATTTAAGTTTCAGTGAAGCTGGGTTAATTCAATCAATTAATTATGTATTAATATTAACCCTCTATTGCTCTTGGCCGTCTACAGACGGTCTCTAGCTACACGGTTAAAAATTTTGGACTAGTTTTTAGTCCAAACTTTGGTTTAAAGGAATTTTTAATCCAAAAAGTACTATTTTCTATTCCATACATTAGTTTAATTTTTTTTAATCCGAAAAAGTTTAAATTTAATACTATTTTTGGACTACAAATTTACAAGGTAATATTTTCAGGAAATAGTGTTTATGTTACCTAAGATTGAAAACTACTACTACTACGAAATTTACGCTTAATATAATTGTTAAAGCATCCGAAGTTTATTAAATTAAGTTTATTAAAATTTATAAAATAAATAAAACAAAATTTTTAATAAAATCTGAACCCAATTACATTAACATTATAAAATTATAACATAAAACAGTGTTTTATAATACAAACATAAGGGTATGAATAAATACTTGGGCAATTAGTTATTTTTATCAGGCAGATTGTGTGAACGTCCCCTAAAATCGATTGTGCATTTGCAGAGATATGTCAGCTGTTAACTTTTTAACAGTCAACTTTCAGCATACCTATAAACAGCTGATTGCTGGTATAAGTTTGCCAGATCGATTGCTCACCTAAAGGCTGATGCTCACTTACGACACGAAACGAAAAGGAACGAAACGGAAAAATGTTACGTCAATGAGCATGTTTACATGAAAACCAGTGTTGTAATATTTTTTCCAACCTTAAATCGTAGAGTAAATATGTCTCGTTTGTGCAAACGGTTCTTCATGCAGTTCATTTATAAGGCTGATAAACTTATACGGCTTATACCATTTATAAGGCATTGCCTATTTGCATGAATACCCTTAATGTATAAATAGTGCAGTTCATGGCAATATAAGAACTTTATTATATACGTCTATAAGGTTTTGTATAACATACTCGTTCCTTAAGAGTTGCATTATTGCTCAAAGCTTGGATTATTTATTTACATTTAGCTAAATCAAAACGGAAAACCATTGATGATCAGTACATGTTGAGAGTGAAAAACCCTATTTACGTCAAATGAATTTAATGAATCAATTAATGAATTGAATGAATTTCAACTTAAAAATGTAAAAGCATTATGTATTTGCATTGACGCTGCCAGTGCCGCATTGTAATTCAGGCATAAGAGTGAAAACTACTAATACTAGGAAATTTAAGCTAAATATAATTCTGTATGTTGTTAAAGCATCCGAAATTTATTTTTAATTAAATGAAGCAAATTGTTTATTAAAACAATTGAACCAAAATATTATTATAAACATTATAACAGTAAGCAGTGTTTAAACCTTTGTGGATTAAATAGTAATCCTTCTCGGATTACAATATTTTAAACTTTTTTGGACTAAAATCTCATCTTTTTTGAATTATCATATTTTAAACTTTCTGTGGATTAACAATTATTCTTTTTTGGATTAAGAAATTTTAAACTTTTTGCGGATTAAATGTAAATCCTTTTTGGATTGAAAAATTTAAAACTTTTCATTGGATTAAAAAATAATCTTTTTTTGATCGTGTCTTATATGTAATCCAAAAAAGTTTAAAATTTAATCCAAGATTTTTAACCGTGTTGGACATTCCGCTTTAAATATTTGCGTCATACTGGCTTATGACCAATGTGTTTTTGATTTAAAGGCATTATTTCTTTCAAAGTTTTAAATGAATTAATATTTTTTTGTATCCTAGTCATGTCGGATTCCACGGTTTACAAACTGGCCGAAATATCTGAGGAAGAGATTGAAGCAATAAAGAATTCAATTCCAACCGACGACGAAGATACGGAAGATGAGCGAGTTATCGATAATGATAATGAGCATGAAGTTACCGATTGTGCTTCTGATGATTTTATTAACGAATGTCTCAATTTGACAGACGTTCTCGTAAATGCAATCATGGGATTTGGCAAAAATGGGGAACTAACCTTTTTTTTCTCTATGTGATTCGACCGGTTTCTCTTGCGCATTCGAAATCTATTCCAGCGCTGGCGATAATGTCATCCTCGAGAATGTCCCTGATCTTTTCGCTGCATGAAACGTTGTCGTTAGACTTTCACAACATGTTCCAGATGTCATAAATCACATCGTATACTTTCATAATTTTTATACTTCGCTGAGTTCAATGGTTTAAGCTCGAAGCCGTGGCATTTAAAACTTGGGAACCGTAAGGCCGAATCATGTTCCAAACATGAAATTGCCTTCTGAAGCTGATCTTAACGCAAAAAAGGTTGATCGGGGAAGTTGGAAACTGTATAATGTGCATTATGGTCTGGTGGTGACATAAGTCCATATTGTTTTAAAAACGGTCAAGGGAAAACTGTAACACTCAATTCTGAGTGCTATGGATCTGGACATATGAGCTTTCAAAAAGATGAAACCACAAGCCGCACTACAGCACCAATTAGCGATTTGTCACAACAGACATTTCCAGGACGACTTATTTAGAGATTTATAAATTTGTTTTTTTTTTTGAGAAATTGAAAACAAGCATTTGTCAAATCATGGTCAAACAAGTCCGCGAATTGTCCACAAAAATCATCAAAAATTACCTCCAAAGGATAAAAATATGCAAAAAGTGTCGCGGAAAACATTTGAATGATATTGTGCTTCACTTATATGATAAAGTAAACAATATTTAATTATAAAAGAATAATATATAATGACAAATGATCAAGCATCC
The DNA here is from genome assembly GCA_958299015.1 of Tetanocera ferruginea. Classification (NCBI taxonomy): domain Eukaryota; kingdom Metazoa; phylum Arthropoda; class Insecta; order Diptera; family Sciomyzidae; genus Tetanocera; species Tetanocera ferruginea. Next base: position 67,149,894 of record OY282644.1, read on the forward strand.
AAATGAAATAAAAATGTTTCTTCTTCTAAAGAGGAATAATATTTTTGATGTCATATAAATTTCTAAATTTCTTCGTTATAATAAAAACTCTGAAGGACCAAGCAATAGCATTTTGTAAGGTAGAATATAATATCTTGATGTCTCGGATTTTTCGAATTTGGAAAATCTGAAGAAAACCGAAAAATCACCGTTAAAACAAATACTCAAAACTAGGGATTAGCATTGAGTTCTTTGAAAATTTTTGATTTTCAATAAATAAGTGGCTCGTGGAAGTCAAAATTTAAAAAGGTACTTAAAATTTAGTTTATAAAAGATGCATACAATTTTGCAGACCAATGAGAAAGAACTCGATATTAATCCTTGAAAAAAAGTTGCTTAATCATTTCGTTAACCTTGTCCATTGTAATGGACATGCATTTGAAGAGAGTGTAGCGGAAATCAAACCGTTAGTTTAAATAAAGAATGCATTGTAAACAGTGCATTGATCCATCATTTTCTCTATTATTGCCTTTCATTTCGAAATTTGTCTTTATAACAATAGCACAGACTGTTTCTATGAGCGCATGTTGAGCCGAAAAGAAAGCAACCAAAGTGAGTGATGGTTTTTTTTTCTTATTATAGTTAGTTTTCAACTTAGTTTACAACTTGGATTATGGATTTTGTAACAATGTTAATCAGAAATACATTTTCATGTACGACTTTAAAATTCTAAATTTTGAGTAGTCCCAATAGGCAATTAAGCCAGCGCTCTTCAAACGAAGGCCTGCATTGACTGCTACTTTTGAAGACCAAACACATCCTTTCCTCGCTGCTCTTATGAGCCCTTCTTGAAGGCCTTCTTTTACTGCACAAAAGGCAGCACAACAAACTTTTTTCCTTTAAAGACTAACTTTTCATATACTTCAGGGCAACTTTTTCGTTTAAAGTCAAAATATATATCAGTTTAAAAATATGACATAATAATGGCCCTTTTTACTGCTGTATCAAAGTTAATAGATGGAAATTAATCTGACATAAAAAAACATAGGAGAGAAGATAAAAAAAATAAAAGAATTTATAAAGAAATGAAAAAGGTTTAAAAGAAAAAAATATTTTTTTCAATACTTTTTGTTTACCCCTTCTTTTAGCCATTCTTAAGAAGTGCTTCTATCAGGCCTCCTTTGAGCTATCCGAGCAGAAGGCCTGCAAAATTTTCCCACTTCATATAAAAAAGAAAGTGTAATTGTATATGAGTGCGGCAGTACTACAAAATCCACAGGAAGGCCTGCTAGCAGCGCTGTCATTGTCTACTGGGGTGATGCTGTATAAGCGGTATCACAAATGTATTGATAACGATGACGCAGCCCCAAAAATAATTGCGCAGTTTCGTAATATTGCTACTGGCTGAATTTCACTTCAAAACTCCATAATTCTTATGCTTAAAATGCGATTTTATTAACATTTCTAACTTATCGGCAAGATAAAAAACTGTTTAATTTTATGTCAAGCAAGCAACACCTGCGCATGTAAAAAGACGCAATTTTTTTCGCTTCTGTTTTTTTTTATTTTTTTTTTTTTTTTCTCTACTACACAGTTCTAGTTCAAGTTTTGCTCGCCACTAGACAGCGTGTCTTTCAGCCAAACTTAAAACAAAAGCTGGACTAAATCATGAGCTGGTAAGACTTAATTTGAATACCTGATGCGCGAGTCTGACGCATGACTTTAGCATACATGCGGGTTGGTGGTTACAGCTATAGAGCTACAGATGGGCGAGTAGCATATATGTTTCAGTGTGTGTGTATGAGTGCAAGTATTTGTAAGTCAAGCATGACACGTTGCCACTGCTGGGCAAGTTTGAGCGCATTTTTTTTTACGTGTTGTGGTAGTTATTGTTGTTGTTGTTGTTGCTGCTTTAAATCTGTTGGAGGACATTGATTGATTAAGTGTGAGCGACGGCTTAAACACTGATTAAAAGAGAGAAACACAAGCAAAACAACAAAGCAGTTAGCAGGAGCTTAATAGATATAACAAAAACAACAACAACATGGTTAACACCCTCAAAAAAACTTTTGGAGTTTTTAATGAAATTTTCTAAACATGCCTTAATAAATGTTTAAAAGCTGAACAAAAAATGCGGCGGCGGTTTTGTAGTTTTAGTTTTAGGGTCTTGGGTTTTGATTTTTTTTTTAATTTTTTTTTTTTTTTTGTGTTTTTGTTAAGGGCCATATGCAAAATAATTATGGAAACTTTTTGAGCCGTTTAGTTTTCAACTTGCGCTGATTAATGATGTCTGGGCGTTTTGAAGTAAGCCAAGAGGTCAATAATTTAGACCTCTGTAGTTAGCGCGGCGTAATTAAAAAAACATGGCGGCGTTTTATAGCTGTTTTGAAATTATTTTTGCCTTTTTTTTTATTTTTCTCACAGCAATTTAAAGGTTAAGCACGTGCACTTATGAGTAGCTTGAAAGCTTTTAAAGCGCATTAATTTAATGCATAAAAAAATAACATCCAGTCAAGACTAATAGTTTAATTAATGCAAACGAGAGAAAACAATGGCTGGCAAACTGTCAACTAACAACTGACAGTTAGCTGATCGAGCTGCTGCCATCTTTGGCTATAGTAAAAAAAAAAAAAAAAATACAAATATGAAAATTAAAATTGTTATTGTATTGTTTTGTCGCTTATGAATTATATTCAAATATTAAATAATTGTTTTGTATGATTGTGACAAAAATAAACGTGTTAAGATTTTTTGTCAGCTGTGCTTTGCACTCGAGAACAGCATTTGACAGCTCATGCAGCAGGTATCCCACGCAAGGCAGGTGGTACTGCCAGCTGCTGTCAATGTTTGTCAGTTTTTATTCAATAGCAGTTTCAGTTTTTTTAATTGTTTTTATTATGTTGGTTTTATTAAAATGTAATTTCTTGAACTCCAACAAATAGCTGGGCCTCCCAGTAGTGGCTACGCAATTTTCTACCAAATACGTATGTATGTATGTATGTATATGTAAGCATGCATATAATTGCAATGTCGAACATGATTTAGGCCGAGCATGTCATGACATACTGCAGCCACAACAAATCCAACAACAACAACAACAACAACAACAACAACAACTACACGCACTCAGGCCAGTTCAGTTGCAGTGCAGCACGTCACGCCATCTATCGACCTGCCATGCAAACAAAAGCAGAAAGAAAAAACATTTTTAAAATGAAATCAAAGGAAAAGACTGACCAACTGTTTGACAGACATACAAACAGTTGTTGCCAGATTATTGCATTCAGACATTTTGGAACGACCAAGCAAACGACCAAACGACTGACTGACTGACTTCTAAATGGCATAGCCAACGACCAGGTTGCCACCTGTTGCAGTTTCATTGCTTGCATTGCTTTTGTGTTCAAAATGTTGTTGAGTTTGTTTTGTTGGTTAAAGCTTTTTTTTGTATTTATCCTTCCGAATTTCCTTTCGAATGCATTTGTTTTATATTGTTGATGTGATTTTTTAATTTTTTTCTCTGTTGATGTGCCCGGTATTACTCGGGAGACGTTGATATAGCATAACGTCGTCTTAATATTGATAACATGTTTTTTATTTTTTTTAAAAAGAAAGGAATATGTGCTGTCGAAATTATTGTGAATGAATCGTTTTGAGAAAATGACTTTCAACATTAATTTGTTGTTGGGAAACAAAATAAGATAAAATATTAAATTATTTTTATTCTTATCTTTTTTTCTCAAAATTTGTTTAAGGACGCATAAATTATATCAGAAATTGAATTGATATCCTTTTTCTTTTGTTTTTTAGCTTTGAACCAAGGATTTCAGGTGTCGAACCTATTCAGTCAAATCTGTCTTGGTTGGGAAATGGGGAGATAGATAAGTAGGAGGGAAAGAAATGAAGATGATGCTGTATGTGTGGCGGAGCGCTTTACCAACATGCAAATTTGCATCTGAGGCAGGTGTTATGCCTTTACTTCAGTTAATTCGAGTTTCAAGCAATCTCATTCCACCACGTCTGCACCAAAAACTCAACTTCCAAAGTCGTAAATATTGATGAATTTTTAATTTGAGTTGATAAGTAATGAAGAAAGCTTAGAAAAGCGTAGGACCATGGCTAGACCGGGAGTCGAACCCGGCACATCTGGGTTGGCATATCAATCACGCTAACCGCACGACTTCCGAGTCACTCAAGGTCCATTGGTTTCATTTTTCGGTGGCGGTTACTGAGCATTTCGATCACAAACCATACTGGCAATCACTGAGCATTTCGTTGTACTCTAGATAGTTCATAAGGTTGAAGTTAACTACAGTCTCTATGACTTTGGAGAGTATTGAACATATCGCAATGGGTCGGTAGTTTGCAAGGTTCTTGGCATCGCCCTTTTTTGGTACCGGCTGGACATTTGCGACCTTTCAACAATATCGAAATACTCCTGTCTTGTAAGAGTTGTTGAAAAGGTTACGCAAAGGCCGAGCCAGAGTAGAAGCGCACATTTTAAGCACAATTGGTGGTATGCCGTCAGGACCAGAGACTTTGTTTATTATAGCCTCTCTCAAAGTAGATTTGTAATACAAATCTTTGTGCATTAGTGAAGATTAACTTTCTATGAAGGGCTGCGGCTGCTTCCTAGCCGGGTTGTGGAGTTCTGTTCAAATAATCCAACCAACAGGTTTGCTTTATCAGTCGAGTTAGTGAAGATTTGGTCATCTTTTAAAAGAGTTGGAATGGACGAAGATTCTTTACGAATTTAACGAATGACCAAAAGTTTGTGCTCCCTTTGGGGCAGTGAAGAACCTGTTTGTTCTCTTAAGCGAGTTTCGTGAAGAAACTTTTTGCGTTCTAAAATTGCATTACAGTGATTCCTAGACTCGATGTAAAGTCTTTTAGTGTCAACATTTTTGCTAGGACACCAAATCTGAAAGGTTTCCTCTTTGTAGCTGACAGCAATCCTGCAAGTCTCATTAAACCTTGAGGAATATTTTGGTTTAATGCTTTTCATCTTATTGGGTATCTTATTGTCCAATAAAATAATTTCTTGTACCATAACTGTCGCGCCATTTACATTTCTTTCAGCGAAACATAATTTCTAATTGAAGTTGCGATAAAAATTATTTCGAGCAGTCCAATTTGCTTTTTCATACAACCATGCAATTCTCAAACCAAGCGTTGCAAAGTAGAACATGAAAAAGCTGCGGAGATGGTACCATGGTCCGAGTTACGAAGAGGTGCGTTGATACTCATATCATATTTTTTATAATGCGAAGTCCGAAAAAGGTCTAGGATTTTATTTTTTGCACATCATTTTGTGGGAAAAAAGTTGGTTCCTTCACTAGTTGAAACCGTTCGATTCAGCAAAAAGCTCAACATATTGACCATCAGGTGTTGTTTGGCCAGAATGACATAACCAAGCCGGGTTGTGGACATTAAAATCACCGGCAAACACGATTTCGCTGTTGGAAAACAGCCCTAAAATGTGCGTTATCAAGTCAGAGCGAGAGTTCAGTTTGTTAAAAGTGGGCTGCCTCCCTCGATTTGAGCTTCTATACACGTAACACGTAACATAATGCAGCAGATGCGAAGATCCTGAACTTCACCCACATGAAGCTGAACTCCAAATCGGCTACGTTCAGATTCCGTTCACTATGATATGCTACATCTGTTCAAATATAAAGGGCGGTGCCCCTATGCAGAGAAACTAATGGCAGTAAGTGATACCCAGGTATTTGAAAATCAAGTGGATTTGCATCCTCACCCACCTGGGTCTTACTCAGTACCAGTATTTGGGTGCAGTATTTGGGATCTATGTAGAGTATAATATGTGTATACCGAGAAGAAATTTGCTCTCAGTCCACTTATATTGCAAAAATTCATGCAAAAACGAAAAAAAGTGGAAGGACTGAAATATATTCAGGAATTAATTTTCGTTTTAAATTAAAGTTCTCTTAGAAAGAGTTTGATTTTTAAATAACAAATCGTTATTTTTCACTTTTATGTAATTAATTTGTAAATGCGAAATATGTTTTGGTATCAAAATTATTATTTTTTTTTGTTTTAATTCATTATCCCTAAGATGTGTAACCGCTGATGTTTGTCAGAAAGTTTGCTTCTATTGATTAAGATTTTTATTGCAAAATTATTTTTACTAAAAATTTGAAAAGTAAGTGAGAATTTTTATAGTTTTGAAAAATATAAAAATATTTGAAGAGTTTTCTTAGTTACTATTTCTGCACTTTACTTGGATTCTGCTTAAATTTCAAGTGTTGTCAAAACAAAATAAAATGCTTTGAAAACATATCCGTTTAGCGGTTTGGATCTATACATCAGACAGAAAAACAAAGTTTTACTAACAAAGATTTATGAATAGTAAACAATATGGCGACGCAATTTGTTAAGGAATTTCTAGAATTTTTTAAGCGAATTTGATAAAAACTTTTAAAAATATAATTTATATTCCACCATTCCACGTGCTGAATCTGCTGCGTATAACAACCAGTTAACTAGTTAAAAGTTTTGCCACAACAACAACAATAACAATACCACACAATTATATCTCATTAACTTTTGCACCCCAACTCAACTCACTTGAACTCATGCTAGCTATAGCTCTCGTTAAAACTGTTAACAGACCTTTAATTAGCCATTTACAACCACCAACCAACAGCTAATCGGAGCACACAAAATAAGTCGCAACACAATCAAGGGGTGGAGGGGAAATCTTGCAGCAAATTTCAAATCGAATTCGTTTCAGTTTGATCCGTTTTAACGATTACTTTGTTTGCGCATAAATCTATTTCTACAGGCAAAATTAAATTGCATACTTCTAGGACGCACAACAAGCGCAAGTAAGACACATGCGCCAAAGCCTAAACTAGGGTCTAGACTGCTGGTGGTGGCCCGAACATAACAAGCGTACCATGCAATGACTTGCCAAACGGCCTTAAGAAACATTTAATAACAATAAATAAATTCCTACACGTGGTTAGTGGCTAGCGAGTGTTCCAGCAATCGATCGATTGATCGCTCGCTCGCTTGCTGGCTCGATACAGTCAAGCCGACACAATTGAGCCGAACAAGCAGCAGCTGGGAGCGCGGGTGCTTAATAAATCTGCGAAAAATTTTCCCAGCGGCCAAGTGGCTACCGTGCCAGCGTCAAGAGCCTGCTCGTAACCAAAAACCAAACGACCTTAAGAAATATGCGCACCGGCGCGCATGTGCAAATTATTCTTTATTATTTTTTCTCTGCTTCTTTTTTATTATGCTTCTATAGCTAGATATGAAATGTGTAAATTTTGGCTAAAATATTTGAAGAACAAGAAAACAAAAACAACAACAACACAATGTTTAGCTGCAGTTGCGCACTGAAACTTTAGATTGTGGCTAACGACATAAATTTATAACTTAGAAACATGTGGCCAGGCTGCAGAAACTTAACAGCAGCAGAAGGGGGGCGTAGACTGTTAAGCTATCTAATGTATTAACTAAAATAACTGTGTATTTAAGATGTCTAATTTATAGAGAATCTAGGAAAAAAATTATTTAAATTAGATACGTTCGTTTTGATAAGATCTCACATTAGGAGGTGTCATTTATATGCATTCATATAACTTAATTACAAACAAAAAAAAAAAAAACTAAGAACTAAGATAAAATGACAATAGTTTAATCAACGGCAAGAACACTGACCATTTGGTTTAGTCGATTAAAAATCTTAAAAAAACTGCTCAAATTCTATGCAGGTGCTAATAGTTTGTTTGTTTGTTTATCTAAGCGCCAGAATCTTTACTTAAGTTTTGACTCTTGTATCGAAATGTGGCTTCATTAAGTCAACACTTCGTTCTGGTTAAGATCTACAAACCATAAGAAAACATCGTTTAACACCTTTTGGATATATTCTTAGAAAACAAATAATACGTGCAGCGATTTAATCACAGAAATGTGAAGGCGGCACTGATTTAATTCTCAAAACAGTGAAAATTATAGAAACCATGTGTAGCTACATCTACGAAAAGTTGTTGTTTGATTAAGATTTGTCACGGCATTGTCATAAATTGCAATTTAACTGTTATGTTTGGGATTTTCACTTTCTGTGAAATGCGACTTTTTTGGAGGATTGAAGATATAGAAAAGATATTTAAATGAATCAGCGTTATTTTTTTAGAAATAACCGAAAAACAATCCAATCACCTTCAACAATCCAAGCATGTTGATTATTTTTAGAAAATGCCCACCAAGAAATTTAGATAAAATTAAATAGCGTTGCGAAAGCTGCCATGTTGCCATTTTGTTTTTATAAAAAAATAAAAACATTTAGTACATCTTTTTATATTAGCTGTAAACAATTACACATGGCTTGAGTGAAATTATACACAAGCCAACGTTTAACACGAGAAAATATTATGTAAAAGTTTAAAAACATGCACGAATCTGGGTACAAAAAATTCCCTGCACACAAAAATTTTCTTCGAGAATGTATTAACGCACAACAAGCAAGACAATTATGTTTCTTCAAGCTTGGAAAAAAGTGTTCAACCTCTAATTGATCTCCAACTCATTTCTCCAAGTCAACTCAAACATCTTGACGTTGAGCTGGAGATAGGCAGGAAGGCAAAGTACCTGGAACTTCTATTGCTGCAGAAAATCTACATTGCTTTCTGAATATAATATAATTAAAAAAATATTATTTAAATGTGATATATTAGGTTGGACACTATTTTCAATGATTGACATAAAAAATAATTGGAAAGTTTTCTCTTAAAATACTAATTATTTTTGAAGTGAAACTTCTTTGGCGGCGAGTGAAATTTCAAGGTCCTTTTTCGTGACGCTAGGCTAACGTTTTCAATTCATATGAAAATTAAAAAAAATTACTGCCGCTGCCGAGAATTGAACCCAGAACGTCGTTGCTTATGAGCCGGAATCTATACGTTTACTTCACGTAGGCACATGATAAACAGCCAAACAAAATGTAATTAAAACTGAACGCGTAACATACTGAAAATAACATAATTAACATTAACATTAGATTAACATTAACATTACATAATTTACATAACCGTAACATTAATTTTCATCTTACAAGTATGCACAGAAAAAAAAAATAGAAAAATAGCTAAAACAGGAGCAGAACGCGTTCGTGAATATAGAGAGCGAATTAGAGCTCTTAAGAATACAGCCGCAGCTGGCTCTGCAACTAATAATGAAGGTAAGGTGATTGCAACAACGGCTGAGTTTCAAAATGCATTTTTACGAAACATCAGTGTATTTTGGTGAATCTACAAAGAACCAATCCCCAAAAAACACACTGATGCATCTCAACAAAACTTTAAAGCCAACCAAGTTGATGCACTCAACAATCAACGTTCGCTGCTTTATGAGGCCATCTATCAACATAGCAATTGTTATGATCAGGAAGCAGGAGGTAATAATGAACAAGATTTGCCTCTGCTTTCGGAGGCTCTTTCAAAGAGTACGAAAATAACTGTTATTTTACAATTTTAAAATTAAAAAAATTGTCGAAATACCACTATGTTACAAATGTCCTCAGCCTCACGAATATTTAGTCGCTTTTAAATTTGAAACTGATTCTTTAAAAGTTTATTTCGTGCCTAGTATATTTCGACGAAAAATATAGGTTACTTTTGACTTTTATTTTATCGGTCAAAAATAGCAGTTATTTTGTGACTTTAATTTGTTCGGTCAAAAATATCAAGCAATTTGTGTTTTCTTAAAGGCCGCTTGACAGATTGAACTGTTGACACTGTGTGTAAAATGTATGCGATGAAAATAATAATATCAAAATTTTTTTATCGGTAAAATGACTTGAACAAATATAAATTACCTGATATATTTGACCGAAAAATAAACGGCAGAAAATAACTGTTATTTTTGCCCAAAAAAACTATAAGGCACAAAAAACTGTTATTTTTGTCGGAAAAAATAAAAATTAAGAGCTAAAATTTAATATGTGACACTTTCGACAAAAACCATATTCGGTACGGTCCCTGGATGCAAATATTGAATCAACAAATTATTATTCCATTTCGTATTGATTCAATTTCTTTTCAGATACTTTCTCTCTCTATTTCACACTAAAATCTCTCCTATTTCTTACTGTTAAAGAAGTTTCACTTCTGCCACGTGTACGTTGCTACACGCGATTGTTTTTTTCATTTCGGTTTGGAGATGGTTTAGAGAAAGACATTGGAGATGAAATGGACATCCAGCCTTATCTCAACTGCAGATTGAAGGTCTTTTCTTTAGAAAATGACTTGGATGTAAAGTGAAGGTCAAGTAGATATACAGCACTGAATATTGGAGAAACGAGCTGGATCTCGATTTGAGGTCAAGCCCATCTCCAAGGTAAATATTTATTAGGCGTGTTAACATTAGGTGTATATGAGTGATGACGAGTGCTACAAAAATTAAAAAAAAACTCACTAGAAATTGTTGGATAGCGACAGCAAAAAATTTGTATCATGTGTATCGCTTGCCAACGAAAAAGAACGTTTGAAAAATATACTGTACATTTTTCTAAAAAAGCTCAAGAAAGCTCCTTAGAAGATACTGACTAAGTAATAATGCATCGCGAAATTGTTTCGTGGAGGTTATTAAGCTGAGCCAAGATATATTTTAACTCAGTTTATCAGTTTATTTGTGATACAACCCACCCTTCTTAATGTACGTAGTGTAATGTATGAAGTTTGGTCATTTAATGTTGTTCACGCTACCATTGCATAAGAACGTGAATTTCATGTATTTTCTACTCTTATCCTATGAACTATTCTTGATGCCCTTGTATTTGTACATGGTTTGTATGAATTTCGGTCACTTAAATCATAAAGTAGTTCTCGTTTCCCGTTAAAATGTACATGAAAATCATGCATTTTTGTCACTTATTTAATTAATTGTTGTTCTCCTCGTATTTGTACATGGATTTCATGATTTTTATTCCCAAAAATTGTGAATGATTTATGTTTTCCTTGTATTTTTCATGACATTTACGAAATTTTTTTTTTTGGTTCATGTATCTTGTACACACAATTTATGAACTTTAAATACAAAGCTTGAATCAAAACACATCCCAGTTTGAATCTCAAAGTACGAAAAGTTACTTAAATTTTGGGGCTGCAATTTTGTGCTTTCCTTGCTGGTTGGGTAGTTAACATTTTGCTTATTCACGCATTTATGTCATTTATCTCATTAACTGTTGTTCCTGTTATCTTCTGATTTGTACATAAACTTTGTGAATTTTACTCACAAAAATTATGACTGATTCATGTTACGCATGTATTTTTCATGGCAATATCGGAAGTTTTTTTTTTGTTCATGTATATTGTACACACTCTTTATGAACTTTAAACACTAGACTTATACATATTCATGTTGGCGGGGTTTTTTCTTCCGTGTATTTTGTACCGTGGTGACCGTGGCATGCAGGTTAAGTGTGTGGCTTAGCATGTTCGGACCCCGAGTTCGATCCCATGTCCCGGTGAAAAGTTTTTTCAATAAAAAAATTTTCTGATCGGTCACCACCTTTCTGCAGACAATGGCAAACCTCAGAGAGTAAATAATGTCATGTAAAGCTTCTTGAGAACATGAACATTAGCCGTTTGGAGTTGGCATAAAACATGTAGGTACAGTTCTCGGTCAATTGTGTGCAAAAAAAATTGAATAACACTCCCAACACAATTGATCATAAGAAGCTCGGTCAAAGTCCTTCCAAGGGCTGAAATAGCCAATTTGTTTTTTTTTTATTTTGTACATATAAAGACTGTCCCAGAAATAACTGTCCTCTTGTTTTTAGGTTATTTATCAGAAAGTGTTACCTCTATAGCAACATATTTGGTAGCTAAATAAAGAATAAATATTGTCGAATAAAAATAAATACTTATTAGTAAAATCAACAAGAAGAAAAGCGGAAAGCAAACACCACGTACGAAAAGATCGCCAAGAAAGTTGTCGTGTGTGTAAAAACTGTCGGGAGAACCATAAAACGATACAAACAAGCTTACCCCTTTATCAAAAACGCAAGGCTCAGGAAGAAAAAGTGGTCCAGCGAACCAAGCGGTGGCCCAGAACGTTAAGCGACTGTTTACTCAGAATCCAGGCACTTCGGTTCGTGATATGGCAGCAAAAGCGGCAACATAGAAGTCAAGTGTTCAACGGATTAAAAAAATGTACAACCTAAGGAGCTATAATGTACAAAAAGTATCTGCTAGGTCAGAAGAAAAGAATGCCGAAGCCAAGAGGAGGGCTCGAAAACTGTATCGCGATTACCTGTCCAAATTTGATTGGACGTGATCATGGACGATGAAACGTACTGCAAAGCGGATTTCAAGCAGTTACCTAGACACGGATATTATACTGCGGTTAGAAGGGGTAGAGCATCCTTTAAATTTACCATCGAAAAACATACCACATTTCCAAAGAAATACATGGAGAGGCAGGCCATTTGCAAATGTGGCCACCGAAGTAAGGAATTTGTGACAGATCGCACAATCAACACCGAAATCTACATCAGAGAGTTTCTGGAGCGGCGTTGCTGCCTTTTATACGTCAGCACCAAGGTTCAGTAATATTTTGGCCTGACCTAGCAACATGTCACTACGCTTAGAGAACGATGGATTGGTACCAAGCCAATAATGTCACTGAGGAACAAAGAGAAGCCAATCCTTCAAATTGCGCCGAACTTCGTCCAATCGAAAGATATTGGACTTTAATGAAAAGAAATCTTAAGAAGATCAAACAAACTGCGAAAACATCGAAATATTTCGACGTAAATGGCGTCGGGCATACACTAAGGTCAACGAAAGGTTGGTACAAACCTTATGAAGGACTTTAATCAAAAAGTGTATCATTTTTTAAGTGTATTTTCTTCAGTGTAAATAAAATATTCATTTATTTTGTAATGTTCACTACATAATAAACTGAAAGAATTTTTAAAAAAACATCATTGGTTTTTAACAATACAAAAAAAAAACAAAGGACAGTTATTTCTGGAACAGTTTTTATATCATAAAAAGTTTATGTGACTCATGTCACATAAACTTTTTTAATTGGTTACTTTTTAATTGGTTACTCAATAAAAATGCATGAATGTGAGTCACAGAGATTATAAAAAATTTCATAATTATTGTGTACTTTTTTGATCAGTGTACTTAAAACAAATGATTCTATAAAATTATACCAGAATATGAATAAAGTTTCTAATCTTTTTTTAATATAAATTCAGAAACATGGCTTTTAATTTACTGCGTACAAGATAATAGTATCATTTAAGCCTTCAAAAACAGTTATTGCGTCTTGCACAAAGCGGCGGTGGCTTAACTGAGTCTTCCTTAACCGATATGGTTAATAGATTAAAGAAGTCGTTCTGAAGAATTAACTATCCTGCAACTAACAAATAGACCTCAAATGGTAGGTCAAATGGTATTGACCTTGCTCCAGAGAATGCTTTTCTCTAAATGCGATCCTAAAAATTCTCTAAAAATGATAAAAACCTTCTATGAAAAAGAGAAATATATATAAATAATTCGATTTTAGAGAAAAAGACTCTTTACACTGCTGTCGGAACCTGAAAAAAAGCGGAAAGATTAGGGCTCTGAATCCAAAAATGATGCACACTCTATACATTCCAACACGAATCTGCATTTTTTTACCGCCCAGAAGTATGATAGTCGAAAACCAAAAAAAAAAGGATTATAAAGCGTTTAGAAGAAGTGCAAGGAACTGGACTTGTTATGACTGTCCGGTAACAGTACACTTCGACAACGACATTTTAGGGCTCACTCCGATTCATATTCAGCCCAATCATGAAACATTTTCTCCCGGGAGTTGTAAATGGGAGTTGCCGTTTTTTAGTTTAAGTTAAAATACTTTTTGGAAATTTTTAATGCAATTTTGTTTATCAACTGCCAACCGAGTGTAAAATAAAAAAATGAGATATCTTTATCTGCTATCTTAAAACCGGAAACTCCCATTTACAACTCCCGGGAGAAAATTTTTCATGATTGGGCTGATTAATTTCCAAAATGAGGATGACACATATTTCTTTACTTAAAAAATATCAAATTTTCAAACTATTGACAACCAAACTAGAATACGTAACCCACCTTCGATTGATGTGATGATTCACAAATGGTTTTGATAAACAAACTCTTATATAAACTCAGGTCGTTACAACTGGTATGACTCGTCGGTGCATAACCCTTCTCTCCAGTCACCATATCATACCTCACTTCACTTGAAGTTCTATGGTACTGCTTTGATTCCTTAATATTTCGGTTTTATTCGAGATAAGTAATTAAAACCCATTTTTAAAAGCAAATTCCAAACAATAAATGATAAATTTCAATGATTGTAAATTTTCTATGAAAAGCAATTTCCTGGAATATCCATAGAAATTTATGCAAAGTGCATCATAAGACTCTAAAGTATCACTTATAATCTGATGAGCTGTATTTAAGTTGCCTGTATTTGTATGTTTTCAATTGAAATTATTAAGCAAACCGTTAGATTTCCACAGCAGACAACATTTCTTAATCGTTGTCAGAGCATTAAAAATTTAACATAAAATAGAAAAAATCTTATTTTCTTGGAATTTCATTTCATTTAAAAATGTCATTTATTCAAGTTGTTTTTTTTTTTTTGTTTTTCACTTAAGTGAAATTTCATTTCATTTCATTAAGAGCAAAGTATTTTCTAAAATGATTTCTTTAATTAACAAAACCACATGAGTTCACATTTGAAACTTTATCATTTAGACACCATTGTTGACAATATTTTGTTATTTTTATTTGGTTTTTTTTTTACTTCCAGCAGAGCAATATCTGCTGCTATCAAAGCGATACATATTTTAAGATAAAAACATTTAATGAATTAAGTTATTAAACGGAAATAAAACGATATGTAATCGAAAAGATGCATGTTATTAACTAAAAGCTACACTAAGATAATAAATTTAGATAATAAAAAAAAACAAGAAAGAGATAGCATGAGAGAAAAATTTCATACTGATTATTAAATCTTCTTATATATAAATACGTGAACATTAAAGTTTGTCGTACGCTTTTTTGGTATTAATTAAAACTCAAAATAAATTAAACTTATATCATTCAAAAGGTTATGTTGCCCAGATGTGCAGAATGTATATATAAATGATATATCCGATAGGGGGGATTCCCAACCTTCTAAGAGAGAAATTAAATTTTTGAGAAAATACCCGCTCTTTAATTAATATGAAATTTGGTTGGGGTAAAGTTTTTGAGTTGGTCGAATTTGAATTTTTTTTAAAAGTAACAATTTCTTAAAAAAATGTAGTTTTATGCATTCGTCAATTGTAACATTTGTAAAAAAATGTGTTTTGAATTAAAAAGTTTGACTTTCCATGTCAATATCTTAATCGAATTTTAACGTTTTTTCAATTTTTCTAATTTTTTCTGAAAGTTTGTTAAATTTTCTTTTAAATGTTATAAAAAAATTACAGCAAAGTTCTAACCAAAAGTATTTTTAATGAATTTTTTTAATATTGTCGTTAGTAATTTAGCGTGTATTTCAACCAAATGCTAAGAGAGAGAAAAAAACTGTCTCAAATTGAATGTTCTGATTTCTGAAGCCAATAACTCCGCCATCTGTGAATAAATTTTGTTTATTTCTTTTATGTATTTATGTGTTATCAGTTAACTTAAAAAAACTTTTGAAAATAATACCGTTTTTTTGTTTGTTTATATTAAAATTATTGCTTTGAAAAAAAGGCCATAAAATTTGATTTATTCTTTAAATATGGGGTAAAAATGATTTTTGTTGTAAAAAAACAAAAACTCAAAATTGCATTTTTGATTTTCTTTCAAAGTATATACCGAATTTAAGGTGAATTTATTTTGTCTTGACACTAAATTAATAAACTGTCCGTGCCATCAAAAAGTCAGCACAGAACTCTCATAGAGAACGGTCGCCTTGTAAACAAAAATATAAAATGAAAATTAATTGCAACAAATGTTCCGGTGTAATACCCGAAAATAATGTGATCGAATGTCGCGCTGGTTGTAAACTTTCTTTTCATGCCAAGTGTGTTTCGATTGACAAAAATTTATTAAATATTATAAACTTATCACCAAATATTTTTTGGCTTTGCAATTCGTGTTCGAGTGTCTCAAACCTCGGTCTCTTGTCGAAGCTTAATGTTATTTCCGAGCGAATAAATAGCCTTACAGACAAAGTCTCTAAATTGAACTTTGATCACATAGGTGAAGCAAATAAGAACAAAAGCAATGCTCGAAATCAAACTGTGCAGACTCTTAACGCTTTGAGTGCAACTGCTGCATCTGAGCCAATTATTTCAACTGAGCTGGCTGCTCCGTCACATGTAGTTCCTCTCCTGCCACTCAAAGTAGCTGCGAATATAAGTGCAAAAAAAGGCCGCGCACAGAGCAGTCATCGTCATAAACAAAAACAACGTTATCAACGAGATGAACTACAGCGTCGTCAACCCAAACGAGATGAACTACAGCGTCGTCAACCCAAACGGCAGCAAAAAAAGCGTCAACAAACTTTCAACACAAAAGCACCGACAGCTGGAAGTGCCTGCGCCGACAGCGCGCTGCGTGCTGCAACACCCAAAGTGAGCTTATATGTTTCAAATTTACACAAAGACACTACCCCGAATGAAATCTCTGAGCATGTTGCGAAAATAATATCCATAAAATCTGAGGATATAAGCTGCTACCGACTAACTAAGCAAGATGCCGATCTTTCGCTACTAAAGTCCGTAAGTTTTCTGCTCGTTTTACCTTCAGTGCATTTTACTGAAATAAGAAAAGTAGAGAACTGGCCGCCTGGTGTCAAAGTTAATAAATTTCACCATAAACAAACAACTGTAGCTGCAAAAAACTAAGAACATATCTTTTCAACCATTCTACTTCGGGGTCGTCTCCAGCTCTTTTAACGACGCCCGTCAGCTGTTTAACATCTTCTACACTCTCGCCATACAATACGCAAATTCCATTGTTACCATTTCAAAATTGTAGCAGCGATCACCTTGAACTCTCTTCGAACCACTCAACGCACACTAACGTGCAAAATGCCCCACTGCAAGTTGGGGACTCTCGTCGTTGCTGCTCAATATATTTTCAAAATGTGGGAGGCCTCCGCACTAAGACATGCACGCTTTATAACTCGTCACTGACACGCGACTACGACATAATTGCTCTCGCTGAAACTTGGATGACGCCACATTTCACATCAGGCGAACTCTTTGACTCTCATTACACTGTATACCGTAGAGATAGAGTGCTGCAGCATGGTATATCAAGAGGTGGTGGTTTAGTTATTGCCATATCTTCGCTTCTTGCTAGCAGAGAAATAAAGCTTCCACGTTGCGATGCAAATATTGAACAAATATGCGTTGCAGTAGCTTTCAATGATTATTTAAGTAATTGTAAGAATGAAATAGTGTTACTATTAAGTTATATCCCTCCTTCAAGTAGTTTGAATATATATAGCGATCATATCTTTAATATTGATTCTATACTAAATTCTTTAGATGAACATCAGACTCCATGTGTTCTCGGTGATTTCAACCTTGGAAACATCGACTGGAAATTCTGTTCTGAAGAAAAGATTCTAATTCCATTTAATGCGAAAGGAGTCGTTGAATCTACATTATGCGACACGTTATACTCTTTGAACCTATTTCAAATAAACAATGTGTGCAATGATATAAATCGAATTTTAGATCTTATTTTTATTAATAATGATTTTAAATATGAGCTTCTGAAATGTGATATGCCTTTAGTAAACGATTCTGTTCATCATAAAGCGCTGCACAGTGGGGTATTGGACCCCCAAAACGGAGATCAATTAAACTACTTATCCGATTTGAAAAATTCTTTCACTTTAAGAATGATACGTTATTCCTGAGTGACATATGATACAAATTTTTTGGAAAAGTGGGCGGTGCCACTCCCCCTTATTAAAAATCGCTATGCAGGCCATAATAATAGACCGATTGTCATGAAACATTCCCAATGTGGTACTGTTGACCGTGTAATAGTACTTGGCTATACTTGGTTGTGACTGGATAAAGGGGCGTGGCACCGCCCATATAACCTAAAAATTAGAACGGTTATATCTCATGAAGAGAGAGTTATACCTCATCAGAGGTAGGAAGATGAGATTTGGTATATATGTTGATCGTACTGTATGAATTACAGCCAAGGTGGAATAGGGCGGTGCCACGCCCCCTTTGTTACAAACAAATTTACCTAATGAAAACAATAAAAAAATTTAAATTAAACTTTGAAATTTTCATTCTTTATTTATATTTATAAACAATTTCATCAAAAGTAAATGGTTGTATCATCTGAAAAAAATAGACATAGTTATATATATTTTTAAAACCCATATAAAATATTATGACCTGATTTTCCATTCAAGTGTTATTTAGTTTAGTCACTGTAATCGGAGCTACAATCCTCTAGTTCCTCAATATGTGCATCTCCAGTTTCATCATCACTATCATTAGATCGAACAGCACTTACTGAAATAACTATTGCGGAATAAGCAATTGTACTACTGATTTTGGTAGGGCTTGAAATTTTTTTTTTGGTAACTTAATTTTGCTGCTAAAGATCGGATCGGAGCTCAGTAGCAACCTGTTTAAAATGTCTTCATTTGATTTCTCACGGTTACATTTACGTGAAAAGTGCTCCCTATAGCATTTTAAGTCCTTGTTTCTAGCTTCTTGGGCTAATAGATATAATAGTTAATGTAAAGTAACACTACACACTTATTTTACACATATTATCTGTTATTTAAATTAAGTTATACAAAATTGTTTAAGAACACGAGCGTGAAGACAAAATAAACTTACCCTACACTTTAAATAAACCAAATAACACAATGAACAGAACACACATATTATTTTTGTGTAGAGTGCATACCAATATTGCAATAAACAAACATAAATAACAATAACAACAATATATGATGATGATAACGAAAGCGAGAACAAAACAAAAACTACAGCCACGGTTCTTCTCCACTTTGGACGACATGAGTTTTTTTACTAAATTTGTTAAAAATCGAATTGGCGCAAAAACGCGCAAAATGTTTTTCTTTATTATATTAGTACAGTTCCTAAGCTTTAAAAATATATAAATTTCAGAACACGAAGTTGACCGGTACCACTTTAAAACTCTACATACTTCTCAAGAATGGCTAAAATTAGACCTTTTTTCCATAAATGATTAAAATTAGTTCTGACAGGTAAATGTCGACCCGCAACTGCTTTTTTGTTCGAAATTACCTGAACTTGAAGGATCCATAATAATATTGGGCTTTTTTTATGGCAAAAATAGAAAAATTGGCACTTGAAAATACAAAAAATTCACTTTTTGTAAAGACGCGAAAAAATCGAAAAAAATTACGAACTTTGAGACAAAGCAAAAATTGAATTAAGCAACATATGTTATCGATTCTTTTGCCTAGTGATGGAGAATTTTGTCTACAATAATCGGGTATAAAACATTAATCGGATATCCCAATTTTCATTTTTCAATTAATCTCCGCTTTGATGATCAAATACCCCAATGTGCGCTGGTTTTAAATATTAATTTTTACTTTTTCATTAATCACCAGCAAACCGAACAACTTCTCTCATACGATTTCAGGAAAGCGAACTATGAAGCTCTAAATAATTTCTTCGGTTCCATAAATTGGAACATGTTATTTGAATCCAAGGATTTGCATAACATGTATTTTATTTTCAAGAAGGTCATCGAAGAAGGTCTCTTTTTATATGTTCCCACTAAGTTAAGAAAAAATTGCTTTAAACATCCATGGTACAATAGAAGACTTATTAACCTAAAAAATCTTAGAAATAAGGCACATTCTAAGTTCAAAAAAACTGGTCTTTTGATTGATAAAGTGAATTTTAATCTTCGCAGACGCGAATTTGAGTTTCTTTCGACATTTCTTTACAAAAGTTATATATCTTCCATCGAATCCGATATTAAAGCAAATCCAAAGTCTTTTTGGGTGTTTTTTAATTCGAAAAGGAAAACATCTGGGCTGCCTAATACCATGGAACTTGAAGGGATCAGTGCTGATAACGCAGCAAGCATAAGCGAACTGTTCGCAAAATTTTTTGGTAGTGTGTTCAAATATAAAAGTGTACAATCACATTCACATGATTTCTCCGAACTTCAACAGTTGGTTGATACTTGCATCTTGTAAGTTTCAGACGAAGATGTGTTGCAATCCCTGTTTGTTCTGGACAGCAAAAAAGGAGCAGGTTTTGATCTGCTTCCCCCACTTTTCTTAAAAAATTGTGCCGTCTCTTTGCACACGGCCTTGGGTAAAATTTTCAATAAGTCTCTTTCGGAAGGACTCTTTCTAAGCGAATGGAAGACGGCATATGTCACACCTATTTTCAAATCAGGGCAAAAATATTTAATCGATAGTTATAGACCTATAGTAAAACTGTCAATTATACCTAAAATATTGGACAACATTGTAAATAAACTTTTATTTAACGAAGTACAAAACATGATTTCGACAAAACAGCATGGTTTTTTCGCAGGTCGATCCACGAACACAAATCTGTCTTTATTTTCCAATTTTTGTCTGAACAGCATTGAATGTGGTTCACAAGTTGACGTATTGTATACGGATTTTTCCAAAGCTTTCGATAGCGTTCAACACGAAGTATTGCTGTTGAAACTTGCGAAGTTAGGCCTTCACCATCAGCTCTTAAAATGGATAAGATCCTATTTAGCGGACAGACTACTATTCGTTAAGGTTGGCGACTGTGTATCGAGTCCTATAAAGGTCAAATCTGGTGTGCCACAGGGGAGTCATTTGGGTCCGTTACTTTTTATTCTATTTATTAACGACTTGCCGCAATTACTAAAATATAGTAATAGTTTACTATACGCAGACGATTTCAAAATCTATCACAAAATCAACAATATCCAGGACTGCATGAACTTGCAAGATGACATAAAACGAATTCTTATTTGGTGTAAAATAAACCACTTAGATTTAAATTTTTCAAAGTGTAAAGTTCTAACTTTTTCTCGAATAAAATTCCCAATTAAATTTAATTACAGTTATAACTCTAATGATAACTTCTCAAGAGTCAATCAGATTAAATATCTTGGCGTGTACTTTGATTCGGAATTTTCTTTTGAAACACACTTTGATTATCTGATACCCAAGGCTAATTCTCAATTTGGGTTCTTAAAAAGAAACTCAAGAGAATTTTTAGATGCATTCACACCTAAAGCAATTTTTTTAAGCTTAGTGAGATCACTTTTAGAATATGGTAGCATAATTTGGGAACCATTTTACAACAATTCAAAAAATAGAATTGAAAACATTCAAAAACGCTTCACAAGGTTTGCTTTACGTCGTATGTACTCGTGGGACAATATGCCAAACTATTGGGTGCGATGTCGTTTGCTAAGCGTTCACAGTTTGGCTCAAAGACGTACAATGTCGAACATAATGTTTATTAAAGATATTATAGATGGAAAAATAACTTCTCCAGAGCTATTAGCCCTAATAAAATTTCGCGTCCCAGTTCGTTCTCTAAGAGAAAATCAATTATTCTATACTCCTCAGCATAGAACAAATTATGGAATGAATGAACCGATAACCAGGTGTCTTTCTCAATGCAACTCTTTTGCTAATCAAATTGACTTTTTCACTAATAGAAATATATTCAAGCAACAGCTGGAAGATATTCTTACTAATAACTTTTAAATTTTAACCACAACTGTCTTCAAAAGTTGTTTTTCTGAAACCTTCAATTGTGTATTTTTGTTATAGGATTAAGTATTAAATTATATGTTAAGTTTGTAATCTGTAAGGGTGTAATAAGCCCGGTAGATGAAATAAATAAATAAAAAAAAAAAAAAAAAAAAAATCAAGGCTACCCCCTATGATTTTTTTGACAAAATTAAATTTTTTTAAAATGTTGTTTTTCTGTTTTTGAAAAATATAATTAAATAAAAAAATATTTTTTTTGAAGAAAATAGCTTTATATCTCCAATCAATTAAGAGTTACAGCCTCAAACTTATTTTACTCATCTCGCATATACTTATCAATAGGCAATCAATAAATTGGTCGAATTTCGAACCCAGGCGATACAAGTATTGTTAAAGCCACTTCAGTTGTACAGTCACAACTCAAATTCAAAATAAAATAAACAAAACAAAGATATTGTTAGTATACATCTCATTTTAAAGCAGTAATTTTAATAGTAAATTTTAAAATACACTAAAATATGCGCTTTCAATAAAACGTACAATAAAAAATGTTAAAAATTGAGAAAACCGTTGGACTTAGCTAAACTAAGACTGTGTTGCAAAATTAATAAAATATTTTAAATCTGTTTTTCACTTTTTACAAATATTTGTAAATTTCAAGCTGAGCCGCTTTGAAGTTACGTTATGTTTAAAGGTCTTATTCCGGAAGTAGACAATTGTACATTTAATTATAAAATAGTCTTTTAATAACTTATTTTACACGGATTTGGCTTTAAAAACATATTTTATATAATTATTTTTTTTTTTAATAAATTCCTTCTATTATCTTTCAATTTCATTTCTGAATAAGAAATCTTAACGATTCTTAATAAATTTACAATTGTCAATAACCAGAATAAGTCGAACTTCTAATACAGTCTCGCTGTGCTTAATTTACATACTGATTATGAGAGCAAAACATCAAAAGCCAAGAATATATTGATCAAGTACAGCTACACTCGGAATGCAGTTGTTCATCATTAGCTGTTTCATCATAAAAAAGCAGCGAGAACGAGTTGTAGGTTTTGAGTATCAATTGAAGCTGATACCGTTCTGGCGCTTATCAGCTAGCGTTCTTCTTCTTCTTGTTTATATTTTTGAAATTTTGTTTTTGTTTTCTTCTTATATTTTCCGCCTTAAAGACATAACGTGATGCACCCACAGCGTCGATTATGTCGCCATGAATGACTATTTTGCAGGCTAATCTCTCGATTGATACTGGAAATTGATGACCCGCTGAATGAACTCGAACAGCGTAAATTAGAGCGAGTTGTAAGCCGCTGTGCATGTTGGGTGAGCATTACAACAGATGTTGTGACTGTTTGTCTGTGTGTGTGTTTGTGTGTTTATATTGATGTGCCTTCAAAGCAAAACGCCTACTCAAGCTGAGCTGATAAGCAATCGATGGTTAATTATTACGGTTTCGTATTCAAATTAGACAAAATTATGGAGTTTCAGCAAAGCAACGCCATGGGAAGTAAATTTTCGAGGCAGAGTTTTGTTTCTGAAGGAAGAAAGTTTCTAAAGAAAACCACACATGAAACAATGACCTGATATAAGCACGCTTGGTGGGTCAAATAGAAAAAAAATTTAAATATATTAAAAAATTTAATTTTTAGAATTTAAGTAGCCGACACATAGAAAGCTGTTAAAGTTGTTAAGCAAAAACTTCAAGAAGAGCGGCCCAACAGCTATAGTTAAAAAAAAAAAATAAAATGAAAAATAGCTAGCAAGAAAATGCAAGGCGTTACTTAAGCGTGTCAATGTCATTTCCTTGCTTACTTGCGTCGGCATGACGACGTCAACAACAAGCAACAATGTCAACTAACACAACAACAACAGCAATAACTCAACTGCCGACGTTCACACTTGAGCAAAGGATGTAGGAACCTGCTCGCATGTCTTATAATATTGATTTCGATCCCACGGTCAACTTTATGCTGCTTCATGGTACTGGTGCTCAATTTATGCGGATATTGAAATTGTCGCTTGTCAACAAGAACAACAACAATCAGCACAAAAACAACAAGTGCAGGCAACTACAACAAAACTGACCGCTAACACAGTAGATAAAAAGAAACCACCTAAAACAGGGATAGCAGCAACCTGGTGCAATCCTCCCGCTCTCTAATTAGCAAAACGCTTGGTTGACGCCAATGCGTCAAAGCAATAAAAAGCACAAAAAAAAAAACATTGCTGCGGTAGCTGCCGAGCAGCATTTCATAGCTTGTTGTTATTTTGCAGTAACAAAAATACAGCAACAAAAGAAAAGAAAGCCACAAGCAAAGTTTTTATTTTGTCAGTTTTTTTGTTTTTGTTTTTGCTTAAATTTAATTCTTTTTTTAAATTTGGTTTCATTCAACGTTTTGTCGTTGACTGGTTTTTGATTGAATGCAGCCAAGTCTGTTGTTTAAGACTGACACACAAAAAAAAAAAAAAAAACAAAAATTCGAATCTGTTACCAACAGACAAAACACAAAGAAAACCAGCAACAGCAACAACAACAACAACAACAGCAAAAAATTGAGTACTCGGTTACTTAAACCACATCCGTGCTTGTTTGGTGAATTTAATGCATGTAGCTGACTTAAGGAATTTCAAGTTTTTGTTGTTGTTACTATTGTTGTTGTTGCTGTGGTTCTAGACTTTAGTTTTTGCTTGGAATTTTTTGATTTTCTCATAACAGTAGCTTAAATTAATAGCAGAAAAATGTTAAATTAAATAGAAACTTTAAGTCAAAAATATTACTCATACGCAGCGTTCAACAATTCGAACTACTTATGTATATAAATAGTAACAAGTAATGGAAATACTCGGCTTCACTCAGGTATGGTGTCACATTTCAGTAGTTTATTTGGTGTGGAACTTAGTTAGCAGTCGTTATCTTACTCTGAGATTTTGTGAAGACTATTTTCGGTACACGAAATTTATACATTCAATTCGTTTTTTTTACCTTTGAACCAAAGATTTCAGGCGTCCACCTAAACAGTCAAGTTAAAGCCAAGGATAGTTTATAGATAATTTTTTGGTTGAACAAAATGGCCGTCAAAATAAAAATTTTTTTCTTTAAACATTTCTTTTCAAAAACTATACTATAAACTTAGGAAAAAATTACTTAAGAAAACAAAAATCACAATTGGCCAAAGAATACTCTAAATTTTTTCGCAATGAATGTAATAGTTTTCATTCTCTTTTAAGTCTTTTTTGTGTCGCTTTGTAAAAAACGACAAAGAAGACCCACAGAAATATGTGTCATAAAATTGTACTATAAGTCTCTTAAGGGGAGACATGACATTGGCCTTTTTTGAAATCGACTTTTTTTAAAATTTTGTATTTTAGTAAATTTCATGGAGAAATTCCTACGGGTTCAAAAGTTACAGCCGGATTAGTGAGAGCTCATTTTTATTTTTCCTTGCATTTTTCTTCGTTCACAAACTTTGGACGCGTTTATCTCGAAACCATGGTTTTTGTACTGGTTGCGGCACTAGCGGTTCATTTTTTGACAAATTTTTTTTTTTTGTATTTTCATACCCTAAACCTGAAAGGTCAAAGAATATTAATTTTGTGCAAACGTTTGCAACGCATAGAACGAAGCGAGTCAGGTATAGAAAAGTATATATATTCTTGATCAGCGTCACCATGTGAGTCGAGCTATCTATGTCCGTCCGTCCGTCCGTCCGTCCGTCTGTGTATTGTCCATAAACACAGGATAAGAAGAAGGAGTTGAGATAATTGGATGAAACTTGGTACACATGGTCACATGCACCCAAGGATCTGCACTATTGAATATTTTTGGAATCCGCCCACGGACACGCCTACCTCCCATACAACGCAAAAATTTAAAACTGCATAACTCAGCTCATAATAAGTCTACAACAATAAAATTTTGTATGTGTGTTTTATACCAACACAAAAATTTCTTCGAAAAATGGACGTCATCCGCTTACGGACACGCCCACCTCCCATACAACCCAAACATTGAAAATGCAATAAATAAGCCTGTGTTTAACCTAAAGAGCTAAAATTTGGCACGTATGTTTTTTATAACAAAAAAACGATGGTTTTGAAAAATGGACATTATCCGCCAACGAACACGCCTACCTCCCATACAACCCAAAAAGTTAAAAACTCAATAAATAAGGTTATGTTTGTCATAGAGAAATTATATTTGGTATGTATGTATTTTATACCAAAACTAAGGTGTGTTCCAAAATTGGGAGTAATCCGTCCATGAACACGCCCACCTCCCATAGCGAAAGCGCAATAAAGGCATTAACTGTGAGCTACAGGAATAAAACTTAGTATGAGTAAATTTTTCATCAACATTTAAATGCAATAAAAGTATAGACATCATCCTCCCACGGAGACGATCATTTACAATAAAAATTTTTTGTTTTTGAAAAGTGGGTTTAGGGTATTTCATAGTCGGCCTAGACCGACTTAAGACTTTTTTTACTTGTTTTAAACTTGATTTGCTATCGTTTAACACGAGCTTTTTTGAATTTTTGTTTTTGATTTTTTATGAATTTTTAAAGTCAATATTTTTTTTGAAAAAGCACACTTTCAAATTTGGAACATCACCAAAAATTGAAAAAAAATTTTTTAAAAAAAGCTCCTGTCATGCGATAACCAATTTTATTAAGATTTAAAAAAGTAATTTTTTCCATATCGAACAATTTTTGCGACTCCCGCCAGTTTGGAGCTCTATTAAACCATGTTGGAGTGAAAAATATATTTTTTTTTCTTGTAATTTTTTTGTCTGAGTTATGAATTTTTTAAAAAAGGTCTGTTTTCTATGCCGCTAATGTTATGTTCCACCTTAATACACCAAATCTTAAAATTCAACTTGAACGTCAGAAATAAGAGAAAACTTTAAATATGTTCAAGTGTAAATTTCGAAATTATTCGGAAATGGTGCTAAAATTTAACAAAAACAAAAACACATTTGAGAGGTTTTATTTGTTTGAAAAAAAATCAAGAAGAAGGAAAATGAAAACTCCTCTAAAATAAAGCTCAGATGTTCATTTTCAAAACGCCGATACACATATATTTGATTTGTTTTTTCGGTCTTCTTTAACAGAATCCGTTGTCGAAACTATGTTATTTTGGAAAAAATGTGATTTTGTTGAACAGCAATAAATATAAAAAGGGAAAATTTAAAAATCGTTATGTGAAACGGAAACAGAGTGAGAACTTCGATTGAATATTAGTGCTAGAACCTTGCGCAGAAGAGCTGTAAACGCCGGACTACGAGCGCTTAAAACAGCAAAAAACCATTTCATTCAAAGAAAAATCGCTTGACCAGGCTGGCATTTCCTAGAGCCCAATGTCGATTGGAGTGCTGCTTAGTGGAGAAACTGTTCTCCGATGAATCCAAGTTCAGTATCAAAGGGTCTTACTTGAACAATTCTTTTCAAGAACTTTCAACAAGCGGTTGAATTCTAAATACTGCAAGGCAACTGTGAAGTACGGGAGAGCATTCGCTATATACGATGGGCTGATTTCTGTATATATCAGTTTTGGAAAACATTTTATTGCCTTATTCGAGAAATTTCAGCTTAAAACAATCACAAAGCAATTAATTTTGGGAGTGAATTTGAGGTAAGCCATAATAAACTTGATATCAAGCTCTTATGTGATTATTTATCAAAAAATTAACACGCCCATTCGGGCATAATTTTTGGATCATTTATTAAAAACATAAATATGCTCACTTATGTCCAATTTATGGCATTCTGGTATTGATTATCAAATAAAAAACATGCTCATTTGTATCCTATGCCTGTCATTAAAAAAAAATTAAAATGCTCTCATATGCTTATCTACGAAATTTGGATATTGTTCGGGAGCACAAAAGAAACCGAGCAAAAACAAAACAAAAACGACGACAAGCAAATTAAAAATTGTATTTACATTGTTTGAATAAGATATATTTGATGCAATTTGAACAGGTAAATATATATTTTTTTAATTAATTTTCTGGACTTTTATACATTTTTATACAAACAGGAACAAAAACCAACTGAGAATTACGTCGTGCAGGTGCTAATTTCTTTTTTGATATGCAAAAACAAAAACAACAAAAGTAATTTTTGACAAACAAACGCATGATTACACATAAGTGTTATCAAAAATTGATGCGTTCATCAAAAAAGTTTTCAAGTCCAATTTCTGCGAACGTGAAAAGCATGCTTTGAGCTTTATTGAGCTGATTTCAGTTAAGAACACTTTGTGCTTGATATTAGTCCATTTTTTTCTGTCCGTGTAGATTCAATGCCTCGCAGATGTGTTGCAGTTTTTAATACTATAAGGAATATGCTAGTTTTAACTAACAAATTTTGAACTTAATAAATTATATAAAAACATACAGCTGTGCATAAAAATTATTCGTTAGTATTTAAAAACTAAATAAATGAATATATTTTAGAAAATAAAAATTTTTCGTCTATCTACATAATTGTGAATTTTTTTATAACACTTATTATTATTACTTGCTTTAGTTTTGGCCACCAGTCTATGTTAGCTTTTGAGAAAAATTTTCATTTCGGCCAGTATTCTGTTCTACAAAAAAAAAAATTAACAACTCTACCAACTGTTTTTATTATAAGTTCAGAAATAGAGGTAATTATTAAGTTAGATTCTAGGCATTTAAAGAAATTTTAGGGAAATAAAATACTATTTTTCAAAGAAAAACTCAATCGGTAAAATACGTACTTGTTTTTTGTTAATTTTTGAAAGAGCAACCTAAAAAAACATAAAGTGGTTTCCGAATTTGTTTTCGTGGAACTCATAAAATGGCACACTTTAAAGTTTAGTTTGAAAATTCTTTCCTGTGAGGGTGTATGGGTTAAACAATCCCATCCACAAACAACTCTATCGGCAACTACAACTTTCAAAGTCTGGATGAATTTTTATTACAGTTGCTAAGAAATAAATAAAGAATTGAAGAAAGATTACAGCGTAAGAAAATAACCTGGCCGGGATTCAAGTCCAGACCTCTGGGTCGGCAGTCAAGCACGCTTACCACAGACGAAATATTTAGACTCGGATCTACCATGGTTCATTGACACTCATGCACCGCACTTTAGCGTGGCATTTAATTCTTAAATTCCAAAAGTTTTTATTAACATTATAAAGAATATAGAATGTAGCTATTAAATTTTTGAAAAAATGGTTGAAATCTGCAATGGTTCCGATAAGCAATTGAGAACATTCTATTTAAAATATAAAAAAGGTGACGAGGAACATCAATTAAAATCATGTCATTTAAAACTGTTAACACTGTTTAAGTAGCTTAAAACAAATAACAAGATATTAATGACATTTAAGTTTACCTCCTCGCTTTATTTTATACGAAGCTAATTCCGGCATGTCAAAACCATAAAACACAACATTGTTGTGCATCATCATTGCACGCCCATTTTAACATTGCTTACTCTTCACCTATCCGCCCACTCTTACTGCCACTCATGGCACCCACAAACTTCACACTAAAGACCAAGACCAAGTAGCAACAACAGCAGCAGCAACGGCGGCGGTGGCGGCAGTAAAATAACAAAAGTGCACTTTAGTGGCACAAAAAGCGGCAGACCATGTAATGATTGTAATTACAAGCGCAGCTAGGGTTGCCAGGTTTCACTTATACTCTATTGTTGTTGTTGTTGTTGTTGTTGTTTTTCTATTCAAACTTGCGGGCGGATTCAAGTTGGCTGGCATACGCCTGTCTGCCTGACTGCTTTGCTGCTTGTATTCGTGTGCAGTGAGCTTCTTAAGATTGTTTTCGTTGTTGTTGTTGTTGTTGCTACTACAAGAAGCAGCAACTTAAAAGCCTTTTATAAGCTTTGCTACATTTATAGCACGCGCGCGGCAGCAACTTTGTTTTAATTTTTTAATTTTATTATGATTTTTTTTCTCCTAGGCCATAGAAGAGAAAACAAAAACAACATTGGTTAGAGTAGCTGCCATTAGGCAACAATAACAACAATAGCAACAATAGCAACAAAAACAACAATAATAACAACAACAATGAAAGCCTAAGCTAATAACATGCTTGCTGCTATTTTAATGGCAGCAAGCAACAAAAGTGCATCCGCAACAGCAGCAGCGTGTGCTACGCGCTTCTTCTTAACTTGGCTAGCAAAACACTTTTCTTTGTTGGCTAGCTGGGTAATTTAAGCCGTCCACCCGCGTAATTGTAGCACTGCGCTTGTGCAGGCAGCTAGCTAGTGTTGCCACCCTTTTTAAGTAGCATCAGTAGCAGTCAGCAGCTAAAATAATAGCTACTTTAAAGCAATGGCAGCAACTATTGTTCAAACAGATGTTGTTTTTGCTATTATTGGCTTAACCCTTTGACGGACAGACGATTTTTAGAAGTATAAACATCATTAGCTGCTCATAAAAACATTAAGAAAAATATTTTGAGCTATGAAATATGATTAAAGATACTAAAGAGTTCAGTATAATTTATGTAATAAAATCTTTGCCTCAATAATTGACAACACTTTAATATCAAAACAATAAATCGTACTATATTTCAGCTGATTGTGTTCGTTTTTGTGATGCTATTCAAAACAGCTCACTTAATCAAAAACCAATTAATTATATTTCTAACATGGGCATAACTTCATGAATTATTTGGCAAAATATAATTTTTTTTAAATATGTTGTTATCATTAGAGTTTACAAAATAAGATCCCTTTTGCTTTTTTATTGGTTAATTGGCATTAAGCATTTGCAGCCATAACGAATATACTTACAGAGCTCTGAGACGCTTCCAAATTCGTGGATTTCTATAAGAGAAAGTTGCATCGAAAAGAATATTTTGATAATCTTCTCTTCTTGGTCTACCAAGGGTTAAGCTTCAACTGTCAGCAACTCAATTTATTTCTCTTTACTGGCCTTGTGTGAGGTCTGACAGCTTCAATGATTTGTTATTTAAAGAAGACCACCTGGAGGCCTGTTTCGAAACGAATTGAAGCAAAAAATATATTTTTGCTCCAAAATTGATAAATTTTTTATTTTTACAAATTTTGCCAGTTTTGTCTCGATAATACAAAATTATCAAAAAATTTAAGACTCAGTCAAAAATTAATTTTTAAATAAATAAAACCGGCTTAGCTTTATGAGCTCAACCTAATCAAACTAGCTGCCAGCATTGTCACATATTTTACCACTAACTCTGTCACATTTCATAAAGAGTTTTTAGTAGTAAAAACAATCGTTTTTATTAACAGATCGGCTTTAGTAGAATTTATTGTTGAAACTGTTAATAAATTTTCTAGCTAAGCCAAACATAAATTATAACTAACTCTGGCTAAAATCAACATTTAAAAGTGATTTAGTATTAATAAATATGCATATATTTTTAATTATGTCTATTAAGTTAATTTTTAACCATTTCAAAAAAAACACAAAAAAATAAAAAAAAAAAACAAAAAAAAACAAACAAATACAAATGATTGAAACATAGTTTTAAGGTGTTCATATTAAGTACCTATGAAAAACATCATTTCGATATCCAATTATTTTTTTAAGTGTACATATAAAGTACGAAAAACATAAGCATGTTCTATATAGCTTTTGTTAAACCTTAGCAGCATCAGAATTAATAATATTTAATTGTTAAAAACGACTTCACATTTCAAAGAAACTAATTTTGTCTTCCTCCCACGAAATCAGGACTAAAGGCAAAATATTATAAATAATATCAGGCTAAATATTTACTTAAGATAAAGTGTTGTAGGTAGAACACCATTTGCCTACTATTCAGCTAAAGAAACTACCAAAAATTGTTTAATTTGATCGTCTCTGGCGGATGCAACTGGTCATTGATGTCACAAACCTTAAATTTTTGAATTAACTTACATTTAAATGATGTTAAAGTGACTGCTTCCGTGCTTGTTGTTGCTGTTGCGGTTGCAGTGGTTCTACCGATCTAACTGATTTTTATCAATTGTCATCATAATAACTCAGCTTAAAACAACAAGAACAACAGCAACAACAACAATAGCCACGCATGCGCAGTCGTGCGTACAACAGTCAAATTTCGATAATCTTAACGCCGAAAAAAGAAGAATTTGAAAATTTCTTAAGTATGTTTGTAAACAAAAGCTGGCGCCAGTTTTTATGTTTTCAATATTTCAATTTTAAATGCAACAACAACAAGCAATCCAACAATAGCAATCATGGTGCGCATCCAGCAGCCGCGTGGGCCTCTAAACCACCAATTCTAATGAGTTGAGTGTCAGATGCGCTGTCAAAGATAAGCGTTGCTCAGTTAGTTTCTAGTAGGATTGTGTTGAAGTGCGTATGCATATATGTGTGTATGTGTATGTGTTGAAAATGAAAAACATTCTTTGTAAGCGAGTGCTGGGAAATGCCTCGGAGTGGGGAGCAGCACTGCTAGCTGCCCAGCCTTTACATGGTAAAGTTGTCAAAACTTCTTAATAGCGGCTTTAATGGTTTGATTGAATCGAACAAATATTTATGACATCCCAAAAAAATTATAAACATTCATTAAAGTAGCTTTAGTGAGCTGCTGTAAAATAAATGATTAAACATTAAGCATGTAAATTAAAAGCCTGGGAAAAAATATATCAATAAAGTAAAGCATGTAAATTTAACCAATACTTTAGAATAGAACAGTTGTAAATTCCATATTAAAAATCACCTATGAAGTCTGAGTTAAGATTTTGGAGATACTTGAAAAAAGAAACACTGCCATTATGTAGAAAGATAAGAAGAATATTGCCCATTGCAGTACAAGTGAAGGTGAGAAAAAGTCTCAAGACCCTTTTTTTCTCGTTAAGATTTTTTTTGCTTTGGATTTTGGCAAAAACTTATTAATTTATTTACAATACAACAAAATTTACAATACCTCGTAAAACTTTTTGGAAGTACTAGGAAAATTATATCAAACCTCTTGCCCGAATCCGAGCAATTCAATCAAAATTAAATGTTAGAAAAACATAACCGTAGAGATAGACGTTGAATACATGGTTTTATATATAATGCAAGAAACTTTTTTCCTCCATAGCGATATATTAAGTCTCAATAAATATTTAAAAGATCATTTACTGCATGCTTTAACTTAAAAAGATAAGAACTGACACTAAATAATTTGAAACAAAAATTATTACTACTCGAAAACATAGCATTTGAACTTAATAAACTATACAAAAATTTTATAATAACAAAAATTAAATAAAAACAAAAAAATTCAAGACAACAAATAAAAATTAATTAAAAATACTTACAAAACAACAACGAAATCAAAATAAATAATAATAGTAATAATAATAATAATAATAATGATAATAATAATAATAATAATAAAAATAATAATAATAATAATAATAATAATAATAATAATAATAATAATAATAATAATAATAATAATAATAATAATAATAATAATAATAATAATAATAATAATAATAATAATAATAATAATAATAATAATAATAATAATAATAATAATAATAATAATAATAATAATAATAATAATAATAATAATAATAATAATAATAATAATAATAATAATAATAATAATAATAATAATAATAATAATAATAATAATAATAATAATAATAATAATAATAATAATAATAATAATTAATAATAATAATAATAATAATAACAATAATAATAATAATAATAATAATAATTATAATAATAATAATAATAATAATAATAATAGTAATAATAGTTATAATAATAATAATGATAATAATAATAATAATAATAATAATAATAATAATAATAGTAATAATAGTTATAATAATAATAATAATAATAATAATAATAATAATAATAATAATAATGATAATAATAATAATAATAATAATAATAATAATAATAATAATAATAATAATAATAATAATAATAATAATAATAATAATAATAATAAAAATAATAATAATAATAATAATAATAGTAATAATAATAATAATAATAATAATAATAATAATAATAATAAAATTAATTATTATAATAATAATCATAATAATTATCATAATAAAAATCATAATAATAATACTAATAATAACAATAATAATAATGATAATAATAAAAACACATTTTGGTCAAAAAACGCCAAAAAAACAAAAAAAAATTTTGAACACCGTTTAAATTCGACTGAGTGTTTGCTCGAAAAGTGAAATTTTGGAACTGAATTTTACACACAATTGTCATTTGAGGAATACCTAAATTTAGAGAAAAACTCAATTTCCATCAATTTATAAGCTCTTCTCAAACCAAATTTCAAATCGATTAAATTGCGGATTTTTGTACAAAAATTTTATTTCTGCTTTAAAAGGGGGTATCTTCTCAAGTGAAAACACAATTTTTAAAAGTGATTTGCACATCTAAATCTTAACACTGATTTAATCACACCTGAACCGGAAGGAGTTGAAGTCAGAAAAAACCTTAGCCTATTAATTATATAGATTTCTTTATGATTCAATTTTAGTTTTGGGTTGCAAAAATCTGACGTGCTTTAGCATGTACATGTTCCCGTTGATACATTTTTGTAGATTCAGTCAAGGGATAGCTCATTTCTGAGTAGTTTGCATGAGGTAAGAGTTATACTTCCTACCTTATTCTACATATGTCGATAATTACTTGCCATAAATGGTTGCAGAGAGTTTGACTGATTAGATATAACTGTGCTCTGACATCTCATTTATAAATCTCTGACAACTAAGAACTGTTTTAGGTGTTTTTTCAGCAGATGCTAAGGCTTTTAAGGCAACTTCCGCTTGAAAGACACTACAATGGTCGAAGAGCTTGAAGACAAGGTTAATGTTTAGTGATTCAGCAGTATTTTTCCAATTCAAATGTCTTCAGTTCTCGTCAAGACAGTATTTCAATGACTTGTTGGTCGTGGAGGCCTACAAACGTCTTTGCTGTTATTATTTTGATCAATTATATATAGAGTTTTTCCGAAAAGGAGGCAGCAATATTAAAAATATATATTTTGAACTTAAAAGCAAACACGAAATGTGTTGGACTTATCCTCGCTTTTATGATCGGTATAAATATATTATGTTTGTATAATATTTGTAATTAATAGGATAAAAAATTTTGGCAAAAATTTTAAAGTTAAACAGACCGGGCAAGACCGGGCACAACAGCTAGTCAATATATAAACTAGATAGATGCGTTTAGAACATACATTGTTCGAAAGTGTTTAATTAAAAATAATTTAAGACAAACTTCCTCGGAAGAATATTAAACGTAATTAATCACAGTAAAGAGGGATAATCATTATTAGCAGATATAATTTCAATACAAATAATAAAACAATTTAATTTCTTTTTTGTCTCAAGGAGGTTTTTAGCCCAATAACAAGCAACAAGCAAAACAAGAGGGTACATTTTTCAGAAAACATGTAACAGTCTTCTGAACTCTTTTCAATCTTATAGAATGAATCGCATGAGAAGGATTCAAGATTCAAGATAAAAGTAGTATACTTAACACTTAATCTAACCAGAAAATTGTACAGTGATGTTAAGTAAGAGGGTTCTTAAATTGCTTATTTCTCTAAATAAATCCAAGAAAGGAATAGGCTTTAGGCACTATGTAGTTTAGATGTTCAACGAAAATGAACTTTGAGCCAAAACTTACTCCCAAGTTACAACTTTTTTTAAGTGTAAAACCCGACATACAATGAATTGTAAGACATCAACTTGAGGACCACATTCACAGTGCCTTCAAAACTATGAGAGAACAAAACTATGTTGTTCCAGTCATAGTAAATGCCGCCTGACAAAATGTATAATTTGGGTTCAATAAAAGGTTCAAAAAGTATTGAAACATAAGACATCATTAAGATTGAACGGTAATTTGTTACATCATTTTTGGACCTACACATCAAAAATCATGCACAGGGGCTTTGCTATCGCATCAGCACATTTAACGAGCAGTAAAGACGAGAAGCCATCGATGTCAGCCTAAAAAGAAGTTTTTATTTAGAAAGTTACTCCAATTCAAATAATGATTACAAATTTATTAATTTTCGAAAGTATATGAACGTTTCTGTCCGAAAGGATGCGTAAATGACTTCGTAAAAGATAAATGTTTTGTAAGAAATAAGGTCGAGCAGCTGGCATTAATTTGCAGAGACTTTTTTCAACACTTGCACTTTTATGAAAATGGAAAACTATAGGTTTTTTAGTAAATTTTTGAACTTTTCGAGTAAGAAACTTTAAAAAAAAACGGTTGATTGTCAAAGTGTCAGTAATTAAAAAAGGATTCTTAATAAAATCCATCAAGTTTTTTCTCGCTCAGTCTTTAAACGATATTTTTGTGCTCAAAAACTTTGATAAACCTCAATAAAATTTCAATAAGTTTGTTTTCAATGCATTGTTTGGGTCCCTCAAAATAAATGTGTATTGGTTGGCAATGCAATTCCTTGTGTTTATTGAAGTGCAACATTTTGTTTTTTTTTATATTTTTTAACTACATACAAAAAACGCAACACATCCTTTAGATTAAAGAGAGTTTTATGAGCTCTTTTCTGTTGTTTTCTGCCCGGCAACTGCAAATTTTTGATGCATCGAATTTGTAATTAAATTGATGTGATGCACTTGCACCAACGCACATACTGCGCATGCACGCACGCCCGCCCGCATAAACCACAACTTGACTGACTGTGGGATGCCAGCTACCATTGAAGCCGCCAACTTGTTGCAGCAGCAACAGCATGAAAATAAAGCTGCAAAAAAGGAGCAACAACAGCTACAACAACTCAACTCAAATGATGGATCACCGTAGATAAGAAGTTTTTGCGTAAAAATCTCAGAAATAATCGCATCAGTGTGTGCGATGCGTTAAGTTGTGTTCCAACCATTCATCCACCCGTCCGTCCGTCTGTTCAGCTGACCGCTGTCAGTCGTCGTTCTTTCCCAGCTATATGGATTTTAAGCACACACGCCAGTCACGATGACGCTGAGGACGCATGACATTCAAGCAATGTAGGAATGACATTAAGCACTACCACCACCACCACCACCACCACCACCAAGAGGGGGAGTTGCAAGTGAGTCAGTCGTCATTCGGTTGAACGTTCCCATAGCTCCCAGTTAAATCAACAGCGTCTTTTAGACATGCTGCAGTTTGTGTTGTTTTTTTTTTTTCAACGATTTGCAAGGGTCCTGCTAATGACCGCATCTGAAGCCGGTGCTTGGTGCAAATTGAATTTTCCAAGCGACTTGCAGCAGTGCATTTCAATTTGAACATCCCAGCCAACTTTTTCCAAATTAGTTGAGCCAACAACTAAACAACTAAAAATGTAGTTAAAACTTTAAATGAAATTAAAATAAAAATCGTACCAAGATGCACCATTTTAAGTGCTAAAATCTGAACTTAACATGGAAAAAGCTGCCCTTTTTATGCTCGATCAGCCAAACTGTGGCATTCGCACTGCTGCTGGTACTGTTGTCGCTGCGACTACGTCGTCGTCGTCATCGTCGTCGTCGTCGTCTTCGTGCAGGCCACAACACTTAAACTGCATGACGAAATCTTAAATGATTTCCATCAGTGTTACCATCAGTTTTCGTTTCACCAGTGCAACTGTACAGAAGTTAAACAACAGCACTCGCAGCCTCAACATATAAGAAACTGTAGCTCAACCTCGAAATATAGGAGAATTTTTCAATTAAATTTCATAGCAAATCGATCTGACACGCCCATAAAATTAGAAAAAGGAAACAAATTGAAATTCCTAGCCTGATCCCGAGACGACCTTTAAAATAACATTTTGTCTGTTTTTTTTTTTAAATTTTTTTTTTCTTTAATTTTCAACCTGCGCAAATAGTGCGAAAAAATACGTCGTCAGACAGTCTTCGTCTTTGCTAGACAACTGATGTGCTCAAAAAAATGAAAACTTGACACGAAAAATGTTATGGATAGTAACTAGAGTTTGCTGTGAAGAGCTTGAAGAGGGAACCGTAAGAAATGAGGCATGCATTTTTGTTTAAAGTGAAATTTTAACGTTAACTTTAAGTTTGAGGAAAAAGAAAACATTTTCTTAGAGTTTTAAGAGATTTTTATAAGAAGAAAGCAAAAATAACAGCTACATTCGAGGATTTAAAAAAAAAAAACAAAACTTTTTTAAGTAGAAACGAAGAAGAAAGTGCTGGTCGCCAATATATAAACAAAACTTAATTAAATTTTATTTTAAACTTGGATTGTAACCGGATCTTGAGGGATATTTTTAAATAATTCTTAATGATCTACACCAGGCAGCGTTCAGAGTTTCTTTTGTGGTAAATTGGTAATTGATTTTTTAAAATTTTGTACAATTTACTATTTCAACTTTTAAATCTTTAACATTTAATGGATGGTTCGACAAAGTTTCGTAAAAATACATTTTTATATAATAAGTTTGCATTTTCGTTCAAGCTTGAAATAAGCTTTTTTGAAGTTATCCGTTTTCATATCGTTTAAGACACAGAGAGCGTTAAAGGCATTAAAGTGAGCATATATTATATACTGCTAAAAACTACACTTAATAAATCTAATTCGCATTCATTTTGGCCCAGTAGTTAAATACATGAATTACATGAACTCTTCATGATATCAATGTACAAAATGCACAAAAGAAAAAACAAGAACTTATGATTAATTCATAGCCTAATGTTTAAATTTCATAGTTTAAATTTCATAAGATTGAAACATTCATATTTTTGTGGATAAAATTAATGAACAAATACAAGTAGAACACGAACAGTTCGTGATATAAGTGACAAAAAATGCATGAATGTCATAAAAATAAGCAAAGCAAACGTAAACATCTTTGAGAGTTTGGTGACTGAAATTCATATATTCCATGCACAAATACAAAAGCTGCAAGAATAGTTCATAAACTAAGAGTCAAAAATATAGATAGGCTATGGGGTCTACTCAAAGAAGCTAGGGTCACTTTAGCGTTTTCCAAGCCAACATGTTTGCAAAAGAGGAGGTTGCTTCATGGCTATCAAAGAACAAAGTCTTAATGCGAGAAATTTTTATAATTTCCGAGAGCCAGGCTGCGATTAAATTATTGGAACAAGTAACCAATAACTCAAAATGTGCCAAATAATGCCGTGCTTTATTGGGGGAAATGTCTAACTACTTTAGCATCAACCTAATATGGACATATAAAGGCATTAAGGGTAATGAAAAGGAAGATGAGCTCGCTATAACCGGTTTCTTAGTGACATCAGTGTTTTAAAACCCACCAGATATCCCTCTAGTTACTCTTAAGCTGCTGCTCATCGATAATACTAAACTGAAAGCCAGCACCAGATGTACTGCATTCTCTACCTGTAAGATTTTCAGGCTTATTTGGACGTCTTTTGATCTCAGGCACTCTAGAGTTCTGTTTTCACTGAATAGGGGTACTGCCCGATATGCTATTCGACTAAACCTTTTTGGAAACCACTTCTGTAGAAGCTTCAGAGATGAAGAGGCGGAAGAAACCATGCCTTATTTTCTATATTTCTGCCCTAGACGCCATAGCAATCTCATAGGTCATCGTCAAAGGTTTTTACTTCTGTGACGAGCTTGATGCTTTGTCATCGACAAGTGTCAGGTGCATAGTAAGCTTTATTAAAAGTATGATGTGGTTCTATAGGGTTCAGTGAATTAACCATTCAGTTAAGTAAAACATGAAATAACGCCCAAAATGAAATACAGCCCAAAATATATTAAATAACCCCCAAATTAAAAATGAAATAACGCCCAAAATATTTTCAAAGAAAATCATTCAAAATATTTTGGGTCTTGTTTCATGAGATATAAATACACTCAGCTCATGAACAGAAACACAAAACCAGTTTTGGACACTCTTTACAAGAACTTCGATTGTTAAT
Organism: Tetanocera ferruginea; assembly: GCA_958299015.1. Lineage (NCBI taxonomy): Eukaryota > Metazoa > Arthropoda > Insecta > Diptera > Sciomyzidae > Tetanocera > Tetanocera ferruginea. The sequence goes on from OY282644.1 coordinate 67,189,541, forward strand.
GATTGTCTAATTTTGGATCTTAAATTTCAAGTGGATGGCGCAAGCACTACGATCGATTTACCAAAAAATGGGATCGCAATGCAAAAACAAGTGCGGACTGTACTTGATGTTCCGAGTCCAACCAGAGTGCAGACATCACGCAATACTGATAATGTATAAGTGACGTCGAGTTTCACGAAATATCTATTCGTCATTGTTTGCATGAAAGCACCGAAAATGTCAACTCTCAGCGGTACCACACTATATTAGCGGAATATTTAGCCGGAGATTGTAGCTAAGGTGTGGACGATGTGTGGTTTCAACAGGTCGGCGCTAGACCACACACAACTCGTCTCAATTTGAGCTTTTTGCGTCGCAAATTCCCGATTACACGAAGGATAAATCATCCATAGACGTCTATGTGAATGATCCATAGACGATTCCAGATTTGATACACTGCAAAATTTCATCGAAAATATGGCCGAAAGAGTGTGATATCGATAGAATAGTCGCGATGAACATATCCGCGAAAAAATTGCACACACATAAACTTATTGTGTGACCTTTCAAACGAAATAAAATATTTGAAAAAATTCCGAACCGTTTGCGTTTTATTCCAAATCAAAGTACCACACGTCTAAATGGAGCACCATTTATGAAATTTTTAGCTGTCGCTATACAACAATTGGTTGTTATTTTTTGTTTTCTTTTTTTCAGTTTTGATACACTCATACACACACAGTACACACACAGTCTTAGACAGATTTGTGCAGGTTTTTATACGTTTACGTTCTTGTATTTTACATGGTCTTGTGAATGATTTCACTCAAGCCATGTATATTTACTTGGAGCTTATGCACAAGTACACAAGATCAGTGGTAAAATTCAAGCAGGTTTTTTGTGAACACATACATAATTTATATTTTCAGTAAAATAACTGACGTACCCTCACAAGATTTAGTCTAACCAAGTCAAATCACATGACCTAGATGGCCAATTGACAGATCCATTTCTATGATTTGGTTACCAGTTTATCGGTATCAGTTATCGGTTATCAGTTATCAGTTCATCCCAATCAAGACATGTTTTATGAATTGCTTGTTGCACTATTCTTCTGGAACCATTAGCATCTAAACAATTGATATTACACTGAAAAAAAATTACATTAAAATTTATAGAAAAAAACTTTCAAACTTAAAGTAAATGTGCACGATTTCTAGCCGGCGAAAATTTATTTTTAATTAAAAGAAAATGTTTTGAGTCTTATTTATAAAGAAAGCAGCATTGATTCTAATGACTTGTTTTTTATTTTTAAAATGAAAATAAATTCTTTGAAAATTCAATTGTCATCAACTTAAAAATATTCTTGCTTGAAACGAAAAAACATCGAACTTAATGAAATTTTATCATTGTTTTTTAAGTTCAAGTGTAGCCGAGTGTGCTGGCGTTCGAGTCCAGAACTCGATTGACCTGGGTTCAATCCCCAACAAGAACACCAAATATTTTTTTTTTTAATTAAGAATTATTTTGACGGTTATTTTTGACGAAGCAGTTAATGAAACAGAATTAGAATTTCAATAATTAAATTAACATTTTTGGTACTTACACAGATTGCCACGTCTTCCGCGTGACAGTCTAGCACGCTTCCATTGAGCCATTGTGAGATATTGTATATATCTTATTATTTATAAATCTTATTGAATCATCCTCACAACCGAGAGTATCAGTGTTATTGCTCATTCGTACATCATCGGCCAGCAAGGATTTTGTTTTGTAGCATCAAAAAGAAAATTAAAGAACATTACTTAAGCAGATTCCTTTCAAATAGCTTTGAAAAGTAAATTACATTAAATTTAAAAGAAAATGCAGTTGTAGTGCGTAAAACCTAATCAGATAGACGATTAAGTGCACCTCGTAATGCGTACGAAGTGATTTATAAGTTTGCGGAACCCCAGCAAGAAACTGCTTCTAAAAGAAGGGATAATCGTGAGTTCCATCCCTACCACTTTCACATCCAGAAGGCATCATAAACATATGCTTATCATTGGAAGGAATACTTTCCGAAGTATTCTTCTACAGAGAAGTGTTTCTAGAATTTATAATGGAAGACTTCTTTGAGCCCTTCAATGAAAGTATTCTAGTAGATATTTTCCAGCAAAACATTCAGAAGCCATTCCTTGATTCAGAACAAACAAGACAAAATGCTATTTAAAAAGCCATTTAGAAGTTTTTAAGAATGGCTTCTGAAACCACTTTTTGACAAAGCTGAGAAGCACAATTATATTTTTAGAATGTCTTCTTGAAGCAGTCTATCTATGAATACTTGTCAAGTTTGTTTAAAAAATTTTGATGGGACAGGAAGCAAATTTTCGAAATAAATTTTCAAGATTTGTAAATGTTGTTCCGATGTAAGTTATTACATGGTTGTTTGCCAAAGTATTCTTAACATAAATCTTAAACATGAAAATAGTTCACAATAAAATAAGTAAAAAAAAACCATTCTATAGCTTCCAAAAAATGTTCATAAATTTTTGGAAGTTCTTTCGTAGCAATAAGAAATTTAATTACAGTGTAGAGTTGCCAATTTATAAAGCTTCAGTTAAGGCGATGCATAAAAAATCACTTAATTATTTAAACTAGCTAATAACAACAATTTCCATTATCAACAACAACAACAATTTACAGCACGTTAATAAAATTAATGATGCACAGGCGCAACACTTTTTCAACAGTTTGGTTATTTACCTCTTTTTGCTGCTTCTGCTGCTGACTGCTTTTTAATTATAACAGAGCATGCGCACGCGCACATGTGATAATTAAGCAGAATATTTGAGATAAGTTTTAGCAGCAGTCGCAGCAAAAAGATTGCATCACAATTAAAACATAATACAAAAAAGAAAAATTGTGATTTTTTTTTTATTACTGCAACAAAATCATGTTGCATGCTGAGCGCGTGTAAACAAGCGCCACATATTTGCGCCGCAGTCGGGCGTCGTTTTGGCATGAAGCTGTGAGTGTGTTAATTCGAAACTTCAATACGTCGCTTTTTGTTTTTTTTTTTTTGCAAAAACAAAAATACAAAAAAAGAGCAACAAAAGTAAATAAAGCAGCACGCGCAGTTACTTAAGCGCACCCACAACACCACGCTGTGTCGCCTTAACTGCGCAACACACAAACATTGTTGACATGTCGAATTTATTTGTTGACATGGCGAAATTTTTGAGCTAAAAAATAGCTCGTAAATTATTTAATCAATTAATTGCAACACTCACACCTTCTGCCTCATTAACACATGCGATATTTTGTTATTTAACACCACCCGATCACGATCTTCTAACATAATCGAGCAAGATAAGAATCAAGCAAGCGCTAAGATTTTTATCATCGCCAGCAACAGTCAGCAGTCGAGGCTTACCTCAGCTGCCAGGCTACAAAGCAAAAAAGCACCGTTTTGCACAAGTTTCAAAACCACAGCAAACAGGAAAATGCATTAAATTTAAATCTAGATGAGCAGCAAAAAACATGCAGCAACATACAACAAAAACAAAAACTACACACATATTAGCAGTGCTGAAAAACTTGTTTAATTATGGCTTAAACATGATTACAAAGTAATGCCAGGCTAGGAGCAAGGCGCCCACTATAGAGTGAAGTAGCAAAAACAATAACAAAAACCAAGCATTTGCGCTCATCATCAGCAGCAGCGGTGGCAGTAGCTACCATATTTGCCAGGCGGAACCCCACCCACCCAAAGAAAAGTGCAAATGCTACAAACGGCAGTGCAGGTAGGTACAGGGTGAAAAGCATAAAAATTACTTTTCTCAACCAACGGATGCGCTTCATTTTATGCATTCGTGTGATGTTGCTGGTTTTTGCTGCTGGACGACGTACCGCTTGACTGGCTATTATTTGATTATGGCTATGATGATGGAACCTTAACTGCTGCTGTATCTCTCCACCCCCCAACATCTCCTCACCATCTTCACCCAACAGTGCAGCCGTAATTATTACAGTAGCTGCTCGCTGGTAGCAACCTTCATGCAACTTTCAGCTTATAATGATAATGCTTAGTTAAGCAAAAACAAAAAAAAAAACACTGGCTAAAAAACACTAACAACAACAATAACAGCAACTGACTGCTGCTTCTTGTGCATAAATAATTATTGGCAATTGCTTAAAGAAACATGTTGGTGGTGGCGCAGGTGCAGCTGCAACAAAAAAAAAACAGAATAAAAATAAAAAAACAAAAAATAAGCCCATCATCGTCATCTCTGTGCTACACCGCAGTGTAGCAACAACAACAACACTAACATCAGTGTTGCTACTGCATACTTATTGTTTATATTTTGCAGCAATTTTGCTTTGAACTGTTGTTTTTTTAATCACATTAAAGCTTATTTCATTGAAATAAAAACAAAAGACTTAAGAAACAAACTTGCTGCTTTGCTTCGTGCTGACTTGCCTTCGTTGGTTGCACTGCAGCTTCGTTCATCGTACGACGCTGTCCTTGCAACGTTGCTGCCATCATCACTATCATCATCATTATCATCATCATCTTCATCATCATTATCATCAATATCAACATCAACAGCTTGGTCATAATTCTGCTCAACACTAATTAGCCGAAGGATAAGGTTCAATTGTGAGTCAAACAGCTACTGACTGCCACTGTCTGTTAGCTGCTTGATTGCTGCTAGCTTAGCATTGGGGTGCTCAGGACCAGCCTCAGCTGGAGGCGCAGGGCGAAGTTGATGGCGTTGCATAAAATGGGGTGCGGCTAAAGTGCAGTGAGCATTAATAAAATGAGCACAACGATCAAAGGAGAAACGGAAATTCATTGCTGTTTGCTGCTGCTGCCCATGTGGTTGTTATTTACGTTGCTGCAACTTGCTCTTTAAAACGGCTTCTTTTAAATATGCCTTGCATGCGGGCGCTCCGACAGACACACTGATTGTCCGGCACTGCGTTTCCGGCTGCCTGTTTTTTTCTTAGTCTTACCTAAGCCTGGCTACGCTGAACTTGCTGTCAGCAGAGTAGCCCCTTGGCGAGTAATGGTGGCAGCGGTGTTGTAGTCACCGCAACAGCAGCTTCATAAAAACTCTCAACCAGCAAGCTGGCATCCGTTTCATGTGGCTCTACATTGCAACGCAGCAGCGCAGGCATAAATATTTATATTCACATTAAATCTGGTTAAGTTTAATTAGTGCTAAAGTGTTAATTTCGGAAGCTGCAACTGCAATAATGTTTATGTTGCTGCTGTTGTTACTTTGCATGCTGTTCACATAAAAATAGCAAAGTGCAAAAAATGTATATTTAGTTAAAAAAAAAACTCAAGTAATAAAGACTTTATGTCGAAGAGCAAGAAAAACATTTAAAGCAACATTTGTGTTGAATTCAATTTATTTTTCTATAAAGCTAACAATTTGCAACAACGAAAAAATATAACAACAACAACAACAACAACGATTATACATATCTGCAACATGACACACATGTAAGCCGCGTGTTAAATGTCACAACAAAGTTTTAATGCAATTCATGCACACAAACAAACAAACCAACTCGAGCATTGCTTGGAACAGAGATTCAGCAACGACATTGACTGCGGCTGGCTGCGGCAAGAACAGGAACTACGCCAACAACGACGTCTCATACACCCTCAATGTATTTGCATGTCGGCTCTAATGCTAACAGGTCCTTGCTAACGGCATGTGGAACAACTTTTTTCACGAGGTCTTTTTTTGTGCCTTTATTCGCTCTGCTAACAGCAAGCATAAAACTTTAAACAGGGTGCACACGGGATTGCAATTGTAAATGCTTAGAAGATAAAAATGTTCTTAGTTTTCAACAGAATAGCACGCAAGGTTTTTAAAAACTCGCGGTTTTATGGTGAAGACGGTAACATATTCAAAATGGTGCTCTGGAGTGCCCAAGTTGTGCCACAATTTGTTATGTAATAAATAAGAATTTAAAAATTTAAGAATTTAATAAGCGTTAAATTTGTCCTTTTGTCAGATAACCACATAGCTTTCTACTAAAAATTCTAAGATTTTTTTTCGTGTGCCTCTATAGTTCACTAATTTTTTTTTTTTTATAAAATTCATAGAAGGAAAAGTGCTTAAATTTAACCAAAATGAACGTCATGCCCTGTTCATAAACTAAACCATTCCGTTTAATTTTATTCCCCTCATCCGCTCATACTTAAACTAGCTGCTTTATAAGCCGCCAACGACACCCGGTAATTTCCGTTTTTCCTTTAAATGTTTGTTTTACTTGTTTTTTATTGCGTGCCTTGTGCAAAAATGTTACTCAAATCGTATTCGATGGCATGAATACATTTTTCATATATACTGCATATTATTATACCGTACAACTAGTAGAGCAAGAGAACCAGGAGGCAGGAGGCAGCGGCAGAGAAAAAAACTTTGCCTCGAATTGAATTCTTTGGCAGAGTTTGAAGTGAAAAACTTTACGTCACGTGCGCACGCACTGCAGCAGTGTGAAAAATTGCAACAAAAACAACAACAAAACTCCGCACAGGTGGAAAACTTTAGACATGTTGGTAGAGGACGGCAGGCAGCTTGCAGGCAATCAAGCTGTATTCGTAAAGCTTGAAAAGTTGTAAAGTGGCAAAGTTATTTTTGTTTTTTCATGGTGTTACCGAGTGATTATTTTTTTTACCTGTTTGCTACACCCACAACTAAGCGCACAAGCACATACTAACACAGACACACTCGCAAACACCCGGACATGTGAGCATTTTTATTCCTTTGGTTGCGGTCAGAAGGAAATGTTGATTTTCCAGCTTGATTTGATGCGATTAGGAAGTAATTTGGTGAATTTGCGGTGCAGTTGTGCAAATGCTGCAACGCTTAAGTGGCGTAGTTGTGTGTTTTTTTTTTCTTACTTTTTATTGTTATTTTGTTTCGCCAAAATTAGTAACCATCAGAATGTTGAGTATTTTGCTGACTGCTGACGGAACTTACCTAAAACAAAAAGCAAAAAAAGAAGTGTTAGTCTTGAATGTGTTTATTAAGTAGGGAATAAATAGCTGTTAGGATAGAACAAGATAGACAAAATACTTGCAGTAATTTTATGTATTAAATTTTTTTTTAATTGAACATGTCATAAGTAGTGATAATACAGTATAGATTGACGACAGTGCTATTTTAGTTTTGATAGTAAAGAGTTTTTAAGCTAGTTTATAGTTCAATTTGAGATCTACTTGAGATTAAATACTCATAAGGGACTAACTCAAAAGAGAAGGTTCTTTTGGCTCGAGCCAAAATTCATTAGGCGCCCCAAAATAAGGTCAAAAATCATAGGAAAAATTTTACAGAAAGCTTTGTGCATCATGACAAGAGAACAATACTTAATACAAACCAACACTTAAAAAAAAAACAAGTAAAGAAAGTCTAAAGTCGGTCTAGGCCGACTATGAAATACCCTAAACCCACTTTTCAAAAACAAAAAAAAATTTTTTGTAAATGGGCGTGTCCGTGGGCTAATGAAGCCTATATTTTATGTGCATTTAAATTTTTATGAAAAATGTTCACATACCAAGTTTTATTCCTGTAGCTCACAGTTAATGCCTTTATTGTGCTTTCGCTATGGGAGGTGGGCGAGTTTTTGAACGGATTACTCCCAATTTTTGAACACACCTTAGTTTTGGTACAAAATACATAGTACATACCAAATTTAATTTCTCTATGACAAACATAACCTTATTTATTGAGTTTTCAACTTTTTGGGTTGTATGGGAGGTAGACGTGTCCGTGGGTGGATGACGTCCATTTTTCAAAACCATCTTTGGTTTGTTATAAAAAACATATGTGCCAAATTTAAGGTTTTTAAGTTAAACACAGGCTTATTTATTGCGTTTTCAATTTTTGGGTTGTATGGGAGGTGGGCGTGTCCGTGAGCGGATGACGTCCATTTTTCAAAGACATCTTTGTGTTGGTATAAAACACATACATTTTAAATTTTATTGTTGTAGGTTAACTATGAGCTGAGTTATGCAGTTTTCAATTTTTGCGTTGTATGGGAGGTAGGTGTGTCCGTGGGCGGATTCCAAAAAGATTCAATAGTGCAGATCCTTGGGTGCATGTGATTATGTGTGCCAAGTTTCATCCAATTATCTCTACTCCTTCTTCTTATCCTGTGTATACGGACAACACACAGACGGACGGACATGGATAGCTCGACTCAGGTGGTGACGCTGATCAAGAATATATATACTTTTCTATACCGGACTCGCTTCGTTCTATGCGTTACAAACGTTTGCACAAAGTTAATATACCCTGACCTTTCAGGTTTAGGGTATAATTACAGACTTTCATGAAGTCATAGAAGTGCTCTTTGGGCTACATTCGGGGTTATAAACAAGACGTACAATTTTTTTAACTCTTTTTCATCACTTGGATTATTTAGTTCGTCAAAATAAATGGTCGAATAGGCATCATTGAGTTTAGTTTTAAAAGTCATAGCTATTTTAGAATATCTAAATAAATTTCTTTATCGAGCTACAGCGGCACAAAGTTTCAAATTTATCATGTCATATTAAAATGGCCAAAACTTTGCAAAGAAAAAACATGCACGACTAATTTTTAAAAGGAAGTAGCAGTAATGAATGAAACATTTGTTGAAACATTTGTTGAAACATTTGCTCAAAAATAGCTCAAGTAGCTAATTGCCAGTTATATAACTTCATATACTAATAAGTGGCGGCTAAGGCCGTACGTGCTAATAAATTACAGTAGACCCTGGTTCAAATCACTTGCTAACACAAAATTTTTTTTGTGAAACCTCAAAGATTGTTCGTTCTTGCCAACGTGACCTTTAGCCATTCAGTTAGTATACAACCTTGTAGGTCAAGTTATTGATAAATTGTGTAAAAGCATTTGATAACAACCACTACACAATTCACCATAAAAAGCTCCGGCGAAAATTCTTTTTGGGGCTGAAATGACCTATTTTTGTTTTAATCTTAAATATCTCAAAGCCTAACGTTGTAGGACAATTTTGACCTCAACCTTGAATTGTTTATGAAAAAGTTCTTCTAAAATTAAGATTAGGTCTATTTTGAAGACTTATCTTTCGATTGTGAAAACTGCCCACAATTGAACAAAGCATGAGACATGTTAGAATTTAGCAATGAAAAATTTCGATGGGACTGAGCAATGGTTCAAATTAAATGAAATTTCTTAGCTCTGATAGAAGCTAAAGTCTTCAAATATGAAAGAGTGTTGAGAAAGAACAAATGTTATCAGAACTAATTACCAAAAAAATGTAGGCTGAATTCAATTTTTGAACGGAAAAAATGGAACGAATTGGATAAACATCTGCCTATGCAGCTTCAACTTTTAAAAGGTGCTCTGTTCGCTTGCGTTTAATTTCACTGGCAACAAACATTTTTTGTTGTGTGAAAATTCTAACAAATATTTTGTTGTGTGGAAAATGTAAAATTTGAGAAAGTCATGTTTTACTTTTCCAAATACAGAAAATCAACAATATATTAAAACAAAAAATGTACGACAACTATCACTTTTCACAACAAAATAAATAGCCAGTTCAATAAAATGGTCGTGAAAAAATGTTGCAACAGAAATGTGGCGAGTATATTTCACAGCGGAACAGAGTATTATTTTGACGAACCTGTTGTGAAAATTTTCACGCATATTTCATAGCTTTCGTTTTTTTTTTATATGGAGATTCGAGTAAAATTTGACATGAAACTGAACAGAGTACTAGGCTTAACTTCAATTTCAGTCCAAATTGGTACGAAAAGGTTTTTGGGGTCGCTGATTAAGAATCTGAAGTTAGATTCAAGATATTCAAAATGGCGGATCCAATAGGGCGGACGAAAATATAAAAAGATTTGATTTGAATTAAAAAATCAAAGTATTGGATTCATATTTTGTACAGAGGGGTTTACAGGGTAGGGTAACTGATAACGATTCTTATGTCAAAGTTGGAAAATTCAAAATTCCGGATTCTAAATGGTGTTTTTCAAGATGGCGAATATATTTTTGTCAGAATCAACGCACTATTCAACTATTTCAAAATTAGAGCGTTTCTGGGTCACCGATAACGAATCTTTCATCTGATGTGGAAAATTTCTAAAATGACGAATCCGAAATGACGAATGTATTCTTCAAGACCGCGTATGTACTTATGACTTCGATGCCTGTTTGTCTCTCTCTTAAAGCTGCACGCAGAGTAAACACCGATTCAGACAGGCAGGCCGAATTCTTTAGAAACAAACGAGATACAAATAGGCATCTATCTAGCTTGTTCACACACTCTGTCTACCTGCCTGTCTGAATCAGCGTTTACTCTGCCTAAGGATGCGGTTATATTGAACGCGTTTCAGACAGGCAGGCAGACAGGCAATGTGAACAAGGGAGATAGATAGCTATTTCCATCTCGTTTTTCGCGCAGATTTCAGCCTGCCTACCTGTCTGAATCGCGTTCACTATGAGCGCGGCATAAGAGACCAACAGTAGTCCGCCAACATGTGGTCATCCTCCCATCTAACTTGATATTTTTGAAATCTTTCTTCAGTCTTTCTTCAGTATTTTTGAAAAAAATCAGTCTTTTGTGTAAAATACTGCACAAGAAATGAAAAAAATTTAACTTGATGTGATGGCTTCAATAGAATGAACTAGTGGCGTAGGTATGGGGGTGGTCCACGGGTCCCTCCCCCCCAGAGCCACGAGCTAAACATAAAAGTTGGTGTCAATTAATTCTATTAAGTTGAAAGTTGTTTTGCGATTATCGAAAGAGTTCTATGATAAGAAAATATTTAAAATATATTTTATATTAACTTTGTTAAAAAATATACAAATTTTTTTACAAAATTGTTTAATGGAATCATCGAAACAAATACGAGTTTTCAAAGTCTCTTAATAATATCTTTAAGTTTATTTTAATAAATTTTGGTGAAACTGAACAGGAAAACAGGTGCTTCAAATATACGTGAAAACATTTCAACTACGAATATTTTTCATGAACTGAGCTGAAATGAAATTAAAAGTATACTGAGAAGAAACAAATACTTTAAAATTACACAAAAAAATTTAAAATATAAAATTAATGCAAGCAGAACTGTTTTTGAAGTTAACAAAACATAACCGACATGATAGAGAGCAAAAGTGAGAACCAAAAAATTGTTACCGATAAATTTTACATGAAAACTGGTATGGTCGTTTCATGCATTTCATGGGGTTGGTGAGTTATTTTTAGGGTAAAACTTTAAAGCGACCACATTAAGTTTATTTTTGCAGAAAAGCGACCCCATCAAGTTTATTTTTGCAGATCTTATTTTAAGCACCCATTCTCTAAGAAAGTTCGTGGGGAGCGAAAAACTACAGTCACTTTTGACAATAACATACACTTCATGGGTACTCTTACAAGTATGTCTGCAATTAACTTAGCGTATTACAGATTATTACTTTTGTTGGACCCCTCCCAGAACCAAAAGCTATCTACGCCACTGGAATGAACACATATTAATTAGATAATTTGTCATTTATCGAAGCTAAAATTAGCATGCAGGATATAAATGTCATACATAAATCATATTTAAATTTGCAATGATGATATTGAGGCAAGTTTTTCAGCAAAACCTGCCAGTTATGCTACTTTTGGTTTCACTCAATTTTTTAAAGCTAATTTTAGATATTATTTTTTTTATTTTTTTTTTTTTAATTTTATTATTAAATGAGTTCTTCATTCTTTCTTGAATTGAGTTCTTCATTAATTGATACAGTATGGACGTTTATGGTAATTTTCAGCTCCTTTTGGTCTCGTATTGCCAGTTTTTTTCTGAATGTTTTCGAAAACAAAGCATATAAGTTTCCCTGAAATTTTCTCCATGAGGTGTCTATTCTATTTGAAGTGATTCATCCCAAAATAGTTTTAGTTGTCGCAACTTTTTTACGAAGATCTTTCCTTCGTAATAAGGAAACCTTTACTACTACCTGAGTCATTTGTTTTAGGCGGTCAAAGGTTTGAGCTATATCGGTGCTGTTATATGTTACAGATAGATTTTAATTTTTCGTGTTTGAAGAGGCGTTCGTCTTTAAACAAAACTGATTCGGTTTTGAAAGCCGAGTAATCTTAAGTGTTCTGATGCTTTTGTCGGAATCGTAATTGAAGTCTAGATCTACTTCCTGATCATTAATGAGTTTTCCTAGAAGTAGTTGTGCATGATTAGCACACCACTTTCGAAGTTTCATACCAGCTGAATCCAAAATTTTTATAAGCTGATATTTCATCTGTAAGGCTTCAGACAATTTTTTTGAACCACATAACCCATCGTCGACTTAGAACTCTTTTTCTTGTGCTGCTGAACCAAGTGAATACTATATGTTTTTGCTAACATTATAAGACATTTTGTAGCTAAGTATGGGGCTGATCGTGTGCCATACGTAACTGTCTTAAGCTGATAGATTTGTAATTTTTCGCTGACATTTTCTTACTAACTTGGAATGTTTTATTTTGAGGATGTTACGAATTTGGCGTTACAGGTTTTCAATATTGGTGGTAAAAAAAATCGCGGGGACATCTGAAGCGCATCAGTATGGATAAAAGAACGCCGTACCATTGGACAATTGTGCATTATATTATTAAGCGATACTCTAATAGATGTTTTAGCTGAAGCATCGAACACAATCCTAACTTTAGTAGTTCCGCTATCTGGTTTATGATGGCTTCCTCGTCAATATTTTCCATGAGCTTATTTTTATTTTCAATCTTTAAATACACAAATTTGTTGACCTCAAACGTCTGATAGAATATTTAAGTAAAAAACATTTGCATGTTTGGTTCCTTTGCATTAAAGTTTAACTAGTGAAAAACCTGTCCAACGATGGGTTAGAACCATTTATAGTTAAAATTACGACCAAAACAAGTATTCGATGTTCAACACATCACTTTTACACGCGAATAATTTGTTTGTGCATACTTTTAGGCAGACATTTTAAAGATACTATTAGTTAAAATGTTTAAAAAGCACTGTAATAGCAAGAAAAAATAACAGTTTGAGCTATATTAGGTGCGAAGCATTAAGCTTATCTTTTATGCAATAAGATTAAGGCAATCATCACTTTAAATTTGGAGAAGGAGAAATTCTCACACACTCATCCTTTGATATTTTCTTGGCACCTATTTACAATGATATCAATGCAAAATCGTTAAAAGTCTAAAATAAGAAAAGTCAATTCTTGAACTTTCGACTTCTTAGGGAGAAGAATGGGAACTTGTTCACATCATACGATCTTGCTAGTGATCTGCTTGAGAAGAAAAATACTTTAGTTGGAACAGTACCACCCATAGAGACATTTCTACCCAAATCAAAAAATTGAGAAATTCGTCGGCGATCGGCAACTTGCCGTAATAATATTCCATTACAAGAAATACAAAGTTGGTAATTTTAACATTGTACTCAAAACTAACCGTTGGACAAAAAGTATAAGAGACGCATATTTCTATAGGAATTGGGAGTGAGTTTGGTCAAGCCTGAAAGATTGCGTAGAGCCTCATTACCGAGAGGGGCGTCTTCACATCAACTAATGACAACGACTCAATACCATCAGAAAGTCCTGACATAAACAATCCTGCAAGACAACTTCTAAGATTAGTTGGCATGTATGTTAAAAAGGACCGAAAAGCATATTCTTCATGTACTTTCCGCAACAAATTGTAAATTTAAGTGTTTTATTTTTTGTGCTTGTGATTGTGACCTTAGCAGCAAACCAGCCAGTAGCCATAAACTTAAATATTTATTAACTAGAGTAAGTTGCCAATGTTTTCAGTTGTCTTTATTTCCAGTAACTTGGCTATTATTGGTGCATTCCCTTGAAATTTGTATTTCTCCTCCACCCCACTAAACCGCTCTGCGTTGGATCAGCCAATTAATTCACTTAAACAAAACTGTAACATAAACAAAATTGTTTTCATGTCACGCCTTCTAATTTCAATCCAAGCGCTCTCTTAAGCCACAATTAGCTGCAACAAAACAATAAAACATATACTTCCGTTGCTTTGAAAACAACAACAACAACAACAGAAAACACAAATCATTCGCAGCAGCAGCAACAGCACCAGCTAATAAATCAATTATAGCTACCAATCTGCTTTAGCGTGTATGAGACAATTGGTGCATCTGTCGGTATGTCTGTCACACAAACAGCTACCAAAAAAATAAAATAAAAAAAAACTAATCAACTTGCCACAACAATGGAAAAAAATGCTACAATTTCATGATTAAATAATAATTTATGTAATGTCATCCGCATCTTTCCATCTATCTTCCGATCTAACCGAGCTATCCATCCATCAGCTGCTGCTGCTGCTGGTGCTGATTCGGCTGCTGCTGCTGTTGTTGCTTGCTTCCTATCTGTGTGTGTTTATCTTTTGGGTGATTGTTTTTCTGCTTTTGTTTTGTGCCCACTTCTCACAATCTCAAAGTTGATTATATGATGATTCTTAATAGATTTTCAACGGATCTCGAACAAAAAAAAAAAAAACCACAAAAAAACACGCATCCAAGCGCTGCATTTCGTGTATCTTAAATACATGCGAGATGTTGTAGCCAGTGCTTGTTTTGAAGTTTTTTCTCGTTGTTGTTGGTGATGTTGTTGTTGTTGTCTGAACGTTCGTTCGCACAGATACCGTGTGTCATTCATCCATAAAGTGACGATCGACTCGTACATTCGTTCGTTCGATCAAGTGTTGTTCTGGCCGTTGTTGTTGGCGGCGTCGGCGGTATTGATGCTTTACCCAGCCCCAGCCCCAGCCCCAGCTCCAGTCACAGCCACCCGTTGAACAACAACCAACTCGCAGCAAACTTCTGTTGGTTGTTGTTGTTGTTGTTCTTGCTGCGGCCGCTTTGCGCTGCTCGTGGCCGGTTTGACAGGTGTTTCTGGCTCAGTTTAGCTCTTTGCTTTGCTTTACGTTAAATCTGTAGATATCTGTATCTGTCTGTCTGTTTGTGTCTTGAATATACTTTGCTGTCTTTTGCTCTCTGCTCATTTTGGATTTCGTTTTTTTTTTTTTGTTTTTGTTTTTTATATCAGCTTTCAACTCTTAAATAAGCCTCGTTGGATTCTTGAGGCTGTGCCGGGCTTTTAGTTAGTCGTTCGTTTGACTTGTATTCAAAAATTATTTTTGTCTTAACTCGGTTGTTGTTTTTTTCTCTTTTTTTTTTTTTTTGTTATTATTAAATAGCCTTAGCTTGTAGCTTTTGTGACTCGTTTCTTTTATTCTGTATTTATTTTTCTTGCCTTTTTATTTCATATTCAAATTCTTCATGAATTATGATTTACTTCGGCATGCGATGGGCTCCGTTCATCTGTCGCATCGTTTCACTGATTTGACTTTTATCTTTCAATATCGTGAATTGATGAGATAGTAATGAGAACTTATTAAATAAACTGGCTAAGAGGCATTTTATGCCGACTTAAACGACAACTTGTCTGAGAAGCTTAAAGAAATCAAAGAGACTGCGCGGATAACGTTGTTGCTGGAGGACAACGACACCCTACAGAGCAACGTGTTTGCGCGTCTAGAGAGCGAACTTTTTTTGTTTTTGTTTTTGGAGTTTTAAGTTGATGTCCTAAATTGTGGAAATCGCAGATATGCGACTGACATTGAATCCAGCCATACCTTTTCAACCATAGTATTCAACATTCGGTTAACGGTGAATAACGCATGTTGTGGGAGTTACGATGTAATCAGTAGACATTCTAAAAACAGAGTGATTGAATTCTTAATGCGTTTCTCTGAACGAACCAGCTGCAAGACGACAGAGCACAAAAAGCCGAAAAAACCAAACATCCAAGCTCACGGCGTTGCACAGTGAGTTGTGTTCGAGTAAGTCATTGACAAAAATAGTGGAAATTAATGAAATTTAATAAGTTTATTAGCCATGAATTACTGTTCTCAAATATTTATAAAATATTCATTACAAATGTTTCATGTTCCCCTCAATTTAAAATTTAAAATTTTTTTTATAATTTTGATATTAAACTGCAATTTTTTCAAATTATCTCTGAAATGTTCATTACTACACTGCAAATATTTTCAATTGCCTCAGAATCGCCAGCGAATCGCTTGGAAGATGAGACAATCGCCGGAGAGCTCTTTTGAGAGTCATCCGGGTATGTTCGAATGCGAAAAGCTGAGGCCTATTAAAGCGATTCGCCGAGAGGGGTTTTAAGCGATTCGCTGACAAGAGTCTGGAACAAATTACCAAAAGGTGACTTAAGCGATTTGCCAGGAAGAGTCGCTCGGCAGAAAGGGTTTTAAGTGAATCGCCGAAAACAGTGACAAACGAATCACTTTTAAGGGTACTCAGAGATTTGTTGCGAAGCATTGTTTCTGAACTTTACAAGTAGTTTTATAATTTAAGCATACGTTGTCCTGTCCCAATTATATTTAATTTTTTACTAGTCTTATTTTGAATAGAATGCTTTATAGATTTAGAACATTTTTCAAAAAGACATGTTCAAAATTCGCCGATGGAATAAGCTAAGGAAGATTTTGAAAATTTTTGAATCGCGCATTCATCCATTCATATTCCACCAATCGCCGTAATGATCGAAAGAAAATTTATCATGAATCGCGCATTCATCTCTTGAGCAATCGAAAAGTAACACATCTTCCACAGAACCCATGGACGTATTGGAAGTGCATCCCAAAATGAACTTTTCTTCCAAATGTTGGCAGGTTAGTTGTCATCTTCGGTAGTACAAGTAAAAGAGCACTTGCCTTTCATCCAAGAGTTTAAGGTTCGATTACATGCCAAACCATAGTTTTTGAACCTAAATACACTTGAATAAACAGATGTTGTACTAAAATTCTTGGTTTGAAATTTAAACAAAGAATAAATAAAATAGAAATGAAGATAAGTAAAAAAAAATTAAAAAAGCGTTAGTAAAATATTAAAAAGTTTTGTTATAGGAACATTCCACGATAATCGTTACAAAAACAACAATCGTATAATTTAAGATATTGCATTGAACTCTATTATTTCGGACAGAGATTTAGTCCTAATTAAGTGTCATATTCGTAAAAATTAAAAGTATCGCCAATTCAGCTCAACAAAATTGTGTAACACCCGTCACAAATTTATTTTTCTTAAATTTCAGAACTTGATAGTTTGGTAAATAGGTGTTTTTTTAGATAAAAATTTATTTTGGTTTTCCTTCATGACATACCAAACAAAACAAGTTCTTATAAATCGACGTTAAACATCAAATTCTATTCTACGAAATTCTATTATATTTTCGACTATTGCAAATACGCAATATTTTAGGTTTCTTGTAAACATATAATATTATTGTTGTTGAATTATCATTAAAAACACGATTCATGAACAAATTTTTGTTTTTAGTCATGCAGCTCGACTACTTTAACAAACATTTTTCTCATAACACCCGTCACAATAAGTGTTACACCCGTTACACAATAAAATAATTAATAAAAAAGTGGTCCAACTGACCAACGATTTCTTTCGGCATCCTGGTAGCAAACACCTTTAATGAGATAATATTTGGGGATAAGATTAGAGATTTAAAAAAAATATAGTATAGAAATAGTTTAGAATAGACATAGTTTCACTTTGCCATTTTAAAAAAAAAATGCTTTATGGAAATTAAAAATGGTCCAAGCAAAAAATGTGCAATTCCATTCATAAAAGAATTCGAATTTACATAGTTATAAAGCAACTTTGGCAATTTTTGATGGTGGTTTTGCTGTTCCTTAAGATCGACTTAAAATTCATTAATTAATTTTTCAAATCAATTTTTCACCAGTACTTCAGCATTTAGGTTGAACCATTTCAACCTAATCCTTATTTTTAATTTTATTGAATGCAGAGTTTTCAACGTTATTTTATTGATAGTAATAAATTTAAGTTTTTATTTATTATAGTTTGGCTTAGTTTTACAAACATTCAGACTGAAGTCAAATTTTTTAATGAGTACTCGTTACACCTGTCACAGGTAATTAATCAAAATAATACAAACATTGATCATGATTTGAAAATAGTTTTTCCACATAAAATAGACAAGCATAAAAGTCATTTGATATGACTGCAAAAGCTTTAAATAATTTTATGCGTGCTAAGATGTTGGTGCTCAAAAGTCTACAAAAGTAGCACCCGTCACAGTGAAATGTGCCTGTATCAATTTATACAGGTTTTATTGTTCTGATGAAGTCACTTGTACAGATTTCGCACCATTTAGCAAAATTTTCTCTACGATTTCTCGGCTTGTATTGTAACTTTTTTGACATGTAGTTGGACTTGGATTTTGAAATATTTTAAATTAAAAAAATGCACCTGAGCTGTGACTGTTTTTCTATCAAAAAGTCAGAAAAATCTGAAAAAAATGCATGAACAGAAGTCTTTCAGAAGTATTAAAAACTTTGGAGAAGTATTATTTTTTGACGTTTTTTCTTCTCGGCATACAATTCTTCTCTCTTAGTGTGCAGCATATTTTAATTTTGTCGCCCTCCTACTGTATAACTCCTTTATAACACTTGTGATTTTTCATATACAACTCTAACAACTCAATACTAACTTTTATATACATTTTTTTATCTTTTTTTTTATTTTATCAATAATTCTACATTATAAAATATACTAGTATAGAAGCCCGTCATACGACGGGTCGTATTCAAAATACTTAAGTAGCACACCATATGACATTTTTCATTCACCTCAAATGTTATTTTGTTCCAGTCGTCGACAATGTGTCCTTAATGTTAAGTATCAAATAAATTTTGTCTGCATACTTTTAGGCTATCAATTTTTTTTTCATATAAAAAGCACTGTAATAGTGAAACAGGTTCTGTTCCAAGCTAACATGTTCAGTAGAGCGTATCACCAAAACTAACCTATTTTTGACCCCGCCTCAATTGTTAGATATTTGAAAGACATTTTCGAAAAAAATATTTTTTTTTTTTTAAAGTGGTCCCTTTGGTGCTTTTTTGGTTTTTTCGTTATATCTTCGGTATTTCTTGTTCTGTGTTCAACAAACACACAGATATAAAATCTTCCGGATCGAACAAGAAACACCGAAGATATAACGAAAAAACCAAAATAGCACCATAGGGACCACTTTAAAAAAAAAAAATATTTTTTTCGAAAATGTCTTTCAAATATCTAACGATTGAGGCGGGGTCAAAATAGGTTTATTTTTCTGCCATACAGGTGATACGGTCTAATGTTCAGCCTTTACATAGCAATAACAACTATAACAGTTTGAGCGACATAGATCACAGAGCAGGACGCTTGTCTTTTCTATACTAAGATTTTCTAAAAGTAAGTAAAATATTGAATCCTTTTTCTACTTGTAAATATAATATACTTGACTTTGATTTAAGGTCAAGCGCAAAGTTTGAAATAAACACATAATTAATTCTTTGAAAAAAAACAAAAAAACGCACACCGCTTTAATTTCGAATCTACTTTGCTCGAGAATCATTTCAACTGTCGAAAGTTCCAGCATTTCGAACATGATAACAACTCCTCAAATGACTGTCGATTATTAAAGTATAGTTGGGTTTCTTTTTTTGTTATTTTTCTGCCTGAAACAGCTCACTGTGCGTTGCCTTAAGTTAATGTCGTTATCCGCCTCCACCGCCAACTCCAACTTCGACTGAAACATGTCAGCTTCGTCAGCGCAATAATGTGCAGCGTAAACAGAAAACATAAAAAAAAAATAAGAATAACAAACAAGCAAAAAAAAAAACAAAAGGGAAAAATGAAACGTGGGAACCGAGCACCTCTTTTACAGTATCAATTTACCTCATTCCACACGTCGTCAACGCTATAGTCGGGCACATTTGACCGGATTTTGATTTGATTTTTTAATTTTAGCTTCGATGCGGAATTGAAAGAATTTTTTTTCTGCGTCGAACAACGACCAAGTCAGGATGATGTGATGTGATGGCACAACTGGTGAGGAGGCGTATTTGCTAAGTCTCTGGGCGCTGAAAAAGAAAACAACAGTCTTCCTTTTGCGGCGGGATGCCAAAAAAACAACAACAACAACAACAACAAAAAATCGCAGTTGTATTGATGGGATGGTATACCAACAAGGTTAAAATAAAGTTTTAACAAATTCAAAACAAAATCACAAGCAAACAAACAAATAAGCAGCACAATGACAGCAACACCACCAACAACAATAGCAACAACAAAAACAACAACAACAACAACAACAACTGAAAAAGACACTCTGGAATTTAAGTCG
The DNA here is from genome assembly GCA_958299015.1 of Tetanocera ferruginea. NCBI lineage: Eukaryota > Metazoa > Arthropoda > Insecta > Diptera > Sciomyzidae > Tetanocera > Tetanocera ferruginea. Next base: position 67,209,784 of record OY282644.1, read on the forward strand.
CTTTTATGTGGTTTATGTTGTTGCTGTTGCTGTTGAAAATATCCCGCACTGACAGAGGAAATGGCTTGACCACTCAACAGGCTTCCCTTTCCTGAATTTTTGTATCTTTATACTTCGTTTTTTTTTTTTCATTTTATTTTGATATTATTTTGTTTTAGTTTTGCCTCTGTTTTTATCACAGCATTACTGCGATTTAGTACGACGGACTCGAAGGACCATCATTTATGAACTTCGTGATATTGGCATTTGTTTTAACCCTTGAGCACAGCAATAAGCTTGACATAAACGAGAACTAAAAAAAAAACAATTCATGTTTTTGTGTCCTTAGCAATTTTCTTCTTTTTCAGTGCAGTTTTAAACATAGAACTGTTGCTCCGTTTTTGCTGCAGTTACACCAACAAATCTCTCAACACGTTGCCACAATACAGTTTGGTGCGCGGTGCACTTGGTAGCTTCAACACCAGCGACCAAGTGGCAGCCCGGTGTGTCAAAAGTAAAGCCGGAAAGCCAGATATCGCATTGCATCAAGTAGAATATAAAAAAAAACACAAAACAAAATATACCAAAACGTACATAAAAAGCTGCAACTGATGTGCGGGTGTTGTACACCGTTGCCGTGTTTGTTTTTTACTAAAACACTGCAACGACAAACTCAGCACACTGCATAATTAACCCTTTTTGAGGCCATTTAAGCCATGGTTTAACATTTTTGTTTTCTTTTGTTGCCGACAGAGGAATACAACGTTGACGTAGATGCACGCAAGAGTGTTTAAATCGAAATCAGGTTTAGAGGTCAAAGTGCTTTTTAGGGTTTTGTTTTAAATGCTTGGTAAATATTTAGTTGTTTCTTGTAGAAGTTACTTTATTTTACCGTTATAATGAAGGAATTTTGAATAAAGAAAGATTTTCAGCACAGTGATGTTTCATAAAATCGTTGAAATACTTTTCCATGCATGCCAGCATATTCAAGAATTAACATATTTTTCTTATCAGCGCTAATTGTTTGAAGTTCGAATAAAACTCAAATTTCAAATTGATTTAAAATGCAAAACTCAGAGCTTATCTTTTACATAAACTCACACCAAAGATAAAAATAAAGAATTCGGCATTCAAAACAGTTACATATTGCGGCATGTTATTCACAAAACAATTTTTTTATCACATCCATCAAAATATGTTTCCTGGAACAAGAAGCAAATATTGAAATGATTGTCACAAAAATAGCAAAATGTATAACAAACAAATTGTGGTCAGAATTGCGGGATATATTTAAAGTAAAAAGAAATATATTTGCTAGAATCAAAATCGAAAGTGCAATTTTTCTACTTGTAGGGAGTATTTTTTTTAAGAAAAACTTTTTCTCTTAATGACTTAAAATTTTCTAACAATATTTCTTATAAGTTGTATTATCAAAAAAAAATAAAACAAATTTCGATTTTCCAACTTTTTTCTCCCTTAACCATCGAACTTGCACCACCTTGGATATTGTTCGCGCTTAAAGCAAAGCCATTACATCTTTAAAGATATCAACGATTTATATTCTTTCATTAAAATATTACTTATTAAGGTACCAAAATAGCATCATCTCAACAATATTATAAATATTTTGAGCGCTATTGAATTTCTGATGGAAATATTTAAAGTCTAAGCTTAACAATTACTATTATCCTTCCTTAGCTTCAAGTCATTTTTAACGGGTGTTTTGTAGTGCTGTAACGGAGCTTCAACTTCGGTTCCGAAAGTCGGAACTTCCGATTGATTTTGCACCTCCGACTCCGACTCACCTCTGTAACATCTCTAGTGTCTTGATATGTCATACATTCTATCCCATTTCTAGGAGGTTAAGGTAGTCTTACAAGTATTCCGAAAGCGGATAACAACTTGCAAACTGGCCCAAAAGATCTTAGAGCTATAAGCCTAACATTCTTCATACTGAAAATTTTGGAAACAATGATTGACACAAATATTCGTTGTTGCGTTAATTCCGTTCTGCTTTCAGCTTCGCAGCCCGCTTACTCCAAAGGCAAATCAGAAGACACGGAGCTGCACTCTCTGCTGAATAAGGTTAAATAGAGGAATTTTTCAACCATAAGGAATATAATATTGCGTCTTTCTTGGATGCCGAAGGTGCCTGTAATAATGTCTTCCAGGGGCAATCATAAGTGCGCTAACGAGGCTTCGGATCAATGAATTACTGTGTGTTCTGATCAACAACATGCTGAGCAGGAAAGTTATCGGTGCATCTCTAGGAGGCTTAAAGACTAGAAGGTTCGTTGGAAGAAACTCTATTTAAGGGGGGTGTTACCCTGTGCTATAGAACCTGTTCGTGAATGAACTGCTTATGATCGTAGAAAACGGGGAATGCAAGATGATTACTTGTGCCAACAACATTGCTATTGCTGTCTTGCAATAGTCCTAGGTAACTCATAAAATCATGGTTGTTTTTTTACTAGATTATATGATTCCGTCCATTTTGTTTTAAGTGGCATGCAGCTATCCTTCGTGAACTCAGATAAGTATCTAGATATTATTTTGGGCAGTAAACGAGCTGGAAATCACATATTTTTGATCGTACTAAAAAGAACCAACGTCTTTCTGTATGCCTGTAAAAAATATATGGGTGGGACCGAGGGTTTGATTTCAGCAACTGCGCCTTGTGGTGACCAACACTTAATATACAGTTTAAGATACAGCAAGATGCTTTATGAGAATAAAAAGAACTGCTTCCGACCATTAGTGGGGACTTAAGGTTCACCTTCTTTGATGCACTAAAGTGAAGTGCTCCATTTTTCTCTAAATTCTCCTTGATATACTGAGAAAAAAGGTGGCGCAGGAAAAGCCTATCCATCATAGATCAACGTTTCAGTGGGTTAACACTCGTGCAGGTCATTTTTCTTTTGTCGGTCCTTTCCACCCATAACGTATCTGCTACGCCCTTTTTTGAGCTAGACTTTCAAAATCCGCACTAGATAGGAATGGGACAGGTTAATGCTGCTAAACAACATTTGCGCTCGTATTTTTACTGAGGGTTCCAAATTAGATGACAAGGTTGCAGAAGCCGTCATTTCCTCTTTAAGATTACTGACCCTCTTTTAGACTGCCAGTCCATGTTGTGTTTTCAGACAGAGACAATGACTTTTTTCAAAGCTACAGAATGGTTGAGGTATAAGAGGTATCGAATCAGGATACGTACATCTTTACGGAAAACCGAACTGCTATAAAATTCTTAAAAGAAGTATTTCTATCATCATCAGCAGACTTTTAAAGTAACTCGTCTCTAAAAGTGACGACTAAGAAGTTCAACATTCTGGAAACTATAGAACTGTTAAGCTTGCTTGGGAAGTCACAATGAAAATGCCTTAGAAATACTTTGTTTATATCGAAAATATTAAATGAAACTTGATACACATGGTCACATGAACCCAAGGATCTGAAATATTGCATATTTTTGTAATCCGCCCACGGACACGAATACCTCCCATACAACGCAAAAATTTAAAACTGCATAAATAACCTCATAATTAGCTTACAACAATAAAATATGGCGTATATGTTTCTAATACGAAAGCAAAAATGTTCTCGAAAAATGGGTGTCATTCGCCTACGGATACGCACACCTCCTATATAACCCATAAGCTGAAAACTCACAAAAATAAGCTTATGATTTACCTACCGACTTAAAATTTAGTACGTATATATTTTATATCAACAAAAAGATGTCTTCAAAAAATGGGTGTCATACACCCACGGACACGCCCACCTGCCAAACAACCCAAAAATGGAACACTCAATTAATTAGCTTATGTTTAACCTTCAGAGATAAAATTTGATACAAAGGTTTTTGATACAAAGATGTCTTCGAAAAATGGACGTCATCCGACCACGGACACGTCCACCTCCCATACAACCCAAAAATGAAAAACTCCATAAATAAGCATATGTTTATCTTATAGAGATACAATTTGGTATGTATGTATTTCATACCAAAACTACGATGTTTTCAAAAATTGAGCGTAATTCGTCCACGAACACGCCTACCTCCCATACAACCCACAATAGCGAAAACACCATAAAGGCATTAACATGTGAGCTACAGGAATAAAACTTGATATGTGCATATTTTCCATCAAAATTGAAATGCATATGAAATATGTGCTTCATCCGCCCATGGCCATGCCCATTTACAATACTATTACTGTATTTTTAAAAAGAAGGTTTAGTGTATTTCATAGTCGGTCTAGACCAACTTCTAGAAGTCAAGATATAGGGAGCTTCGAAAAAAAAATGCGAAAACTTAAGCCAGTTTTTCCCTGTTGAAAATGCTTTCATTACAGAAAGAATGAAAGTTAGAGCGGCCAATGGAGAGTAACCTATGTCTGATTCGACTCTGAATTTGACTCAGAAATAAAATTTTGGAAGCAAATTTTTTAAATTTTATTAATCCATGCCAGGAGTAAACAACATATTGATGAATAATTATAAAAAAATTGTTAAAATTAGGTACACTATTTGTTGGGTACTCAGGTAATGGCGGTTGTGGTCATACGTGCTAAATGTGTGGCGTGCGAGCCAACAAATCCCGAGTTCAATTCTCACGTGGGGCACACTTTTTGACACAAACACTTGATTTGACACAAAACTTGTGTGAGTTTTGATTGAATTTTGAGTGAAGCATTTCAGATTTATCCAACGATAGCTTTTAATATAGTTGCTCCTTTTGAGTTGCTTTGTATGTTTTCATTACCTTAAGTTTTAAAATTCTTTTCAGAGAAAACTATTAAACAAAAAATTGTGATTATAAAAAAAAAAAAAATTTCCTATATCTAAGACTATAAATAATGACATCTAAAGGGTGAATATCGTAAAGCTTGCTTCCGTTCTCAAAGTTGCAATTTTTTTGGTGAGTCAGAAAATAGTGTTCCTCTTACAAATATATGTTAAAACTTTGGTTACGTAAAAATTTTGTGGGAGAACCCACAACTATGATCATTTTAACAGGTTTTATCTGAATAGTGCGTTGGTTCTGTTTTGCTTAAGTATGGGTAAATCGACAAGTTCTGATTGAATTAATCAAGTTTTTCAAAACTACTAATGTTCCTTTTCGTTCAATTTCTTTAATCACTTTGCTTTGCTATTTTTGCTAACTTGAGCAAGTTTTCAGAAAAGTCCTTGTTGCATTGATATGCTTTGTTATTTGCCGCCGCTAATACCGCTTGTAGAAACCACATGAACCATTTGTTTCGACCGTCAATCGAATTAGGCCAGTAGTTTTGTTATGGCCAGCTTATGCTAAAATATTTCTTTTTATTATACAGTTTAAAAAACCATAAATTTAAAGTAATTTTTAATAGCGCCTGCTAGCTGTAACCCGTTGTTGCACCCTGTATTTAATATTTTTAATATACGGCTTAACCTAAAGCTCAACAATAACTTCTATTTAATCATCGATTTGTGTCGCATTTGATTGATTTTATATGTTAAGTGTGAAGGCATCCGCGTTGATCGAACGCACAAAGTGTACCATTTATAAACCGATATCAAAACAATACAACACAAGACAAAACAACACAGGAGGAGAAAAAAAACCGCATCCATCAAATACTGTTGTCACTCGTGAAAAGAATTGAAAAGATTGAGCCTTTTTTGTAGCTTATTTTTTATAGAAGAGGCTTATAATTAAAAGCCATTGAATTGCCTACAAAAGAGCAGCCAAACAAGCTGCAGAGGCCAAAGTTTTGTTTTTTGTTTTTTTTTTTTCTTCTACACATGAAGACGCAGCACCTGTTTATTATTAAATTTGAGAAGAAAAAAAAAAAAAACAACCAAATCCCGTAAACAAGAAAATACCCCAAAATTTGCATATAAATACCTTTGATAAGCATTCTAAGTCCCAACAACAATGATCACAACAGTACAAAAACAACAATTTGAACTCATAATTTACAATATCTGTAAATTTGTTAGAGGAACCTTAAGTAAAGAAAAAATAGAAAAAAGAGAAAAAAAAAAAAATAACAAGCAAAGAAGAAGAAGAAGCTGCTGCTGCTGCTGCTATGGCAGAGCTTAGACATTCATACACAAACATATGTTAATTCATATTAAAATGTCAAATATTTTATGAAGATGCTTTACTTTCTAAGAAATTTTTAACTTTATTGTTTTTCGATCAATAGATTGAGCAGAGCTGCTAATAGTGATGCTTTAAAGAAAAATGGTGGCAACTGCTTTAGACTCAACATGGGCTATACTAATAAAAGTGTTGGTATAACTTTGAGTATTTATCTTCCGTTTGAGATAAACAATAAAGAGGGTAACACAATAAAAAAAAAACACACTCACACACACACACACACACACACATAATACATGAAATAATAATTTATGCACAGTTAGCTACATTTTTCTGTTATAGATACTTAAAGAAAATCAGTTAAGCTCGTTTGAAGTCACAAAGAGTTGGTCTAATCCAAACAAGGTTCAAACAACAAGAGCTTAATCGATCGAGCAATGTACAAATAAGAGCCGCAACTATGCAACAACAACAAGACAGTTGTTGGAGACAGCCAGATTAACGCTTCTTTGCATACTTTCTGTAGAGAGCAACAAGCAGGAAGAAAAAAAAACAACTCAACATCTTGGCCCAAACATCTGCTTAAGACGTTTTTAACGTTTTTCAAGAGGCTGTGCGTGCATCTTGAGACCCTCTCAAAGTGAGTGAGGCTTAGCCAGGCAGTGCTTTTTTTTTGTAGCCTTTGACAGGGCCGACACCTTTACCATAAAGTGTCAACTCTAATTGCCAGGCGTTGGTTTTTTATTATGTGTTGTTTTGATTTGTTTTTTGTTTATTTTAGTTTTTGTTGTCTTATTTTTTTGGTTTTGTTTTTTGAGTGGGTTCTGAAATTTCAGCATTATTTGTTGTTGTTGACTGTCAACACTTGCTTAAAAATATTAAAATTGGCTTTCGCTGCACTCGCCGCTCACCTGCTGCCCCCAACTTTAAAGCTCAGCTCATCTTTGCTTAACTCGCTTGCTCGCTCGCTCGCTGTCTCGTTTTCTGTATCGCATTTCAAATATTTACACTTCAACTAACCTCAACTTAACTCAGCTTAATAAATAATAATAATAATTTCGGTTAATTTTTTACGTTCAGTAAATTTAAAGCTTGTCGCCAACTTTAGCTAAGTTCTTTGCAAGGCTTTTGTTTGGTGTTTTTTTTTTTCTTATTTTTACTCTAATGGAATTGTTAACAAAGTCGCGTAAGCTGGTTTTTTTTTCACTCTTCGCCTGTAAGTGTGTTTGTGTGTGTTGTGTTGTTGTTATTTGTATTGTTGACTCTTCGAATGTCCACAGCAAATAAGCAATTACATAAAATAAGTGAATTTTGTGAATATTTAGCGGTTTGTTTAATGCAGGCAGACCTTAAAGCATGCGTGTTTAAATTAAGTTTTGTGGGCTGTATGTTTATCTTTCAATTAATGAGTTTTGTTTTATTTTTTTTTTTTTCGGTAATTTGTGTGTTTGTGACGAAAGGGCTGTTAATAATTTCGAAGCAGTTAATGTTGGTCAAGAATTTGAAAAAGCATAAAATTTATAAATTTTATGGTAGAAAAATATTCTTTAAATTTAATTTAAATAATTTATGTATTTAATATTATTATATTTAATTTTATTATCATTTAATTGCTTATAATTGAAGCCTCAGCTGAATTGAGGCGATTAGCATAGTTATTGGTATTGAGTCAACTTATTTTTGTACCCAATTTAAAAGAAATAATTTTTAACTTTCAAAAAATTTCTGAATTCCTTATTCCTTATTTAAAATTTGTAAATATTCAATAAGACAGGAAATTTTAAACTAAGAAATACCTTAATATATAAAATACAAGATCGAGCTCCGTGCCCTAAATCGCTCAAACTGTTCATAATTGTTATTGCTACTCTTTTTAAAATTTGTTTAGCCTGAACACGAACCTTTTTCGGCCATAATTATTTATTGCTTAGCTTTTTAAGTTATGTTTAGCTTGAACCAGAAAAAATTAATTGAAACTGTTGAAACTGAAAAAATTAAAACTGTTTTAAAATTATGCATTGCAAGCGTCATTTTCTTCAACTTTTATACATCAAACTGTACATAATTATGTTTTGCTATAACAGTGCTTCGCAGATTCTATTTAACAACTGAACCAGAACCTGTTCAGCATGGTTCCGCACCAAATAACGCTCAAAATGTGCATTCTTGCTGTTGAAGGTATTTTAATTTACAAAAAGAAATGGTCAGCCTGGAAGTATGCACACAAATTTTTTTTGATATAAATCAGTAACGACACATTGACGACGACTGCAACATAACACCATTCGAGGTGAATGTAAAAAAAGTTGTCATATTCAGCCCAATCATGGAGTTTCTGTTTTTAAGGTAAAGCACAAGCAATTTTTGACAATTTTTAATGCAAATTTCTTCATCAACCGTCAATATTCATAAGTGCAATGAAAAAGAAATTGTGAAGTCTTTATTTGCTATCTTTAAAATATAAACTCCCTTTTCCAATTCCGAGGGAAACATTTTTCATGATAGGGCTGGCTGATTGTCTGCAACTTAATCATTTTGAATGGAACTCATCGTAGGACGGGCTTTTATACTAGTTTATATATATTTTACAGCTATTTTGACCTAAAAACACCATTTTGGTAGAATTCAGAATTTCATTACAAGTCATTGTAAAGTTAATTGAAGCTCGCCTCTCTCTCTTATTACACAATCCAAACAAATAATTTCAACACCACACCTCGGCATGCCGGCATTTTGAATTTAAAAATTATTCATTATAAGGTTTGGTGTGAACACTAAATATTTTAGGTATTTAGAATAAAAGATTCTTCACAAGCCCTTAAAACAGAGCTTAAAATCAGTACTTTTTAAATGTTTACAGCCTACTTTAGGCTTAATTTTAGAATAAGTAAATATGCAAATATTGTGTGTGATCGTGGCATGCAGGTTAAGTGTGTGGCTTAGCATGCTTGGAGCCCGGGTTCGATCCCCAGCCGCGGCGAAAAGTTTTTTTCAATAAAAAATTTTTCTGATCGGTCACCACCTCTCTGCAGACAATGGCAAACCTCAGAGAGTAAATAATGCCATGTAAAGCTTCTTGACAACATGAACTTTAGCCGTTCGGAGTCGGCATAAAACATGTAGGTCCAGTTCTCGGTCAATTGTGTGCAAACATTTAATAACACACACAACACAATTGATCATAAGAAGCTCGGTCAAAGTCCTTTCAAGGGCTGAAATGGCCAATTTGTTTTTTTTTTTTTTTTAAATATGCAAAAAAATTCTTTTAAACTTTCTTTGATATTTTCTAACTTACAATTATAACTTTTTCAGTTTTTCTAAGAAAAGTTCCCAGAATTATGCAATGAAAATTTTTTTTTCAGTAAACGGAGAAATAAAATTTTTCAGTAAATTAACTTTCAAATAAGGCTATTCAAAAGTTCAGTTGAAGTTCTTTCATAAAATCTATTTGACAAACCCAGTTAGGAGTTGAAATCTAACAAAAAACATTTTCATTGAAAATTTTCAATCTCTGCGTCTACTTTGAAATTTATCAAAAAAGATAAAAAAAATGGAATATAGTTGACTGACACATTGACACATTTATTCGAATTTAGGCGTGAAATATGCTTATCATCCTTTTCCTCATCCTTGTCATTATCCATTATCCGTTTCTTAGTCTTTTTCCTAATATTTGCCAAAATCATTATTCTTATCAACGTACAAATCCTCTCCAACTCAACTCCTTTCCCAAATCCATCTCCATCTAAAGCCTTGCTCAAGCATCGCCCTAATCCTTCTATGAATCATTGTTTTATTCTTGTCTTTAAACAATTCCATAGCATTTATTTGTTAAATTTTTTTTTATAAACCTTGAACCCTTGTTCAAATGATAATAATCCTTTAATCCTTATTCATATCGTGGTCATAATTCTTATCCTAAACGTTATCCCAATCATCGTACTAATTCTCAACCATATTCTTATTCAAGCTCTTATACACATCTTTTTCCTAATTTTTGTCCTAATTCTTATCCTTATTCTTATTTTCAATTCTTATCCAAATCATTGTCCTAATAAGTTGAAGCTTGGAAAATTTGAACTTCAAAAGAACTTCGGCTTAAACTGTACTGCAATTTTGAAAATTACGTGAGCAATAAATTACAGTTAATCCACAAATATCGGTACACAATGTCATAACGTCTCCCGACGTCAATTCTGCTTCAGGGAAGCATTGCTATGCTATGAACGTAACCTGTAAGTTCTATTCAAGCACCAGCTGAAGTTTATAATGAAATCTCGCGTATGTAACCAATAAAAGCTGTAGCTTTTCATAAATCAACATCTCATAAATCATAAATTACAAAATTTTTACCGCCTATTCAATATTAAGTTCAAGTCATTTTTATTTACTGAGAAGAAGCTGTAGCTTCGCATTATGTATGTAAAGGAAGTTTTAACCTTCCATTCAAGCTCTAACTGAAGTCGAAGCACTTTTTATGTACCGAATAGAAGCTATAGTTCCATGCAGCATGCTGATATTGGCATTTTTAATATTAATTACGTATTATCTGGAAGATATTATAGAAGTATTAGTTTTTGACAAGTTTTAAGTCACTCAGTTTCAACGCTTCATGAATTAAATAGAATTTTGTAAAATTTTTCATTTTTAAAAAAATTACCTAAATGAAAGGAGGCTCATTTTAATTTCAGATGTTCAATTTAAATTTTAAGAAACAAGAATGGAAACCTTTATTGTCTTTTAATTTTGAAGCTGTGGTTAAGCTTTCATCAATCAATTCGAAACAGCTTTCGGCAAGTTTCATTCCGAAACTTAATAGATAAGCTTGTCTGAGGAAGCTCAAAGCATGTTTTACCGAAGTTGTTTTTCGAAGTTTAAAAAAGTTCTAGAAGCTTCGACAAAACAATAAAAAGTTCTGTCTTATAGAAATCAACACGCATACTTAAACGGTTACCTAATAAGTTCACGGAGAGAAATTTGAGCTGAAAAAAAACTCCAAACCAAGTAATTTTGGGAGTGATTCTGAGCTAAGCCGCAATTTTCTTGATATTAAGCTCTTATGTGATTGTTTATCAAAAAATAAACACGCTCATTCGTGCATAATGTATGCGATTTTTGAATCATTTATCAAAAAATTAATATGCTCACTTGTGCTCAATTTATGTCAATTTGGTAATGTTTATTAAAACGAAAATCATGCTCATTTGTGTCCAATGTATGCCATTTATGGATTGATATAAAATAAAAAAAAAGTAAGATGCCCAATGTATGTTGAATTTGAATTATTTATCAAAATGTGTCAAATTTAAGCAAAATTTTAAAATAAATTAAAAACTAATTTACAAAAAATATGAATACGCTCAAGCGCAAGCCCTTATATTAAGCTCTTGTACAAAATGTACAACAGGCTCAAGCAAAAAAAAAGAAAACAAAAAACAGTTTTACGGAAACCAAAATAAAAATAATATTTTCAATATCAAATTAAGATATAGATACTTCATCCCATTCGGACAGGAAAATATAATTTTTAATTTATTCACTGCACATTTGTACACTTTTATGCAAACAGGAATAAAAACCAACTGAGAATTATCTAGTTCGATTGCTCGTTTTTTTGATGTGGAAAAACAACAATAACAAAATTAATTTTTTTACAAAAACGTTCAAGATCACACGTATTGAGCATAAATTGACGTATTTAAAAAAACAAATTTCAAGTTGAGATGGTTTTGAAATTCGCTTGATTTGAGATGGTTTTAAGCTCTATTGAGCTGATTTCAGTTACGCATGCTTTGAGCTTTGATTTTAGCTTGTTTTTTTCTCTTCGTGTTGCTCGTTTTTTCAACCAAGCCCTTATCCTAAACTTTATTAAAATTATTTTGAAAAATATTTCAGTTTTTTTTGTTGAAATCATGCTCCTAATATTAGTTAAAAAATTTGTCTAACTCCTTGTTTTAATCCTTGTTAAATTTCTTACCCCAATGCTTTTCTTTTCATAATATAACAATACATTTTTTAACTTTTGTTAAGCGCACTTCCACGGCATTAACTATGTCGGCATGAAACCCAATTGTACAAATCTGTAGCCTAATTTTTATCGAGTTCTTGTCGAAATCATTGTCTTTATTTGAATGCTTAATTTGTTTTTGATGTTGTTTTTGATATTATTGTTTTTTTTTTTTTTGTTTGTTTGATTGAGATTCAATCTTAATTGTTAAACATCGACATTTGTAACACGATGACACTTTGACAGCATGTAACAATGATGTATTTACATTACATTAAGAGAACCAGAGGTCTCATGATGTCATTGTTAATTTTTTTTTTGAGATGAGACTTTTGGGTTTATTAGGCTAGTTAGGCTATTTAAACTAACTTTTTTATTTTTGTTGTATATCATTTACCGTAGCTCAAATTTAGTGCAATGTCGTTCTATATTTATATCAAGTGTGCAAAGGTACAGTTTTTATTGGGATATCATAATTGTCAACATAGCAGCCATACGCAGCGAGTTATTTTTCATGTAATAATTTTGTAGTATCGTTGATTAAGTCGATTTTCCCCGCATCCTGGTGACGTCATTCATGTATTTTTAGTTTTGTTTTGCCATAAGACCAAAGTTTAATCCTTAGTCTTGTACCATAACTTTTGCCTCAGCACTTATGTATCTTCGGATTAATTTTTCATGAAATTTTTCTAAAGTCCTGTCAATACCACATGCATGCCAAACGCATATGGGCATCTCCCAAAAAAGGTCCACCAAAAGTGAAGAAAAACATTTAAATAAAGTACTCTAACAGCTTTTAAACTAATTTTTTTTTTATTTTGATTAGTATTACTGCTATGTAACTTGAATTCAACTTATTATGATGTATTTTTATTAAAATTTATAATGAACATCTTTACTGTATTTTACTATGGTGGAAAAATTTGTCGCGTCCGAGATGTCGCGTCCGTATTCGTGCTATATCTATTTAAAAAAAGGGAAGAGATAATTCTAATATTTCATAAGTCTACGAAGAATAGTTATCCTTTGACCTCCAATAACATGTATATTATATATAAAAAAAAGTTCTCAAAAATAGCTAAATTTTGCATATTTCTATACGACTTTAAAAAAACTTATTTTTTTGTAGCGTCCGTTCCATTGAATGATTGCTTATTACTTTGTACTAATTTGTACTAAATCTCGCCACTATTTTTATAAAATGTAGCACTCTTTCGTCGCGTTAGAACACTTAAATACATATCGGCTCATTTTGTTTCTTTCTTGTTTTTCGAGTAATTAAAACCGTGCGAATGTCGCGTCCGTGCCACTGGGAGATGCCCATATATAAGAAGTTTTTTCAAGATTAACTTTAACAAATTGTTAAATTTTAATTTTAATTTTTTGTTTTATGAAATATTTTGTAATCATTTCCGTCGGTTAACTGATCTTATATCATGTTTGCTAAGACTATAACAAGGACTAACAAGTATAAAATCTGCTGCATACAGTTCGTGAATTTTTCTTTATCTTCGTTTATTACTTTTCTTGACTATGACTTAGGTTGAATTCGATTATTGAACTTCTGAAGAAGATTTAAGCCAGCTTTAGCTATATTTTCTATCATTAAAGGCTAAATTATTTCTTTTAATTTTTCAAAACCAGATTTAAGTAAAAGGATTTAAATGACGTTTGATGAATATATGTGATACAGAAAGTAAAATTCAGTTATAAAAATGTTTATATTATTGAAAAAATCTGTAGCAATAAATGACTTCATTACAGAGATGTATTTAATTCTTGCTTAACTCTATCCAAACACTCGTGTATATTTTATACACAATATAGAAAAAACAACAACCAACTCAATCAGCTACTTAATAATAATAACGCCTGATATTGCTATTAATTTAATGACTTATGCCAAAGAAATAATTGCAAATCCTTAATGATCGATTGCTAAATCGGCGACATAATAACGATATAGATTCGAAAAAAAAAGAAAATCAAGGCAGCACAAACTAAAATTAGTGCAATTAAGACATATATTGCTTTATTTATATGAGTAGATCTGTATGTTGCTGAGTGCAAACGATCAGCCAAGCTTGTCAAACAATTTAGTACAGCACGTACGCTAGAACTGCCTGAGGCGCTTTTATTTGGTATTTATTGCAACGCTAATTCAATTCAACGCCAAATAAAATTTAAATCAATACAAAAGTCAAATAAGAGCAATACAAAAAAAAAACAAAAAGAGCTTAAAACAATCTGCATTCAAACAAATTGTCGATGCAGCAATTGCCACGCATTCAAATTTGCCAAAATCAAATGCTAATCATTGGACGAAAACTGTTGTTGTTTTTGTTGTTGCTGTTGCTGCTGGTGATGCTGCGACTGTTGCTGCTAGAGTTGCGCTGCTTTTCTGACAAATGAACACGATTGTAGCGCGCACGCGCACGCGCTAGCGTACATAACAAGACACAGGGAGACAGGCGCATAAATAAATGTTCTATATTTGTAGATAACAGCAGCAACAACAACAACAGCAACAGCAGCAACAACAACATGAGGCACAGGCTGTAAAATTTTAAGCAGCGCTCTTCACTTGCCATAAACAGCGAATTTTAACTATTATGTTGTTTATGTACTCGTACTAACTGTTTTGGCTGAGGCTACCAATATTGCTGTTGCTGTTACTTATTTGTCTGACTCAATGTTGCTAATATGGTAACAAAAAATAAAAATAAACGTTAAAATTGTCTGCACCAGCGCAATGCGTTAAATTTTAGCTTTTTAGACAGAACAGCTAGTTAGCCAGACACAACGATAGGCACTCAGACAGACAAACATACAGACAGACAAACAGACAGACAGGCAGCACAAACAGACTGCAAAAAGGCAGGCAACGACAAAGATAGACAGGCATAAAGATAGACAGACAACCTCTCATTATATAGCTGACGCGCGCTACTGCTGCTGCTGCTGCTGCTGATGCTGCTTCATATTTGCGTATTTCAGTTAAGCTTGTTGACTGGCTAGCTATCTGACTAGCCAACAACAACTAAACAATTTCATCTAAACTAAACTGTATACGCTGGTGCACATGCGTAGCTGCAGCAGAGTTGATTTACAACTATGACCAAGTGTTACTGTCACTTATGATGCGGTCTTAATTGATGAGAACCATGATAATGATAATGATGATGCTAATGATGATGATGTTGCTGTTTCTGTTAGCAATGGAAATTCAATAAAATTAAAGCAACAACATTTCTATATTAAAGTTCCAAACGAAATGCTTTAAATCGAAAATATCTTCACGTTTGATTCGATCAAATAACTTTAAAAGCACAAGATTGTCCAACATCGATAAAAATATTTTCAAACATGAGTTGTTGTTGTTGTTCTACATTTTTTTTTCAATGCACCCCCAATTAAATGCCAAGCAATAACTAGTTTTTATTGCCATAACAAGTTATGGCCAAAAAGCTCAAATTATTTGATAATAATTTGTTTGTTTTTTATTTGCTTGAACAGCAACAAAAAAATTTGTAAACTCTAGAGGACAGGGTTACATGTGTTTATCAGTTATTAACTTCATAAAGTGTGACGTAAATCAGCTTTGGTTGCGGCTAGTTAATAAATAATGCGATTAACTTAAAGGTCTCAAAAATAGTGTAAACAAAAACCATCATCGAAATAGCGTTAAAAATTTTTCAAGTGTAATAAAAAAAAAAAATTGTTGTTGTGATAACCGCGAACATGTGCTGTTCACAACCAACACGATGGTGGGTGGTCAGCCAAAATATTTCGAGTGATCATAACGCTCTGACGTTAATTGATAAAAGCTAAGCAACACTATCTCTAAGTAGCTTTTAAATAGTGTACAGTTAAGCGATTCAGCTTTATTTTATGTCAAACGATCTGTGTTGCCCGAACATACACGGCAAAAATTCGAAATCGTTTACGAAAAGTAAACGAAAACGTTGACTAAGTTTAAGTGTTAATTAACACATAAATGTAAGCATCAATTTATATTTAAATTTATATTTAAACTTATATGAAACGTAAACGTAAACGTAAACGTAAACGTAAACGTAAACGTAAACGTAAACGTAAACGTAAACGTAAACGTAAACGTAAACGTAAACGTAAACGTAAACGTAAACGTAAACGTAAACGTAAACGTAAACGTAAACGTAAACGTAAACGTAAACGTAAACGTAAACGTAAACGTAAACGTAAACGTAAACGTAAACGTAAACGTAAACGTAAACGTAAACGTAAACGTAAACGTAAACGTAAACGTAAACGTAAACGTAAACGTAAACGTAAACGTAAACGTAAACGTAAACGTAAACGTAAACGTAAACGTAAACGTAAACGTAAACGTAAACGTAAACGTAAACGTAAACGTAAACGTAAACGTAAACGTAAATGCAAACGTAAACGTAAACGTAAACGTAAACGTAAACGTAAACGTAAACGTAAACGTAAACGTAAACGTAAACGTAAACGTAAACGTAAACGTAAACGTAAATGCAAACATAAACGTGACACTTACACGACTAACGTGACACTAACCCAAACCTAAACCTTCACCTTAACCTACACCTTAACATAGACTAAACCTAGACTAAAGCTAAAATTAAGCCTAAACCTTAACTAAACTTAAATAAAATAACAAAAAGAAATTACATAAAATTAAATAAAGTTAAATAAAATAAAATAAAATAAAATAATATAAAATAAAATAAAATAAAATAAACCAAACTAAACTAAACTAAACTAAACTAAACTAAAATAAACTAAACTAAACTAAACTAAACTAAACTAAACTAAACTAAGCTAAACTAAACTAAACTAAACTAAACTAAACTAAACTAAACTAAACTAAACTAAACCAAACTAAACTAAACTAAACTAAACTAAACTAAACTAAACTAAACTAAACTAAACTAAACTAAACTAAACTAAACTAAACTAAACTAAACTAAACTAAACTAAACTAAACTAAACTAAACTAAACTAAACTAAACTAAACTAAACTAAACTAAACTAAACTAAACTAAACTAAACTAAACTAAACTAAACTAAACTAAACTAAACTAAGCTAAACTAAACTAAACTAAACTAAACTAAACTAAACTAAACTAAACTAAACTAAACTAAACAAAACTAAACTAAACTAAACTAAACTAAACTAAACTAAACTAAACTAAACTAAACTAAACTAAACTAAACTAAACTAAACTAAACTAAACTAAACTAAACTAAACTAAACTAAACTAAACTAAACTAAACTAAACCAAACTAAACTAAACTAAACTACACTAAACCTATGCCTAAAGCTAAACTTAAATCTAAACCTAAACCTTAACTCAAAAATAAACTTAACTTAACATATACATACACCTAAACATTAACCTAGTTCTTAACCTAAACCTTAGCCTGAAACTAAACCTAAATCTGAACCTACAATTATACATTACCACAAACCTGGCCCCTACACCTAAACCTTAGCCAAAACATAAACCTAAATTTCAGCGTAAACCTTAAACTGACCTTAACTAAACATTAATATAAACCCACACCTACACCTAGTCCTAACCTTTAACCCAAGCCTGAAACTAAACCTAATCCTTACCCTGAACCTAACCCCAAACCTAAGCCCTAAACCTAAACGTAAACGTAACTCTCATCGCAATTTATTTGTTTCGCTCACTTCGCTCCAACTCATAAAAACTCGCAATTATCTCATTTCACTATCAAATAATATTTTTCTCTCAGTGTATCTACAAAATATTGAAAAAAGCACGCATGAGTTTTATTTTAAATAGCAAAAATTTCTTTTCTTAGATGTTGATGTATTTTTCTGTTGTTGTTTGTATTGTTTTTGTTTTCCTTCATTGAAAAACCATAACATGATAATTTCGTTTGACGTAGTAGCTCGTAGCTCGTAGCACCGCAATCGTTATCGCTCGGTTATTGATAACAAGAGTCACCGCATTGAGGAATAATATTTTTAATTGTGGTCACTTAAAAGAAGGCAAGTCATAAAAAAACACTTTTATAATATAAATGCTTAAATTAAGTAAATATAACTGTGAGTTTTGAATAATATTAATTCATTAAATTACAACAGCAACGAAACCTTTAAAACACATCAATGTTGTTTTTAATGGTTGGAAAAAATTTACAACTTTTCATTTAAATAATTAACTAACAGCTAATTTCAGCTGTAAAAACTGGGTTAATATTCCTTGAGTTATGGAACTCCAGCATTAAAAAACATTAAGTTTTTAAAAATCTATTGAAACACAATAGAAAATAATATCATTTGACATTTGCTGTTGCATCAATATTTAATTTTCTTTTCTTTTGTTTTTGTTACTTCAATTTTTGTTTTTACTCTTACTTCAGTTATTCAGCTATTTGTGTCTCTTATTAACACCCATTAGATTGAAACAAAACAGAAACACAAACACAAATAGTCGTCTTTTGGATTTGTTGGTTTATATCACCGATACGATGATTAGCTTTAAATTTTTTTACTAATTAATAAGCAAACCTAAAACTATAAGAAAATCAAATAAAATAAATAAAAAACCACAAAATATTGTTACATTTTCAACGGCATTTTTTAAATAATTATTATACCACGAATGCCGCAATAAATTCCAGAAGAAGAATGCAGAGAGTGAGACAGAGGGAAAGACGGACGGACGGACGAACGACATGCCGACGTAGTCAAAGTGAGCATAAAATAGAAGCTACATGTAAAAACTTTTAAGATTAATCAAGAGAAAAAAGAAAAAAATTGACTGTTATATTATAGATATTTTTATTGTTTGTTTGTTTGTTTGTTTGTTGTCGTTACCAAAATAATTTAATTTATTGGATGTTTGGTGTATCGTTCGAACATATAGAATTACAGATAACTTCTTTTAAGCTCTTTTCAATGCAAAAGTATTCACGTTCCAGAGCTTTTCTCTATTATTGTGGAATTTTAGAAATTGGTTAATGATTAAGTGAGATAGTATGGAGCAAGAGGAAGTGCAACAAGGTTGATGCTAAAGCTTAGAGAACACATAGCAGGTTTATGTGTTCTTAGCATATTTCGAAAAATACAATTTTCGAAAAAATTTCATTAAAATTACGCATTAATTTCTGACTAAAGAAAAAAACGAAGAGGGCAGAAATTGACTTAAGTTAAATATTCCGACTAGATTCACTTTTCGATAATAAAATCGTATTGATGTATATGTAAAGGAAAAGTGAAATAGTCATAAAGGTCATATCTTCTTTACCAGCGGCGTGTGAGCGGTAGAACTCATTCATTAAGTTCTCATTTTCAAATGATCACAGTACAAACTCGCAAGTCATAGCGATAAAATGTTTAACCATTGCAAATAATACGAAACAAGACCAATCAACAAGTGTTAGGAAGAGTGAAAGAAAATAACTAGTCAAAGCTTAATTTTACAGGTGGTTCTTAGAACATAAAATGATTTACCTGGAAGGAGTAGAACAGTTATAGAAAAGAACAACAATCACAGTGCGAACAACATCATAAACATAAAAAATTAAAATATTCCCCAAATAAAAGAACTACAACCTGCGCTAAAAGAACCCTCAGACTAAATTTTGTACGAATCCTCTACTTTGAATTATTTATTCTAGGGCTTCCCATCCAATAAACAAATCGCGAACTGAATAGAATTTTCGGGATTTCGAGATTTATATGTAAGAATTCCGGGATTTGAAAAACAGAGAAAAACCAATATTTTGTAAGAGAGACTCATTGTTTTTCGCCACTTATTCTTCGATTTGGCGTTTCAAAGAAATGTTGTGCGATTTTAAGTGGGTTGATGGGTCGTTTGTTGATCCTTCTTTTGTTTTTAAGAAAGCCCAACATTTGACAGCTCAAACTAACAGTGTTGTACACAGATATTACTCGAATGTCAAACTATAGTGTTGCATTCTTGCTGCTATAAGATTTCATTACTCGAAAAAGAGTTGCAAGCAATCTTTATAAATAAATTAATAAATAAACTGTTTTATAAATTCTTTAATTTCATTTAAATTTTTGGAAAAATCAGAAAAATCAACCAAAACCAGAAATTTTAAAGCAAACACAGGATCCCGAATATTCCGGAATTTCAGGCGCTATATTCGGACTTTCGAAACTGGAAAAAGTTCTGGAACCCGGGATTGGAAGTGCTAGTTTATTCATTTATATATTGAAGGAAATTGTAACATTGTTTTCTTTTGATGTTAAGGCATGTTTATAACCATTATTTGGAAAAGATTTTATTACAGAATGAGTGATTAACCAATTTTTAAGAGTTATTTTTGCAGCAAGTGTAAATATAATAAATTTTAAAATTGTGGTTTTTTTAGAAAAAAGCTCTTATTCTAGCATTTTGCACAAACAAAATAAACAAAAATCGGCTTGCACTTAAAAAAAAATAAAAATGAATGGATTTCAAGAAATCTCATAAAAAAATTATGAAAAACTTGAATGCATGGCCCGTAAAAAGCGTAGCGGGCGGCCAAAAACAAAATACAATGAAAAGAGTTATTCTTCAATTAAGAAGAAACTTTTTTTCAAATCGGTGCCAAAATGCTGAACTAATATAGAAATCATGTCAGAGTTCAGAGATGGCTTGATCGAATTGTTGTTATCCGAATGATAAAAGAAAGGTGTTGGAATTGGCTTAGTTTGATGAAGATTGATCTTAAATTAACTGGACACAAGTCAGATTCTCAGCTGAGTTCAAATTAAATGTCTTTGGAGAAGAAGGAAATGCGTTTGTGCGCCTCAGAAAGGAAGAACGATTTGCCGAAAAATGTGTATCACCTGAGACACAACATTCCTCTGGTGGGTAAATTCCCCGATTTACGGGAAGTTTCAAGTTGATCGGGATATCGGGGAATGGCTTCATATTTTCGGGGGATTTTATAATTCATCTACGTTTTAATGATTATTTGCGGGGAATTTCATTTTTCATGAAACTTTCTGATACAATGAAATTAAAAAATGAAATCTTTATGACATAATATCTATCAGTAAATTTATAAACATTCAAGTTAAAATGTTGTTGCTTAACGTAAATTGATTAGACACAAGCTATGCAATAGTTTATTATGGAGATTCTTAATATTGGTATTACAAACCGCTGGGACATCTTATTATGTGAGGTTTGATCCAAAAAAAAATTTTTGGGATAGGGGAAAGGTGGCGTCGCGTCAAGGTCAAAGTAAGAAATCCCCGAGGTTTTCAAATAAATCAGCCTTCAACTGCTCAGGAGTCGCCCGTAGAGTGCTGGGATGTATGACTGACCCTCAATAATTCTGTTTCCCTAAATTTTTTTCCAAACAAACTCACCCTATTTTTCCACCTCTTTGGGGGGCGAAATTTAGTAGACATCTATGGTACCTCAGTATCGAAGCTGTGTTTCTCGCTTTGTGTGATCCAAGCGTGTCCTCCGACATCAAACGTAAAATGATGGGACACTTATGGGATAGAGGTACGGTGTATGTATATTCAGAATAAATATTGGGGAGAATAATTTAACGAGGGTTGGTCAAAAACTTGAATCCTCTAGAGGGATTACGGTGGCAGTTTGAAAGTTGGGAGTAAATTTCAGAGAAACGTCACTTTTGTAGAGAAACTCCCTCAAAGAGTTGATGGCAAGGGTTTTAGTATATATGAAAAAAATGTTGGGGATACAAAATTATTGTGGGTTTTATTTATTTTGTTTATAAAATTATTTAGACAGAAAATAAAAGAATTGATTTATTATATTAACAAGTTAATGTGATGTGAACTTTACTACTTCACCTAATTTTTCGGCAAGTTTTTCACTTATACAGATAATAAAACAATCATGCATTAGGTTATACACCTAATTGAAAGTTGTAAATTTTACTAAAATTATAATGTTGTAAAATTTATTTTATATTCATTCTGCCTAATGCAGTTTTTGATATGAGTCGTCGTACTTAAATATGTTTTTCTACAATAAAATTATCATCAACTTTATTACAGTGGTAGTGTGCATGACTGGCATGCGGAGAACATGGGTTCATATCCCGACTGTTAAGTATAAAAATTGTAATTTAATTATTATCTACTAGAATTCCGATTCCAGGTTCTATGTTTCATTGACTGCTTGAACGGAAACAACCTTCGAAATAAGTAACGTTTATATCTCAAAAAAAAATGTTGTTTTACATACACTGAAAACAAAAAAAAAACTTTAAAATTCAACAAAAAATTTTAATATATAAATCTAACACATTTGCGCTGCTACAAAACAAAATTTAGAAAAGTGTGTTTGTTTAACTTTCATATATGTTCAATTCCTTTCTTTTTTAAATTTTTTATATTATTTCTTTGATAAGAAAAATAACTACCTGAATACAATTACAATTTTTGGAATTTTTTGAATTTGTTTGACATATATAAAATAAATAAAATAAATATAAAAACTTATCAATTATTTCAATTTTTAAAATATTAAATGAATTTAATATAAATTTAATTTAAATGAATTTATTTAAAGCTTTATTTCAAACACAAATTCGTTTGATATGAACACAATTTCATTTAATTTTAACAAATATTTCCCTCAGTGTAGAATATTTTATCTCTTAAAAAAAAATATACATATAAACATATATATTTTAAAAAAAATATGTTGAGACCAGCATCATCGGGGATTGAACTTAGGAAAGTTGAGTGTTAAATGCGAACGCTAGCAAGTTCGACTAAACTTGAACTTCGAAAATTTAATTAAATTTCATGGAAACGTGTTCTTTCGCAGTAAAATTACAATTCAAGTCAAAATATCAAATAAAAAGATGAGTTTTTCAAAATATGTAGGTGTCGTTTCTACTTTTAAGTGGAAATACAATCTAAATAAATATACAATTTTTCTGCACAGAAATGGATATTGTTTCAAAAACCTCAGTCTTATATATTTGATAGCTGAAAGTCCGTCTTAATTTGGTGCTTTATTTACTCTGACAGTTAACAATTGAAGTACATTACATACATTAGAAATTTGTAGCACACGTAAACAAATTCATTGACTAAAAATCATCGGATTACTTTAGCTGAATTTTATATATTTTTAGGCAAAAGTTGTATTTTTTTTTTTTTTAAACTTTTGTAAATTTTTGATATCATATTTTGGATATCCGTCGACGTACACTTTTACCTACCATACAACCTGCAAATTGAAAACTTTATAAACAGGTAGTATTTAAGATACAGGGATAATATTTTATATGTAAGTGTTTTGCAATAGAACTAAGAAGTTTTCTGGGCCTCATTCCAGGGCCCTTGGAAAAAAAAAATCAAAAAAGCTCGTGTCATACGATAGTGAATCAAGTTTAAAAAAATACAAAAAAAAATTACGTAAAATTGAACCTGCTAGTGCCGCAACCAGTACGAAAAACATGGTTTTGAGATAAACGCGTTCAAAGTTTGTGAACAAAAAAAAAAAAAAAAAATTAAAATAAAAAATGCGCTCTCACTAATACGGCTGTAACTTTTGAACTCGTAGGAATTTTTCCATGAAATATTTAACTTTTTTTACTTTTTTAATATTTACTTAAATACAAAATTATAAAAAAAGTCAATTTAAAAAAAACGTTCAATGTCATGCCCCCCCTAAAGCTCTAATAAAAAATTACTTTCAATTAGATCATTAATTGTTTGGTATTTTATATTCAAAATGTAGGTCAAGGTTATTTAAAAGTCGGGCTAAACCAGCTTTAGACTTTCTTTAATAGTTTTAAATTTTAGATCAAAAGACTTAAAATCTCCAGGAATTAATTAGAAAATGAAAACACTTGTCCTACAATTTATAGCATATTCTTAGCTAAAGACTTTTCATTCTGCATTTGTCTTTTTAATTAAAAAGACTTGTACAAAATGATGTATTTTTATTTCGAATTCTTAAAAGCTGAACGCAGTATCTGTAACTGTGTTGTTTTTATATTTTCGTAGATTTTATTTTTAATTTCTTATTTTTTATTTTTGTGTTATTTTGAAACCTTGTCGCATTAAAATATGTTAATTGAGGTTAAGTCGTTGTACTTCATCAAACAATAAAGTAAGTTAAACAGCAAAAAACAAAAAATTACAAAAAAAAATACAACGAAAAACCAATAAAATTTTACCATTTTCACACAGCGACAGCGAACGAACGACCGCTTTACTTGTCGCATGCAACCAACCTTCGCTCAACTGTAGTATATCTTCGTATTCCTCCAACAATATATATATATATATAGCTATACTATATAGTTAGTACTTTTGTATAAAATTTTCCGTACGTCGACATCATCGATACACAAGCAAGACAGGCAGGGCACAATAAATTGAACAATGCAACCCCGACTTAACCCATTTTAACATATTTTCTGTTGTTTTTTTTTTTTTTTTTTTTTTTGTCAAGACTTTGAATTTCCATGCGTAAACGGTGCGATGATGACACTGTTATAGTCGAGTATGGCGTTGCCACATGGCGCGGGTGCTGAGTGTGTGTTGCTACTTATTGGCTTGTGTTGACTACTACAATTTTTTTTTTTTATTTGCTTGAGCTGCCAACACACACACACACACACTCACACACATTTACGCAATTTATCGATTTAATAAATATTAAAATCGTCGCTGCGACGTTTTCAAAGTGTCTCTGTCTCCAACTCATTGCGTTGCCTTTGAGTGTCCTGCCGCATAACAGCATTCGAGAGTGTTTGTTGCTGTGTAAGTGTGTGTGTGTGTTTTTGGGGGGGAGGAGGTTGAAGGCAGATGTGTTGCTATAAAGTCGTTAAATGTGTCAGCAATGAATTTATAGGCTGCAGCGAAGCTTTTGTGTTGCATTTAATTAGTTAACAAGGCACAGTAACGGTTAAGCGGCAAAAGCAGCTGCGGTGTTTCAACATGTATTATACACAAATGAGCACAAGTGAAAAATATGCGTTAAAAGGACTAATAAACTTCATCAATTTATTGGCCACTCGGACAAATTATCTATTATAAAGTTCCAAGCAGACCAACTGCAAATATGTTCCTGCAGCAAATCATCACCTGCAACCAGCGTCTATCGATCGATCTCGATCGATCGATCTATCCATACCATACACCGATCAATCGAGCCTAAGCGTTCAAATGTTGATGCGTCTAGCCGAGATTTCGACAGATACGAAGTCGTATTTAAAATTCACATCAAGTGCTTCTCTTTGGCTCCCAACCACAGTCTCAGCTATACAGCCTTTGGTCAACACAGCACTTGGCAGCTTTAGTGGCTGTGGCTAAGCCAAAGAAACAAACAGTCCAAGAAACAAGATCTTTGCACGCATTAAGAGTGTGAAACCGAATACAAAAACAAGGAGGAGGAGTGACTGACTCTCGACCACAAATAAAATGCATAAAGCTGCACACGCGCCTGCGTGGTCTACATTACTACAAACTGGCTAGTTTTAAGTTGCCAACACATCGATCATGCATTGCGACGTGCCCAGAGGATGCTGCCTGCATCAGAGTCAGACGCACAGATCCGACAGTCTGTCAGTCAGTCAGTCAGTCAGTTAGTTAGCTTGTCAGCACGTCAGACTTTTTGGTTTCTTATTTTGTTTTTGTTTTTTGTTTCTTAAGTTTATTCATTTGATAGCGCATAAAATAAAATTGCAATAAAAACAATAAAACAACAACAACAAAAACAACATGAGACAGAAATCACTTGCTCGTGCGCGACATATTGAGAAATGTGCAATAGTTTTATGTCCATATTTGGAACACTTTTGCAGCAAGTTGCATTTATCAGCGATCAATGCAAAAAAACAAAAAAAAAAAAAAAACAAAAACCGAAACAAAAATCGTAGCTAAAAAATCTAGCACAAAACAATATAGTTTAGTATAAAGAGCAGCAGATCGCATCGCTACGATCGACAACTTAAAAACGTAACAGAATTATTTTTTTTTTTTATAATTTTTTAAGGATCTCAGCTGTGTTCTTTTGTGCTTTTGTGTCCGTGCGTCTAGACAAAAATCGGCGACACTTGAGCGTTGTTGTTGTCAACATTGGCCAACATTAGCCTCTATCTATGAGAAGAGCAACAACAACAACTGAATTTTGGCAGCATACTTTTTAAGACTTTATCACAATCTGATCTGTTTCGTTTATTTTACGTATGTAGGTTATAAGTTATGACGTTATATTGTATAATATGTGCGATTGAATTTTGGTTTTGTGCAGTTTATCTATCACCTGTTTTTAATATTTTTAATGGATGTGTGTACTTTTAGTTTTTTGTTTTTTTTTTTTTTTTTTTTTTTTTTTGCAGTGAGCTTTTTGCCAAACGGAAATGCATATTAAACAATGTTACAAGTGAGACAAATGCTGTGTGCTCAAAAGAGTGCGGAAAGAAATTATTTTCAATCGTGCGCATAATTAAGAAAAACTATTATTTTGTTTAGCTTTAGAAGAGAAAACCATGGATGTGGAAGAAATTTTATTAACTGCCAATTTTTAATTATTTTTTTATAAAAATAACAAGGCCGATCAAACGTACTCTGAATTTTAACTAGTCGTTTTTTATTAATCGAGGCTACTCTCTACTGTTAATACTTAATCAGATATTGTCGCGTTGAACTATTTACATAAAACTTATCCTCATCCAATATTCGTTCTTTGCTTAGCACTTGTCTAACTTCATACCTTGTTAAATAATCGATTGCAATGATTGATAAAATGTAAATTACGAATGAAGACTGGAATATAATAAAAAGGCAATATGATAAATTTAGAGAAAAATGGTATAGACTTTGCTCCAGAGAATGCCTTTCTCTAAATGCGATCCTAAAAATTTTCTAAATATAATAAAAAGCTTCTATGAAAAAGAGAAATATATAAATATCCCAGTAAAATAATTGTCAAGCCCTCTTATCAGAAGCACTGATATAACTGCTTCAAAGCAACCACTCTACACATTTTAGAATTACTCTATTTGCATTGATTCTGAAACTCCTTCTAAATTAAAAAATAGAAGTGAGACGAGAATGAGTCGTACGCCTTTCTTGCTTATCTACGAGCTATAGACAAAGAAACAGAGCAACACAATAATTTTCATCGAAAAAGTGTCATATTGAAAAATTGTGATTTGAGCATCATTGTCAAATTAATTTTGTGAGCAGCAGTTGTAAATCTAATTGTTGAAAAAGAAATTAAAAAAAGAGTCAATTAAATAAGTTTTCAAAAAAATTAGTGAAAGTGTTGTGTCCGAAAATGCAGTATATAATCAGAAGTGCAATAAAATTAAAGTTTTTAATACAAATGGATTGATGGCGACAGATGCTTTAGAATGCTTTGGATGCTATAGAAGATACTAAGTCCTACATTGTTTACTATATTTTTAATAATTCTTTTTCTTAGTATATTTTTTATAATTTCTTTATTTTTATCATAGTTTTATCTTGTTTTTTATAGCTTTATTGCTTATTACTTTTATAAATTCTTTATTTTAATTCTGTTTTTTGAAGAAATTTATAAAAATATAAATAAATAATTTGATTGATAAGCTTATACAAACTTTGTTATAAATGATTAAATTACATTAGTAATTTCAAATGAGTGTTTTAATTCTATGAAAGCTGGTTTTACTGAATAGATTTCATTTAACCTCTCACGTAAGTACTTCTCTATAACTTTTTGTAGAAGTGCTTGAATATAACCTCTTCGGAAAGCTGTTCTTTGATAAGCATTTTGGGAATACTTCTTGTAAGGGCATTCCTGAAGTCGTGGCATATAACAACTTATATAACCTCTTTTTGAAGAAGCGAGAGTGCAATGTCTTGCATGTTGGCTCGTTTCATATAAAAAATAATTAAGAAAATAATCTAGTTGGTAAGGCCCTCTACCTCCCTTAGAAGTGCTTCTGCAATTACTTCTTACTCCTTTCTTTTGCTACTGGGATAATTCGATTTTAGAGAAAAAGACTCTTTATTTTTTAGAAAATATTTGTTTTTTTTTTAAGAAAATACTTCTCATAGTGAATTTTTTTATCAAAATATAGGAAAAATTTTTCATTTTCAATAAATTTTTCTCTTTAAATGCGAATTTTTTTGTGCAAGAAAAGTATTTATCATTATTAGAGACATTGAAATATTTCCATTTCCTAGAAGTGAAGAAATATTTCTTCGAAAATGTGAAAATTTATTCTAATTGAAGAAAATTTTATTTGAAAAAGAGAAAATTGCTATTAACGAAAATAGAGAAATTTTTTACTGGAAAAAGATATGTGTTTTTTTTCTGAGTGCAGCATCTTTAATATTTGCTAACCTTATAAATTTTTTTAATTTTCAGATCGGCTCATGGCACCCCGCGTTTGAAGCATCAATCCAAGCGAATTTGTGGTATGGAACAGTACAACACAATGCGCAGTTATCGTGCAACATTCCATTAAAAACATGGTCTCAATTGTGAAAACGCAACGTGCGTATCGTGCAAAATATCGACTGAGACCGCCTTCAGACCACAATTTTGTTTCCAACAGGAAGTCCCCTCAACTCACACATCCAGAGCCACGATTGCTGTATTGCATTTTTTTCCAGTATCGCTTAGTTTTGACAAATGGTCGTTTTGACTGGACTTCGCGATCGCACGACTTAATCTCTCCAGACTTCTGTTTTCTGACGCCTTGGGCACTAGTATGACAGCCAGCACTGAACAAACCATGCAAATACACAAAACTAGTAAGGATTCATAGATCAGCTTGTATTGGTGTCACGGGGGAAATCCGAACATGCCCACCGGATGCACTAAATATTGTCACTCACCTGCTCTACATAGATCTACACCTAAAAAACACCGAAATGTACAGCTCAGTAAGGCTCAAAGAGTTCTGCAACTGTTGAAGCAACCCATAAGGACCCAGGAACACACTTAGTTCATTGCCACCGACACAAGTGGTCTTGCAATACAGACTATGACATCTTAAAGCTTGATTTTAGTTAGAAGGACATTCACATAACCTTCTACACTGATGGATACAAGAAGAATTGTGAAGTTGAAGCCGGTATATACTCAGAGAAACTGGGTGTGGGTGAATTTTTTCGCCTACCGGTTGCACCTAGCGTTTTTCAGGCAGAACTTCTTGCTTATCGGACAATAAGTCGAACAGAAAACAACAACCGTAACGCAGCTATTTTGTCAGACAAACCCTAATGAAAAAAAAAAAACGCTAACACACTTCTTATGTGTTTGCGTAACTCCGACAAAATCTAGGCTGAGCACACTATGTAAACCTTTCTTCAACAACCTTCATAGAAGAATTATCAACTGCTGAAGTCAACAAGATTCTACGATTTCTCAGCCGCATTGGGTGGCTTTGATAAGCATGTCAATCCTTAAGGCGCGTTACACTACCAACGAACAGGAAACAGAAGTTACAGAAGTTTTTAAAGAAGGTTTTAAGCACCGAGAAAAAACAGTCACAAATAAAGAACAAATGTAGCGTTAAAGTGCTTATCAAAATCACAAAATTGTTTTGTGGTCAAAATGCATGGTTTTTAATTGATAATTATGGTACGTTTTATACGAAAAGTGTTTACATAGCTTTATTATATTGATATGCAGAATTATCCATTTTTTCTTTCGGAAAATAGAGTTAAAAAACACCAAAAATTCAAATAAATTTTTGAAGTGAAACTTCTTTGGCGGCGAGTGAAATTTCAAGGTCTCTTATTCGTGACGCTAGGCTAACGTTTTCAATTCAAATGAAAATTTAAAAAAATTGTTGCCGCCGCCGAGAATTGAACCCCGAACATCGTTGCTTAAGAGTCGGAATCTATACCATTACGCCATGTAGGCACTCGAAAATAATCAAAGAAAATGTAATTAAAAGTAAACGCGTAACATACTGAAAATAACATAATTAACATTAAAATTACATTAACATCAATATTACATTATTAACATAGCCGTAACATTAATTTTCATCCTACAAGTATGCACGAATAAAAAATAGAAAAATAGCTAAAACAGGAGCAGACCGCGTTCGTGAATAAAGAGAGCGAATTAGAGCTCTTAAGAATACAGCCGCAGCTGGGTCTGCAACTAATGATGAAGGTAAGGTGATTGCAACATCGGCTGAGTTCCAAAATGTATTTTTACGAAGCATCAGTGTATTTTGGTGAATCTACAAAAAACCAATCCCGAGAAAAACACACTCATGCTTTGTAAAAATGTATTTTGGAACTCAGCCATCATCTCAAAAAAATTTTATAGCCAACTAAGTTGATACACTCAACAATCAACGTTCGCTGCTTTACGAGGACCTCACTCAACATAGCAATTATTATGATCAGGAAGCAAAACACAATAATCAACAAGATTTGTCTCTGCTTTCGGAGGTTCCTTCAACGAGTACTATGCAAATGCAATCTAACATTGACAATGTTGTCACTAAAAAGTAACAATGTTGAGAAGACATTCGAAAGCAACTAAAACACAAACTGAACTAAAACAAGTACCGAAAATAACTGTTATTTTACAATTTTCAAATGAAAACAATTGTTGAAAGACTTTTTCAAATATACCATTATGTTACAA
This sequence comes from Tetanocera ferruginea, assembly GCA_958299015.1. Classification (NCBI taxonomy): domain Eukaryota; kingdom Metazoa; phylum Arthropoda; class Insecta; order Diptera; family Sciomyzidae; genus Tetanocera; species Tetanocera ferruginea. The sequence continues at coordinate 67,240,469 of OY282644.1, forward strand.
ATGTCCTCAGTCTCACGAATATTAAGTATCTTTTAAATTTTAGACTGATTTTTTAAAAGTTAAAATTTAACTGTTATTTTTTGGGTTGCTTTTTTTTCGGGGAAAAATTAAGGTTACTTTTGACTTTTATTTTATCTTTAATTTTTTTGGTCAAAATTATCAAGCAATTTGTGTTTTTTTTAAAGGCCGCTTGACAGATGGAACTGTTGACACCATGTGTAAAATGTCTCACCGATGAGATGAAAATAATGGTATCAACATTTTTTTAGTCGGTAAAATGACTTGAACAAATATAAACTACCTAATATTTTTGACCATCAAAATAAACGGCAGAAAATAACTGTTATTTTCGACCGATAAAATAAGTCAAAAGTAACTGTTATTTTTGCCCAAAAAACTATAAAGCTCAAAATAACTTTTATTTTTGTCGGAAAAAAAAAACAAAGAGATAAAAGTTAATATGTGACACTTTCGATAAAAACCATAGCCGATACAGCCCCTGGATGCAAATATTGAATCAACAGATTATTATTCCATTTCGTATTGATTGAATTTCTTTTCAGATACTCTCTCTCTCTATTTCACACTAAAATCTCTCTTATTTCTTACTGTTAAAGAAGTTTCACTTCTGCCACGTGTACGTTGCTACACGCGATTTTTTTTTTCTTATAAGTTTTGAATTTTGCCATTATATGGTTAATATGGTTTTTTCCTGTTGGAGTTACAAGCGACATTTTTTTTTATTTCGCACTTATCGGCAATATTTTCATTAATATAACATACTATCAGAAAACATTAATATCAAAGCATACGTTTATTTCACCAGAGGCGCATGGAAACAAGTCAAATATGAAAAAAATATGAATGTGTAATATTAAAGATCACATATTTTGGCTTCTAGAAAGGCAATTCAACATTTCGTTTATTTGATCTATTTTCATTAATATAATTCTTTAATTAAGATTTTTCATTGCCAACGTTGAAACTCACTTCGAAAAAATATAACGTTAAAGATCACATAAAACTAGTTATATTTTCAAAACAAGAAAAGATTGCTTAATTAAAATTAGAAATTTTAGAGCCTTCTTTCATTGCAGAAATAAGCGTTCAAGTGTAACGTTAAAGAGCAAAAATTTACCAAACGTGGAAAACAATATCATTATATGTTTTCCATGGATTTTTTTTGCAGTACTATAGTTTTTTGAGTTCATTTTCAATGATTTTTGTGCACAACTCGGGCACAAGCTCGGAGATGACTTGACGAATATTGGTTTTTTGCTCAAGAATACAATTTACCAAACGTGGAAAACAATATCACTATATGTTTTCCATGGATTTTTTTTGCAGTACTATAGTTTTTTGAGTTCATTTTCAATGATTTTTGTGCACAACTCGGGCACAAGCTCGGAGATGACTTGACGAATATTGGTTTTTTGCTCAAGAATACAATTCACGTAAGTGAGTTCTTTTGCTTAGCCTCACAACCAAAAGACTTGAATCGTCAAATCGTACGTTCTTGGAGGTCGATGGATATAGCAAAATCTTGGAATAAGTCATCCAGGAAAATTCTGTTTCAACAACGCCCTTCGTTACATACGGTCATAGCGCTCAGAATTTACTGTAACGGTTGCTCCTTGATCGTTTTCAAAGAAATACGGAACAATGACAACACCAGACTTTAATATTGCACAGTTACTTTTGCACTCTAATTTTGCTAAATCATCTATCCATCTACCGCAAAATAGGCCGTTGGACTCAATCGACGTATATTCTGCGCTGTCGACAGACTTCACACCAAAGCGTAGATAAACTAATTTTTGTGTTAATTTTTGAAAACGGAATTTTATTTATATTGTGTTTATTTAATTTTTTTTTCTAAAAAAAAATACTAGATGACTAAAAAATTAGTATCTCATCTAATTTCTCGTCAAATCCTCAGTTCACTATCAAATAGTATTTCAAACATTTCTGATTAAAACTGATGACTGATAACTGATGGTTTTTTGAAAAGTAGGCGTGTTAAATTACTTTAAATTAATACCGTATTAAAGTAACTAATTTCATGTTAAAATTGTCGCTTTGTCATGGTAGGAGCTACTTAAAATTCGACATAAGTACTAAGAATTGATTTAATAATTAAGTACAGATAAAAATGTTTATATCTTCATTTAAATAGCTGCTAATGTTTTATAGCCATGCTTGTTTTTTTTTTTTAACTGAAAACGATCCTGTACAAGAATTGTCTTTTTCCATATTGAAGCTGGCAGTAACTAACAATTTTGTTGTTAATTATTTAGTTTTTGTATTTTTGTTTTTGATTTTTTTTTTTTTTTTTTGAGTTTGTACCATTTGAACATGCCTTTTATAGCGCTTTCAGTTTTATTTACAGTCTTAGAGCAGCTTCTTTTAGCCACACTTCTTGGACACATCTACAGTGCAGCTCAAAAACTTTTTAACTACCTTTTTTGACAAATGAGCAGCATGCATCTGTGCATCCTGTGACGATGCGCTGCACATATTTATTACAAAAACTACTGTTTTTTTTTTTTTGTTTTTTGTTTTAAGCAAAACTTAAAAGGTATAAATTACAACCTGAATGGCACACGATTTAATTGCTCATCGCATACGTAACTGCCGAAAGGCATTAACTAAGTAGCTTAAAAAAAGAGTCAACAAAAAAAAAAAAAGAAGTAGAAAATGTACTTAGTACGAAGCTGCCAGAATTAATATACATTGCTGCGCATGCGTAAGCAAGTGCATAGAAATTTGTCACTACTATGGTAGACGAGTTATTGTGACAAGAGCTAAAATAGACAAGTAGTGACATTATTACACAAAAAAATGGCAAGTAAAAAAGTAGTAGAATTTATTACTTTATTGTTGAGTATACTTTATTGGCTTGTTGTTGTCCTTATGGTTGTTGTGCAGATGTTACCATTGTTGTTGCTGTTTTTTTTTTGTTGTTGTTGTTGTGTGCTAAAATTGTGAAAGGTGTAAGTTTCATGATTGACAAGCAAAGCGTTCTAATGAGTTGCTGATGTGCAGATGAACGAACGAACGTATGCTTCCTAGAGGAGCAGCATCCATTCCGAAAATGGTGACATGTGGAATTCCACAACTTTTTAAGCAAACATTTCTAGCAATTAAAAGGTTTCTGTTTTAATTGTCGTAACATTGCAGAATGGTAATAAATCGAAGAACGTTATATTAGGACCTTTTTAACAGCAAACATAAAAGGTCTTATTTTATTAAGAGTAGCTGAAGAAGTGCTTTAAAGACCATTTGAGGTGATTGTTTTTTTTTTAATTGTTATTTAAATTTAATTTGTTCTTTGGGGAACGTAATTACAGAAAGTATAGAATGAACCTGTGCTGTAAATGGATAGATTTTTGCTCTGGGTGAATAGCAGGAACATGCCTTGTGAGTTCATTTTGCTCTTGATTTTGTTCGGTTTGTTTGACGTTTTGTTGACGTTGTTCGATTGGAGCTAATTTGAGTTGAATTGAATTGAAAGCGAAGAAGAAAATATTTATTTTTTTTTTAAAATAATTTTATGATAAATTGATAATTTTATCTTTTCTTAGTATCAAGGGCAGACTGTTGGAAATGGCACCCAAATGACCACAAAATTTGCCAAAACTTCTGATTTATGTACATTTAAGTAAAGTTTAGACATTTGTTTTTTCAAAATGATGACTCAAAGACGCACAAAATGTATGTTGTTAACTAAGCCGGATCAAAATTTAGATATCGCCGGACACCAACTCAAAAGTTAGAGGGACTCTTAAAAACTATTTCTGCATCATTTTTTTTTGGATCGGAGAAATCCCCATGGAGCGGTTTTGGTTCTCCTAAACCCTTTTTTTGGCCAAAAAATCAAGTTTTTTGCCTATAACTTTTTTTTTTCAAAATGCATACCCAAGATAAGCAAAAAAGTAAAGATTGTGATAGTACACATATATTGGTTACAAAAATTTTTGAAATTTGTTGTCCTTACAAACTCTTTTGAGACCCCAAAAAATCGATATTTCATCATTTTCGAAAAGGTGTTTTTTTTAAAGAGTAACCTCTAAACTTCTTCCAAAAAATTTAAAAAATATATCAAAATTACCTTACCCTATAAGCTCTCAAACAAAGATTGAGCAACTATGAAATTCGAAAAAAAATTTTTCTTTTGGAACACCCTAGTGCACACTTGTAGGAAACCATCTCTTGCAACTGTATCACAATAACTTACCGGACGTTTCAAAGATCTACCTGATATTGTTATAAGCTGGATGTGTAATTGATGGTTGTTTTTAGTTTGAAGGGAAACAAATTTTTTGGTAAGCTTGTCCCTGAACCTTTTCTTCTCTATATATTTCTCTTCTGTGACAATTTAAGCACTGAAATAAATTATTTGCAACTTTTAATTGTATGAGCTCCAAAGCCTTTTACTTGTTTTTTAATGTATGTGGTGGCTTTGTCAACACAGTAATTTGAACTTTTCTCCTCAAAAAACACAATAAAGGCCTTTAAACTGACATTTCTTAGCTCCGCAAGGTGTGAATTTTTTAGTCATTGATCCAGCGATAATGTCAGATAAGTAATAAATGCAGCGTTTTTTTCAAATTCGTTGAATTCAGTACAAAATTTGCACAGTTCAAAATGTTTACTCTCTTTTAATTTCAGAGTATTGTAAACATTTTTTAATTATAAGATTTATTTCAACATTTTACCTTGTCTAGACTTTAAATCTAGGCTTCAAACCTAAGGTTTAAGGTTTCAAACCTATTCAGTCAAGTCTGCCTTGGTTCGAAAATAGTAGAGAGTTTATATTGATATACTTTTAATTTCAGTTGACTAAAAATGAGGATAAAATTAATGAAAGGTAAAAGCGAAGCACCATGGTCTGGCTGGGATTCGAACCCGGAACCTCTGAGTTGGCTGTAAAGCAGGCTTACTACTGGGCTACCGAGGCTGCCTAGGCTTCAAACCTAAGATTTAAGGTTTCAAACCTATTCAGTCAAGTCTGCCTTGGTTCGAAAATAGTAGAGAGTTTATATTGATATACTTTTAATTTCAGTTGACTAAAAATGAGGATAAAATTAATGAAAGGTAAAAGCGAAGCACCATGGTCTGACTGGGATTCGAACCCGGAACCTCTGAGTTGGCTGTAAAGCAGGCTTACTACTGCGCTACCGAGGCCGCCAATTCATTTCCGAGTTTTGTAAAAATTTGTTATTCTAAGATTTATTTCAACATTTTACCTTGTCTAGTACTCGAGCAATTAAAAATTATTTATAATGGCTTTTGACGATCCAATCTGATTCTTCTCCTAACTCACTTTTTGTGTGTTAATGATGTGGGTGGCACAGGAGCGTTCATGCCCATTTTTAGTATAATTGTTGAATAACTGTATGAACATTCCAATCAAATTGAACATTTCTGTAAGCAAAAAAAAGGGCGTGGCAAAATTTGTATAGCCTATGTTAAGCGCAGTTATTTAAGAAATGATTTGATATAGGTTTTATAAAAATTTATGAAGCAGTTTAAGAGTTTATTACTCACAAACATACATTCATACATAGTAACAAACACAAATATTTTATTGTCTGATATAAAACTAATGAACTAAACTTTTGATGACTTTTTCGCTAAATCAGTACCATCGTAAATTCAATATTTTCTGCAAAGCTTAGTGGGCGTCGAAGGCGTGGCCAGTTTATATAAACCTTTATTTTTTTCAATAAAAAATATCATTGCAGCCTATTTCGTCTAAATTACTTCAGAAAATAAAAACAAATTTTTATGTATTTCACATTTTTTGAGCATTGTTAGTGAGCGTGGCAAATATTAAATAAAAGAAAGTATAAATCATTTTAATACTTGACAAGATGTTGATCGGACTTCTTCTTCTGTATGTTATACTAAATACTAGAAGCCCGTCATACGATGGGTCGTATTCAAAATAATTAAGTAGCAGACGTTGTGACAACATTTTTCCATTTACATTCACCTCAAATGTTGGTATGTTCCAGTCGTCGTCAATGTGTCGTTACTGATTTGATAAATATCAAATAAATTTTGTGTGCATACTTTTAGGCTTACAATTTTATCATATTAAAAAGCACTGTAATAGCAAGAATGAACAGTTTGAGCGATATTTGGTGCGTAGCGTGTATTATGAAAGCGAAACAGGTTCTGGTTGAGACTGGACAGGTTTTAAAAAGCATAGGAATAACAACTATGAGCAGTTCGAGCGATTTAGAGCACGACACTTGTCTTTTGTATATTAAGATTTATATACGAATCATCAAGAACTGCACCTTCCAGGACTAAATAATGCCTGCTTTTATATGGCATTATTTATTTACTCTCTGAGTTTCACTATCATCTGCAAAGATATGGAAACTGACAAGCAAATTTAATTTCTATTACAATTAAAAATGCATTTTCGGTTTGGCTGAAGTTTATATATCCTCGCAGGCGAGAATTTTTATTGAGAAAAGTTTGTAGAGTTTATGAAGATTTTGATATTTGGATGGATGACGTCATTTTGTACAGGGGGAAATTCAGAAAATGTTGCCGAATTTCAAACTCTGAGTGCATACTTGAGGTCACAGCTTATGAGAAGAATTTCAAGTCGTTAGATTGGTTTATTTATGGATTTTGAAGAGATTTTTCGTTTTGATGACGTCATTTCGTATCGCAGAAATGCGTCTTCTTTGAATTTTAAAAAAATTTTACGCTCAGAATGATTGTTTGTGATCATAGCTTATGTTTATAATTTTTAACTGTTTGAATCAATTATTTTGGAATTTAAAGTGATATGATCGTTTTGAAAGTCACTTTTTATGGGATACGGTGTGGATTTCATTTTATAGCGGTTACCTGATAGTGAAACCTGCAAACAACGTCGTTAAGTTCTTTATATAGAAGTAGAAATATAATGTGGCAACCATGGTTGTACGTGCTAAGTATGTGGGATGCGAGCCAAAGAATCATGAGTTCTATTCTCATCTCGGATAAAAGTTTTTTCAATTGAAATACATTTGTTCGGCCATCGGCCCTCTACAGACAGTGTTGCCACTCAGATTAGAGCATTTCTTTCCAAAAATGATAAAATACTAGTTAATTTTGACAAGTTTTTCCTTGGTGCTAATTTCAATGAGCCTTATCATGAACTTTTTTTTTTCCTCGGAATTGGAAAATTTAGTTTTCATTTTTTAGATAGCAAATAAAGACATCACACTTTTCTATGACACTCATGAAAATTGACGGTTGATGAACAAATTTACATTAAAAATTTTCAAAAAATTCTTCTGTTTTACCTTAAAAACAGAATACAATTCCGAGGAAAAAATCTTTCATGATTGGCTGAATATCTCTGTAAGACGATCCTTACAGAGAATCCGGGATGATAAATGTTTTTTTAAAGTAGAAAAAGGTTGGTGTAATTTTTAATTCGGAAATGATTTTTTCTTCGAATAAACAAACTTTTGTTGATTTCACTATGTAAAACGAGCTTTTGAGTGATCGAGACACGTGACTTCTCCATATAAACGGCAGTGGTGTGAATAAGTACATTAAAGTAGTCATCCTTACGATAAGAAAAAGTTTCGAGATTTGCATCTGCTCAGAAGTTAATGTTTAGAATGTCAAGAATTTCGACAATTTTTGAGTGCATCACGATCACTTCACTTTAAATACCAAGCATCTAGCCAAAATTGAATGGAATGCCGAACAGCCCAAAGAGACATGGGATCAATATCCAAATTAATTGTGTGAGGCTCGCCAAGCAAGATATTTTGCTGTTGTTGTTGTTGTTGTTTTTTTTTTTGCTTTTCTTTTGCTATGATTAGCATTAGTTTTGGTCAGCTGGGCGTTTCGATGGTGGTTCGTTTGGTTGGCTTGCTTAGATAGTGAGAAGTTTTTTAGCTTTTTGTTTTTTCTGTCACTGTGTGCTCGCTGTTGTTGTTATTATTATTGTTGTTGTTGTACTGTGCGTCAAATTGGATCGTGTCATTGCAGTGATTGACGTCAAACTTGACAATCAGCCTCGTGAATATGGCGAACGCTATTTTGCTTAATAATGCGCAAACACACACACACACACACACTCAAGCCTACAAAATCGCATACAGTCCTCAACGATTCGAGTATTTGGAATCGTTCGCACGTTATTCAAGATCGCCTGACCGATGTAGACAACCAACAACCGATCGCTTAAATTGCAGCTACTACAAAACAAAAAATAGTTAGCAAATTGTTATCTCTATGTTGTTGTAGGAGTTGAATTCTTTTTTTTTTTTTTAATTTTTAATGACAAAAAAATTGATAAAACAATAAAAAAATATATTGTCAAGAATTAGAGTTAATTGTTTTATGATTGTATGATGAACAGTGTTGATTTGGTTGTGGTTGTTGATAGTTCTATAGACGCATGCACACACACCTACAGCCAATATCATATTATTATAAGCAATACCAACAACAACAACAACAACAATCAAGCAGCAATAACTGCTGATAACAAAATGTTTCAGCGTTTTATTTCATAAAAAATTGTTGACTTCAAAAAAATTCATGCCTCCAAGAAAACATTAAAAAACCACACACACACACACACACACACGACAACAACAAAAACACACACATAAACGCCATAAAATGCAAGGAATTAAAAACTTTTCGTTGGCGCTTCTTTAAGCACTTTGCTTGTAATCAGATACAAGATACGTTATTCTAGACCTCAGTCGGAATTTTTTGCGTTCGATTTGAATTGTGTTGTATTTAAAAAGATTTAAAAATTTGATTTCAAAAATTAATTAAATTCCATACTACAAAAATAAGTTATGCTTTTGCAATTGCAAAATATGCTAAGTAGTGGATTTTTTTTGTTCTCATTGGTTGTTAAACGACTGCATAATTTTTGGTCGTCTGACGAACGAATGTGCTTGAAATTCAAAACCGGCATAGAATATCATTTCGAATTTTTAATATTTTGCATTGACCAACTGCAAAAGTATTAACAATATTATGGGTTTGTTTTTGAGATGGTTATTATTTTTTTTTTTATATAAGCCTGATTTTTTTTTTCTCATTGCTATTGTTTTTGTTTTGAAAATGATCTATTTTGCATGGCACTGAAATTCGTCATCGAATTTCTTATTTTTGAAATTACTTTGTTTTAATGAAGCGATGGTTAAGTTTTAGAAAAATGTTCAATAAGATAAGGAAATAATATACTATAGAAAGATATTGTAATTGAGCAATTGTAATATTGTAATTCGTTTAACTCACTGACAATATTTAGTGTCGATCTAATCGGTCCTAAAGAAGAATAATACATATTTTATAGGTGTTTAAAAACAAAAACATTTTTTCGAAAATGACAAAATATCGATTTTTGGGGTCTCAAGAGTTTTTAAGACAAAAAACAAAACACAAAAAAACAAATTGGTCATTTCAGCCCTTCAAAGGATTTTGACCGAGCTTCTTATGATCAATTGTGTTGAGTGTGTTATTAAATGTTTGCAAACAAATTAACCGAGAACTGGACCTACATGTTTTATGCCGACTCCGAACAGCTAAAGTTCATGTTCTCAAGAAGCTTTACATGGCATTATTTACTCTCTGAGGTTTGCCATTGTCTGCAGAGAGGTGGTGACCGATCAGTAAAATTTGTTTACTGAAAAAACTTTTCGTCGCGACTGGGGATTGAACTCGGGCTCCGAGCGTGCGAAGCCACACACTTAACCTGCACGCCACGGTCACCACAACTTTGTAAGACAACAAATTTTAAAATTTTTACTATCCAGTATTTTCATTCTTGTTTGCTTACCTTGGATCTAAAAAGAAAAAATTTTTCTTCATTCTGAAGAAAAACAAAACTATGTGCAAAACCTTAAAATTGTTGCCCAAAAAATGAGCTCAGAAGTACCAAAATAGCTCCATGGGGATTTCTAGAATCCAAAAAAAAAGTATACAGAAAAAGTTTCAAAGAGCTCCTTTAAGTTTTGTGTCGGTGTCCGGCAATATTTAATTAATTTCGCAATTAATTTCGATCCGGCTTAACCAACACTAAGAAAAACGTCTTTACTATACAAAACCATATGCGAATTGTACAGCCAAACAGCTGGTCAGATGAGTCAAAAGTAAATCCTTTTTTTAATCTGACTGTTGCGTTTGGTCTTGGTTAGGTAAAAAGAAATTTGTAATATCTCGAAATACTCCGATAATATTAAAATTTGGAGAGGAATCACTAATTATACGAAGCTATTTTTAACTCTTAAGCACTGCTAAGGGTCTTATAGGCCAAAAAAAAAAATTATTGCCTTGCTCTATTTTGCCAAATCGTGTCATGCATACTTTCAAGCTAGTTAATGACAAAGCTACTGTCAACGTAAAGCAGCAGATTCCGGATACAAACCTCCCACCTATAACCAACTATTTTTTATATTGTTAAGAAATAAATTGTGGCGGGTGTGGTTGTGCGTGTGATGAGCAAACCATTGAAACCCGAGTTCAATCCACACATCCGGCAAACAGTTTTTCCAATATAAATGCCGTTTTTGCTGTTCGGCTGTCGTCTCTCTGCAGCCAATGGCAAACCTCATAGTAAATAATGATATGTAAAGCTTCTTGCGAACATGAACTTTAGCCTTTCGAAGTCGTCATAAAACATGTAGGTCCAGTTCTTGGTCAGTTGTATGCAAACATATAATAACATACACCATACTTATAGGCAGTTCAATGTCAAACCTAAGCATTTCAATCAGATCTTTTATAACTCAGAGTCCTAATCTTTTTTAAACATTGATTTAATAATAACAAAAATTCTGAAATCAATCAAGGTATACGAAGAGTTATACAAAGTGGAACAATTTTCGGTAAGGTTCTATTAAAATCTGAATGCATTCATCAAAAATTAACTCAAAATTCTCCAAGAATTTGACAAAATACAGTGTATGTTCTCACTTGATTCAATTTCCATTGTAACCGCTTTACATACAAAAAAAAAATTATCATTATCATTCGAACATTCTTCGTGAACTTTTTTCAATTGTTAAAAAGTTTTCTTAATAAAATTGCGTTAAAATATAATATAATCTGGAATATACTTATTATACCGTGCCAGCTACTTAGGTTATTTTATCATTCGAACTTGCATGTGGCCAGAGAGATCAGTTTTTAAAACAACGGCATGAACAATGAGCTTATAACTGTGTTCAACTCCCGCTGGTTTTGTTAATTTTTATTTTATTTCGAAAATATGCAAATGTAAGTGTTGTTTTGGAATATTATCTAATGTGGGAATGAAATCTAATTTTTATATTAGGCATAAATTTTATTTGAGAGGTTTAATTATATTAGTTAGTCAGTTAGTTTTATTCGATATATCTGCGCAAGTTAAGAAAACAATCGATTGTCAATTTTGTTTATGGCACGTGGCATAACATAGCAGTGAGGGCGTGATGTATTTCAATTATGTTTATGACCCGACCGACCCGTAAAAGTTTTTATTTTGTTACGAAAATTATGGATAGAGATGCGTACCATATGAAGTGCTATGAGAGCAACGGAAACAGGTTAATGTAGTCACAATACGACGTCATAGACGACTGACAAAGTCATTTAAGAAAAAAAACAGTTTGTTTTACTTTAAAGTACAACGCAATTAAAAATTATGTATTAGTCACTATATGTTAGTTCATGAATCTCAATCATTTTAAGGGTTAATGCTGCTCTGGATCATTTGAACAAAAAAATAAGTTACAGTAATAATTTGCAAAAAGTAACAAAATTATATTTAATTTATAGTATTTTGACATTTTTTGGCAAAGTTTACATCTCAGAAGCATCTCAGACAAGTAGCATAAAAATCTAGAATTCCACTTTGTACTTTTAAGTGCTTTGAACGACAAACGTATGAGTATATATTTCTTAACAAAATCCAAGAGTTTCAACCGATGTCATATTAAAAAAAACAATGCACCAACAGTTAAAACAATTAACACCAGAGTAGAAGTGAAAAAAAAATAGCTGAAAATAAATTTATGTGGCATTGAAAATCAATTTTTTTATTTTTATTAGATGATGTTTTTACCGCTGGTGGTCTGGCTAAGCATTAGAAATGTGGTCTCTTATTTGAAGCGAGGTGACCTCATCAATATTTAGTGTATAAATATTTACTTTAAAAAAAACAATCTGTTTTCAATTGAGATGATAACACATTTAGCTTCTACTTATATTAGTTTCCATTCTGTTTAAGAAGACATGAGAATATTTGGCAGAATCCAACTTGAAGATTTAAAGTCTTATTAGGATACAACAATCAAATTAGATACAATTCTAATAAGAAAACTATAATAGGTTTGCCTAAAGTGATTTTCAAATTAAAATTAGGTATTCGAAACGCTACACAACTCATTCTAATAAAGTGAACTTAATAACATAGAAAGAAAAGCGTTGACAGCATTTCAAGTGTCAGAGCAGAAATAGCAGGTTCAATATGAACAGATATATTAACCCGCCGCAGAGTGGACCCGACGCTTGGAAAAATTAAAAAAATCGTAGAAAAGAAACCCAACAAGTTTTGTATCATTTTAAGGCGAATTGTTGAAATAAGAGAAGTCAATAACATTCTAAAAATTAAAATAATAACTTTAAAAATGAAAATTTTTTTGCTAAAACGATCATCTGCATAGATAGCATTCGTTTGTAGTTATTGAAAACTTGTATTAAATACATTTTTAATAGCAAGAAATTTAATATTTTCAAAAACTTTAAGACGAAAGAAATATATGTGACTTATTTATTTGTACTAGTATCGCCTGTAGTCGAAATTCGACCAATTTATTGATCGCCTATTTATATAATTATATGCTAGTTGATAAAAATAAGTTCGAGGCTATAACTCTCAATTGATTAGAGATATAAAGCTTTATTCTTCAAAAAAATTATTTTTTTATCTTATTATTTTGTTCAAAAACAGAAAAACAACATTTTAAAAAAATTTAATCATCAGTTTATTAATTTAGTGTCAAGACAAAATAAATTCACTTAAAATTCGGTACAGATTTTGAAAGAAAATCAAAAATGCAATTTTGAGTTTTTGTTTTTTTACAACAAACATTAATTTTACTCCATATTTTAAAAAAAAATCAAATTTTATGGTCTTTTTTTAAAAGTAAAAATTTAAATATAAACAAACAAAATAGGGTATTATTTTTAAAAGTTTTTTTAAGTTAACTGATAAGACTTAAATACAAAAAAAGAAATAAATAAAATCTATTCACAGATGGCGGAGATATTGGCTTCAGAATTTAGAACATTCAATTTGAGACAGTTTTTTTCTTGCTCTTGGCATTTGCTTGAAACACACGCTAAATAACTAACGGTAATATTAAGAAAATTCATTAAAAATACTTTTGGTTAGAACTTTGCTGTAATTTTTATAACATTTCAAAGAAAATTTAACAAACTTTTAGAAAAAATTAGAAAACTTGAAAAACCGTTAAAATTCGATTAAGATATTGACATGGAAAGTAAAATTTTTGAATTCAAAACACAATTTTTTACAAATTTTACAATTGACGAATGGATAAAACTAAATTTTTTTAAGAAATTGTTACTTTAAAAAAAAATTAAAATTAAACCAACTCAAAAACTCTCCCCCAACCAAATTTTATATTAATCAAAGAGTGGGTTTTTTCTTTAAAATTTAATTTCCCTCTTAGAAGGTTGGGAACCCCCTCTATCAGATATATCATTTATATATACATTCTGCACATCTGGGCAACATAACCTTTCGAATGATATAAGTTTCATTTATTTTGAGTTTTAATTAATAACAAAAAAGCGTACGACAAGCTTTAATGTTCACGTATTAATATATAAGAAGATTATTAAAACTTAATGTTATTTAATATCGATCTATAATTATTTGTAAGCGAAAATATTCGTCACTTTTTTAAAAGTTGCCTTTTTGTATGCTCTCTATAAGGCTATTTTCTCGTTATTCCTTTTAACTAAGAAGTCATTAGGTCTGTTCTCGTACTTTCTGGACTAAACATGGTAAAAATGTCAAAAGCTGTAAAAATCTCTCGAAAATAGATAAAAACTCAAAAAAGTACAAGAACGCTTTTCGAACTAAAATTATATAAAAACTGTCGAATAAATTTATTTTCCAAGTGTTGAAATCTTGACATGATTAATATTTTAGAACAATCTTGCAAAGAATTCTCAAGTCACACATGTTTCTAGTTTCCATTCTAATAGTTTTTATTTATTTCAAAGAACTTTTGATATTTTTCAATTTCTTTTCTAAGTTGTAAACTGTTGGCTTTGAGCCGTTTGGCAATTTTAACGTATACATATATCAGAAAAAATATTCGGACTAAAAATTTGAAACTTTTGGCAGCGAAGAAAAATTTAGACATTTAAAAGTATTTATAAAAACCACTTGAATTGTTTTTTTTTACTATATCATAAGGAAGACAATTTTGTTGGAACAGAAACCTTTTGCAAAACTTTCAAAGAGCGAAATAACAACCATTATTTAATCAGAAAGTCCTTATCACTTAATTGCTCATTATGATTTCAATTTTTCTTTTCTAGCTGTAAATATGCCAATGAGTACCGCTACGTATTAAAGTCAGGTATAAAAGTCATCGCAACAAAACCTGCGTCACATTTATGAAAAAACTGTCTTATGAAAGAATCAAAGAAAAATTTCTTATTAAATGAAAAACTTTTTATTATCTATATTTTCATTTAGTTTCTGCAAAAATTAAACATCATAGTACGATGCATGATACTGATAACAGATTCTTTGTTATAATTGAGTCAAATTTTTTTTTTCTTATTCTAAAGAAGTTTTCATAGTTAATTTTTTTGAATTCTGATTCATTTCAGATTCAGATTTCATATCATTTTCAGTGATACATTTCATCATCATTTTCAAACAGTTTCATATTTAAATTCAATGAGTTCAAGAGTACAAACTAGTAATACCAAAACAAAAAAACAAATTGGCCATTTCAGCCCTTGAAAGGACTTTGACCGAGCTTCTTAGGATCGATTGTGTTGTGTGTGCTATTAAATGTTTGCACACAATTGACCGAGAACTGGACCTACATGTTTTATGCCGACTACGAACGGCTAAAGTTCATGTTCTCAAGAAGCTTTACATGGCATTATTTACTCTCTGAGGTTTGCCATTATCTGCAGAGAGGTGGTGACCGATCAGAAAAATTTTTTATTGAAAACTTTTCGACACGGCTGCGGATCGAACCCGGGCTCCGAGCATGCTAAGCCACACACTTAACCTGCATGCCACGGTCACCACGATACTAGTAATACTAGCCTAATTTAATTCTTACAACAATAGAAAATCTACTCATCAAAGGATTGTAACAGTAATCGTCCTAATCACTTGATTCAGCACAAGCGCAGGGTTTATTTTGAAATTATTGGCTAAAACCGAAGATCTCGATTCAACCTCTCGATTCGACCTTCGCAGTATTTGCCTAGTTTTTTGTTACATAAAATATCTAATAAAAATTATAATTTAAATATCAGTTCTTCAAAAAAACTTCTGATGATCAATTGAGTGTTTTTAGCGTAAGGAAATATTTTTGTATACAAGTTTTCAACAGTTGCACCTGTGCATTTTTATGTCGACTCTGTACAGCTAGTGTACTACACATTCTGAAAGTTTTGCCAAAGCATTATTTACTTTTTAAGGTCTGCAAAAAGACGACGGCCGATCAAAAAAATTCTTTTCAATTGCAAAATGTGTCTTTTCAACCCGTTACTACGGAATATTATGAATCGTAAAATTTACATAGAACGGTAAAAACAAGCTAATACCTATGGCCATGGACACACCTCCTCATATTATTAATATCTATTTTAAAACCATACATAGCTGCGGTAGTCGCATATGCTTAGTGCATGGCGTGCAGGTCAGCGAACCTGCGGGTCCCTGGTTCAATCCTCACTTCTGACAGAAAGGTTTTTCTATAGAAATTTAATTTTCTGATCTCTCTCTTTCAGCAGACTTTACCTCTCTGCTGACAATGAAAAACTTCAGAGAAATTTTTATTCACGACAGATATATTTTTCTGAAATCGCAATATTTTAAAAAAAATTTCAAAACATCTGAAAATCGGCTTAAAACTTAAAATTGTAGCAAATTAAATAAATAGGACCATTTTCAAAACTGTTGACAATGGATATAGAATATGACAGGGCACTGAGTATTGTCGGTATTATATTTTTTTTTTCGCTTGAAAACTCCTGGTTTAGCAATTAAATCAAAATCTCTTTATTTAAAAAAAACTATCGAAACATCAGATAAGTTATTGGTTGGCGAGTAAAGTTCGGGGTATCGTGAATTAATTTTTGCACAAAACCACAAAACCTAAATAATGGAGTTTATATTATCGAGATTGGAATTTTTCAATATGGCTCAAAGTAATAATGGAACAAAGTTGAAAATTTCATTCAAGTCCAAATTTAAGTTATTTTGATTTACGTGTGGCAACAGGTAAACGGAACTTGACAAAAACGATCTTTGTCACACAATAAATCACGGCATGGGTTCAGTGGTGCCATTTCAGATGCAGGTTCAGAAAAGCTTCACATCATCAATGGTGGACCAACACGTATACTTTAATGTTTTGAGAATAATTTGAAGGAGAGCGTGAGAAAGTTGGGCCTTGAGAGTTTATTTTCATTTGACAGGATAACAATCTAAGACGCAATGCCTATAGTGTGAGAAGCTCAAATTTTAATAAGTGCTCACATGTCTTAGAAACTCCACCCCAATTCGCAGACCTCACCAGAATTTGCAGTTGATTTTTATTATAAATTTTGTTTTTAATTTTTTTAAATCAATGAAATATTCATTATTCTTTTAATCTAATATATTAAAATCTCGTGTCACGGTATTACTGTTTGAACGCCTTCGAAACGTCTGAACCAATTTTACTAAAATTTTTTTTGTACATTTGATAGATATGAGAATAGGTCGTAAAATATTTTTTATTTTCCTACCCGTGAGGGGCGTGGAACTTTTTCAAGAACATAAGTGTTCGTTTTAACTCTCGACCTATAAGTCAAACATAAATGAAACTCGGTACGAACTTACAATTAAGTAATGCTCATCTACTTGCATAAATTTGAGAAATTTTTGTAAAAGAGGCGTGGTACCACCTATATATTTAAAGTTACGATACCCAATAGATTTCAAACTTAATGTCGCTTAACATTGAAACTCAGTATGAAGTTACTTAATGGTTAAGTCTTTCAATTAAAAAACAGACATGGGCAGTGGATATTTTCCGATATCCTACTACTGGGAAATACTCGAAAACTAGAACGGGTATTAGACAAGAAGTGCGACTCCGCTCATAAAAGAAAGCTATTTTTTAATAGTTTTGAAAATAAGGGTCCCAGAATATTGAAACTCAGAGGGGAGTTACTTTTTGTTGATGCCTTCTTTTAGCAAAATGGAACAAGTATTGAGCAAGGATGGCAGCAACGCGCCGGGTACCAGCTAGTTATTTTATATTAACCACATTAAACTCTAGTAAAAATATATACAAAAACTTGCCAGCTGGACCATCAAATAACTTAAATTTCTATTTGAATGAAATTTTTGTATGTTTGTTTCATTATTTCTTTAACCCTCATCGGTCCCTCAGACCCATAACCCTAAAAGGTTCTTTATGTATACGCGCGCATACATACTAAAAACATTTTAAAAAAATAAAAACACCGCACATTTTATGAATAAAATTTAAAGATTATTTATTCTTTTAATGAATAAAGTTATGAAAAAAAGCTATTTGCCAAAAACTCATGTAAATTGGTTAAGGTTTAATATCTTCTTTACTAAATTTAAATTTGAATTTGTATGCGCGCGCATACAAAGGACCGATGAGGGTTAAGCCACTGTAAAGTTTTTATCAGACGTTTAGATTTATGCATACAATAGGCTGAGTAGATTTTGACAAATTCGATCTAAAAAAATTCTTTGGTTCTTTACAATTCAGTACCCTACACGAACCAATCTTTAATACTCTAACCCTAAGCCTTGCTGGAATTTGTTGAAAAAATTACCATTTTTGGCCAAGAAATCACTTTTTGTGTGAGCTGGTTTTTTTCTTACTCAGAATTGACAAAAACAGAATATTCCACAAATAAAGCTTCAAAAATGATAACTAAAGGAATAAAATATTTGAAGAAATCTTTTGTTATTAGTTGGTGTCCAAGAAAGGCACTTTTTCAAAACGTTTCAGGCAACGTAAGGATTAACATATTGCTAAATCATCTCCTTGAGGATATGATAATGAGCCAAGGAATATTTTGAACCGAGTTTATTTTTTTTTTTTACGGATTTGGCCTAGCACAAACAATAAATGTTTGACCTTGGTTTGCATTTTGCGATTTTGTATCCATTTTTGCGCTGCTGTCTCACAAAGGCTTTGAAAAATAGAAATATTGGAATAGCCGTTTCCCCTTTAACCTTAGAAACCATATCTTCCTTTTTATTACATTAACCTATTTGAGATTCCTCTACATCCCATTAACTTAAAAATGGTTTTTTGTTAAATTAAGAAACAAATGATGCAAATATATATTTTTTTTTATTTATGATGAGTTCATTTTAATAAAGAATAACAAAAATCACAGTTATAGTGACAAAAATTCATATTTTTCATGCACCTTCCCACAAAAAATACAGGCACTTTTAATTTGAAATGGGGTTCCTACGCACTCCGTATGGGTTCTAGGGTTAATGTATGTATTTATCAATAGCTTTTCATTTTAAGAGGAATCGCTTGCCTCTTCATTATCTGACATACTAATTTTTTCGGGTTCATAAGGAATTTGGATGGATAAATTATATTCCATTGTTTTATTTTTTTCCATTGTAGGGAAAATCATCTCAAAACTAATAAAATCATTGAATTATCGCAAAACTAAAGTTGAACGATAGACTAACATCGGGAATTAAAATATCTAGCGAACTAAGTTGTAAGTTGTCCATTCCAGTCAACTTTTTTTTTGCAATAAGAGATCTCGAAGTGTACTTGAAGGAATATTATAGTCTTCAGCTGCTCTCTTCTCCATCATCCCGGAATGTTCTGACAATAGATTCCATATTAGTCGTTTAAATGTCACCAAACGGTACGTAGACAATCTTAATTATCCTACCAAAATATCACTCGCTTTACTAACAACTAAAGCTTAGTTCAATTGTAGAAATAATCTTCTTGGCTTAGTTGTTGAGAACCCTAAAAGATACAATAGTTTTTTAATAAAATTCTGTCATCAATTGAATTTTGATGTATGGCAGAAATGCTAGGAATCAATTTTGGAACAAATTGTTTTTTGCACATATCGTTGATTTGTTGTTACATTATTTAACTAATATTAATTTTTGACCTATTATTTGCCTCATTAATTTCACCAATACCATAAGAAACCAACATTGGTCGATTACTACGCATCACGCCAATAGTTTAACCCAATGAAATAGTTTTCAAAACGACACTTTCATTGAGCTGGGTACAAAAGAACTGCATCTTAAATTCAGATCTTTAAGTGTTTCTTCTAGACTTTTCTTAGATACAAGTACAGTCTTCTCAGAAAAGCTTTGAAATTCTCTACACATACCACCCAGCCCACCCCATCGCTCATCTTTATACGAACATTTCAGTTAATTCGCTTGAGGTCTGAGATATCATTAAATTCCGATACAAGCCAGACTTAAATTATTTAAAACTTTGTTTTAGCGTCGGCATCAATAAAGCTCGACTTAATCAAAACCTATGACGAAACTAATTAATGTCAATGTATAGGTTATAACGTTAAAGTTTTAGTTTATAAAATTAGTTGTTCAAACCTACCTTTGTACAGTTATTCTGGCTGCACTAATTTTTGCTTCTAACTGAGTTGGTTTTAATCCAATTTTGCGTGGAGATTCTAAGCTTGATTAGCTCTGAAGCACCAATAAATGTGAATTCGTTTTGAAAAATATAACTACAATTCTTTTTATTTTTCAAAAAATTGTTTAAAGCACTTTCTCAAAACTGCAGTTTTTAAAACTAGTACTTTTTAAAAGTTTACTTATACTTTATTTATTTTTTTTTTAAAATATCACAAGCGCTGCGATTCGCTGCTTTTTATTTCATTTAATTTTAATTTAATTTTTTTTTTTTTTTTGAGTGAATTTTCAAAAAACTTTAGTAATTATTTTGGTGTTTTTTTTTATTAATTCATGCTATTAAAAATTGGCAAGCATTTTGTTATTGTTGGAGTATTTTTAGGAATTTTTAATAAATTTGTTTTTTGTTTTTTTTTTTATTTTATTTTGCTTCAAAATCGTTTTAAGACACTTCAATTGCTTTTCATACACATTTTTATGCTGTTAGATTGAGTATTTTTTTTTTTTTTTTTTGTTATAATTTAGTAAAAATTGTTGCTTGTAGCGGCTTTAATAATAGTAGTAGAAAAAGTAGCGTTGTTTTTTTATTTTAATTTGTGCGTAGTTAAAAAGTGCTTTAAGAGTAGTTACTAAAAATTGTATTATTTGTATTTGATTTAATATTTTTTTTTTTTTTATATAAGATTTTTAGTAAAAATTCCGTTTGCTTATTTAAAATGGCAAAAAGGTACTTTTTAGTTGCTTTTTTAGAAAAACATAGTTGCAGTTATAGTAAAAATATTAGTAGTAGTAGTAGTTAAAGTGGCGTGTTTCGTTCATTATTTTAAAGCGTTTTGCGTAGAATTTTTTTAATTATTTTTATTTTTTTTTTTTTGAATAAAAATTGTTATTGTTATTTGTTAAAAATTTCAAAAGCCAAGGCGCGTAACCGTAGTTTTAATAAAAATTGAGCGAGATTTGAAAAAGTTGCTAGTTCGTTGTTTATTTATTTATTTAAATAAAGTACAGAAAAATAAATTCACTTCTACTTATTTTTTCAAAATTAATTTCATACTTTTTTCATATAAATTTCATTACAATTAAAACTTATAAAAACAAAAAATGTATTCCACGCGGCGTTAATTGTTTTAATCGTTGCTGTAGTCGTTGTTGTTGTTGTTATTGTTTCTAAGGTAACTACGTTCTTTTGTTTTTGTCTTATTTTATTTGTTCGCCGTTATAACTTCAATTTTAGTTGATGACTTTTTGCCACACGCACACATACACACATACACACGCGCCACGAACACACGACGCAGAAATAACAATAAAAAATCTTATGTTATAAATTATTTCTATTAATCCTTATTCTTCACGTTAAACGTAACTAAAAGTTAATAATTTCGACACCGATTTCTGTGTTGTTGTTTTGTTTTTATTGTTGTAAACTAGGCCTTGCACACGGAAGACGCACACAACTTATTGGTCGAACAGTCCTTAGAAAACAGAAAAACGAAAAATTCAGAATGTGTGACGCGTACGGTTCTCACTGACGTTGAACCGACACTACGTTGCGAGACACTG
This sequence comes from Tetanocera ferruginea, assembly GCA_958299015.1. Taxonomy (NCBI): domain Eukaryota; kingdom Metazoa; phylum Arthropoda; class Insecta; order Diptera; family Sciomyzidae; genus Tetanocera; species Tetanocera ferruginea. The sequence goes on from OY282644.1 coordinate 67,261,977, forward strand.
AAAGCCGCTGCGGCCTTTCTAAATAGAATGAGCTGCCGACTGACGACGATAGCAATAACGACGACGCCAGCGTCGCCGTTGACGTCAGCTGCAAAATTGCTCTCTTTCATGTAAATGTATAGGTTTTAAAATTCTGCCACTGCGCTCTGCTCTCAAATTATAGGAATTGTTAAGATGTGTGTGTGTTGAATTTGTTTTTATTCAGTTTCTGCTCTTTCTCTGTTGATGTTGTTGCTGCTGTGCCGAAAAACACGTGCATTTTTCCCTCAATCCATCGCTATGCCGCACACACACACACACACGTTGGCTTAATATCTGAGCCAACTTTGTTTTTTTCTTTGACTTATTTTGTGCATATTTGTTGTTGTATCTTAATCTCTGCTATATGGCGAACGAATTTTATTGCGTGGGCATCTCGAATGCCGTGTTGTGCCAATAAAGCTTTGACTTAATTGTTGTTGTTGTTTTTGCTCCACATGCACCTCCCACTTTTGTTATGTATCACTCACAGATATTACTTGAAGATATTTTGTAGATAGTTTTCGGTGTATGGAATAAGTTTCATCAATCGAATTTACGATTTTTTTAAACTTGTACTTTTCTGCTAAATCTGTTGTTTGGAAACTTGGAAACAGTATGCTTTTAAGACTAGATTTTACAATGTTACATAAAGCGTTATATTTGAACCAAAAAGTTATATCGTGCCTTAATGTGACGCGGTCTAAAAACAGTTCCGTTCATCCATATGAATGACCTTTTGGATTTCTTTTATTAAGCTAAAGGAAAAAGTTTTGTTTTTGTTCCTTCAACAATGGCTGAAAGATACCTGAAATTCAGAGATACTTTCTCTATAAATCATTTTATATTTACAAAAACGAAAATTTCATTTAACATAAAAATAGAATAGAATAGAAAAACCTATCAAAATGAATATTTTGTGAAATATCCATTATTATCTATGCCCGGCACCGTTTTGGCAGTACACAGTATTCTTCACTAGCTCCCATAATCAGGCGTGAACTAATTTCCGCCCAATGGGTACAAAAATACCCATAAAAATACTTTTTTCAAAAAATCACTAAAAAGTTTGGTTAAGAGCAATTGCAATACTTTTGATGGGGATGGTTAGGCAAAAAATCAAAATTTCTTGGGTTACTGATTTTCATCTTAAAATTCTACCATTTGAATAGAGTTGTCAGATATTTTTGGATATTTTTCTACCAAATCAACTGTTCAGCAGTTAATTTTGCCCTCCACCGCTAAAAAAAAATCGGTGCAGATTTCGGTTAGTAGATTTTTCGTAAAATACACATTGCACTTATAAGAAAAAAAAAATAAGAAAAAGTTATTACGACGGCCTAATGGGTATAAAAATACCCAGTAAATATCTCAGCAACGCATTGAGTTATGAAGCTGAGTTTCTGATCCTTTTGGATTTGTTGTACATTGTGTATGAAATTTTATCAAAATGGTGTGAGTAGATCTGATATCAGGCAAAATGAGTTAATTTTGAGATTTTATTGGTCCATTGCATTACTTCTGGTATTTTCCATAAGTTCTCTGGGGTTAAGGTTCAGTGATTGTGCAAGTCAAGCCATAACTTTGATTCCATTCTCCAAAAACCATTTTTTTGCCACTTCAGCGACATTTCCTACTAAGGAAACAAGAGTTTACCTCTAAGAGTCAGTGGCGTAGCTAGGGTTGGTGGTATCCGGGGCGGAAACTAAATTTTGCATCCCTGTAGTAGGTAATACTAAGCCAAATAAGAGTAATGTTTAAAGTAATTCAAGTAATAACGTAAAAAGTATCTAGTAATTACACACAAAAAAATCGCCACATAAAACCCTAATAATGAAGAACAAAATTAAGAAGATTTCTCTATGGTTTTTACTCAAGAAGATGTTCTTCTTTAAATTATTGGTTATGCATTCTTAAATTAATTTAAGTAAAAATCTCATACAGCTACTAGGTTTTCTTCTTAATTTTGTTACAGAAGAAATTTAATACAGCTATTGCGATTTCTTTTTGATTTTTTTTAAGAAGAAATCTTTTACAGCTACTACTTTTTTTTAATTTTTTTTACGAAGAATCCAATGAAGTACAAAGTTTTCTACATGATTTGCTTTTCTTCTTAATAAGGAATAAATAAATAAGAAATAACGAATAAACGATACACGAAGTGATGGCGTCGTCTAGGACTTGAAAAAAAGTCTTGAAAATATATTAATAAATAAATATATAGATTTAAGAAAAATTTCATAAAAAATGCCTCTTCTCTTTCGTCTTTCATGCCCCTTGTTTTGATAAGGTTTCTTCTTATTTTCTTATCTTATAGATTTTATTTGGCATTTTCTTTTTTTCTCTATGCAATATAATTTTTTTTATAAAATATTTCACAACAGTTATGATTAGTTTGTTAAAGCGCAAATGAGTACCTACCTCGACACTCGACACTCGAATAGAGTGAAAAAAATATCCCAGATATGGGATATTCCCATCCCATCCCATTCCATTGCAGAGATGATATTTGTATTGGATATCCACTTTTTTACCTCCTTTCGATTTCGAAATTCTCCAACTCCTTTAAGCCCAAAAAAGTACTTTTGGAAATACTAACCATCAAAAAAAGTAAACATCACGCATGGCTAAGATTTTGTTCTCAATATTGAAACCGAAACAATTAATCTCTTCAAAAACATTCACAAAGAGATGTTTAACAGTATTTAATTGGGTTATCCGATCAAAAAATTTACAGATGAACGATTCGTCTGACGATGAACAGAACGAGATGATAGAAGTTATAGAGGCAGATAATGTCATTGATGTCAATGAAGAAGACAAGGAAGATGATAGCGAAGATATTGGCAGTAACGAAAATCAAGTACGATCTCGTCCAGTAAACATTGTTGGCTTAAAAAAGGTGTAAAGAAGATTCAATTGGCATCGGAGAAATCGAATTAGGCATTACAAAAAGACTTGATTCATAACGTCATTCTTGAGATACCACCATTTTTCGCAAGCTTTGAATTTTCAACTGATTAAACTTCAACTGCGCAAGCAATATTGCGTAACGTTGTCAACGACGCCACCAAAAGAGGCGAAATATTAGGAAAGAATATTTTTGCTTCAATTCGTCGCTGAAAATCGAAAGAAATAAATTTCCATCCCATGACAAAAAGAAATTAATTTTATTCAAATTTTCTTACAATTATAATTACAAACGATTTTAGAAATCGTTTCAGAGAACCTGGAAAATTTCGGGGAAAAAAATTTAATGGTGGTCGGTCGAACAGATCACACTTCTAGGGGCAACACTTGTGTAGTTATGGAGCTTTTCGTCTAATTTTTCCACTTTTCACTAACCTTTAACATCGATGAGGCACAACTTAACCCCACGCCAACCCGAATTTGATTTTTTCAAAAGCAATTTTTTGTCGAACCTCACAAAATTAAGGGTTCCTTTGTATCAAAATCCCGTTACTAAAGATCTCCATATATCACTGTCCCACCCCTAGTACCTTAGCAACAAAACAAAAGCTTATTTAATCAAAAGCTTAAGTAGTATCACCTGGGAAATTCGACCAATTTTTTATTTGCCTTTTTATAATTATTGATACAAAATATTTGGTGCACTTCTTCTTCGCACTATAATTAATTTAAGAAAAAAAACAATTATAAAAATAGGTTGAGAAACACGGGAGAAAATTGTTCCTTACTTTTTTCCTTACGTCTATTTATATGGAGATCAGGGATGATATTTTGAGTGGAATAGTACTTTTTTGAGTACTTTTGACTCTACAAAAGTAACCGAGTACCTTCATATCGAAAAAAGTACTCTGGTGTATTAAAGAATTTTATTTGAAATTTTATCAAGAGTTAAAAAAATCATTTTTGAAAATGCAGTCATAAACTTATTGCCAAAATTCTCGACCAGTCATGTATTATTTGCCGTTGATTTTAGAAATGTTCCCAGAACAAGAACTTTTAAAAGAAAAAGTCAAAAATTTTCATTTAACCACATAGTAAGATCTTCTTCAGTACTACTATTTCCAACCATTTCTTTATTTGCTGCACCAGCTAATATTTTTACGAAAACCACGGTTTATGGATGTTTTTTAAAATAGTTTAGCTCACTGGCGGCTATCGTTATAGACAAAAAAAAAAATGTTGTGCACTCGTCTTAGAATCGATCAAGGTTAATTTTAAGTTGGTGGCAATGACAACTTTTTTTTTTGCCCCATAGAGGTCGAGATGACCTAATATACATATTTAACGGGTTCTGAAGAAATCCCGATTATTTATTGTTCCTTTATGTGATAAATATAATAAAATTTAAAAAAGTATTGGTTTTAATTTATGTATTTATTCACATATCATTACCTAATAAAAAGTACCCTAAACAATAAAAAAGTACTATTTGCCTTTGTAAAAGAGTACTCTCGAAAATGATCCGATATCATCTCTGATGGAGATTAACAAAAAGTACTCTCGCGTCCAAAACAGTACTGTCAGAAGAGTAAAAAATGTCCCCTCCAAAATAATCAAATATCACCACTGGTTCATTGGCTCGTTGTTAACAAACTAAATTTAATTCTTATGTTAAATGAAAGACCTCGAGCTCGAATATTTCATTTAAGGGGAAGTGACACCTTCAAAAAGAATTTCTTTCAATGTTTTAAAATGCCTATAAGTTGAATAAAAAATAAGATATAATTTTGAAAAATTAAATATTTTAATGATCCAAAGATATTTGAAATTTGTCGTGGAAAAACCATTTCTTCTTCATTGATTTCAATATGGCATGGCAATCGTAAGTTGAACATATTTTAGGCCCGTAAGTTGAGCACTTTTCTTCGTATTCCGTAACAATTTGTTTTGATTTTTTGACATTTGAAGTTCACAATGGATCAATTTGAAAGTGTTTTCACAGTATTTTAGTTGATTTTTTGTGTTTTATTTTAAGCATAAGTTGTAAACAAAGAACAACCGAACGTGGAGTAGACGATTTTGAGGTATTGCTCAATATGATCAGAGTGATCAAAAATGATGGAAATTTTTGATAAAATATAATGTAAAAATAAATGTAAAAAAAAACATTGGTAATCAGACATTTTTACTTGGAGTGTTATGTTTTCTTTTGTGATTTTGATCGGGTGTTCATTTTACGGACCAAAAAATTTTTTCCCAATTTCAGGCTTTCTGAAGAATGGTCCTAATTCTTTTCTTTTGAAAGTAATCTAAGCAGTTTTTTCAAGAAAGTTGTAGCTATTGACATGCACCCACCTCCCACAACAAACGGTATAATAACAGTTGAAAAAATATTTATTTTGCGATAAGTTATGGCCAAAAAAAGTAGAGGTGTTCAACTTACGAAACTTACCCTACATATTACTTTGAATGAAGAAAATTTGTTTTGCACATTAAGTTTGTATCGAATCAACAGAGAATGTATGTGAAAAGGTCAAATTTTGACCATTGTCGACCTCTAGTAAAATAAAATAGGTCAATTTCAGTGAGAAACTTTGCGGAAATGTTGGAGATGATCGGGAGAACTGTAAGCCGTAAATGGACTTGAAAATTTTGCATGAATTTTGACGGAGTGAGTAAATTTTGGATAAAAATGCACTAAATATAAAAAGCACTGTTGACTGCATCCCAAAATAAAATACATTAAAGTTTGGAATACATACCGCGTTGCCTTGCTTCAAACGAAGACTTTAATAATTAAAAGTTGAATGCCAACTGCTTGAACAGTTAAGTGAAGCTCCCAGCAAGTAAAATAATTTCGGGATGCATGACATCAAAAGAAGAATGACAGCTCCGATTTATAGATGGAAACGTTAATACATCCAAGTACATTGAAATTTTGAAAAACAATCTGCTACCTTCCATACCAAATATTGTCAACGTGACGTATACATTTTTGGTTGCACAATAATTCCATTAACATATGTGGTCACTGATCTGATATATTCAATCACCTTTTTCCGGACTTCATTCAGTGATCTAACGAAGACAGTGCTATAAAGCATTCTATTAGTTTTTTGGCCTGTGACAGTTCCTAGTGTAGAGGAAAATACATTACATAATACAGTGTCAGCTCGCTAATCCGAATTAATGATTGCACACCCTACTTCGGATCAAGGAGATATTCGGATTAGTGGATAGGTTTTGGGTGCAAACTAAATATCTTAAATATTTCACCCAAATTTATATTCGAAAACAAATACAAGCTAGAATTTTATTTTAACCAATAAACAAAAATACATATTATTGCAATTAAAATAATTATGTTTTTTTAAAGAAATTTGTAATGTTAGTTTGCTTCTGTCGGAAAGCCAATGCTTCTAGTGCTCCGTAATTCCTTCAGTATAAACATGTGTTCTGTCAGCACGCCTCGTTCCTTTGCCCAATCTATAGATATATTTAAAGCCTGTGCAGCTTCACGATTTGTAGCGTGCCTAATATTAGCAGGCTCTGCTTCTATGTTTTCGGTGTCTGATTCTGAACTACTAACCAAAGTATTCTCCGATTCATTAATCCAGCTAAGAATGTCATCTTCAGAAATTTCCACGACATTATTACTGCGAAATAAGTTTGTTATTGTGTTCAATACTTCAGTTTCTTCTGAATCTGTATCCACAGAGTCCCTCTCATGTGATTCTTGCTGAAATAATGATAACGGAATGTTATCCTCCGAAATCTGAATCTCTGAGAATGAATATGTTTCCAACAGGACTTTATAGTAGAATGTGGAATCCTGTCCCAAGATTGTTTAAGTAATTCACAAGCTTCCTTCATTCTGAATTGTTTTTTTTTTAAAAAGATGACTTAAACTTCCGCTTCAGAATTTACCAATTCACATAAGAGGTCTTTTTTGTAATATAGTTTAGTCTGTCGTATCGCGTTCTGATCCATGGGTTATATAATACTAGTGCAATTTGGAGCAATTTGGAGTGGACATAGTTTTATATTGACCACATTCAGATACTAGTGGCTCCCCGATGACATCTAGCATTATCCAGTAACAATAAAGCTTTTTTATTTTCAATTTGATAGTTTTATACCTGTGGTATAAATGATTTAAAAAACCATTCAGTAAAAATTTGTGTTGCCATCCATGCATTTTTCGATGATCGTGGGTTTTTTGACTTCCCCTCCACAGCAATGTTAAGCTTGTGACTTCCAGATTTATTATCACAACATAAGAAAGTGATTCTTTCTTTGCTCATTTTGGTACCTGGAGCTGATTTTTCTTTATAATGCACAAAAATTTTGTTTGGAAACTTTTTCCAAAAAAGCCCAGATTCATCAGCGTTGTAAATCTGACGTCAAACAGATTTTCAGTTTCGATTACATCATAGAGCTTATTTTGAAAATCGGGTAAAAGATCTGGCCTGACAGATAAGGATTTGCCGCATATTTTCAAATTTCTCACAGAAAATCGCCTCTTGAACTTTTGCAACCATCCGTCACTAGCTTTAAATGATTGATTTTGATATAGTTTTTTATAAAGCGATTTAGCTTTTTATCGTAAAATTTCGGCTGAAATGCTTTGGTGCCGTAACCGCTTCTCTTCAAACCAAGCATACAATGTACCGTTAGTTGTAAAATTTCATTCATGGTTTTGTAAAAAAAAACATAGACAAAGCAACAGAAAAACAAAAGAAAAAAATGCGGATTAGCGAGCTGCAATCAATGTGGACTATAGAGTACGCAATGAGTCATATATTCAATTCGGATTACAGGATAATTCGGATAACACACCGTTCGGATTAGCGAGCTGACACTGTATACAGGTTTTTAACTTCAAATTCAACCTTTTCCATTTCAAATTAAACTTTTTCCATTTCAAATTAAACTTTTTCCAAATCAAATTAAACTTTTCCATTTCAAATAAAACTTTTTCCATTTCAAATTAAACCTTTTCCATTTCAAAAAAAACTTTCCATTTCAAATTAAACTTTTTCCATTTCAAATTAAACCTCAGCCAAGAAAAAGATTTATTTTAGATTTTTATTGAATTATGTATTAATATGTAATCGAAAAGTATTACATATTTCTTGTGTAAATAGCTGTTTGAATAAAATATAATAAAACTAATATCACTAGTTAGAACCAGATGAATCCCATCGAAGAAGTTTTTTCAAAAGTCAATTTAATTGGGAGAAATATGCTAGCCGATCCTGATGCACGCGCTGATTTAAGGAACATAAGAACATTATCAAGGAATCTATAACGACTGTTACATTATATAGTTGCATGTACCTATGCGTGTAATAATTATAACAATCTGTGGATGTAACAGTCGTTATAGATTCCTTGATAATGTTCTTATGTTCCTTAAATCAGCGCGTGCATCAGGATCGGCTAGCATATTTCTCCCAATTAAATTGACTTTTGAAAAAACTTCTTCGATGGGATTCATCTAGTTCTAACTAGTGATATTAGTTTTAATATATTTTATTCAAACAGCTATTTACATAAGAAATATAATACTTTTCGATTACATGTTAATAATTCAATAAAAATGTAAAATAAATCTCTTTCTTGGCTGAGGTTTAATTTGAAATGGAAAAAGTTTAATTTGATTTGGAAAAAGTTTTTTTTTGAAATGGAAAAAGTTTTATTTGAAATGGAAAAAGTTTTTTTGAAATGGAAAAGTTTAATTTGATTTGGAAAAAGTTTAATTTGAAATGGAAAAGGTTGAATTTGAAGTTAAAAACCTGTAACAATTTTTTACCTCAATATTTCATCTCAAGTTATGTTTGGAAAAATAAGTAAGAAAATTAAGTTTTGTAATAAAACGAATAGATAGTTTTTCTATTTTGCACAATATAATTTGTCAATGATATATTTATAAAAAATGATAATTAATAAATAATAAATATTATATAAATTTTTAATGAAAATTATAATTTTACTTATTGTATTGATTACAACTAAGTAGAGAAGTTGTAGTGTAGTTGTAATTGTAACTGTATAGTTATAGTTAATGACTGTAACAAATCATAACGATTGCAATTTGTAATTTAAAATACAGAAACAAAATAAGAAAAACAATTTACGGTGGTAAGAATTTTCGTATTCCGGAAGGATCACTAAATGAAGACTGGTTAAATTAAGATTCAATTCAATCTCAATTTTAAATTTTCAAATTCTGTTTGTTGCGAAAATTATAGTGTGCTTGGTTCCAGCCCCGATCACTCAGTTAGTTAATTCAAATAGTTTCATATAAAAAAAATTTTATAAAGCTCATTTATGAATAACCAAAATAACGTATAAAAATATCCATACAATATTGAATGCAATGGTATTCATTAGAAAAATTATTTCCAAAAGATTTCTTTTTGGTCTAGTTATCTCAGATAAATTGTGTCCCTTGCTCATGGAGAGCGAGATAAATAACAAAAACAAAAAGTTGTTTTAAGTCTCTCGCACACACACACAAAGCATAGCGACAGCTCAGCACTTGAGAGAGTATTTTTGTGACGCCTCAGCAGCCGCCGTTTAAATTCAAGCAAACAACAGCGACGTTGACTATAGCATCGCAGTTGCAGCGCAGCAACAGAATGAACTGTGTGCTGGAATGTTTGGCAAAGCACCCGTGTAGCTGCAGTGAGCGGAACAACGGCTTAGCGCCGGCTTCGACAACAACAGCGACTTCCTTGGACGTTTGTGTCGCCTTCTTAGACTGTTGCGTGGATTTTCTGTTATATGTTGTCTTGTTATTGTGTTTTTTCCCTCTATGTGTCGACCGCAGCGGCTGGCGCTTGCTGCTTGTGTGCGCATCTGAATGTATGTGTGGGTTCCACGTTCTCTTTTTCTCACGATTGCTTGTGCAACCTCTCGCTCTCTCATACCATACAACGTGCTGGTTGTTGTTGCTTTGGTGAATTGTGGGCAGGGAAAAAATAAATGAAACGAATAACGCGAACTCGCGATTCGTACAAAATTTCTATTTATTATTGTTGTAGTAGTTGTTGTTGTTGTTGTTGTTGTTTTTGTTGTTGTTGTTGTTGTTGTTATTGTTGCTGCACATACCAAACTACAACAACAAGAACAACAGCTTGAATAACTTGCGGTGAAAAATGGTGAGCGTAGGAATTCAAGATTGACGAGCGTCGGCCGAATAAACGAACGAACGACCACCTCGATTGAGTTGCTCTGCGTTCGCGTGGAGGTGGCAACCAATTCACGGCTCGCACAGAACAACAACAACAACAAAAACAACAATAACAGTGGCAATAAAGCAATAACAACAAGTAGCAACATTAAATTGACGGCAACTACAGCAACAACAACAACAACAACAGCAACAGCAGCCAACTGTTGCATGATTTAGCTGTTTATCACCATTTATGTTGTTATTGTTGTTGTTTTTATCATCGATATCAATATTTATTTAAATTATTCAAATATTTCTTTATCTGTTTGGGTTTCTTTCATTTCAATTCGTTTCGATATTGTCGCTGTTGTTGTTGGTATATTTTCGAGGGGGTTTAATTTTGATTTGTGGCTAATTTGCAAGGTTTTCTTGGGTCTGACACTGGCCAGCCGCCTCGACATAGTCTGAAATAAAATAAAAAATTATTTTTGCATATTAATTTGGCTAACTTCAAAGCTATTAAATGAAGAAATTAGGTTAAATCGCTTTATTTACTTTTGTAAAATAAAAAAATAATAAACTCTTAGTTTAGATTCAATATCATCAAGAAAAAATATTTTTATTATTATTATTAGTTTTTTTAAATATTATTATTATCTTGTGAACCAAAATTAAATGTTTTTCATATTGTTAATTTTTCGATAATTTTTGGAAAGAAAAGTAGATTTTGTACAACAAGAAATAAACTATTTAATTAATAAAACGCGGTTTTCAAATGCCTCTAAAACAGAGCATGTTTTTTGTTTATTAATCATTTTACAAAAGTACTAAAAACTATTCGTTTTTGTAAGCAGAATTTTGAAAAATTCATGTATGCAAAGACAATCATTTATAATTTTATTAAAGTTTATAGGTTTTTTATTTTAAACAACAAATATGTAATTTCAACAACAAAAGAAATCATTAATTATATATTTTTTATTTCAAACTTTATAATTATTAATTTATTTTTATTCTAAACTCATTTATTTGCATATTTTATGGCTATTAATGGGTTAAAGAAATGAATAAATTTTGTTTGTATGATTTCTTTTTTTTTTTTTCTGAATATCATCTTATATCTGGAATTATATAATTTTGTGTGGTTGTAGGACACAACACACAAAACCAAAACAGGTTGTAAAATTCGATAAAAAGGTCATATGAATTACCTTAAATTTAAAAGCGTTTGTGTATACATTAGAGTGGGTCGGCCTCCATACAAAAAAAAAAAGTTTGAAAAAACCACCCCCTATTTTAAAGTTGACCTCGAGAGGATTCCGAAAACAAAAAAATTGTTTTTTTTTTGACCACCGGAAAAACAGCCAAAATGGTATTTTTTGTATAACTTAAGCATTACATGTCAGATCTTAAAAAATTATATGTCGTTGAAAAGGGCTTTACGAATAGGGGAGAGTCGTCCCCGTTGTCTCAAGTACTAGTTGTCACAACGCCGATATCTTTTGATTGAACACGTTATCGAGTTAAATATCAATGTCATCTATAAACGCTATTGCAATTTCTAGCATCCCAAGAAAGTTTAAGAGCCGTTAGTTTTGTTTTGCAAAAATTAAAAGAGATTTAAGAAACTAAGTTGGATTTGTGTATTTTTATATTTTTTAAAAATTTGTGTTTAGACAAATAGAAGTGTGCAATATTCAACTTTAAATAAATTTCCAATACAATTAATATTATATTTTGCAAATACTTATGAATTTTTAGATAAAACCTTATATATAAATTTACAGAACATTGCTTACATTTTTTTCCAAATGGTACAGGTTGTCACAGCGCTTGTGGGGCTTGTTGTCACATATAATTTCATATAACCATTTTGAAAGTATTCTATATTTTATTTGAATTTAAGGGAATATGCCAAGAAATCGCAAACTACTTACAAACCGAGGTCGGACATCTTCAGATATCATGATGCAAGCCGATTACAGCTAGTATCAATAAAAATAACGTGGACTCACTACGTGTAGTTTGTTGTCAATCGTCAAATCCAATAACAATTGTCGTCAATATATAAACTGCAAGCGTTGTGCACATAATGCATTGAAAGTGTTTGTTTGATACATTGCTGCTTAAATTGTTCTTCGGAGTGCGGCAGCGACGACGATTTAGAGGTGTGACAACGGGGACTACGCGTTGAGACAACTTACCCCACGGGTGGGGTTACTTGTCCCAGACGAGTTGAATTTTTTATCTATAAAATTTTTCGATTTATTTTAAAATAATATTCGTTATTCATATCAGGATTGAAGAATAAAATATTGAATTTATCTGTAAAAGTTTTGCAGTGCCATTATTGCTTAATTTGTGGGAGTTACAGCAGTTCATTCAAATTTTGTGACAACTAGTACCACTCTCCCCTACTACAATGTCTTCTTAGAAAATTTTTACTTTTGAGGTCATATTCAATTTGTAAGCCCCATTAGCCCGATTTATCCCCCTTAAATTTCCTTTTTTATCCCATATAATTAACCTCCGTCAAATTTGTTTAATTTGTGTTCAAAAAATTATTTATTCAGTTAAAAACAAAGAAGTTATAATAGTTCAAATATTTGATATAATCCTTTTTTTTATAAAAAATTTACTTTAAGTTTAGTCAACGAACAATTACATAACATAAACAAAATTGTAAAAGAAATTTAATAAATAATTTTTTGAACACAAATTAAACAAATTTTAAGGAATTTAATCTTATGAGAAAAAAAAAAAAAAATTAAAGGGGATAAATCGGTCTAATGGAGCTTACTAGTTGAATATGACCTCAGAAGCAAAAATGTTCTAAAAAGACATTGTAGTGCTCGTAAAGCCCTTTATTTCAAAACACCGAAAATGTGTGCCTTCTTTCCTTCTCTAGTTTTTTCTACAGTTTTGATATCATAAAATGCCTGAAAAAAGATTCAATTTTCGTAAAGAGAAGGATATGATGGAAATATGCAAAATTTTAGAAGCTGTCTCGGTAGTGAAGAAGAAGTAAACCATTGAACGCAGAAGTTATTGATACTGGCGCAGAAGTTGTGATTGTGGAATGCACGTTAACTGATTTTGATCAATCATCTACATCCTCCGCGGCATTAAACATTGCACCACTGACTGCCGTTGAGAATGTACTCGACGATTTTGTTCCTTTCAGATGGCGTTGGCATTCATTTATGCCAAAAATATTCGATCGTACACTAGAATTTCCGTATTCAAAAGTTCTGCTCTCTGATGAAAATTGCGACGGCACACCAATATCTCTTTTCGAAAATGTTAATCAGCTCGAAACGCTCTTACTTCTTACTTACTTAAAATGTTTATTGATATTCGAGCCATTTTCCAAAGACTGGGTGGAGTTATTTCATTTTTGATGACAACTAGATCCCCAACTGTTAAATTCATCCGGGCCTCTCTCCATTTGGGTCGTTGCTGAAGCTCGTGAAGGTAACTTTCGCTCCAAAGATTCCAAAATCGTTGAGTAATTTGCTGACGTGCCTGCCAATAACTGAGTCGATTTTCTGGTCGTTCCATAGGTACTTGTTCACCTAGAGTGGGTATCAATGCTTCACCAATTAGAAGATGCCCGGGAGTTAGAGGGTTAAGATCTTCAGGATCGGCACTCTGTGCACATAGTGGGCGTGAATTAAGAATGGCACCGATTTCTGCAAGCAGGGTTTGAATTGCTTCGATGGTCAACAAACGTGTTCACATAACACGTCGCAGATGATGTTTAACAGCCTTGACTGCAGCTTCCCAAAGGCCTCCCTGATGAGGTGCTGATGGCGTTATGAAATGCCACTGAGTCTGCCTCATTGATAGTTGGTCGAAGAGATCTGATGTCCGCCAGGTCTGAAGCATCCGTTTTAGTTCTCGTTCTGCCCCAACAAAGTTCGTGCCATTATCACTCCAAATATTCAGACAATGTCCATAGCGCGAAGTAAAACGAATAAATGCCATTAGAAACGCATTAGTTGTCAAGTCTGAAACGAATTCTAAATGAACCGCCTTGGATACCATGCATACAAAGACAGCTATGTATCCTTTTATGACGGCATTTCCTCTGCGTCGATCTGGTCTAACATGAATTGGGCCAGCATAATCCACTCCACTATGAAGGAATGGGCGTGCAGGGCGCACACGATATGTTGGAAGGTCAGCCATCATTTGTTCGCTCATCTTCATCTTGAGTTTTTCACATGTAATGCAATCTTTGATCAACGTTCTCGCCAGTGATCGCATGCCTATTATCCAATATCTTTTTCTTAACATGGCAATAAGCTGCTGAGAACCACAATGCAAGAGTTGAAGGTGTGTCATTCTTGCCAGCAACCAAGCCAAGCGTCCCTTCCTAGGTAGTATAATTGGGTTGCATTGATCAGCTAACAAATCTGCGTTCTGCAGTCGTCCATGCATGCGCATAATACCATCTTGAATAAACGGTGAAAGAAGGCTGATTGCGCTGGATAATCCCCTGTGATTCTTGGGCAGATTTTTTTTGTCCCGATTTTTTAATATGCGAATATCTTCTTTGAAATGGTCGTGCTGCTCCTGTTGAACCCAATACATTAAAGATTTCTCTAGCTCTTTGATACCTAAAGGATTCCTGTCTCTATCTGAAGATGGCGTTCGACAGTTGCGAGTGAATCGAAGAATCCATGCCGTTACTCGAGTTAAGCGGTTAAGCGATGAATAACGATATAACAGTGGTTGCTGATTTATGGCCATCGCATTCAGGCTCGCAACAAGCTGTATTTGATAAGATTTCTGTTCAGGAAAGAGGCGCATACCGGCCGTTATAAGCGTGCGTGTTAAACTGGATCGCGTTTTGTTAGTCATTGTGCGGCGGCACTCATTATGTACTTCATCCACCACGTTATCCGGTAAAGCTTCTGATAATTTTGGCCACGTGGATCTTGGCTTCTGTAGAAATTGTGGACCATTCCACCATAACTTACATGAAATAAGTTCTTGCATGTTAATACCTCTTGAGATAAGGTCAGCTGGGTTATTATCAGTCGGAACGTAACGCCATTCGCATAGCACTGTGTTTTCTTTGATTTTCTGTACGCGATTAGCTACGAATTGCTTTAGAGTACCGATATCACGCTTCAGCCAACATAGAACAACCATAGAGTCTGACCAACACGTAGACGAAATTATTTTAATTTTATGTTCAATTTCACAATCAGTCAAAACGCGCTGCATTAACTCACTGAGTAGTAAAGCTGCACGAAGTTCGAGGCGTGGTATAGTCTCTTTCTTTAGTGGTGCGACTCTTGATTTGGCTAGGACTAAATGTGGAGTGATGTTTTCCTCATTCTGTATAACAAAATATAGAACAGCGCCATATGCATGAATAGATGCATCAGCAAAGCCATGAAGTGTCATGCTAAAACCACGTTTATATCCCAGCCATCGTGGAATACGAATAAACTCAAAGAATGGAATTTGAGCAAATATGTCTTGCCAAGCTGATTTTAAAAAATTTGGTAAAATACCGTCCCAAGAAATTTTAGCTTTCCAGACGCGCTGAATGAAGATTTTGGCCTTAACCACAAATGGTGATGCTAATCCATCCGGATCAAAGAGCTGTGCTACAACCTTTAAAACAAAACGCTTAGTCCAGCCAGTAATCGGAGCCACTGGCAATGCTCGGACCTTGAAGGTTAGCTCGTCAGTTTTTGTGTCCCATTTTAGTCCTAAGACCGATGCCTCATTTTTAAGACTTAAGTCGGCTTCGCCCATAGCAGACTCTGTATCTATGGATGCCTGGACGCTACTAGAATTAGAACGCCATTTTGTAAGCTCAAAGCCACCAACTGACAAAATCTTTCGCATATTTAGGCTAAGATTTAGCAACTCTGCCTCGGTATCAGCTCCGGCCAAACAATCGTCCATATAAAAATTTTTTAAAATAGCTCGGGAACTCAGCGGATATATTGAGGCATTATCTCTGGCGCACTGCTGCATTGCTCTCACAGCACAAAAAGGTGCAGAGGCCATTCCAAAAGTTACACCCGTCAGCCAATACTCAGATATCTTGCCTGATAAGTCACGCCATAAAATTCTCTGTAAATCCCAATGCTCTGGTGCTATCTTAACTTGTGGAAACATCTGCTTGATATCTGCTGAAATGCCGAAGGCACTCAGACGAAATCCCCAGATTAAATCAATCAAATCTCTTTGTAATTTAGGACCAATTAGTTGAACATCATTTAAGGATAATCCTGTGTCTGTCAAACATGATGCATCAAATACTACACGGAATTTTTTTAACACTGCATGATGAGGAATATAATAAGCAGGACCGATTGGTGCCCTAGTCACAGGCCTTAACCAATCTTTCTTTAGATATTCGTTAATAAATGCTCGGTATTTAACGCTCAGTTCAGGTTCACGCTTAAGACGTGCTTCTAAGCACAGGAATCGTTGAAGTGCTATCCCTCGATTCGTACCAATACGACACCAATCTTGGCGGAGGGGAATTCGCAGTATATAGCGCCCAAGTTCTAGATCAAAACGATGCGTCTCTAAAAAATGAGTTTCACATTGCTGCTGTTCAGCTGTCCACTGTGAATTGTCGCTCGGAAAGGATTCTGATTCAAAGAATTTTTCCATTATCTGGTCTAGACGATAATTTTCTTCAACTAAGTTGTCTACGTTGCTCTTGTTTGCTGCAACTGCTGCTAAAGCTGTTGTGCATAATGATATGTTACCAAAAATAAGCCATCCCATTCGAGTTTCTTGTGCCATAAGACCAGAGGCTAATTGTCGTATATTCTTTTGCATAAGCTGAGCCCATACACCTACACCTAATAACATCTGAATTGGACCTGGAATATCGAAGGTGCGATCAGCTAGTCGCTCTGAAATGTCACTTGGTAGGTTTTGACTGCTTAAAGGTTTTTGCGGTAACAACATTTCTCCCAGCACGGATGGAACTACTAAACAAGAAATGTAGATCAGGGGCTCGTTGCTATAGAAGGACATCAGGTCCACTGCAATAGATCTATCAAATGTTTTTGTATCTGCGGTACATGCTGCAATTATGTTTGCAGTTTTACGGTGAGTAGGTATTCGATGGTGTGCTACAAAGTCCTGACTGATTAAATTAACTTGAGCACCAGTATCACACATTGCTCTGATTGTTAGCACTCTACCATTTTTTGTCAACAGCCTGATTTGGGCTGTAGCAAGTAAATTGAAATTTAAATCAGGTTGCTCTCTATTCATAGGAGTTGAAAATCGTGACCGCTTTACAACTGGGAAATAATTAATGTATGTGACGTCTCCGAGGCTGGTTTCACTGAAACTCTCTAGCTGCTATTTCTGCTCAATAAATGCATTATCATCTTCAATCGTAGACATTACCGCTTGTTTTGCTTCAGAACCATTTCTATTGAATACATTTGTAGAGAATACCTTTGGACATATGAGACTATTGTGTCCCTGTGAACAACGAAGACATTTACTCTTGATGCAATTTCGTGCCATGTGTCCACGGCGAAGACAATTTTGGCATAATCCAAGATCGAAAATTTTCTGAATTCTATCTTCTCGGCTCATACATAAAATTTTTGGACATCGGTGAAAGGCGTGATTACCTGAACAGCTTAAACAAGGAAAATTGTTGAATGCCTGAGATTTATTGAATCTGTAGCGCTCGCGTGTAGACGTGTTGGCCATACGATTTTCGTTACTTTCTGAAGAGTTTTGTATTACGCTACCTAGCAGCCCGCTGGATCGGCGCTCAAGCCAGGTGAAAAAATCTTTCTGGAGACATGGAATTCGTTCTGTAGGTCTCACCATTTCCCACTGAATGCGAGAAGCACTGTCTAGCCTGGACTCTAGAAACTTAAGAACAATTAAATTGCGTTGCTCATCAGAAGTTAGTTGCTGCTCCAACATACGCAAACTATTTCGCGTTGTGTCAAGCATACCTCGAATCAAAGAATAATTGGCTTTTGGCCAGATAGGTAAGTCAAAAATTGCTGAACAGTGTGCTGCATGACTTAGATACTCGTTGTCAAACGATGAGCACAAGGTATCCCATGCCTTCATAAAATTATCTTCCCGCTGAGGCCAAAAACCCAATGTTCGAGCTGCCCCATCTCTGACGCAGCTTTGCAATCTTCGAAGCCTCTGCAAGTTTGTTAAATTTGGATTCTGTATAACTTCTGCTTCGAAAGTATCACGAAACGAAATCCATTCCTTATGATCACCCCTGAAAATTGGTAAGCGATCTGCTAACGGTAAGTCCGCAAATTGTATTTGCACCTGGCCTGAGTCCTGGCCATTGCATGTTCTGACTGAAGGCCCGCATGGTTCCAACGAAGCTATCTTTTGACGCAACGCTGATCGGACCTTCACATAAGTATTCTCGATATTCTCATTAAGCTCATTGTCACTACTTCGCAACGCCGGGTCTTTCTCTAGTCTATGCAACAAGCCAAACTTTGATTCAAATTTCTCCCAAGCGGAAGTAACAATTTCGAGCCGCGTTTTCATGTTTTCTACGTTGCCTTCTAATAACCCAATCGAATCAAACCAAACGGACTGACGTTGCATCTGAGCAGCTGCCAGTTTAAAATCATTTCGTAACTCGCTTGTTGAATCAACGCTGCCAGAATCGGCCGAATCAATGGGTTCACCATCCAATAGCATTTCGATTGATTCTGATGTTTCATATAGCATACCCTCTTCACTTACAGCTCCGTTTTGGTTGATTTGATGTGAACCTAAAGGAAAAGGAGAGAAGAAATGTGCTTTTTTTTTTTGTTCTTTTTTTTTTTCAAATTGCCTTAAATTGCTCAAAATTGCAGTTTTTTATTTTTTCAAATCGCTCTGATTTTCAATATTCATATCGCTCATTCTTTATTAAATTGCATTATTTTATTTTTTCAAATCGCTCTGATTTTCAATATTCATCTCATTCTTTATTAAATCGCTCTTTTTTTATTTTTCGCTCATTCTTTATTAAATCGCTCTTTTTTTATTTTTCGCTTATTTTTCGAGTATTTAGCTTCATATATTCGCTCATATCGACTCATGCATAAAAATTAAAACTAATTTCCATTCGGTATTTTAAGCAACTACTTGCCGTTCGTCTGCATATAAAATACCGGTTATAAAAATTCTGATTCTCAAGATCTTCTTAATTCTATGCATAAGTTCGTCTGACCATGTTAATGATCCAAATTGCTCATTTTGCTCTTTCTGGTCTCAAACAACAAATTGAAAATACATTTTCACTCGACACTTTAAACAACTACTTGCCGTTCGTATGCATTAAAGTATCGATAGTAAAATACTGATTCTGTTTCTTAAAAACCATCTCAAATTTGTGAATGAGACCCATTGATCATATTAATGATCCAATATTCTATATGGCACTCAATTTTAGACCTCTCGACTGTGAAAAGGAACAATTTTTGTAACATATGCACAACTGAATTTCGTAAACATATATATATAAGATTTATAAACCAATGACACAATCGAGAAACTCTAAAACTGAAGTTCAGACACTGGCTAACCTCGACGTTGAGTAACTCAAGTATATTGGCGATGCCACCTTTATGCTTTGCCCATTATTCAGGAAGTAAGCAGTTGCAAACATACCACTTATTTCACTTTTATTATTTGGTGACAACACAAAAACACTAGAATGTATTTAACATTCAAATAAGTGTCACAAAATCGAGGCTGCACAGCATTATCCGCTCAAACTCAATACAAATTAATATTTACCGCTCGGAGTTACAGATTTCAGGTTATGACTTCGTTTCGCTCTTATCGTTTTTTTGCAATAGCTTTTGCTGCATTAACACATGTGGGTTTTGCCTTTGGCATTTTGTTGTTGTTGAACACGCTGAAATAGAAACATAACTCTTATTAGAAAGAAAATTAATATCTTATCCATAAGCAATCAAGTTAAATCTGCTTTGCACTCCAGGCTCCGACGTGTCTCGAAGGAATGTGATGCTTTAAGTTTGCAGTGTTCAGTTTGATAGCATTCATAACGCGTTCTGATTATCCGACCCAGGAGATTTCATTCGGAATTTTAGATGTTATAACTCGCGCCCTTTTGCATTTTGGAGCATTTTCAAATGCCATTAAATGTACTTCGGATGATCACACATGCGAACATCAATTTTTCACAGAAAATATGTTAATAATACACCTTTTTACACCGCAAATGTTTCAAAAAGTAAGAATAATTTTAGCTCCAAACCGCACACAAACGAACTTTGATAAAAGTAAGTATAAACTCGCGACAGATTCTATGTATTTGGCTCGAATGGACCAATGGTTTGCCAATAATAATTAAGATGCAATATTTTATAAGGAAAATGTTTATTGAATGATTTCAATTTCAATATTTTTGATCATATATAAAAAAATGTAAATTTTCACAGAAACACAAAAATAAATTCAAGGCCAACTAAAGTTTATTATTTAACACAAGTTGATTCTGTGCCCGAACACTTACTATCCGATCAAATTAACATTTCGCAGACAATGCTATACAATCTCCGAGAAATGATATTAGACACAATAGAACATTTAAGGTCATTGTTCGAAGACTTCAATAAGGCTTACCAAGCTGCATTTTCACCATCAGAACAGCAATCCATTGACGAAAATTCAATGAAGCAATACGTCAAAAGAAAGCCAATACAGTGGGGTTTCAAATGTTGGTGCCGGTGTGATGCTTAGACTGGCTATCTTTATCAAATTGATATGTATTTTGGCAAAAAAGCAACGCACACTGAAGGTATCTTGGGTGAATCAGTAATATTTTCACTTACGGCAGGCTTCGAAAAAACTGGTTGCGAATTTTATTTAGATAATTTTTTTCAATTCTCTATTCTACAATATAAATTGTCTCAAAAGGAAATTATGGCCAGTGGAACTGTTCGCATTAATCGGAAAAGCAACCAAAAATCGTGGCTGTTTCAACCTATATCACAAAAAAATTGGCATTGCTGATAAAGAAAATTAATATTTAAATTTTGTTCTGTAAAGTGTGTGTACTAATTTCTTAAATTTGAAATTAAATTGAATTGAAAACATAGTTTGCTTGTTATTTCTTATTAAAAATTATTTCAAACCCTTTATAGATCATACTGAGGCAAATTCGTAAAAAGCTTTACTTGAAACCGATGGGGACGTATATGACCCCCACTAAAAAGGGGTAAAAGGGGGTTTTCCAAATTTTCCAGTCTTAATTTTTTTTTTTAATTTAACCATGCGAAAACCAAATACGAAGTAATTTTTAAGATATCTTTTTCGTTCTAGGCTTCGGTCTCAAGGGGTTAATAAGCATTTTTTTCCAGACACATACACGCACATTTCCGTATTTATTTATTTCACCCTTTTTCTGAAATAATATCTTAGCGAAAATTTAATAAAAACTCTAAATTAAACTTATTTTAGATTTAAGGTTGATTTATTCCATATTTCACATTTATTCCATTATAAAAAAATTGCAGAATTATATTTTCAAGTATGTGCATTGAAAAAACATAGTTATTTTAAATAAAAAAAATTAAAGGAATTTAAAACTTATTGTTCAATACAAAATGATCTTGAATTTGAAATGAATTTTTTTTAAATCTATTATATTGATCTACCGATTTGTATTACTATGAATGATTTCAACGAAGATATATTCGACAGTTTCGAAGATTTCGACGTTCAAAGTCGAAAACATTTCACAATTTTACGTACTCTGCTCTTTTGAAACCCTTGTATCTTTGATATTTTTCAACGAATTTACAAAAACCTTTTTTACTTGGTAGAAAATCCCTGAATTTTAATAAACATTTTAGTTTTTTTTATTATCTTGCATATTTTCAAAGAAATTGAAAAAACGATATACTTTGATTTTTTTAAGAAAAAGTACATGTGTCTTAAAGCAAAAGTAATAATGCTGTCTGACTAGCAATTTCTTGCTACTCATGATTTTACCAACAGTGTCCTGTATGAAGGATATTCCACGCGATAATTGCACTTGGGATAGCACAAGACTTTTGATTGTAAGCATTGGTTTTAAATGTTGGTGGTACTGTTTATAGTGTTGATGTATTCCATAAATATCATGAATTAATAATTTGCATAGTTTTTGCATTTGTATTCTCTTCATTAAGAGAAATGTATACTAGAACGCAATTTTTTAACTTTTTCAAAAAAATGAATATAAGATTTTATGTCAAGTGATTCAGAAGTTGTGTCGAAGATAATCTTCTTAATTTGAGTTTTTTGAAATTGTCTGAACATGATACTGTCTAAAAATATATATATGTAATATAACAGCTTAAGACCACGATCTTTTTTTCTTTTTCGATATTTTAAAAAAAGTTATTTCCTAGCATCAAATTTCTCAATTTGAGTTATGTCCCCTTTATGGTAATAATTTCATTAAAACACATTTTAAAAACAATTGTTTTGTCTTTTGAGACCGACTGAATGGCATAAAATGTATTTTAACGATATTATAACCGTAAAGAAGATATAACTCAAATTGAGAAATTTGATGGTACGAAGTAAAATTTTTTTAAGTATTAAAATTTAAAAAAAAAATCGTGGTCCAAGCCTGGCATATTAAATACATATTTTAAGATAAGGTCATGTACAGAAATATTTGAAAAATCCAAATTGAGAAAATTATCTTCGACACCACTTCTTATGCCCGTGATATAAAATAAAATTTTTATGAAAAAGTTAAAAAATTGCGTTCTAGTATACATTTTTCTAAAACAAGAGAATTGATATGTAATATTTATATTTAATTGATATTTAAGAATTACGCCAACACTATAATCAATGCCATCAAAATTTAGACTCAATGGTTACAATCAAAAGTTATATGCCATTTCGAGTATAACTTTCGCCTCGAATATCCTTCAAACAGGATACTGTGGGTAAAAATCGTGAGTATCATCGTGTTCGGTAAGATATTACTAGTTACACTGTATTAAAATTTTTTTCCTTTAGACATATGGGCATCTCCTAGTGGCACGGACGTGACATTCGCACGGTTTTAATTACTCGAAAAACAATAAAGAAACAAAATAAGCCGATATGTATTCTAAGTGTTCTAACGCGATGAAAGAGTGCTTTTTATAAAAATATTTTATAAAAATATTGGCAAGATTTAGTACAAATTAGTACAAAGTAATAAGCAATCATTCAATGGAACGGACGCGACAAAAAATATAAGTTTTTTTAAGCTCGTATAGAAATATGCAAAATTTAGCTAATTTTGAGAAATTTTTTTATATATAATAAACATGTTAATGGACGCCCTTTTTTAAATAGATATAGCACGAACACGGACGCGACAAATTTTTCCAATAGTAGTAAAATACAGTCAAGATTTTCATTATAAATTTTAACAAAAATACATCATAATAAGTAAAATTCAAGATAAATAGCAGTAATACTAATCAAATTAAAAAAAAATAAATTTAAAAGATGTAAGAGTGCTTTATTTTAATATTTTTCTTCAGTTTTGGTGAACCTTCTTTGGGATGTGCCCATATGTAGTTTTTTTTTTTACAAAAATCAAAGCATTTTAAGATCGTTATTTTTACTGTTTTTCTCAAAAAAAAGCAACTTTGTCCTTGCGGGGCAGAAAGATGTCCTTTTATTTTCATAAAATTTTTTTTTGGCAGATCTTGACAACCACATGAAACTTTTGAGACCTCTTAGAATGAGAAATTCGGAAAAAAAATGTAATTCGATACGCCCTAATGTACATATATTGAACACTTTAGTACAGTGAAACCCAAGGCGAAACTAGCGGGGGGATAAGGGAGGTAATCTAAGCCCCTAGCTTTTTAAGAGTCGGCCAAATTGTTATATTTTACTGAAATTTGTTTAAAAATTTTGATTTTTATTTGCAATAACTATGAGCGGATCAAAATTAGTCGTACCATTTGTTTCCATGTTCGCCATCAGCCATACCAAAAACCAACTTTAGACGGTTATTTCATTTCTAGACATATCTAGAACAATCTTCAGTCAGCCAATTCACTTTCAGTCGTACCTAAAATGAACTTCAGTCGGCTTAATTTGCATTTAACCGTGCGCAAAACCAACTGCATTTAATCCCAAACCCCAAATGCCATTATATTTTCTTTTTCAGTCGGAAAAATTCTTTAAAACAATTCAGTTGGCCACGTAGTCATATCTACGTTTTCGATAGCAAAGGATCAAGATAAACGCTTTAATGAGCTCATATAAAGAAATTAATTTAGGTGTTCCACAAGGTTCGGTACTAGGCCCAATTCTTTTTCTAGTCTAAATAAATTCGTTATTGAAATCGCATGACAATATCTCTCTTGTGGCTTTTGCTGATGATATGGCTTTTACTTTTATAAGTGATACCCCGCTTAATTTCAGCGCTGAGATCAATTCAAAACTAGAATGCCTCTTTTATGCTTTTTTTGTCATTTTTATGACTCCGTAGCACCGCGCCTTTTTAATAAATTACCACAGAATATTAGAAATATTAATACTTGTCATATTTTAGTCAACTCAATCAAACCGTGGATCGCTAATCTAAATTTTCTTGATATTGATGTATTGCTTATGTTTACTTCTTGAATATTGTGCAAATTTTTTTATTTATCTAAAAACTTAATAATTTTACTTTTACAAACTGTTCCCTACATTACAAACTGTTTAATTAGTCGTATTGATTAAAACTCGCATTTCATGTATATCATGTATTTCATGTATTTCATGTACTTTTTTATGTTATTTCTCTCAAAATTATAACTTATCTGTAGGGCATTCCCTTATGGAGTCTGTACTTACTATCGGGAAGCTTGTCGATACTTGGTGGTGACCGTGGCATGCAGGTTAAGTGTGTGGCTTAGCATGTTCGGAGCCCGGGTTCGATCCCCAGCCGTGGCGAACAGTTTTTTTCAATAAAAAATTTTTCTGATCGGTCACCACCTCTCTGCAGACAATGGCAAACCTCAGAGAGTAAATAATGCAATGTAAAGCTTTTTGAGAACATGAACTTTAGCCGTTCGGACTCGGCATAAAACATGTAGGTCCAGTTCTCGGTCAATTGTGTGCAAACATTAAATAACACACACAACACAATTGATCATAAGGAGCTCGGTCAAAGTCCTTTCAAGGGCTGAAATGGCCACTTTGTTTTGTTTTTTGTTTGTTTTTGTCGATACTAGCCTTCATAGCTACAGACATGCAATACAGTTTATCTTTAGTCTGTTAGTTCTTGTATTATGTAAGAATTTTTCGCTCAATAAAAATTTTCAAGCATTATGTATTATTTTAAATGTTCTAAAGCCATTTTTTTTTATACAAATATTAAAAACTAAATAAATGTAGTTTTGTTGAATCTATCCAAATTGCTAATAATCATTATTTTCAAAATGTTGACTTATGTCGTATTAGAATTAGACTGATATATAATTTCTGAATGCAAAGATAAAAAACGACGATTCGTTTGATAATTGTGATCGAATCCAGACAGTTTAAGCAGTTCTTAGAAGCAATAAAACCTTTGCATGAACTCTTTAATTCAATTCTAGTTTCAACTTATTTGACCCAAAAGTGAATTCTAGAATCAATAAGATTGTTAATAAAAACTTGTTTGGTGGACTAACTTCAATTGAAAGCGGATTTAGAAGTACTAGTATCGCCTGGGGTCGAAATTCGACCAATTTATTGATTGCCTATTTATAATTGTATGCGAGATGATAAAAATAACTTCGAGGCTATAACTCTTCATTCATTAGAGATATAAAGCTATTTTCTTCAAAAAAATTATTTTTTTATATTATTATTTTGTTTAAAAACAGAAAAACAACATTTAAAAAAAATGTAATTTTGTCAAAAAAATCATAGGGGGTAGCCTTGATTTTTTGATGGACAGTTTATTAATTTAGTGTGAAGACAAAATAAATTCACCTAAAATTCGGTATAGACTTTGAAAGAAAATCAAAAATTCAATTTTGAGTTTTTGTTTTTTGACAACAAAAATCATTTTTACCCCATATTTTAAGAATAAATAAAATTGTATGGTCTTTTTTTAAAAGGAATAATTTAAATATAAACAAATAAAAAACGGTATTATTTTCAAAAGTTTTTTAAGTTAACTGATAGGACTTAAATACAAAAAAGAAATAAATAAAATTTATTCACAGATGGCGGAGTTATTGGCTTCAGAAATTAGAACATTCAATTTGAGAGAGTTTTTTCTCTCTCTTGGCATTTGGTTGAAACACACGCTTAATAAATAACGACAATATTAAGAAAATTCATAAAAAATACTTTTGGTTAAAAATTTGCTGTAAATTTTATCACATTTGAAAGAAAATTTAACAAACTTTTAGAAAAAATTAGAAAAATTAAAATTCAAATTCGACCTACTCACAAACTCTCCCTCAACCAAACTTCATATTAATCAAAGAGCGGATTTTTTCTCAAAAATTTAATTTCTCTCTTAGAAGGTTGGGAACCGCCTCTATTAGATATATCATTTATATATAAATTCTGCACATCTGGGCAACATAACCTTTCGAATGATATAAGTTTCATTTATTTTGAGTTTTAATTAATACCAAAAAAGCGTACGACAAACTTTAATGTTCACGTATTAATATATAAGATTCTATCATCTATTCGAAGGCGTAGAATTTCTGACGGGTAGCAATAAAAAAAATCCCTTCATCTCTCAAAAGTTACAGTTGCAGTAAAGAAGAAATTTGCATTATTATTAATTTAAATATTTAAGAAAAAAAGAGTTACAAAATCAGAAAAGCTCTTTGTATTTTTCGCACTTATGCAGAATAAGTGCGATGGTTAAATTAAGTAAGCGGCTATAACTATTAATCGATTTGAGATATAAAACTCTTTCCTTCAAATAAATTATTTTAGAATTTTATGAATTTTTTAAAAAAGAAAAAAATCATTTAAAAAAAAAGTTTCAAATCATGCCTTGATTTTTTTATGGCACGGACAGTTTATTACATTCACCTTGTATGCTCTTTAGACTTTGAAAGAAGATCAATAATGCAAATTTGAGTTTTTCTCCATTTACAATCAAAATTATTTTACCTTATATTTTGATATAATTTAAATATAAGCAAAAAAGGAACGGTAAAACTTTTATAAACAAAGTTAACTGATCAGCCTTATATAAAAAAAAAACTAAAAAAATTTAATCTATTCAAAGATGGCAGAGATATTTGCTTCCCAAGACAGGGCATGATTAAGACATTGTTTGCCATGAAGGTCCTGAAGTCAAATAGTCAGTGTTCAGCTATTTTTGATTTGATTTTGGAGAGATGAGATGGCTGCCTGATAAACCGACATCGCACCACTTCATTGTTAGGTTGCTCCACATTAAATGATATGATCGACGTACCTTTAATGAAAGCTTCATGCACCATGCCTTTTACAAAAACTACTTTCTCGAATGTGTGCATTATAAAGAACTACCTTATACAGTTACAACACAGACTTAGACTTAATAGTTATTTTTTCATCAATAATTCGGCAATAATAAGCAACTCCTTAGCATTAACATCATTCCTAAAGACATTGCGTTACTGCCTAATTTCGATTAACCTTGGTCAGAATATTAAAAGATTTTTTGCTTTGCGAAGTCTTCTATCTGTGTTGAATTATACGAGGTTATCTCGAGATAGTATTTTCTTTATTGAAACAGAGGTAGGTTTGGATCGAAGCTCCTTAATCTGAGTTCTTTGGAACATCTTTTATGCTGGAGTCCTGCGTCTGGAGGTATCAGGTATGTCTCAAATAATAGGCTTCAAGGCTGTGTGAATTACAATTGATTGAACTGAATGCAGCACCTCCTACAACTCTATCTCACTTTATGACAAAGCAAGAGTTCTAGCTACAGCGGCTTTCCCGAAACTTGTCGAACACATAAGGACCTCGACAAACAAACAGAAAAATCAAAGTTGGTGTTTTTTGATAAATTCTTTTGTATGCAGTCAGTACAATGATGCGTGCTATCCGTGCTATGAAAATTTATTTATAATAAATTCAGTTTTCAGCACATAAATATAAATTTTTTTTTCAATCTTTCTGACATTCACACGAAAAGTTGTGATTGAAACAAAAAACACAAGTTATACCAAATATCCCAAGTTAGAACTCATAACTGCTCATATTTTGGAAGTTAAAAAATCACAAGTTGACTCCAGTTATCGAACAAAAGTTAGCTATGTATAAATTTGAATTTCTAAAGTAATGTTTGACAATTTGAAAAAATGAATAAAATTATAAACGCCGAAAAATCCCAAAGTTATTCTTAAATCTAAAGTTATAAAAGTGAATAAAATGGCCCTTAAGGTATCATAACAGTTGTAAATAATAAATATTTTTTTTTAAATTATTTTTCCTTTAAAAATCACCTCTTAAAATAGTTAATAAAGAATAGCAAGAACAATAGTAAAGCGTGCGTGCGTCTTTAGTCACTTTAAATGCTTTTTTAACTTTAAAATCTACCTTAAAATCTTAAAGAAATTTAAACAAATGAATTAGCAAAGGTAAAAGGTCCAAAAATGTGGTCGACTTTTTTTTATATATTGCCCAATTTATTTTCGTTCTTCAATTTTTCAAATATTATGGAATAGTTCTAGAGATTAACTGTCCGTCATATAGACACCAGATTTTAGAGCACTATACTTTGGCGCCATCTATAACTCATACAGTTATGAAAAAAGTTTCTTTATTAATTTTTTCAATATTCAAAGATATGCATATTATTTAAAAAAAATTATGCTAATAAAGGACCCAAGTTATGAACTTTAGGATATTGCTTACTCTTGCCCTATCTGAAACTGTAATGATACCTTAATCACGTCCAGTCCAAATGAATTAAACTACAACTTCTTCGCGTGCTCATTTATTTAAAAATTTTGAAAAAAAAAAATATACCTCTGTATTTTTTTAACATTATAATGCTTGAATGAAACAAAAGAATCGGAAGTATGAAAAGTATTGAATAAATTTATTACGATCAAGTAAACCAAAAAGATTCGGAGCAGCAGTTGATGGCTGCCACCACACATTAACAACCTTATATTATTTTACAGGTATTGCTCAGGAATATGTGGTGATAATCATAGTTTTGTTACTGAAAAAGTTCTAGGAAATACCCTTAAAAAATTAATGAATTCTCTGCTATTCCAAAATAATTTCTGTATTCTAGGTATCAAATAAACATTAAATACTTCCAGTTTATATTCACTGCAAGTCCATTAACTCTGAAGAACTCTATATATCCTTTACAAACTGACCATTCTGAATAAAAACAAATTCTATTCCAACCCAACATGCGATCCTTTCCTTTAGGAAAAATGTAGTTTTTTATGTGCAGTAAATTTATAACAATTAATTAAACTTTGCACTAAATGCTGTCAGCTCAGTCATAGTCATTGTTAATAGCTTGCTCTGATGAAATCAAGCACCAACCACCCCATAAAAATAGCCTACTAATGCGCAGATGCGCAGTTTTGAAATTCCGTTGGTACTTCATTGTTGCTGCAATTGTGATTTACTTGATTTACACAAAAATCTTCCCACGGTCGCGAACCAGGTCTCATGCCATACAACGACAATATAATAAAAAAATCACCGCATCACCCTCTTCCGACGCACCTTTATGTGCAACCCCCTAACTTTTGGCGCGAAACAAAGACTGCTCACTCTGCTCAAGGCGACTGACAGCCGAGGCGTTTGTTCTTACAACAAGCCCAAGAAGGGGGAAGCAAACACGGAACAAACCAACCAAAAACAAACCAAAGAAAGAAAACTTTCCAAAGACGACATGCAGGACAAAAGAAACGCAACAAAGATTCGTATACCAAGAAATCCTTGAAAGAGGGAGGGTTGCTGTCATAACTTCCACCCTGGCCACCAGTGGGTTTTACCTACCTGGTGTGACGTTGTTGATGATTTAGCGTATAAGTCGCTGTTGCTTCTGCGCATTAATGTGGTTCAATGAATTTCATATTTTGTTGTTTTTGCTCTGCCTTCTTCTTCTTTACTCCTGCCGCACCCCACTCTACCGTTCTGATAGTGGAATTTATTTAGCTACTCTTGAGTGCAGTTACTTTGTGGGTCCATTCTATTGTTTAGTTGCCGCTTTTATTTTAACTGTTGGCGTGCAGAGAAGGTTTCTTCCTTGTGTGCCTAACATTATTGTTACCTACAGGGATGAAAACAGCAACTTGAGTCCTGATTGACGACGTGATTGTCTGCTGTTGCTTAGGCTAAGCGAGCAATTGTTGTCACATGTAATCATTCATCAATGAGGCATTTGAAATTTTCTATTGACGATATGTTTGTTGTGTCAAAATTTCTCAAAGCTGCATCAAGTTGCTGTAAGAAGTCCTTATTTCAATTCAATCAGTTTGTGCTGCTTAAAAATGTTACAGTAGATATTAATCAAAATAAATCAAAAGACTTAAGAAACGAACTTGTTCAATGATAAGAGCCACACTCGATAGCTTGAAGTGCTATAGCTGGAAGTTTTTGTAGATAGTGTGTTATTTTCTCAAAATATTTATACGTTTTTTGTGAAACTGTTTTAAGTACTTTTGACTTTTTTACCCTCATTTTTCATCCCTATAGCTTATCATACATGATATTTTTGTGTGCTTTATTTGCTAATATTTTCTTTTTACTCGCTATAATTTGTATACTTGCGCTGTAAAGGAATGCCGTAGTGATGTGGGTAACTTTCCCACGCTTTTGAAATCACCAATTCAAGGTGTGCAAAATCATTGCCTGAAAGGAAATGGGGTGAGGGTGTGCATTGAAATACAGCTGCTATTCTCAAACAAAATGCAATCAGCTTTTAAGTATTGAAAAAATTATCCTTACAATATTAGAAATAATGGTTTTTAATTGATGTGTCACAATGCATTTGTAAGAGTTTCAACTGTAAGGACTTGTGTTCGACAGCAGAGTTTGCATAAATATCACATATATGATTTTAAAACTATATTTTCAATATATTTAGGTTCAATAAAAAGCAAAATATTAAAAAGAATTTAATCAAAATAAACTGATAATTTTCGATGAAAAGTTTATTTCTATTGAAGAAACATTACAAAATTTGTATTCATATTGAAAATGGATTTGTTGAACTAACAAAAATGCTTAAAATACCTGCCATTTTTAAACCTACAAAGTTTCTTCCAGGATCTGAACTCAAAATTTAAAATAACGATTCTCTCTTACACAATTTCTAAAATTTAGTTTTTTAAATACTTAAAGAAAATTCTTTAAACCCACAAATATATGTTGTGTGAAATAAGAGAAGTGAAATAAGAGAAGTTCTCAAAGGCCGATGCACAATGCATCGAAATAAGCTTATTTATGCAGTTTTAAATTTTTTGGTTTGTATGGGAGGTAGGCGTATTCGTGGGAGGATGATGTCCATTTTTCAAAACCATCTTTGTTTTGTCATAAAAAACATACGTGCCTGTTGGTTAAACACAGGCTTACTTATTGCGTTTTAAATTTTCGGGTTGTATAGGAGGTAGGCGTGTCCGTGAGCGGATGATACCCATTTTCCGAAGACATCTTTTTGTTGATACAAAACACATACACACCAAATTTTATTGTTGTAGGTTAGTTATGAGCTTATTTATGCAGTTAACAATTTTTGCGCTGTATGGAAGGTAGACGTGTCCGTGAGCGGATTCCAGAAATATTCAATAGTGCAGATCTTTGAGTACATGTGACCATGTGAACAAAGTTTCATCCAATTATCTCAACTCCTTCTTCTTATCCTGTGTATACGGACAACACACAGACTGACAGACGGACGGACGGATGGACGGACGGACGGACATGGATAGCTCGACTCACGTGGTGACGCTGATCAAGAATATATATACTTTTCTATACTGGACTCGCTTCATTCTATGCGTTACAAACGTTTGCACAAAGTTAATATACCTTGACCTTTCAGGTTTAGGGTATAAAAATTGTTGAAATCGGTTAATTCCTCGGGGTACCTCCCTTGGACCTATATTAATTTTTTTTTTTGTTTTAAAATGTATTTTGATACTGAAAGTAGTTTATTGAGCAATGCTCAATGAGCATGTATTTTTTTGTAAAAAAAAAGATTTTTTTTTACTTTAAAAAAAAAGAATTCAAAAAAAGAATTCTTGGATTTTAGCGATTAACTGCCCCTTTTCATTACCAAGTGTGTGGCTTAGCATGCTCGGAGCCCGGGTTCGATCCCCAGCCAGGGCGAAAAAGTTTTCTTCAAAAAAAAATTTTTCTGATCGGTCACCACCTCTCTGCAGACAATGGCAAACCTCAGAGAGTAAATAATGCCATGTAAAGCTTCTTGAGAACATGAACTTTAGCCGTTCGGTGTCGGCATAAAACATGAAGGTCCAGTTCTCGGTCAATTGTGTGCAAAGATTTAATAACACACACAACTAGGGTTCCCAACTGTCCCGGATTTCGCGGGACGTCCCGCATTCCAGCTAATTTTTTAGCGTCCCGCGACGACCCCTTGCGGGACGCCTTTTGTCCCGCATTTGAGCACTTAAGATTGTTTGTATCTAAATTTCCAATTTGACATGAAACACAGTTTACTAAAACTGTGTAATTTTATTATCAAATTTAATTTATCATTTATTTTTCATACATTTTATTTATCAAAACGTTTTGGATTTATTTTTTGGTTTTTTCATGAATTCGGCAAGAGTTGGAAAGATATCTTAACAATATCAAGTAACCAATGCGATGGTGTAAAGGTATCGTTGATACTCTTTATTCCTCAAAGAAAAAAAGGAAATATTTAATAAAATAAAAAATTGCATCTAATGTTGTCCCGCATTTATGACCTAAGTCCCGCATTTTTGATGGCTCCGTCCCGATTTTGTACTTTCCAGAGTTGGCAACCCTACACACAACGCAAATGATCATAAGAAGCTCGGTCATCCTTTCAAGGGCTGAAATGGCCAATTTGTTTTTTTTTTTTATTTTTTATGTATGTGTTTTATACCAACACAAAGATGTCTTCGAAAAATGGATGTTTTCCGCTCACGGACACGCCCACCTCCCATACAACCCAAAAATTGAAAACGCAAATAAGCCTCTGTTTAACCTACAGAGCTAAAATTTGGCACGTATGTTTTTTATGACAAGAAAAAGATGTTTTTGAAAAATGAACGTCATCTGCTTACGAACACGCCTACCTCACATACAACCCAAAATGTTTAAAACTCAATAAATAAGGTTGTGTTTGTCAAAGAGAAATTAAATATGGTATGTATGTATTTTATACCAAAACTAAGGTGTGTTCAAAAATTGGGAGTTATCCGTCCATGAATATGCTCACCTCCCATAGAGAAAGCACAATAAAGGCATTAACTGTGAGCTACAGGAATAAAACTTGGTATGTTAAATTTTTCATCAACATTTAAATGCATATAAAATATAGGCTTCATCCGCCCACGGAGACGCCCATTTACAATAAAAATTTTTTTAATTTTGAAAAGTAGGTTTAGGGTATTTCATAGTCGACCTAGGTCGACTTTAGACTTTCTTTACTTGTTTGTTTCACAAATTGTTAATAATAAACAAGATACCAATTTTATTTGTATATTGTTTTAATTAACACAAATGATGATATTTATAAGTAAAAGATGTACCTCCAATACAAAATGATGTAAAAAATTAGTATAGGTCCAAGAGAGATACCTCTAGGAAACAACCGATTTAAACAATTTTTATAATTAGCTTAAACTAACTATTCGAACGAATCTTGAACCAAATCTTAAAACGCGTTAATAAAAATCATGTTTTTCAAATTAATCTTAACGATATCTCAGAACTTCTCCATGGAACGACTTGGATTTTTTTTATTTTTAAGTAAATATAATTAATGGATCCTTTACCAAAATGCAGATGATAATTATTTACTAAGCTGGCGCTTACAACCGTCGGTCGGTTTTCGCCTCGTCTAAGAATTTGTGCAAGTCTCTTCTGTCGTGCGCTTGGTTACAACAGTTAGAAATTGCAAGCATCGTCAGGTTATCCAATGCCTGTTCTTTCCAAATGAGATGCGGTCTTCCTCGTCTGCGTTGACCGCCACTGGGTACTGAATCAAATAATTTTTTCGCTGGAGCATCGTCGTTCATTCTCTCGACATGACCTAGCCAGCGATGCCACTCTATTTTAATACGTTTAACTATATCGATGTCGGCATATAGCTCATAAAGCTCGTGGTTCCATCGTATTTGGTACTCGCCATTGACGCAGATTGGACCATAGATCTTGCGAAGTATTTTTATCTCGAAAGCTCCCAAAGTCCTTTTATCAGAGCTGCTCAACGTCCAGATTTGTAATGCGTATATTAGGACGGGCATGATTATTGACTTAAAGAGCGTTAGTTTTGTTCGTCGAGAGAGAGCTCTGCTTCTCAATTGCCTACAGAGCCTATAGTAGCACCTGTTGGCAAAAGTTATCACTCGTTCAATCTCCAATAATATTATGGCCAATGATGTCAATATCAGCAGCATACGTTGCACGTTAAGGAATCACCTTGTCTGAAACCTCCCTTGGTGTCGAACGGAGGGGAGAGGTCCTTCCCGATTTTCGCTGCGCTGCTGGTGTTGCTCAATGTCATCCTGCATAGATGTATCAACTTTGTAATCAACAAAAAGATGGTGTGTGTCGATTTGTTTTTCGAGGGTCTTTTCCAAGATTTGTCGGAGCGTGAAGATCTGGTCGATGGTGGACTTTCCAGGTCTGAAACCACACTGATAAGGTCCAATCAGTTGGTTAACTATGGGCTTCAGTCTTTCACACAATACGCTCGACAGGACCTTATATGCGATATTAAGAAGGCTAAGCCCACGGTAGTTGGAGCAAATGGTGGGATCGCCTTTCTTGTGTTTTGGGCAGAGCACACTGAGATTCCAATCATCTGGAATGTATTCTTCCGACCATATTCTGAATAGAAGCTTGTGAATTGCATTTTAATGCATTTGAACATTTGAACAGAGCAGCCGGTAGGCCATCGGCTCTTGCGGCTTTGTTGTTTTTAAGCCCAGCTATAGCTGTTAAGACCTCGTTATAGTCGGGCAGCGGAACTTCAATACTGTCATCCATAATTGGGTTTTCCTATTGGCGGAATTTATTTATTTATTTCATTTCATCAAGCAGAGTACAAGCTCTTATGGATTACTGTAATATATACACTTAAACTAAAATATAATAATAAAAAAATGTTTGATATGTTAAGGATATATTTAATAAAAATCACAATTCATGAGCTGAGTTTAAATATGATGCTATTATATAACAAAAGCAAAAGATATTATTAATAAATATAAAATACACAGGTAGCTAGGTTACGTAACTTGGCACATGAGAATATTATACAAGGCAATCTTGAATGCATCTTTAGGGCTATCAATAAAGATATCAATTAAGTTTATGACCTTATTAACTTCTCTAATACAACGCGACAGGGGTTCATTTTGAGCATAGACAGTTCTATGAAAAGTTTCATAAAAGTGGAAGTGACTTCGAAGAGATCTCGAGGGTATGTGGAGGTTAAGCTTATCCAATAGTTCCGTGCAATCTAAGTTATGGTGAAGAATGTCTCTAAGAAAAATTATTGATGAAGCCCTTCTTCTACAGTTAAGAGTGCTTAATCCAATCAAGGCACATCTTGTACTGTAAGGAGGGGAGACAGGGAGATTCCATCTTAATTGACTGAACATGAACCGGGTGAATTTTCGTTGAACTTTTTCGATACGTTCACAATGCAAATTTGTTGAAGGGTTCCAAATAATGGAGCAATATTCTAAGTGCGGCCTTACAAGCGATGAATAGAGCGATTTTAAGGTGTACGGGTCAGTGAACTCCTTACTATTCCTCATAAGAAAACCGAGCATGGCATTAGCCTTATTGACAATGAAAGCAATATGATCACCAAAGTTAAGATGCGGGTCCAAAATAATTCCTAAGTCTTTTTTACTGAAAATTCTTTCTAGTGGAATAAACATAATGTGGTAGCTACCCACAAGAGGAGACAATATTCTCCCAAAAATTAAGTGGTTACATTTTGAGATGTTGAGAGGCAGTTGGTTTGATTCACACCAAGCAAATATTGCGTTTAGGTCGTCTTGGAGGAGGGAACGATCGATCTCCGAGCTAATTTGCCGAAATAGTTTTAGATCGTCAGCAAAGATGAGGCAACGGGAATATTTAATTACTAGCGGTAGATCATTGATGAATAACAGGAATAATAATGGGCCAAGGTGACTCCCCTGCGGCACACCAGAAGTTACTTTAATAAGGTAAGATGTAAT
This sequence comes from Tetanocera ferruginea, assembly GCA_958299015.1. Taxonomy (NCBI): domain Eukaryota; kingdom Metazoa; phylum Arthropoda; class Insecta; order Diptera; family Sciomyzidae; genus Tetanocera; species Tetanocera ferruginea. The sequence continues at coordinate 67,298,481 of OY282644.1, forward strand.
GTCGTTGATTTGAACGCGTTGACGACGATTTAGTAAATAAGATTTTATCCATTTGAGCACGTTGGAGTGAAACCCAATAGCCGAAACCTTTGATATTAAAATATTATGGTTTACCTTATCGAACGCTTTAGCAAAATCTGTAAAGATTACGTCTGTTTGTAAATGATTCTCCATATTATGTATTATATTATTCAAGAAAAGAGCCATGTTGGTGGTTGTGGATCTCCCACACATGAATCCATGTTGAAAGGGGGACAAGATATTTTTAACAAGGAAAATTAATTTATAATTTACTAGTTTTTCGAATAATTTCGGAATAGCGGATATTTTGCAGATAGGTCTATAATTAACGATGTCGTGCTTAGGGCCAGATTTGTGATTAGGCATTATGTGGGATAATTTCCAAGTATCTAGGAAAATTCCTGATGATAATGATTTTGCGAAGATTAGCGAAAGCGGCAGTGCGATCGATGACGCACAATTTTTTAGAGATAATGGGGCAATGCCATCAGGACCTTCATTAGTATTGCTTTTAAGGCTTGAAAGTGCAGCATACACCTCCGATTCCTCAAGGTAAATGGAGCCAACGTCCAAAAGCGTATTAGGAGTATTGGGAGATTCAGAGACAGGGGGACTAGAAGAATACACCGATTTAAAGTAATCCGCAAATAAATTGCAAATAGCTCGTCTATCGTCAGTTATATCATTAAGGTAGGACATTCTTATAGGAAGGCCATTTGATTTTCTTTTAGTATTGATGAAGGTCCAGAAATATTTACTGTATGTTTAAGACTAGTCTCCGTAGAAATTAAGTAATTCTGATAAAGGAATTTATTAAGTGCATCAAAATTTTGTTTTAAAGATAGATACTCGGATCTTAAAATCGGGTTTGTAGAGTTGTCTCTCAAACGTTTGAACGCTTTAATCATTTTATTTTTTAAGTTAGATAGTCTTAAGTTAAACCATGGCGGATTACTATTACGCTGAGTATGTTTAACCGGAATGAAACGATCCAAGGCCTCCATAAATACATTGAAAAATAAATTATACATTGATAAAAGATCACCTTCTAGTAATTGTTGTCAGCGTCACCATAACATCAGTGTACTCTGGATATCTGCCACAAGATTCCCGTTTTCTATGTTAATTCTCGAAAAAACTGTCAATCTAGTTAAAAAACCAAAATAAAAATCTATGACTCTTAAAACAGTAAACATAATAAAAACAATGCCATAGTTTTATAAGTCATAATAAAAACAACTTTTTACTCCTTTTCCAAGTTGATTGAGCATCCGAGAATTCGCAATGCAAGCCTTGGCTAATCGATATCTCTATATCGATTCCCACATAAATTGTAAAACAAGCCGTTTTCTATTGATTGTGAGTTTATAAAGTGTTGTGAAAGAATTATAGCGTTAGAATAATATAAGATGGCAAGTCAATTTTCCATCGAATGGACAAGGTTTACGTGTTTTGTTTTACAAAGTGAGAAAAGTGAAAATGAACCTAAGATCTAGTGCTCATCTTGTGATAAAAGAAGTAGAGGTGTTTTTGGAAGAAGCACGCATATCCGTACGCAAATTGGATCGGAGCATTTAAAATATTGAAGAGTTGTATTTGGATTGGAAAGCTTTAGTAAATCCTCCAAAAGGCTAAGTCAGATCAAGCGGGAAGAACATTTTCTAAATTGATCATGATGATGCACTTCGATATTGCTCATGGAGATGCACTAGATTTGATAAAAAGATTGATGAATATAAAAATGTTCTTGAAAATCAAAGGAAGCACCTGGTAGACCTGGCTGTATGATGGGTGGAAATGCTTACACCAAAAAGAAACTAGGAAAAATATCCCTGAAGAAAAAGAACAGATCCAACAAGAAAAACACAAAAACTCTTGACTACGTAGGAATTTGTATATCCTAGTCGATTGGGTTAAAGTAAGGATATGTTTACTTATAGAAAGTTTTGCGACCAAAGACTCCGGAGAGTAAAGTAGTAAAAGACAATGCACAGAATTTTTAATTGAGGCTGGAGATTCAGAGAATGAGGCCGGTCCACGCAAAGCCGATTCCGAGCTAAAAACATTTCATTACGCCTTTGTTAACGCTGGGTAAATGCAAAATAAGCGATAGAGATGCCGTGCGAATTTTTCTTGCTGGTTGATTGGCCACCAACATTGATTAGTTTAACCGATGGTAAGAAATTGCTAGGAGTTGCACCTATTTCTGCTGGCACATGAAAAGAACAGTCGGAAGCAGTATTTTATTTACTTAATACTTGTAATTTGACTGACAAAATTGTGGCAGTATGCTGTGATACTACTTCGTCGAATATGGGCTGCTTAAATGCGGCATGTGTTATATTAGAGCAAAAAAATAAGAAGGACCTCCTTCATCTATTATGTCACCATTACGTTTTTGAGATTGTACAAATTTCAAATGCATCATTTTTTCAAAAATAATTTTTAAACAATCACAAAAAAACTGGTTTTTTGAGCAAAACCGGGTCGGTTTCGAAAATTTAATAGATCAAACTATTTCATACGCAACCATAACTTATAATTATAGGGGACAAAGAAAATCTCAAATATTTTAGCTTTTGACGCAATCAAGTGATCAGTCAGGTTAATATAGATAGGGGATGGGCCACGCCTTCCCCTTATTCGATCAGCCTTAAACTTTGAAAACAGTTTTTTATTATTAGGCAAGTCGTTCGTTCATAGAAGTCAACCGCAGGACATGATGCCGTATTCTCTTGCCAACTACAAATTCGCATCCAAACTCGTGCTTCTCAGCGGCCCTGCGGATCTCTACAATCTCCGTAGTAGATTTCACAGGAAGCTTTCCGTAGGCAACCCTGTCTCTTCCATCGCATTTCTTGAATTGCAGTGATATAAGCTTTATAACTTTCCAAGATATCAATCAGTTGGATAGAGGCACCATCCCAATTTAAGGTGCGGACATTCCAGATGCATATCCGTAAATCATTATCAGTTTTTCTATTGCGTTAGTTGTCATCGGATTTGGAGATAATTTTTCTCATTATTCTTGTACGTTTCATTGAAATTTTTTTTATGTGGTGGGCTTCAAACCCAACGCACACCCTTTGCTAGAAGGCCAAAAGTGCCGTCCGCATAAATTAGCCGTCAGTTAACGGGTGCTAGTTTCGACTTGAGACGATTTCGACATGGCCAGCATCATGGCCTCGCCAAATTGTATCAGTCAGACACTTTGCCATGTGAAGATTGTCCCCATGTCTCCCCTAGGATCCCAATTCTCATGCTCAGTACGATTTAATGTCAGGAATAACGAAATTTTTTAATTATAAATTTGTAACAATGTATCTATGCATTTTATATATAACTGACTTGGTCTGCAAATAAATATTTTAGCTCGCCTTATTTAATCTTAAACTATACTTTTGTCAAATATGGGCAACACTCTGGGCTACTGTAAGTTGACGATCCCGCATACTCAAACGCTAAACGACAACTCGCGGATTCTTGATTTGTATTCGATTAACATGCAAATTGTTGGTGGTGCAGCTCTAAAAAGGAAAAATCGTTAGAAATTATTAGATACTAAGTCAGGGGCGTCAAAACCCACAACTTTCCTAATGGCTGCCAGACAACATACAGTAGAACAGAACAGAACTGTAACAACAACACCATCACCAACATATATGGCAACAACACCAACCACACCAACCACAATTGCGTTAAATTTGCATTTGTAATTAAATTAACATCAAACAGCAATAAATGTTTGAAAAAGTTAGAGTGCAACAAGCAGCGCATCCATGGCATCTTATCGCTGGCAACGTGGGACTCAATCTAGAAGGTGGCGACGGAACATTTTCGCATCTAACCGCGCAGACTCTTGCATAATCAAAAGACATAAAATTTTCACGCAATGCGAGTGTTTGTTGCCAGCTAAAGTCCTCACTTTGAGGCTAATTAAAAATAATCGCTTGCATTTGAGTCTTAGAACTAGTAGCTTTAAATTTTGGTGTTGTTGGCACAACGTTGCGTTGGACTGACAACGCATTTCAATGTAAATTAAATGTAAACTTAGCTGAAAAAGCTTTTGTGTGTGGAAGTTTAATTATGAAAGTGGCAACAAAGTTTGTCTTGACTGAAAAGACAGTCCAGAACTGCCATCCAATGCAATAATTGGCAATTAAAATGGCGCATATTAGAAGCATTGCATTAATGCGGACAGTAAAAATTATGCGTTTCTTGCAATGAACTAACAAGTGGCTGCGCATGCGCACAGCTGCTTAATTTTTAAACAAGTGCAGAAAGAGTAGCAATGGTGCAAAGAGTAGCAGGACATGCGCCACCGTATTGTGTGTGTGTGTGTTGCATAAGCGTTGCCATACTGTAGCAACAATTTATGCATTCCTTGCTAGGTAATAACTTATTTTTATCGCTGAGTTGGTGGCAACAGGTGCAAACTTTTGTTGTAGGAAAATAAATCACTGCGTATTCACTGAGTGATGCACTGTAACTGGAACGCATTGCTTAGCTTAACAATTATTTAAATTTTAAATCTTCAAATTAAAAAATTGATATTTAAATAGAAGCACACTTAATTCGAGCCAGAGCAGCTCATCAACAACGACGATAACATCTCTTGTAGCCTGAAAGCGGCAATGCTTTGCTTTATATAATCGCATTTCGGTTTCTTCGTCAAAACCAATTCAGATCAAAGAGATATTGTAAATATAAATTTTCTCACAATCGAAACAACGTTAGAACCAAAGTATTAGTATTGAGCACTATTTGTATGAAGCTCTCTAGAAATAGTCAAATTAGCTCTACTTTAAGCGTTGCTTTGTCCATAGAGCTTAAAACCTTAAAATTTGAATTTTCAAAGAAAAAAAAAAAAAACAGTAATTGTTGAATCTTAGCTTTAAGTCATTAAAATTAAGTTATTTGATTGCTTTTTATTTTGTTTTTTTTTTTTTTGTTTTGTTGAGTTGATATGAATCTAAAACATGCAAAATATATTCAACACAAATTAACATGGAAATCATCAATATAGATGAAACGTTAATCAAATTGTTCATTAGTAAAAACAAGTTAGCATATTTATCAATTTGTTTCTTTTCTTATTTTTTGGCCATAAATTGAACGATGCCTTTTGTTTAGTTATATTACAATAATTAATAGGCGCAACTTCTTAGCGAGGCTTCAAGCTTTCTCGCTGTTGCTGATGGTCGATATTGGGTAATGAATAGGCCTTCGACTAATCGATTGAATAATCGAATGATTTTTGTATGAAAATCGATTAATTTAATAGCATCTTAACTATGAGAAGTTTCTGGAATGATTGGTATCTTAAATACACAACTTTCCGTATTTAATTAAATTTAAATCGGTGCAGTTGAAGTTTTCATCGTTTTTCACTGTTGTATACATTGAAGTTGATTTTGAGCGAAAGCAGCATCTGCATTATTACTCCAGTGATGGGAACCTACCTACAATCGATGTAGAAGAGAATGAAGTTAGTAGAATTTCCATGAATTCAAGTACTCCAAAATGTTTATGAATTTCCCACCAAATTGTTTGTAGAGTGTTTTCAATGACTTTTAAAATTACAACATATATAACTATTTAAAATAAATGATTTTGACCAGAAACATTTCATTCTTCTTACTATAACTATACCTAAAAAATGTTTTCATAAATATTGTCAAAAGCAAAAAATAAGTTTATTTTCATTCTTAATACGACGCATTATAATTTCATTTCTAAAATAAAATGCATTATAAACAAGTAAAGAAAGTCTAAAGTCGGTCTAGGCCGACTATGAAATACCCAGTGGCGTAACTAGATGATCAAGGGCCCGTGTGCAAAATTGAAAAATTAAATACCAGAAAAATTAAAAAGAACATGTTCAAACAATAGAAGTACAGAACCATTATTGTTTTTATTTTACATTATTTTTATACTCCCACGCGTACTGCTAAAAGGTATATTAATTTTGTCACGACGTGTGTAACGCCCAAAAGGAGGCGTGGTAGGTATAGAAAAGTATATATATTCTTGTTCAGCATCACCACCTGCGTTGATTTGGCCTTGTCCGTCTGTCTGTCCGTCTGTCCGTCTGTCTGTCGACACGATTACAGCCGTAATTTTCAAGCTATCGTAATGAAACTTCATGTTAAAGCTTTTTTCTAAAAAGCAAAGATCAAATTCGAGAATGGGCTGAATCGGATGAAAACCACGCCTACTTCCCATACAACCCCAAAATTTGAAAACTCTATAAAGAGGCTAATATTAAAGCTACAATGCTTAAATTTGGTATTTGGTGTATTCTATGTTTAAACTGAGATGTCTTAGAAAAATGGGCGTCATCCTCCTACTAACACGCCCACCTCCAATACAACCCCAAAATTTAAAACGATATAAATAGGCTTCTGTCGAAGCTAAATAAATAAAATTAGGTATTTATTCACTTTATATAAAAATTAAGGCGTGTAAGTAAAATGGACGTCATCCACCAAAGACCACGCCCACCTCGCATACAACCCCAAAATTGAAAACTCTATAAATAGGCTTCTATCAAAGCTATAAAAGTAAAATTAGATATTTATTCATTTAATGTCAAAACTTAAGTGGGTTAGAAAAATGGGCGTCATCCACCCACTAACAAGCCTACCTCCCACACAACCCCAAAATTGAAAACTATATAAATAGGCTTCTGTCAAAGCTAAATAAATAAAATTAGGTATTTATTCCCTTTATTTCAAAACTAAGGCATGTTAGAAAAAATGGACGTCGTCCATTCACGAACTCGCCAACCCCCCATACAACCCCAAATTGAAAAATTTATAAATAGACTTCACTTAAGCTACAGGCAAAAAATTTGATACGTTTGTATTTTATATCAAAACTAAATCGTGGAAAAAAGTGGATGTCATCTGACTACGGACACTTACACTTCCCATAGAACCCACTATAGTGAAAGTTCTAAAAGAGGCTTATATTTAAGCAACAAAACTGAAATTCAGTATTTGTATATTTTATATTAAAACTGAAGTTTGCTGAAAAAATTAGCGACATCAATCCACTAACACGCCCACCTCCCATAGAAATCATAATAGTGAAAACTTTATAAAGAGGCTAATATTTGAGCTACAAAACTGAAACAACCACAAACACGCCAACCTCCCATGCAACCCCAAAATTGAAAACTTTATAAAAAGGCTTATATTTAGGCTGCAGGAAAACAATTTGATATGGTATGTATTTTAGACGTAATAAAAATACTAAAATCATTTAAAACCTCATACAAAAAGAGCTACAATTTAAGATTGTTTTACACTTACGACTTGGCCGCGGGGGTATTTTAACTTCGGCCAAGTCGAAGATATACCTTACTATTTTTGTCTTGCTTTATCATGAGGAAAAGTTTCTATTAATTTGCTTAAATCTAATCAGACACCTGTTTGTTCTCAACAAAGCTGTGTAAACTAATGTAATGTCACATTCAATTGCTTCAAAATTTGTAATGATTTTTTGACACAATTGATTAACGGTGTCCAATTCATCAGCTTGTAAATGCTGATGAATTGTTGAGAAAGATTTTGGGCTACTATTTTTTATTATATCAGATTCGATATCAATTGCTATTTGTAGTGTAAACGAAGGGCCCCTATCGCTCAAGGGACCCGGTGCTCTGCACCGTTTTGCACCTATGGAGTTACGTCACTAGAAATAACCTAAACCTACTTTTTAAAAAAAAAAAAAAATATTATTGAAAATAGACGTGTTCGTGGACGGATGAAGCCTATATTTTGCATGCATTTAAATGTTGATGCAAAATTTACACATACCAAGTTTTATTCCTTTAGCTCACAGTTAATGCCTTTATTGTGCTTTCGCTATGGGAGGTGGGCGAGTTCATGGATGGATTACTCCCAATTTTTGACCACACCTTGGTTTTGATATAAAATACATACATACCAAATTTGATCTCTCTTTGACAAACATAATCTGATTATTTTTGGGTAGTATGGGAGGTAGGCGTGTTCGTGGGCGGATGACCCATTTTTAAAATCATGTATGTTTTGACATAAAAAATATGGGAGGTAGTCGTGTCCGTTAGCGGTGTTGAAATTATGTAATTACAACATATATGAAAAATTCGAACTTGAGAAGAAATGGAAATAAAAATAATTTTTATTTTAACCGTTTAAATTTTTTATATATGTTGTAATTTTATATTTACTCGCATATCTTTAAAACGGTAACTCTTTTAGTAAAGATGTTAAAGACAGTTTTGAAGAAAATTGTTTGATCTATAATTTTCATCTGAATGATTTTACTTTAGGGCTTACATTTACGAAGTAAGCATATTTGGTAATCTTTGAATCCAAATATCTTTGGATGCGCACATGTAATTGTTGTGATCTTTTCAGAGGTGAGCTGTTTTATTTTACTCAAGGTGTGTGCAAAAATTCAAAATCTGGTTCTTTTTGAAGACGATCACAAAATAACTGAACAATTGAAAAATTGGTTTTTTTTAACCTTCCTATACTCGCGCATTGGTCTCTCAGACCGAAGAAACAATAAATCGGTGTTTTCTCAAAAAATTAACATCGTAAAAAACTGTGATCTTTAGCAAATGAATTATAGGATCTAAAATTTTGTATGTTTCCTTTGTTCAATTATATCCTCTTCTTTACAATAAACACATACAATGCCAAAAAAAAAAGTATATAATTGAAATAATGCAGACGAGATCAAATCTCGGTCTGAGGCACCGTGCGCGAGTATATATGTGATGCTGTTTGGCGCGAGTATACGAAGGTTAAAAAAACCCTGTTCTCGAAGCAATAATTTACCGCCGTACGTAACTCTCTGAGCAAAAAACGGTCTCAAAATGTAAAGAACCATCCATTGCAAATATTTAGATGCAGTTACTATTGGATTTATAGGATTTTAATTTAGTGTAAGTGTTATAAGAACAAATTTTTGACTTAAGGATGAAATTTGACCTTGAATTTCTCTCTTATTTGACCTAATCCGATAAAACTGAGTATGAGGGCATAATATATAGACCATGCACAATTAGAAACCATTAGATATTTGAGCTTATTCCAATTGACCCTTAAATTGTCGCACAGTGTAATTTACGGATGTGCTCCTGAAATGTCCGGACCCTTTAAAGGGAAGGTGCCTCTTGCCGATTGGCGGAAGCTCTTGAAAAAATAAAGACATCACCCCCATCCAGAAGATGCGATGGAAAAGACAATGCAGCTCTAAGAGAGCAGATCTACCACAACTGTCATGCGAAGAAGCGCGAATTTGGGTGCCGATTTGTCATAAGCCGGAAACTAAGCCATCTTGTTTGCCCGGTCCATGACGTAAAAACAGTCTTTGGCGATTTCAACGCGAAGTTCGGAAAAAAAGAAGGCATTTTTGGCTCCACTGTTGGTCACTTCAGTCTCCACGAGACCACTGCGACTCGACGCGAAACATGGTAGTTAGTAGCACTAGATTCCAACACTTCGATATCCACAAGGCGAAATAAGATTGAACAATTTGTTTTTAGCTGAAGGCACCCTTCAAGCGTACTAAACGCAGAAAAAAAATATATTTACCACCAACATAATGGGAGAAGAAACTATTGTGTTTGAAAACTTATTTAGAGCAATAGTAAATTTTTACTAGAAAAATGTTTCTACTTTACGGTTACCATAAATAGTTTGAGTAAGCAAGTAACTCACTTTCGATTTTTATATTATGTTCACTAGCAACCACCCTACAAAAAGACTATTGGTTATTTAACTTATAAAAAATGGTTTCTTTTAACTGAAATTCCGGTTACCTCTTCATACAAAGTTTCGGTTATTCTAGGAAGAGCCTCGGGAAAAAAGTAACTGAAACTCGTGTATACGTGTGAACTGGCATCCCTTTCTCATAGGTTGTTTTTTAAATCGACTTCCAATACCATCTGAATGTAGCCTTCTCGCTCTCCCTAGATAAGGATAACCTAAATACAGGTTATAGGTAACCAACTCTCATCAGATAGATCTAACCGAAAACTAAGTTATAGTTAACCGTTAGATAAAACGTGAATATCGGTTTTATCTAACGTACTTCTTTTTTAATAAGAATGCATACAACTGGTAATTGTTTTAAATTTATTATGTAAATTTTTTAACAGTACACTGGTGCTAGTGTTAGAACTAGTACTGATACAATGCTGGTTTTAGTGCTGGTGCTGTTGTAGCTGAGTTCTGATGCTAGAGCTAGTGCTGGTGTTAGCGCCGATGCTGTTGCAGCTGAGTGCTGGTGCTAGAGCTAGTGCTAGTGCTAGTGCTTGTGTTAGAGCTGGCGCTTTTGCAGCTTAGAGCTAGTGCTGGTGTTAGAGCAAGTGCTGGTGCTAGAGCTAGTGCTGGTGCTGGTACTAGTGCTGGTGTTAGCGCTGGTGCTGTTGCAGCTGAGTGCTGGTGTTAGCGCTGGCGCTGTGCTGGTGCTTGCATATTTTTATTGTTTATTTTTTATAAGTATTTTATGTTTATTTTTTTATTAGTTTTTTTCATATTATGTTTATTATTATTTATTTATTTACTTATTTAATTTTAATTCAAAACATGGCAAACGTGAGCCGCACAATGAAAATATAAATTAATAAATACAATTTGAATGTGAAAATTTGACATTCGTTGTAATTATAATACCTTCTGTTCTTTTCGTATGCATTTGCCACAAAGTTGAATTTTTTCCCTTGTTTTAAAAATTTTGACGTTGAAATTAATATGATAATGTGATCGTAAACAAAAAAAAATGTATGTGAATGTATTGGAGTTTCGGTTATCCATTTCTTGTAGGGCAGGTTAATTTGACACAATAAATATATTATGTTTACGGTGACCAGTTTTGTGACAACTAAGTTCATAGTAAGCTAATGCCGTTTTCGTTTCTCTCAAAAAATGTTGCCTTGTTGCAATGCAAAATGTTTTCAATGTTGCCCGCAACCCAGTAAAGTAAAAGCGCATATTTTTTCCTACTCAGGAAATGTCAATACATAATAAACGAATGTAACCATCTTTGTCTAACGCACGCATTTCATAATATTGCCGTTTATAAGAACAGCTGATATGCAGGGCAACATTCTCCCCTAAGAAAGCTTCGCAGGGCAGAAAATGCGCCTTTTTTGCCCTTTGTGAGTGTGACATTTTAAGAAACGAACACAGAATTTACTCACTCGTTTGCACTTATTTTAGAATCGAACACGACAAAAGGCAAAGGGCAAGTAAGTATACAATTAGTATACAATTAGATTGCGAGCAAATTTTTATTTCGTGATTCAGTTGGTTAAGCGTTTGTTAATTTGATTTGAATTTTAATATCTTTGGTTCAATTCTCAAGCCAAACCGAGCTCTAGTTTTATTTAATTTTTATTCAAATTTATACAAGCAAACAATTTAAGGAAAACTTGGATTTCATAACAATTGACTAATTTTCCATTACCGGGATTTGAACGCGGACCGTCGCTCATCGTAGTCCAACATACTTAACATTATGCCGATTGCCTGATGGCGTGTGAGCGAAAAAAATTAAAACAAAACAAGCAAACTGAACACGAATATTGCTTGAATATATAATGTGGGATACGATCATGTTGTATGTTTCTGACAAATATGATATGCTCAAGCCAAAAAAATTACTGTTTTTGTTGCAAACATATTGCGGCTATGTTTTCAACAAAACTATTTTTTTATCACATCTATCAAAATATGTTTACTGGCATAAGAAGCAAATATTGATTGAAATGATTGTCACGAAAATAGCAACATGAATAACAAAAAAAGTATGGTCTGAATTGTTATTTATATTGACAGTAAAGGGAAATATGTTAACTAGATGTGCGCACATTTCGGGGAGTCAATATTGAGCTCAAGCTTTCATGTGACGTGCAAAGAGTTTAAAGAACGCTGGGCTAAGCTGTGTGATCTTAGATTATATTCGGCCATAACAGATCTTTCTCTCCAGTAGAATATACAAATTTCCTTTCCTAACACCAATCAAAGCTTAAAAGGGTCTGTACTATCCTTCAAGTACATATATTTTCAAAGAATCATACCATTGACGTATTCTTGATAAGCAGTTCAGAGTCAAAGAGCCATAATTCCGCTTAAAATATAAAAGATAGTGCAACACACAGATGTACACTTGAAAATCTAATAATAGACCTGAAAGAAGAGTAGAAGAGGCTAGAAGAACCTCATACTCACTTTTTACAGCAGCGTAGATTTGTTTTTAAAAAATCGTTGCAATTTTTACTTTTTAACTTTAGTTAAATTTTTTAAAAATCAAATATTTGCATAATTTTTTGAATTCATGATCATCCCAAACTTAATAGTTTTAACGTCATATTTATCATAGAGATAGAATCTTCATTGTTAAACGAGTTTATTTTATTTTTAGCTGGGACATAACATTCGCGGCAGAGAAAACAGACCTTTTCTTAAAAATTCATAGCTCAGTCAAAAACAAACATTTTTCCAAAATTTCTTTTTATTATTGTAGAGAATTGAACAAATTACAAGAAAAAATAAAATTAAAAAAAAATATTTTTCACTCCAACATGGTTTTATAGAGCTCCAAACTGGCGGCAGAGAAAAAAACGGGGGGGGCCTCGTGGTTGCAGCACTGGGACTCGCAAAAATTGTCCGATCTGGAAAAAAATGACTTTTTTAAATCTTAACAAAAATTGTTTATCGTATGACAGGAGTTTTTTTCAAATCTTTTTTTCAATTTTTGGTGATGTTTCAAATTTGAAAGTGTTTTTTCCAAAAAAATATTGACTTTAAAAATTCATAAAAAATCGAGAAAAAATTATAAAAAGCGTATCATATGATAGCAAATCAAGTTTAAAAAAATCCAAAAAAAAAATATTTCGTCAAAAAATGAACCGCTAGTGCCGCAACCAGTACGAAAAACATTGTTTCGAGATAAACGCGTTCAAAGTTTGTGAACAAAGAAAAAAAAGGCTGAAATTAAAATTGCGCTCTCATTAATCCTGTTGCAACTTTTGAACCCGTAGGAATTTTTCCATGAAATTATCAATGTCATGCCCCCCTTTGAGTAAGGTAAAATGGGTAGTTTTGAATCATACTTTGATTTTGTGCTATAATTTTCTCAAAAATCAATAGTTTTTTTGTCTGAAACCGTCTAGTGTAGATAATGGTCATACCTAACTATCTCCAGATGCATTTATTAAAAATATTCTATTTCTTAAACAAAATTCAAAGCTTGAAAAATAAATAAAATTTTTGGATTTTCAAAAAACGTGGGGAGTTGTGAATCAAAAGATCAAATAGTTCTCATGAAAAAAAATGAAAAAAATAATGGTCAATTTTATGTACGAAAATTTGTATTTATATCGCGGCATGATGTCTTAGTAAATCTTGAAAAACAACACAAAAAAAAAGTTAAGTTTGGAATGACCATGGATAAAAATATAAAAAAAATATATGATTTTCGCAAAATTTTATTGTCTTCAAATATGGTTTTGGAAATATTCCGAACCACCGGTTTTGCCCCAACCATTTTTAAACAATATTAAGACAAGAAGAAATTATTGTTTTTATTCTTAATTTTATTGAAAATATACCGAATAATCGATATTGGATATATGAGCGGAATCAACCTTATATATTCTAGATTAAGTTTAACACCATCTTTTTTTTGCTACAACAAAGTTATGTTCACCGAATTTAATTGCGCTCCGACCAGTTTTACTATTTTTGTTCTTTTTTATATGGAGGCGCAGCACTGTGAGGCGCGGGCCTGCTTCAACTGCCTATAAGAACGTTACTGTGCACTTCTTTGCCTTTTTTTCCGCGGATTGGCTTGCAATTTCGGGAGCGCCGTATTTACTACGCTGTATCCTAAATTTATCAAGTAAACAAGTTGCCTGTTGACAGAGCTATAAAACCTTTTAACTGGCTATATTTAAAATTTTGTTTTACAATGTTCATTCGAAATAACCTTTTCTATGTCTTTTGCTGAGCTGATATTGCCTCGGAATTCTGTGGAATTCTGAAATTAAGGTGTTTAATAAGAAATACTGCATCTTTTTTTAATTTCATTCATTAGACCAGAGTTCACTAAATTAAGTCCAGTCAAGAAAACATGAATGGATCTTACGTTTAGTTTGAATAGAAACCATTTTGGCTGATTTAATCTCTTCTTTAAATGTTTTTTTGTTTTTTACAAAACTTCTGAATGAATTCTTCGTTTACAAGCATTAAAGAGTTTAATGATATTTTTATGCTTACCCTTTGGTTAATTGATTTCTTTGCTCATTTTCAACACGAATTAATTAGTCAATTAATTGTACAACAGCCGCCATGTATTTGATGTCTACATCATATCTGTTGGAATGTATCTGCAAGTACAACAACTACAAGATCAACTTCCGCAACAACGGAAAGTGCAGGGGGACGGAAAGTAAAAAAATATGTGTTGATAGTGGATAATAAATAATTTCCGCTGAAGAAGTTGGTCTTGTCGGTCTTGCTTGTCGCAGAACTTGTTAACAATTTCCAACAACTTTTATAACGATATAAGTAAGTTTTGGTCACAGTTGATAAGAAAAGAAAATATGTACAAAAAAAGTAGCGGGATTAACATTTGAAGTTAATATGTACTAATAAAACCACATTAAAAAGGAATAAATTCTTAAAACTACGTTAGGCAATAAACTAAACGGGTTAAATTTTTATTAAATGTACAACAAAGTCTTGGTTAACCAAATCATAAAAACTACTATGGAAAATAATAGCGCTATGAATGCATTGTAATAAAATTGCTTCCGGTCTAGTCGTCATCGCAGCTTGTTCGGTGGTCGCTAGACACAACAATTAAACTCATCAATGAAACCAGCTCACTTCATTGCAAGTGCGGCATCGAGCCAGAAAAAAAAGCAAACATTTAAGCCAGCAACTTAATAATGGGTGCTTAAAAAAAGAGAAGCTAAAGAAGATTCTTCAATGAATAAGAAGCAGTAAAAGAAGCTGACTGTTACAGCCTGCAATAAACTTGATCGGCATGCATTGTTGCTGTTGCTGGTGCTGCTGAAGCTGCTGCTACTAACAAATTCAAATTGATATGATTTCAATCAAATGAAATCAAATCAAATGCAATCAAATCAAATCAAGTCCAATCATTTGACAAAAGAACTCTTAATGCTGCTGCCGCTACCACAGTGTGCGACTTCAAAAAGAGTAGTAAAAGTAGTTTTCATTGTTATGTTGTGTACGGTTGTAAGACAAACAACAGAAGAAATGTTCAAATTATTACAAAAAAAGTTCGTTGCACCGCGGTAGGCCTATTAAGTGAACCCTCCTAACTGTGGCAACAACGCACAGTGGGACGGTTTATATGTAAGGCTGGGGCATAACTAATTTTAATTTTTGTTTTTTATCTTCTAAGCATTAAAGTTACAAATTTTTGAAACAAACAACAGGGCGTGGCACCTGCCATGCAATAAAATCATAAAATTGATATATCTTAATAACTACTCAAAACAAAACTACTCAGAATCGAATGATTATTCTATGAATATGTCATAATTTTAAATTTTTGATTTCTTAAAGATGGCCATGTTCTAGTGCACCTAACAATGGTTTATTATGGTTCCAAAATGTCTACGATATCCACGGAATATCCAACTCAGATGTCCAATAGATACAAATATTGAATAGTGCTGCCAACTGCATCAAACCATTTTCGAAATTTTTAATTTTTAAACACTACATGCCTTCCATATAGATCGCTCCCAATGTGCAACGGTCACAAACACAACAAAAACAACAACACACTGCCCAGCAAAAAGTAGCAACTTCACATCAGCAGCAGCCAGAAAGTTTAAACGAAATACTCCCTCCCTGGATTAGTCGATTTTATTACTGTATTGGCTATAATATCTTTTATTATATACGATAGTGAGTTAATTTGAATATATATTTATATGTTATCTTGTCTATTTTTGCTGTAGCTACTTTTTCTTTCCCACACTTTTACAGGTGATTGTGTTGTAGACAGATTCGTTCGTGTGTCTGTTTTGCTGAATCGCATCAAAGCGTTTGATTTTTATGAAGCTCGTGTGCTTTAGAGTTGCTATGATTGTTGAATTTAGAAATTTAATCGTTTAGTTTTTTTTTCATTGATTGTGTTTTACTTCGTTTTTTATTTAGTTTTTATTGTTGCAACAGTTTAATTGATTTTCCAATCATTTGCGTAGCTAAGAAGCGGAAATGATCGAGTTGGCGTAGCGCAGCGTTGTAAATTTGTCGGCAGTCAGTTGAACGATGGTGCAAGCGTGAGTGTGCGGGAGGTGCTTCAATTACAATTAAGAATAATTTTGAGTTAGCCACTTTCACGGCAAAAGTTCAAAGCGAACAAACGAAAGACTTAAGACACAAACTTGTTTTGAAATGCTTTAATAGCAGGCAGCCATTCCGCATCTCTATGCTCTGATCTGCTCTTATAATTTGCTCTATTAATCTACTAATCTCTTGTTTAATTTGCTATACAATAAATACTCTGCTGTTCTTCTTATATTTTTGTGGTAACAAACAAAAGACTTAAGCAACGAACTCACTCGTTTTGAATAGACTCGAACTTGATTTGATTTGTTTTTATCACTCTTTCTTGATAAAAGAAATCTGACAAATTGAGTTTTTATGAAATCATTTTTGTTTGTAAATATTTTTTAAGCAAAACTTTTACATTTAACATTTAGGTGTTTTAACATAATCACATAAAATATATCGATAAAAAATATTTCAAAGAAATTTTTCTTAACAAAGACTTTCTTGACACATGACATGAGAATTAAAAGTTATTTTGAAAAAGTAATCACGTATCAATATATTATCAGAAAATTTATTCACAATACTTTAAATACTTACTTAATGAAATGCCCATTTATTAGATGCAAATCAATAGTTTAGACAAAAGTGACTTAATTCTTAGTGAAACAAGACTCTACTAATTAGATATAAAGTAAACTGCTTTAAACGTCCGTTGTAATTGACGTTTGTAACGGTAGCCAATGAGGTCAATATAATTTAAATAGAAAATTTATTTATCAAACTAAAGTGCTGACGATCGTTTAGATATGGCCACGCTAAGTTTTTGTTTTTCCAATAGTTTGGCACGAACTCAAAGGAAATTTTTTGAATGAAATGTGGTTTGCTTTAAATATTATAAATGCATCATGTTTGATTTTTTTTTTTTTTTTTTTTAATAATTGTGAGCTCAAGAAAGACAAATTTTTGGATAATTTTCGGTTTGATTTTGTTAACAACTAACATTAGTTCAATAATTTGGATAACAACTATTTTTTTTTTTAACTTTTTCTTCTGAAAATTGACTTTCAATGTTCAACAGTTTGTACTTTTTAAAGAAAAATTTTCATAAAAAAGGAAAGAAGTTGTACTATATTTCATGAGTTCTGAGCTAAAACTTTAGCAGTTTTCGAAATATTTAGCTACATATTTGTGTAACAAAACAGCGCTTTTTCCTCCTGCTATATAATAAATTTCATAAATTTTTGAATAAATTTAAGTTCAAACCCGCCAAGCGAAGGTTTCCTTCAAAGTAACATAAATAATTTGGAGTTTCTAAAAGATTCAAAGTTTTCGTTTTTACTGTTGTTATAAAAACCGAAGAATTTATATTATTTTGTTACACTCTAAAGTCACCTACTGATAAATTCAACTTTATTTTTTTAAATCTACTTGTTTTAGATAATACGTGTTTAAATCACATAATAAATAATTCGTTTTTTATAGTTTTGATGAGACTTTATTGTAAACAAATACTTTGAAGATGTTTCTTTAAATATTCTAGAAAAGAAATAAGAAAATGTCTCGTAATGGAAACAGTTAAACCAAACAAATCATATCTCCTGTATGATATCAAACAAATACTATCCAAGGAGACAAGGGGGTGATCTTCACAACGGGGCAAGGGGGCAACGATTCTGACTGCCTCAACTTGGCGAAGCCAGCATTACCCATGTCGAATTCGTCTCAAGACGAGTCAAACCTCCTGCCGTGCTGTGCTGTCTCCTGGAAACGGACAGCCAAAACCTTCGCTAATCGACTTTCACTCCTGCTTCAAGAAAGCACTTCTCCGATGGAGGATGTTATTGAGGGAACACTTCTCTAGTCTTCTAAATGACGACGCTGCCAACAATCCCACCAATAGAGATACCACGGAAACCCCAATTTTGGATGACTGCGATGAAGTTCCGCTGCCCGACTATACCGAGGTCTTAACAGCTATAGCTCGGCTTAAGGTAGGACATAACATTCGCGGCAGAAAAAACAGACTTTTTATTTTAAAATTCATAACTCAGTCAAAAGCAAACATTTTTCCAAAATTTGTTTTTATTATTGTAGAAAATTGAACAATTTATAAGAAAACAAATTCAAAAAAATATATTTTTCACTCCAACATGGTTTTATAGAGCTCCAAACTGGTGGCAGAGAAAAAAACGGGACCTCGTGGTTGCAACGTTGGGGGTCGCAAAAATTGTCCGTTCTGGAAAAAATGACTTTTTTAAATCTTAACAAAATTGGTTATCGTATGACGGGAGTTTTTTTTTCATTTTTTTTCAATTTTTGGTGATGTTCCACATATGAAAGTGTGTTTTTTCGAAAAAAATATTGAATATTATTTCAATATGTATATTATATTATTTAAATAAAAAATACATAAAAAATCGAAAAAAAATTTGAAATAAGCTCGTGTCATACGATAGAGAATCAAGTTTAAAAAAAATACAAAAAAAAAAATTTCGTCAAAAAATGAACCTGCTAGTGCCGCAACCAGTACGAAAAACATGGTTTCGAGATAATCCGGCTGTAACTTTTGAACCCGTAGGAATTGTTTTCTTAGAATCTTAAGAATATTTACTAAAATACAAAATTATAAAAAAAAGTTGATTTCAAGAAACGGCCAATGTCATGTCCCCCGCTAAAAACAGCAAGGCCGCAGGTGGCGATGACTTACCAGGTGAGCTGTTTAAGAACGGAGGCGAAACTCTGTTTAAATTCATTCACAAGCTTATATGCAGAATATTGTCGGAAGAATGCATTCCAGATGATTGGAACCTCAGTGTGCTCTGCCCAATCCACAGGAAAGGCGAACCCACCATTTGCGCCAACAACCGTAGCATGAGCTTTCTTAATATCGTATACTATGTCCTGTCGAGCATATTATGTGAAAGACTGAAGACCATCGTCAACCAACTGATTGAACCTTATCAGTGTAGCTTCAGACCTGGAAAGTCCTGAAATCTTGGAGAAGACCCTAGAGAAACAAATCGACACACATCATATTTTTGTTGATTACAAAGCTGCCTTCGACAGTCCGATAAGGAGTCACCTATATTCCATCATGTCTGAGTTTAGAATTCCTGCAAAGTTAATACGTCTGTGCAGGATGAGACTGAGCAACATCAGCAGCATAGTGAAAATCAGAAAGAACTTCTCCCCTCCGTTCGATACCAAGCGAGGTTTCAAGCAAGGCGACCCCTTCTCGTGTGCCTTTTTTAATATAGTTATGGAGAAGATCATCCGCGGTGCTGGCCTGAGACGCAGTGGCACAATTTATGCTGCTAGCGTATGCTGATGATATTGACATCGTTGGTCATAATATGCGTGAAGTCAGTGCAACATTCTTCAGGCTAGAAAAAGAGTCGAGTCGAATGGGTCTTACAGTAAACGCAGATAAAATGAAGTATCTTGTGACAACAAACGAACAGTTCCAGCGTCTTGCAAACCACGTCACTGCTGATAACACCTCCTTTAAGGTTGTGAAGGACTTTCGAGAGAATTAGCATTCGAGAGAACAATCCTTCGTAAGATCTATAGTCCAATCTGCGTCAATGGCGAGTACCGAATACGATGGAATCACGAGCTGTATGAGTTATGGCTAGGTCATGTCGAGAGAATTAACGACGATGCTCCAGCGAAAAAATTATTGGATTCGGTACTCAGCGGCGGTCAACGCAGACGAGAGAGACCGCATCTCCGTTGGAAAGATCAAGCATTGGATAATCTGACGATGCTCGGAGTTTCTAACTGGACCCAGCAAGTGCCCGACAAAAGAGACTTGCGAAAATTCTTAGACGAGGCCAAAACCGACCAGCGGTTGTAAGCGCCAGCTTGGTAATTAAGTTGAATACCATCCAACAAATGAAACTTTCAAATCAACACTCGGTTGACTATTGGTTGACTATTCACGTACGCCAGAAATTGGGCTTAAAAATTTTTTTGATACAAAATCAAATCTTGGTTTTGGTCATAAAAATAAATTTTTGTTGTTATCATTGTTCTTCATAAACAAAATGAGCAATTCTCATGACATAATTCTCAGTTGGTTTTTGTTGCTGTTAGTATAAAGTGGTAACCGTGGCGTGTGGTTGAGCACGCTCGGAACCCGAGTTCGATCCCCAGTCGCGTCGAAAAGTTTTTTCAATAAAAAAATTTTTCTGATCGGTCACCACCTCTCTGCAGACAATGGCATACCTCAGAGAGTAAAAATGCCATGTAAAGCTTCTTAAGAACATGAACTTTAGCCATTCGGAGTCGGCATAAAACCTGTAGGTCCAGTTCTCGGTCAATTGTGTGCAAACATTTAATAACACACACAACACAATTCATCATAAGAAGCTCACTGAAAGTACTTTCAAGGGCTGAAATGGCCAATTTGTTTGTTTTTTTTTTATGACTGTCATTTATTTATTTTTTATATTTTACTTGATTTTTTTTGTATTTGATTATATTCGACGACCTTCTTGTATTCTTTTATTGAATTTTATGAAAACAGTTTCAGAGTTGACAATTATAATTTTCAATTGATAATTATCAATGCTAAGAAATGCATAAGAAAATATTCTCCGTAAAGAGAATTCATCTCCTTGCATCGAGTAGCATACGCTAGACCCAATTTGCAAAGTACTTTTTCTACTTCGATTTTGGTGGATCCAAAATATTTGATTAAAACGCATCACCCGCTTCTTCAGGCGTCGCAAAACGTTGATTTCGCAATTTATTTTTGATCTGCGGGAATAACAAGAAATCATTAGGCATCAAGTCAGAACTGTACGGCGGAACCATGAATTTTAAATGCTCAAAAATATTTTTGTTTGAACTGATTTAAGAGAGCTTGCATTGTCGCTATGTAGAATGATTCTGCGATTGGTTTCCCGGATTTTTCGGAACACTTCTGGCAAACCAATGGTGGTGTACCATTCATAATTGACAGTTTTTCGTTGCTCTAATGAAACGACACGACCTTGTTCAGTTATTCTGAAAAAACAGGTGACAATTTGCTTCAAAGTGCTTCGTACACGAACAACTTTTGTTGTATTTTGCTTATCTTGAAAGATCATACAGTTGATTGTTGTTTAGTTTTGGTCACCTGTTACGATGTCAGACATGTTTTGAAGCACCGCGATTATATTTGTTATCCAAATATGCCTATATCTCACGGTAGATCACATGACGATCTTGCAATATTAGTTCACGCGCAGTATCGATGTTTTGTTGAACAACATCTGATTTTGGACGAAATTCGTCCTATAGTGAAATGAGACAGCGATTGAATTTGGAAATCTAGCGAATCACGGTAGCTCGATTTGGTCCTTCATCACCAAAAGTCGAAGCGGGTTTATCGGCACGCTGCTGTTGGTTCAATCCACATTGAAAAGTCGTAGTAAATCACACGGGAATGTTCATAATTTATTTCTATATTTATACCAGGATGAATATTCCAAGTTTATGCAAAGAACACATAAAGCAAGCATATGGGCATCTCCCAGTGGGACGGACGCGACATTAGCACGGTTTTAATTACTCAAAAAAAAAAGAAAGAAACAAAATAGAATAGCTCGTATAGAAATATGCAAAATTTAGCAAATTTTGAGAACTTTTTTTACATATAATATACATGTTAATGGAGGTCAAAGGATAACTTTTCTTCATAGACTTATGAAATATTAGAATTATCTCTAACTTTTTTTTAAATAGATATAGCACGAATACGGACGCGACAAATTTTTCCAACAGGAGTAAAATACAGTAAAGATGTTCATTATAAATTTTAATAAAAATACATCATAATAAGTTAAATTCAAGTTACATAGCAGTAATACTAATCAAAATAGAAAACAAATAAAGTTAAAAGCTGTTAGAGTGCTTTATTTTAATGTTTTTCTTCACTTTTGGTGAACCTTTTTTGGGAGATGCCCATATGACAAAACGTTCTAAGTTAGAAATGTAATACTTTACAGTGTTGAGTCAAATTTGTAGTATTCACTTTAATGTTGCCCTAAAATGCATGATTTAGAAAATGCATGATTTAGCTCAGATTAATTTATATATTTTACTTAAAAACTTTTTTTGTGCGCTCTTCATAATATATTAACAAACATTTTTTTTGTGCGCTCTTCATAATATATTAACAAACATAATTAACTTAGTTAAAAATTGTTTATAGACTAGGGAGAAGAAAGTGTCCTCGCCGGCCGTCATGTGTACGCCCATGATATGTTTATTCTTCAAAGTGCATCTACAAATATTAGGCATATCGGAATTATACGCTCTACTTTTTTAATTCTTTGAAAGAATTCTACTTACTAATTCTACATGCATAATGGAGACCGTGGCGTGCAGGTTAAGTGTGTGGTTGAGCACGCTCGGAACCCGAGTTCGATCCCCAGTCGCGTCGAAAAGTTTTTTCAATAAAAAAATTTTTCTGATCGGTCACCAACTCTCTGCAGACAATGGCATACCTCAGAGAGTAAATAATGCCATGTAATGCTTCTTGAGAACATGAACTTAAGCCGTTCGGAGTCGGCATAAAACATGTAGGTCCAGTTCTCGGTCAATTGTTTGCACACATTTAATAACTCAAACAACACAAATGATCATAAGAAGCTCGGTCAAAGTCCTTTCAAGGGCTGAAATGCCCAATTTGTTTTTGTTTAGTGTTTAATTCTGCGTCAAAGATATGTTGTATTCATTTTTGTAAAATATTTATAACATTGACTTCTCAAACAATCGAGTGTTTTTTGAACATCACTAGCCACGATTAAAAGCTATTTCATCACTAGCGGCGTTTCGTCATAATATTTAATGATGGGTTTATTATTTTTTCGCTATACATATGCCTATATTTATGTAAACATAATGATGTTCATTTATATGTTAATTTGTTTTATACCAATTTTTTTATTTAAATTTTTTGCTTTCTCAAAACATAGTCGAGAAAAAAATGGCGATTTTTTTTGGTTTAAGATAGCTAGTAGCACTATTGCGCAGTTTTCATGAAGCAAAAATTTTTTATCCAAAACTTTGTGGCCCATCTGTTGATTTCTTCTAAAGAAAAACAAGTTGGACAAGTTTGCGGATTGTTCACTTCAGGCAGGAAGAAGGCTGTTGAAGAAGATCCTCTGTTTTGTACGAAAAGACGAATGCGCAGTTAGTTTATTGATGTTCAAAGTGGGGTGAAAAACAATACATAAACGCCGTCACCCCACCGCCCTGGTGCTAACAAGAAGTGCACAACCTTGAGAGGGTTGCTAGGCAATTTGCTGCGGCTAGCAGGCGGCAATTTTAAAAAATTCCTTTTTTTTTCTTAGATTAAATATAACAAAAAAGCCAAAGATACTAAAACTCATTGTTTATTCTATTTTATACAATTACGACGCAGGGAAAGAAGCTTAACGAAACATTAGCAAGACACAGACAGCTGGGCGTTGAGCGATTCCAAGTGCGCAAAACAGTTTTCATTGTGTGCTGTTGTTAAGCAGCGGTTTTTGTTCTTTTTTTTTTTTGTGCGCAAGAAACTTTGGAAAAATTATTTTATTTCTATCTTGAGATATGTATGTTCATAAAACGCTCTGGGGTTGGTTGAATTCCTCACTTGGTATAACCATAAAGCTTGCCCTATAATTTGCAGTCTCAAAACGAGACGGATTCGGCTTGGAATTGTGCTTCTTCTGCTTTTCGCCATATTAAGTTTTGTTATTTTTGTTGGTTTTTTTGTTTCTTTTCCAAAGCAAGTCTTTAATATAGCAGAGACACAAATTTATCGCCCGCTATAGCTACAGCAAAACATCATAACTCCAACTTCCCCACACCAACACCCGCCGTTCACATCACAGTTTGCGCATGCGTGGCTGCGCATCAAGCGCATCCAACGTCGCGCATTTATTTGATTGTTTGACCAACACGCGCGCCTTGGAGCTGCAAGTTTTGCGCACTCTATGTTTATGTCATTAAATTTAAGCATTTTCGTTTAGGCCTTTTGGTGGCAACCCTATGATTATGACTCGCTCGTTTTTTCTTGCTTAGTGCGTCGCCGTTAATAGTTGAATATTTGTTGTTCCTGTGAAATAAAAAGGATATATATATATATATTATTTTGTGCGCATTGTTGTTCTTGGTATTGTTGTTGTTGTTGTTGTTGTTGTTGTTGTTGCATTGAGAGCTTGCAATGATAAATGTTTCCTACGCATTGCGCTGTTGTTGCTGCCAAATGCAAATTTAATTGCTGCTACGTCTGTTATTTTCAGGCACTCAATTTAAGTGGGCGTGCCCTCGGGGGCATTTTGCAATACAATCATAATCATCGGAACTAAAAAAATAAAAATATGATGAAGTGGAAGAAGCAGCATACTATGCATAAAAGCAACTTAATTAGCTGTTGCCCGCCTTTCTTCGATTGCGTGGCATTTCTAGCTGGCCCAGACTTTTTTTACGCCACACTTTTTTGAATCCTCCAACAAAGTTTTCATCATCTTTAAATCGAAATCCTAAAAAAACAGTTGAAATTTTACAGTTATAAGCCAGCTACCGTATTTCTATAAATGGGTTAACGGTTAAGTTTTTATTGTTCATCAAATAGGGGCTCTTATATCGTAAAAGAAGGGTAAGTAAAAAATAAAAAATTAGGTCAAAAAACTTCTACAGTGGCTGGATTATAAGCAGTTATAACTGTGTTAAATTGAGAACGAATGAATCAATTATATATGTTTAAATCAGTCAATTTCAATAAATGATCAAATCTTTGTGATTGACCGATGATAGGAAGCCAGACATTTATTTTGATTTTATAAAGTTTTTTCATCCAGTTCTTATTTTAAAGACTAGATTCATAGTTACTTCTTTGTTTTCGGATTTAATTTTTTGATAATATGTGAATATTTTTATTGTGAAAGTAGTGAAAATTTTTTATGATTATTCCTTTGGGTCCCATCGTGATATTATGTCCTAAATAATGTTTATACAATACTATTCGAATAACCAAGTGTAAGTTTTTGTATATCGTGCGTGCTAGTGGGTATAATTTTTTCGCATTAAATAAGCCAGTGGGCTTTTTTACAGACAATGAAAATCCTTGGAGAGTTATTAAATCATGTTTAACTTCTTCAGATTATTTTGTCGTTGGTCAAAGAAACGTCGATAAACAAATATGGATACAGTTCTCAATAATTTGTGTTCAAACAATTAATAACTTACTGACTTAATATTAAGTCGGTTTTGGCCTCGTCTAAGAATTTTCGCCAGCCTCTTTTATCGAGCGCTTGCTGGCCAGTTTCTAACTCCAAGCGTTGTAAGGCTATCCAATGCCTGGTCTTTCCAACGGATACGTGGTTGGACTTTCCAGGTCCGAAGCCACACTGATAAGGTCCTTAAACGCCCACTGGCGATAGACTTCAGTCTTTCAATTAATATGCTCAAGAAGGCCACGGTAGTTGGAGCAAATGGTTGGATCGCTTTTGTTGTGGTTTGTGCAAAGCATACTGACGTTCAAATCATCTGGAATGCATTCTTCCAACCATATTCGGCATAGAAGCTTGTGAATGCATTTTAGAACTTCGCCTTCGTTCTCAGCTCATCTGCTAAGCCATCGGCTGCTGTGGCTTTGTTGTTTTTTAGCCGAGCTATAGCTGTTAAGACCTCGTTATAGTCGGGCAGCGGAACTTCAACGTTGTCATCATAAATTGGGGTTTGCCGGATATCATCTCTATTGGTGACATTGCCAATTTGTCACATTCTCTAGGAAACACTTAGTTACTCTTTTAAATGGCGAAATGACATTACCATTGTCAGTGTCGCCATTTAGAAGACTAGAGAAGTGTTAAGTCCATAACATCAGTATAATCTGGATACCTGTCACTAGATTCCCATTTTCATCTTTACGGGAAGAGGTTCCGGTCTTAAAATAATCGGTCAAGCGTTTTTTATATATAAAAAAAATTATTTCGAGTCTCATTACAGCCTCTCGGTTTTTGTTTCACTTGTTTATCGTTCTCTCCTGAACAGGCGTCTCTCTTCCCTCGTCTTCTCTCGCAGAATCCATGTTAGGCTGTTGTTGAAGAATTTATCCTTTAAGCGGAATATGGCAAGTCGTTCGTTCACAGGAGCTAGTCGTAAGCCGTTATAATATATATCACAGGATGCTTGCCGTTAAGAATTTTGTCCTTCCATCGCATTTATGGGCTTGCAGTGACATCAGCGTTATATCTTTCGAAGACATCAAAATTTTGGATAGACGCACCATCCCAATTTAAGATCCGGAAATTCTAGGTGCATATCGGCAAATCATGATCAGTTTTTCTATTGCGGTAGTCATCTTCAGATTTGGGGATCATTCTTTTATTTATTCTTATTCATGTCATTGAAATATTTTATTACATGGTACAAAAACATAGGCAGCATTGACAAGTGTTTATTTTCTCATCTACAAGTAAATAAGTTCCTTTCAAAAATAGCTGTTCGTTATTACATGCGGTCACATTCAGCTGTTTCAACTGTTGTGATAGCGACACATCGGGGTGCGCTGTTATTGGTATTGAAGTGTTAGAAAAGTTGTAAAGTTAATAAAATGTCAAGCTATGTATAAAATACCAATGGAAATATTACCGAAAAAAAATTTGTCTATTTTTAAATGCATTTTAATGTGCAACTTCATATTTATCTGCATCAAGTTTTGCGCTGAATGTGCCCTGTGGAAATTAATTGTATGCAATGTATGCACAATCTGCAGTTATTATATCATGCTTTGATCCATTTTTCATATTTCTTATTTTCCACTACCGCTCTTTCCACAATCGGAAAATTCATGATTTTCGTAGTGTGGTAACTCTAGACAAATGGCAGCATTTTAAGGTGACATCCCGTAACATAAGAAATTTGTATCCTTCACCTTACCATACCTATCAAAAGTATTGCGATCTCTCTTACCCAAAATTTTTAATTGATTTTTTGAAAAAAAGTATTTTCCTGGGTATTTTTATATTCATTAGACGAAAAAGAAATGAATGGGTCAAGACGTAAGGAAATGAAGGAACAGGTAAAAAATAATTGAATTTTTTTAATTTCTTATACCTCATTAAATTTTTTTTATGATGATGCTACGATACATCTCATAGATTTTTCCATGATTTTTTAGAATTTTAAAGCTTGCCTTTAACGAAAACCGGGTGGCCATTTTCTACTAATGATACCAATCTTTCAATGCAGGTTTTATTTTTTAACCTCATTCTATTAGAATTATTAGCTAAACAAAATCAAAATTGCATTTTGGTGAGATCAAATATATTATAATATATATAAATATTATTTACATTAATAACACCTTAAAACAATCGAAAATTTTGCGATAAGTTGACCGACAATTTGAGGGTCATTTAAAGTAACTGCAAAAACTCCAATGGTTATCTCAAATATCCGATTTTTTTAAAAGGTCACATTTTATACTATGGGAGTCTTAGTTAATTTCCTTTCAATCCTAAACTAAGTACAATTTTAATCTAAGACCGTTCAGTAAAATTCTTGTCTCCAGTAAAATTCAATTTTGGAAACAATATTTCCCCTTAATATTCACACAAGGGGGTCAAAAACACCCTTAAATTAAATACACTCGGCATATTTGGGCAGTATTATGTTCATTACTTCTGCAAAAAAACATTGTTATCTATAATTTCAAAGAACACCAGATTAAAAAAAAACTGACTTTCTCTCAAAAAGCCTTCTTGAAACTTTTCACCTAAAGATTGAAGTTGGAAGTTCCAAAGACTGCGAGAGCACTTAATTTTAATTACATTTGGAATGTTTTTGATAGCTATCCTAGTATCCATTTGTTTCATCTAACCATACAAGGTTTTGCTAATTTTCTAACAAGACAAGTCTCAGTTTGTTGTCCTTGGAGCTCAAATAGATAACTTTTCTCGGACTTCTAACCACAAGTATACTACTTCATAAAAAAAAAACATAATTATGCTGTTTGTTGTCGTTGCTTTTAATTCATTTTTCAGATGTTCTAAGGTGTAAAATGGCCATTGTATGGTTGCCGTACCTCCAGCTTGTCGAAAGAAATTGTAGGAATTGTATATGAATACTGTGTCTGGTTAAGCAATTGAATAAATTGCATTAAATACCAAAAATATTTTTTTCTAACTCTATTAAAAATTATACAATGTGAGAAAATATATTTATGTTCCGTTATTTCGCCATAGCATGCAATAGTGATAGTTCTTCTAAAGTTGATTTTCTATGGATATTTTGACACTTATTGTCGAATTATTTTATGGTAGATTATTTTATGTTCGAATGAGACAAACAATAAGCCGATTTGGTTCAGATAAGATACAAAGACATATACATATTTTCAACTAAACCTTAGTATCTCAAGTTATTGTAATAATTATTTTATTCATGCTTCGTTTTTTTTTTGCTACCATTTCTTTAATTACACTTCTACCGCGCACATATGTCATCTCCTGAATGCACTTGTATCGTTCTAAGACATGCTATTAGAACTTATCACACTGTAGATGAAAACAATGCAATTAGCGGTAATAGCCTTATTCGTGCTACTCCCGCATCAACTGTGCTGCCTGAGCACAGTTTGTGCTCTGTATTTCACACATGTTCCAAAAGAAGTCCTTCACGTAACCACAACAATTACGGTTAATGATGTAGCAAGCCTTCTGCGAGCGTGCTGCTGCTGCTGCCGCTGCTGTTGTTTCACTCAATCAATAAGTTCGTTTTATTTTGTTTTTGCTAAAGGTAAAGGACCTCAATTCTCATCCGTTGCTCGAGAAGTCACACCTTGTCAGCTGTTTTGAGCTCATTTCAAAAATCAAGATTTTCTTTCTCTTACCATAACAGCAACAACAACTACCAACCAAAACAACAACAATGTTATCCAAACATTTCGTAATAAAACACAGTTAAAAAAAACAATTGAAAGAAAATCTTTTGTCATTTAATGTTTTCTCTTGCTTGTCAAAAGAAAAACGTTAGGAAATCCCTAGCAAGCGAGGGTGACTCCTTTAGAAGACCAGCTGTTGTTCTTATTGACGGCTGCTGCAGCTTCTGAAATAAGGCAACAACTGCCATACTGATGCAATTTTTATTATATAAACGAAGCTGCAATGTTGCAGATACAAACATTCATACATAAATAATTATGTTTGCTCATCGTTTATATAACACTGCTATTCTTGCATGTTTGCACAATTTTGGCGAATAATAAAAGAAGCCGCAATTAAAAATTTAATATGTGTTCAAAGATTATAAGATATAATGAAATCTTAAAACGACAACGCATTAAGCAGGCGGTATGTTGAAAGATCGTCACGACTGGCCATGATGCCGTCTGAAAGTTTAGTTTATCAATCAACAGGATGAACAAACGGGATAATGCTCTAATTATCAATTTTAAATTATATTTTGCACTAGTTGTAGATTTTCGTATGTTGCACTTTGAAGAATCATAGAGCCCGTTGTTATTTGATGAACATTTTACAAATAGAAAAAAAAATGGCCATATCACTAGAAAAATCTTTGACCGAGCTTCTTACGATCAAGTGGAGACCATAAGTCCATAGAACCTTTACATAATATTATTCACCGTCTAGGAAATGTGAAGAGTTCTCAAAAAAATTAATTTCAATTCAGGTGGTATTCGAACCAGGTTTGTCAAGTTTCGATTCGAAATATTGGTGAGGCTTCACGAACGCTTACGCCCAAGATCAAAGTATTGCTTATGATTTCTGTTTGAACTTTGTTATAAAAAAACTAGTAAGGTATATCTTCGACTTGGCCGAAGTTAAAATACCCCCACGGCCGATTCTTAAGGGTGGAAGAATCTTAAATTGGAGAGCTTTTTGTATGAGATTTTGAGAGATTTTATTATTTTTATGTGTCTAAAATACATACATATCAAATTGTTTTCCTGCAGCTTAAATATAAGCCTTTTTAAAAAGTTTTAAATTTTGGGGTTGTATGGGAGGTGGGCGTGTTAGATTGTGTATGACGCCCATTTTTCAAACACACCTCAGTTTTGACATTGAATACACAAATACCGAGTTTCCGTCTTGTTACTTTAATATTAGCCTCTTTATAGATTTTTTAAATTTTGGGGTTGTATGGGAGGTGGGCGTGTTAGTGGGTGGATGATGGCCATTTTTATAAGGCATCTTAGTTTTGACATAAAATACACATATATCAAATTTCAGTATTGTAGCTTTAATATTAGCTTCTTTGTAGAGTTTTCAATTTTGGGGTTGTATGGGAGGTGGGCGTGTTAGTGGGTGGATGACGCCCATTTTTCTAAGACTTCTCAGTTTTGATATAGAATACACATATATCAAATTTCAGTATTGTAGCTTTAATATTAGCTTCTTTGTAGAGTTTTCAATTTTGGGGTTGTATGGGAGGTAGGCGTGGTTTTCATCCGATTTAGCCCATTCTCGAACTTGACCTTAGTTTTTTTAAAAAAAGCTTAAATACCGAATTTCATTACGATAGCTTAAAAATTACGGCTGTAATCGTGTCGACAGACGGACAGACGGACAGACGGACAGACGGACAGACGGACAGACGGACAGACGGACAGACGGACAGACGGACAGACGGACAGACAGACGGACATGGCTAAATCAACTCAGGTGGTGATGCTGAGCAAGAATATATATACTTTTCCATACCTACCACGCCTCCTTTTGGGTGTTACACACGTCGTGACAAAATTAATATACCCCTTACGCAGTACGCGTGGGGGTATAAAAATATATTTTTCCAGCTTTTTGACAGAGTTCCGTTAAGATCAGATCTACTTTTGTAGGAACCTCCCATACAAAATATTGTACAAAATAAATAGAGGTCCATGGGAGGTACCCCTACGTACGGACCGCTTTAAATAGTTTTAAAATTTTTTTTTTAAATAGCTTAGACCAACAAACCAAGCACACAATACTTCATAATTATAGGAGCACTCCTAGTTTTATTCCAGTTTTGTATGGGTCTGATTAAATTAAAGTATATAATTATACTATATTACGAGATAAGCGCTTAAAATTGATAGCAAATCTAATATATAAAATCAAATGTTTGTCTGTCTGTCTGTCTGTCTGTCTGTTTCGTATAGGCTCGCGCACCGTTTATCCGATTGAGCTGAAATTTGGACACCGAGTACCTTTCATAGAGAGAAAGAACATAGAGGGCGTAAAAAAGTGGGCGAAAGTATGTGGGCGTGGCACTCTATAATAACTTCTAAACGCCTGGACCGATTTTAATGAAATTTGGTATGATGGCTCAACTGCTCTCAAAACAAAACATAGGTCATAAAAAATTCCAAAGACTTCCGCAAGAGGGCGCTTTAAGTAGTGTGTTTTTAAGACTCAATAACTCCTAAACTCCTGGACCGATTTCAATGAAATTTTGTTTGAAGGTTCAACTGCACCCAAGATAAAGCATGGGTAAAAATGTGGACGTGGCACTCTATAATAACTCCTAAGCACCTGGACCTATTTAAATTAAATTTGAAATGAAGGTTCGACTGCGCCCAAGATAAATAGGCTAAACAAAATTCCAAAGACTTCCGTAAGAGGGCGCTTTAAGTAGTGCGTTTTAAAGACTCAATAACTCCTAAACGCCTGAACCGATTTCAATGAAATTTGGTTCGAACGTTCAACTGCATCCAAGATAAAACATAAAATATAAAAAATTCCAAAGACTTCCGCAAGAGGGCGCTTTAAGTAGTGCATTGTTAAGACACAATAACTCCTAAATGATTTGACTGATTTTATTAAAATTTGACACGTGAAATAACTTGACCCTGCAACAGAATTGAGGCTATTTAAATTTCAGAAAACTTCCGAGAAAGGGTACTATATTCAATCAACTATATTTGGCTCATTTACGTCAAAACGGATGAACCGATTTTGATAAAACTTGGTAGTCATTTGCATCTGTTACTTAAATAGATCCCTTTGCTTTAAAAAGTTCTTTCGACAAAAATCAAGGAATGAGCCGTAGGCAAACGAAGTCAAGAACCAAAGACGAACGAAAAAGAAGTTAAACGAACACGAGCAGAAGCTATATAAAGATGAAAAAAATTAACCGAACAGTATCGACCAAAACCGAAGTTGAACGTTGAACGAAGACAATCCAAAAATCGAATCGATCGATGCTTATAGGATTTTTTAAAATTAGAATTTTTTTGAGATAAAATTGCATATTAAATTCATGCTAAGAAAAACTTCAAACGCATTTTTCTCGAAATGACTCAGAAAAAAGTTTCTCGGAATATGATAAAAAAGGCATCATATTAAGAGAAAAAAGGTTTAGACTTTGTTCCAGAGAATGCCTTTCTCTAAATGCGATCCTAAAAATTCTCTTAAAATGATAAAAAATTTCTACAAAAAAGAGAAATATATAAAAATATATCGGTTTTAGAGAAAAGACTATTTATTTTTGAGTAAAAATTTGTTTTTATTGAAGAAAATACTTCTCATAGAGAATTTTTTATCAAAAAATAGGAAAAATTTTTAATTTTCAGTAAATGTTTCTCTATAAATAAGAATTTTTTTGTGCGAGTAAAATAATTATCATTATAAGAGACATTGAAATATTTCCATTTTCTAGAAGTGAAGAAATACTTCTTCGAAAATGTGAAAATTTATTCTAATCGAAGAAAATTTTATTTGAAAAAGAGAAAATTGCTACTATCGAAAATAGAGAAATTTTTTACCGGAGAAAGATATGTGTTCCTTTCTGAGTGTGGGTGACCATTTTCCTTAGAAACCAGACTTCAGATCAAGATGTTGAAGATGTCATTTTTTTTAATCATATCCGGCAGGTACAGTTTTACGAAAATTTGACCAAACACTTTTGACGGAAGGAGGAGGCAAAACCCCAAAAAATCATTAAACCATAAAATGAGAGCAGTTTTGAAATTGTCCTATTTCTGTGCTCGAAGCACAAGCCCGAGTTACACCGGGTTACATCCGCTAGTCTTCTCTAAAAATAATAAAATTAAGTGCTGTCAATATCGAATGATTTTTTTATCATCCGCTGAAATCTATAAATATCGATAGTTGAACGATACACATATTAAAAAGCGCCAAACAAGGAACGTCAGTAACGTTAGTAAAAAAAAAAATTGTCTCTCATGTTATGACTACTACTCTGCTGCCCTCAGACTACCACGGCTCAATTTAAACGGTGATTAGTTTGAACGCGTATCCCTATTCGTAATTCTCGTCCGTAACGAAACTAGGTGACATTCCGGTATTGTTTATCCACACACAAAGTAACGAATGATGAATGCTGGTGTCCCTGCAACAAATTGCTACTCCTTGTTTTCTTCTTCCCTACACATAATTCTTCTCATATTTCTTTTTCTCTTTCATACATTTCTTTTCTTCTCTCTCTTAATTATGTTTACTATTTTTGTTGTTTTGCTTTTTTTTTTAGAATCTTATAGGCCGTTCATGCAGTTGATAAAGAAGAACACAGAAGATAGATTTGTTGATTGAGAAAATTTAACATAAAGGAACTGCACCGGGCCGCTTACTTCGATAATGACAGGAAAGAAGATGAGCTGGAACGGCTCGCGCGCAAAACTCAAACTCTAGCATTATGCTCTGACACAGCTGATGAATCAGGCAGTTACTTAGTTTGCACACACACACACACAAACACGCAATTATGGCAAAAATTGCTCAAGCATCCGTGTGTTGAACATGATCCTTTGTACAAATAGGATTTTTGCTTCAGGTGATATATTTTTTATTATTATTTTTTTTTTTATTAAATCAAAGCGAGGGTGGCTTCCTTCTGACAGCATGCAGCACGTGTCCCTCAATTCAGTGATTTAAAGGATCTTCTTAGATTGGCGCCTTTTTTAATGATCAAACACTTCGTATCTGCTTTCAGTACAAATTGTTAGTGTTTTGAAAAAAAAGAACAAATTTTAATTTCTTCAGCACGTGAGGTGTGCTTAATTGAATCTCGTCGATATTCAACACTTTGTTGCTGTGGCAAAATGAAATATTGGCAAAAAAGGAACATCCGGCATGGATATCTTTTTTTGATAATCAGTGAATGCGTCGCAACGGAAGTTTTCAGTGATTTTGCAAAAAGGGTTAAAATTTGTAATTTAATACACACAAAATTGATATTGTGACAAATTACTATGGAATATGATATTTTTGCTGGTAATGCTCATAAAAACGTACAATAATTGGGCACATTTTTTTCACATTAATTGTTTTTTTTGTTCTTACAAAATTTCTTGTAAGGAATCTGGATTATTTTAATATTTAAGCTTTAAGAATGTTTTGAATGAACACGAACGGATAACTTTTTTTACTTTATTAATATATATATATATGAATGTCACCTCTTCATTAACACCTCTTAACTCTTATAATAAGCATTTACAGCGATACATGTCAGTACTTTATTAAAGATTTTTAAAAAAGATTCATAAAACCTAATCCAAAAAATATTTTCAAGCATGATCATGCAGCGTATCCATGGAAACATATAATAAATCGGATTTGCATTTTATTCTTATATTCACGTGTTTATTCGATGATAATGCAATGTTATATAATAATGTTTTACGAGAATAATGTAGAACATTTTTAAGTAGTATTTAAAAAAAAAAACAAATTGGCCATTTCAGCCCTTGAAAGGACTTTGACCGAGCTTCTTATGATTAATTGTGTTGTGTGTGTTATTAAATGTTTGCACACAATTGACCGAGAACTGGACCTACATGTTTTATGCCGACTTCGAACGGCTCATGTTCTCAAGAAGCTTTACATGACATTATTTACTCTCTGAGGTTTGCCATTGTCTGCAGAGAGGTGGTGACCGATCAGAAAAATTTTTTATTGAAAAAACTTTTCGCCACGGCTGGGGATCGAACCCGGGCTCCAAGCATGCTAAGCCACACACTTAACCTGCATGCCACGGTCACCACAAGTAGTATTTACATTTTTTAAATTTACGACAGAGATCAAGTTCTTGCGGCTCAATTATCCTACGTTGTCTCATCTTGAATAATAAATTTTCTGCAAACTTTCATGCTCACAAAATTCCTTAGTATATATTCTCAGTTTAAATTTGCGAGTAATGCTGTCACTGCTGTTATAAGAATAAATATAAAATGAAATAATTTTATGAGAGTAGTTTTTCTAGTATCCGCTCGAGCTCATCATATTGAATAAAACATTCGTCAAACTGATCTCTCCAAACCCTCGCAATACATTCCATATATCCCCGAATTACACTTTTCACCAAAATTAGAAAAAAGTTCTATGTACATGACACTATATTTTTCTTATAGATTTGGGGTCTCTAAACACCAAAATCGTACAACATAATTTTTTATGGATTTTTAAAAGTTTCTTCACTTTTTTCATATATAGTCGCATATTATTAAATATATCTTTTATACTACTTCTTCCATATTTATAATCGAATCGCCTGTTTTAAAAAAAGAGTTTCAATGAAACGTTTTCTGACTTAGAATTATGTCTAACAGCGCAGCTTGTATGGAGTCGTTTTAACAGATTTTTTCAAGGCCATGAAACTTTTTAGACGAATACTTTTAGGTATACCTACAGCCTTTAATACTCATCGTTCAAAGATAGGATATATACTAAAATATCGGATATATCCTGCGCTAAATGAATATCTAATTTGGGATTTTGTCACTATTATATTAAAGTCAGAAAAAAGTAAATTATAAGAAGAAAAATGCATGTGCTTATATATGAAAATCAATCATCAGCTGCTTATGCTGTGCCTGCTGCTATCTTTGATTTTGTTTCATTGTTTTTGGTTGTATTGTTTTTGTTTTATACCAACTGATTCGCAGGCTTCTTCATTGGGTTCTTGTATCTACTTCTTCTTTGTTGAGTTCTTGTATGTATTACTTAGAAATTAGTGCTCTACTTTAACAAAAGATGTCAATCACAACCTCTTTTCAGCTCAGTCAACTCAGTTTAACTCTTATGAAAAAAACGAGTTGGATCATATTTCGTTTTATGCTTTTACCCAATAGATGGCGTAAAATTTTAATTTTTGTTTTTAATGCAAATTATTTAAGATCCCACATCCCACATCCCACTAGCACTAGGGAGTGTAGCTCGCAAACTATACATCGGACAGAGACGAAAGTGGCACTAACGGTAAAGACATGTGCTTAGCGTGAGATATAGTTACCATAGCTACCAAAATAAATTAACGTATTGCAAATAAAATGACTAACAGATTTATTCTAGTGATTGACAATTGTAAATTTAATGATAAGGAAATCTTTTATATGCGTTTCTTAGTGCATGAGTTGAAAATCAGTTAATTGGTATATATTTATTTCTTGTTATCAATAGCTTTTCTGCTGTTGATAATTTTGTAAGAATGAGGAATTTTTGCGCTTGTCAAAAAATTTGCAATTGTCAATCACCGGAATAAGGTTCTAGTCAACAGCCAATACTGAAAATCGCATTTTAAATTGCATCGTTAATAACTCAATAACCAAGTTGTTTGAAATACATCTTCACCGACATCTGAACACAACTAACATTTACACCACAAATACGCAAACATGCCATTCAACAACACCAATAAAATTGTTAAAACTGTTATGTTTGAATGTTGCTGCTGCTGCTGCATTCAGCTCGTGCTGAATTTCTCCATTCAAATGTCCATCAATTTAGGATGGCTCGGCGTTTGATTTCTTAATGTGGCAGGGTGTGAAATTCAAATTGAAATTGCAGCTATCATCAGGCTGACTTGAAAAGTGTGAACAGCAGCTACAGCTATACAGCAACGAATATCCATTGAAATGTCAGTGAAGTTAAATGGAAATTGAATCCTTAAAACGTATGTCCAGTATTTGATGAATTCGTGCAATTGCACTGTTGCGCTGTGCGCTGTAATAAAGTTCTCATTGGCGGCAGCAACAACTTGTCAGGATTCTAATAGGAACATGTGTATGTATAACTGTGAAGGAATCGGTTAAATTCAACTAGTTAGATGCGTAGCTACGTAACAGAATATACAATTATGTATCTGATTGGAATGGAGTTAGTTATGAGTTTGCTGCTTAGAGTTTTTGATATGAAAAATCTGAAAAGAACGAGATACGATTTTTAGTTATATTATTTTCAGCATGCTGATAGGAATATCTATTTCATGGTTGACGAATTCAGCCAACTTCTAATTTATTGTTTTGGAAACCTTCCTTTCACGTGAATAACATTGTTACCTATTAGTTCGTTTCCTAAGTCTTTTGTTTTAAGCAACGATTTTTGTTTCCTGAACAAATGCTTTAAATATGGCTAAAATCACATTCAGCTTTAAATTAATTACTTTTCATTTTTAAATTTTAAATATTTTCCAAGCAAAATGAATTTTGTCTCAGTATAACAGCGACAAAAGAAATAGACTTAAAAATTAAGTAATGATTTGCAACACTTATAACTAACAGCAACAGTAACAAGCTAAAGTGCTAAAGTAACAAGCATTTTACCAACTTAACTACAGCGACAATAAAAGCGCAACAAGAACAACAACAAAACACTCTTGTTGTTGACTGTTTAATGTGAAATTGACAACGTCGATCATCACACCTCTGGCCAAAAGCTAAAGAAATAAATTCACAAAAAATCACAAAACAAACTTACTTAAATAACATGCTGTTGTTTGCTCGTAGTGAGACATCGACAAACTTTGTTAACTTGGTCAGCATCGACGATGTTGTCGGCTATTGCCGCAATTGGCAACATACGAGTATGTTACAGTCAAGTATTGAACATCAGTGTCTGCAGATTAATAGATGTTCAGTCGTAGCTGAATTGCAATCGCTTAATTAGCAACACCAACTGACAATTGACGACAATGGGGCTGGCTCAATTGTGATTTTTCCTTGGAACTGTGGAAAAAATAAGTGTTCTTTAGAACTACGAAGATGTGTGACATTTATTTTATTATCTCTAAAAAAATAGAATTCATAAACTTTAAATTAAATTAAAAAGCGATATTAAGTTATTTATGCCGGGTGGCCATAAATGGCAAAGATTTTTGATATTTTCAGAAAAATAAGAGAAAATTAACTTAATACGTAACTTCATGTTTTGTTAGTGTTTGAGAAATATACGAAATTTATTGAGTTTAATTAAAAGAGGGAGTAAAAAGATGGATTTCAAGTCAGTTTTGCTGGTATTTCTTTCTTGTTATGAAATGGATTCATTTAATTGCTATACATATACCTCCTTTCATACAGAAATGAAAATGTTTTGATAAGAGGTCGTTGAGTTCGCTAGAAGTAATAGTACCAGCCGCTATTAAGCCAGTGATGATATTTGATAATTTTGGTGAGGACTTTTTACTCTTCTGAAAGTACTTTTTCGAACGCGAGAGTACTTTTTGTTAATCTATATATAAATAAATAGCCACAGAAAAAAGAATTAAGATTAATTTTCTACCGTGTTTTTCAACCGATTTGATAATTGTTTTTTTTAATGAATAAGAGTGGGAAGAAGAAGTGCACCAAATATTTTGTATCTATAATTATAAAAAAGCAAACAAAAAATTGGTCGAAAAACCAAACAAAAAAGCAAACAAAAAATAAGCTTTTGTTCTGTTGCTGAGGCACTAGGGGTAGGACAGTGATATATGGACGTTTTTAGCAACGGAATTTTGATACCCAGGAACCCTAAATTAAGTGAGGTTCGAAAAAAAATTGCTTTTGAAAAAAACAAATTCGGGGTGGCGTGGGGCTAAGTTGTGCCGCATCGGTGTTAAAGGTTAGTGAAAAGTGGAAAAATTAGACTTTCGTAACTACCCAAGTGTTGCCCCTAGAGGGGTCAAATGTTCGACCGACCCCCATTACATTTTTTTCTCCGAAATTTTTCAGGAACATTCCTGCACCAATCTCCACTCCCAAGGGGGTTCACAAACAAAATTGATATTTTTAGGAAATTTGACCCCATCGCTCCTAGGGTGCGCCTAGTAGGGTAATATGTGTGCCTGACCACCATTGGTTTTTTCTTTCCAACATGTTATCGCAAAATTCCTACCATCTATTTCCAACTCTTAATGGGGCTCCTTTATATGTATACTAGCAATACCCGGCGCGCGTTGCTACGCCTTAGGCCACGTGCATAGTAAACGCCGATTCAGACTGCCTGCCTGTGTCCGCAGAGTGTGTGAAAAAGCGAGAGAGATAGATATTTGTATCTCATTTGTTCACACAGATTTCAGCTTGCCTGTCTGTCTGAATCGGCGTTGAAAATGCACGCAGCCTTAGACAAACACATGTACTTCATCTGTGACTTCAGAACCTATTCGATCAAAAATGTTGCTTGTAGGGGAAGGTGCACCCACTTGACCAAAGCTCAGACCAGTTTTCTATTAGAAGGACATTACCAAATGGCAACTCCATTCGGAATTTCACTGATCAGCGATTTTTATTTCCAATGCTATTTGCTATTAAAAATTTAGCTTGTATGGGCGGATTCACACCCCGTTTTCCAATGCCCGTGCTATATTTCTTGTCGAAAGACATTTCCAAAAATTAAATTTATACTGAGTTTAAATATTATGAAACATTAAGTACCACAGCTATTCGATATTAAACATTTAAACTATGTTGATGGTGTCACGACCCAATTTCCAATGCTTGCTGAATTTTTCCAGTGGATGGACACGACTAAATGTTATATTCCTTCCGAGTTTCACAAATTTGTGACTTATGTTTCTTAAATTATACTGAAAAGTTTGAATGCCTTAAAAGTGTCACGCCCCTTCTGCAACGGCTTTAAAATTTTACCAGTAAAACAGCACGTGAAAATTGAGGTCAAATACAGAATTTTGGAGCTGTGCAACATGTAATTCTAAAGCTATTCGATATCGATGCCAAACTTCACAGGAGCGCTCTGCAGACTTTGCTAAAGTTTACCTGAAAATTTCATAAGAATTGGTTTAGCGGTTTTGAAGTCTACTTGTACATACAATCATTTTAATATACAAAGAAGATGTTAACATCCTTTGTTATCCTTTAAACACTAAAATATGCGTCAAACATACGTTTTCGATGCGTTTTACATGCGCTGCGTAGCTTATGCCAGGCTGTCTAATATAATGGAAAACCATTCAAAAGTTGAATTATAATATTAAGGTTCAACTAAAACTACTGGAGACCAATGCAAATGCATTATTTATAATGCTATTATAAAAAAACAGAGAAACCAACCAACTTGAGACCCTCCTCCTTTTTGAAATCGGTTAAAAATAAAAAATATGCTCCAATCACAATAACTCTTTTAATGTGCAACATTTATTAACACGCGAAATAAAAAACTTTGAGGCTTCTGTTTGGAACAAAATCGAAAATCCAACTAAATTAAAGAAGTTATATTGGTATTCCTCTACATTTATGGTCATCATTTTGTTACAACTTCATTTCATAGTACCAACCTATTTGATTTTAAAAAAGACGTTGGAAAATAAAAACAAAAATTATTTTCTGATGCGTCCAATATAAACCTATTGAAAAGTTTAAAGGAAATCTATTTTATAAGGTTGTATGCATGAACATAATTTCTGCGCAGACGAACACAAACAATGACATATCAATGCGACATTTCAGATCGTACTGAGATCCTCTGAGAAGCATTTGAGCATATGCAATGGAATATTTGTATACTGAAATAACTACAACAATAAAAAATTTCATCCCCCATTTCATGGTAAGATTTTAATATATTTATATTTCTCTCTGAGCAAGAAGTTGACTGCAAATAAAGTAGCTAGTGTTGCCATAAAAACAAATTTTAAATCTGAGCTATTGTATAAAGCTTTCAATCCGTCGAGATTGTGTTATTGTCGATGAATAACATTTGCAATAAATAACAAAATAATAATTTGGTTATATATCAGGCATAAGAGGAAAAAGATTTTTTGACTGTAAATATGTATAAACAATTCAAGTCTGAAAACCA
The DNA here is from genome assembly GCA_958299015.1 of Tetanocera ferruginea. Taxonomy (NCBI): domain Eukaryota; kingdom Metazoa; phylum Arthropoda; class Insecta; order Diptera; family Sciomyzidae; genus Tetanocera; species Tetanocera ferruginea. The sequence goes on from OY282644.1 coordinate 67,339,843, forward strand.
TAACAAATACGATGTCAGATTGTTGGCAACACTGCTCAACAGACCAAACTGAGAGCAACTCCCGACACAACATGGCAGCCGTGCTGAGTTACTCTCACAGCCAGAGCTTAAGCATTGGTTTTCTGCTGCTTGTTGTGCTGCTTGTACAGCATTAGCATGAATTAAAAGACATTAATTCTTAAATAATTAAAGAAAACGTTTTGTAAAAAACGTAGTACCCTATTTTAATTTCGCTTATCATAGCAATTGAATAGTGAAAAAATTATAAAAATCGGTTCAGCGGTTATTGAGAACACGTCGCCGCAAATCCGTGAGTCTCCTTTTATATAATAGTATAGATTACATTCTTTACATACATATTTTATAATTGTTTTTAAAAAATTTTTCCTCTTAAATCGGCTTCCATCGCTCCCAGTGTGCCTTTTATTGTCTCCTTCCTTAAGTATATGACACAGCACAATGGGATTCCAATCGTCGGGCATGCTTTCCGATAAAAATATCTTGCTGATGAATTGATGTGTGCACTACACCGTATCACCTTGTATGGCAGAAAAATATACCTATTTTGACCCCGCCTCAATCGTTAGATATTTGAAAGACATTTTCGAAAAAAAATATTTTTTTTTTTTTTTTAAAGTGGTCCCTATGGTTCTATTTTGGTTTTTTCGTTATATCTTCGGTGTTTCTTGTTCGATCCGGAAGATTTTATATCTGTGTGTTTGTTGGTGTTATCCAAATATTTTCTTATGTTTTTTTTACCTCAAATGTTTTTTTTTTTCTACTGATTACACAATCGATCTACGTTCCTACCATCTTATCCTGCTCCAAAAAGTCCAACAAATTAAAGCTTTGAAAAAATCATTATAACCATGGGAAGAAGTGAAATCGAAAAAATGGATTTTAGGAGCACTTCCGACCTATTTTGCAAAGAATAACACTTTGGATCATAATAAATTTTTTTTAATTTTCGAAATCGGAAATTTGGATTTAAGATTTAAGAATTCGGATTTAAGGTGGCTGTAGCAGTCACTTCATATCAAAAAGTAAATCGGTATTTTTCAGTGATCAATAAAATCGAACTTTAGTTCGCATGAAACGTGCAAAAATACTTTATTTAAACAAAATACATTTCCGTTAGCGCGACTTTGACAGAACAAAATTACCAACAAAACGAAATGTGGTGGAATACGCGTTGTTTCTTCAGCATAATTAAAAAGTCAAACACAGTGCATTCACAGAAAATATATACGACGAAGTTTCAAGATTGTGGCATGGCGCAAAAATACCAATAGTGGCGAGAACCCACAATCGAAGCCAAATTCGGCAATTTCGTGGTGCCAACCACCAACCCCACATCAACTATAGCAGCACAACTTACACTGAAATGATCGACTGGTCAAGAGTTCAGATCACTGAGCCACCATGTCTCCAGTTTTACAAGCAAGACCAACTGTCTGATCTACAGTATTCAGACGAAATCATTAAAATTCCAGGTGAGCACCACAGAAAACATTAGTTTAATAATTGAATGATGTTATGTTGACGTCATAATTTAATCCGTTTGTATCACGTTTTATTTTCGACAGATTATCTTTGCCACTCGCAAAACACGGAGCGTTTCGTTCAAAAAGTACATAAGTCGGCCACAGCAGTCACTGACGAAAATCGATTGGGGCACATTTTCGCGAAACTTGACAGTTGCGAGCGTAACAGCCACCTTGAATCCCGAAAAGATTTCGAAAATTCAAAAAAAAATTTTTTATGATCCAAAGTGTTATTCTTTGCAAAATAGGTCGGAAGTGCTTCTAAAATCCATTTTTTCGATTTCACTTCTTCCCATGGTTATAATGATTTTTTCAAAGCTTTTTTTTCAAATTTGTTGGACTTTTTGAAGCTGGATAATATGGTAGGAACGAAGATCGATTGTGTAATCAGTAGAAAAAAAAAACATTTGAGGTAAAAAAAACATAAGAAAATATTTGTATAACACCAACAAACACACAGATATAAAATCTTCCGAATCGAACAAGAAACACCGAAGATATAACGAAAAAACCAAAATAGCACCATAGGGACCACTTTAAAAAAAAAAAAAATATTTTTTTCGAAAATGTCTTTTAAATATCTAACGATTGAGGCGGGGTCAAAAATAGGTAAGTTTTGGTGATACGCTCTAGTGTGCACCTTATCATTTCACCGCCGCCAGTTTTAAACAATTCAGCAGTCAGGTCGTTAGCACCTTAAATTAGCTTTGAACCAAGGATTTCAGGGATCAAATCTATTCAGTCAAGTCTGCCTTAGTTTGGAAAAGGAGAGAAAGATAAATAAGAGAGACAGGATAATCAAGCGATACAAACAAAGAATGTTGTATGAATGGTGGAGCGCTATATCAACATGCGAATTTGATTCTGAGGGAAATGTTTTACCTCTACCTCAGTCAATTCGAGTTATCAAGCAATCTCATTCCACAAACATCTCTACCATCAACTACAACTACCAAAGTCGTATATATTGATGAATTTTTAATTTCAGTTGATTGAAAATAAGGAAAGAATTAATAAAAGGTAAAACTGTAGGACCGTGGCTAGACTTGGATTTTAACCAGGAACCTCTGGGTTTGCAGCCACACACGCTTCCGAGGCCCGAAAGCAGATTGGAAAAATGCTACCGCCACAATCTCAATGCTCACTGCGTATCTGTAACCAGATCACCGTTTTCATCTCATCAAGTGGATACTTCCGGGCTTGAAACATTGGGTTAGTCGCTTAGCCTGTTAGTATAATTGTCGAGCATACAGCTCACAGGTATTCTTCGCATTGGACAATCGCATGCAGATCTTGGCAGCAACAAGATAATGGTCGGAGTCAATATTGACTCCCTGAAATATGCGCACATCCAGTACGCTGAGGGGCGTTACGTCGATCTCAAAATGATCAATCAGGTTTCGTGTTTTTTGATCCGGGACATCCAGGAGGCCTTGCCGATACCGAGGTGGTAGAATCTGGTGCTACTAACTACTATGCTTCGCACCGCGGCGAAGTCGATCAGTTTTAGACCATTGTTCGAAGTGGTCTCGTGGAGACCGAACTAAGTGGAGCCAAAAATGTCTTCATTTCAACTTAGTTTTCAACATAGTGGGGTTTCATATCCGACGCTGGTTTGATTTTCATTGAGTTATTTTCATTGAGTATTAAGTAATAATGTGGAGGGGACCAAAACCCTACGCACATTCCATTTTTAAGGTCTTGTAGAGACCCCTCAAGTTGATATTCTAAAGGAGACGGGGAGTTTTTGACATGGAGCTTTTGAAGTGGTTACAACTCGCCTTGACTGTGCCAGTAGCGGACTATGTGGATTTTTCGATCACGACGCAGTACATATCCAGCACTACGCCCGCTGCATTGTCCGGGACCGCTAAAAGCGACTTACCTCTTATCCAGAGGCCGTTCACTATCCGCAACCCGTCCGGCAGCTTGTAGCTCAGCCACCACTGAATTCCCACAGAATCCATGGTACTGCACAGAGACTGTACTCTTAGAACAATATCAACTGTTGTATTAACAGTTGGCCGCTGTTATTTCAAAACACTGTTAGATTGAATGATTTGCGTTTAAGTTATCAGTTTTCTTTGTTGAATAAACGTTTCAAAGTATTTTTGTGCTGTTAAAATCATCTGTTGAACTATTTTTGAGTTTTCTCAGTGGAAGTGTGCTAGACTGTCATGCGGATGTCGTGGGTTTGTATCCTAGCTTTGTAAGTATCAAAAATATTAATTTAATAATTGAAATTCTAATTCTATTTTATTAAATGTTTGGGCAAAAATTACTTTAAGAATAGAATTGCTCACAATCTTGAAAAAAATGCAGGCATGCACATTCGAAGAAAACGATATAAAATTTTTTTCGTTTTTGTCCCAATCAACAACGAAATTTGATTTGATAAATTTTTAACGTTATTTAAAAAACGAAATAATTTTGATAATTAATTTTTCGGCGGTAACGAAACGAAAAAATTTTGTTGATTTCGTTGTGCATGTCTGAAAAAATGTATTCATTCATTTTATTTGTTATAAAAAAAAACTATTTAAAAAAAAATAAATCTCTGTTGTATTGGCGGTATTTAAACCTAGGACAGTCGAACTTCCAAAACAGTGACAAAATTTCAATATGCTCGTTGTAATATGGATTTAGTGTTCTATAGACCAACATACAACCGACTTTTGATTTGAAAGTTTAATTTCTTGGATGGTATTTAACAGTGAAATCTGTTATCTCAACCCATGATTTGTTTGATTATACCAGTATTTTTCCCTGAGTGTATAAAAAGAGAGGAGTTTTCTTAGAATAATCCTGAGAATAGGAGAATGTTCCACAGAAAAAAGTAGCTCATCAAGACCAATCAATAAAACAAGAGAATTAACTAGAATGCTCTGATTATATAATCTTGTTGATGCTAGATAATGTTAAGCATTACGTATAGTTTTTCTGTAGATGCAGTCTATTTGATGCAGTCCATTTGACATTTTTCTTTTTTTTTTATTACTTAAATAGACTTGTCAGTAAGTGCTTCTTTTTATGACTTCCATTGGAAGAGACACTTCTTACATCGATATGTACTGTTCTGAAGTAACTTCAAATCTTGCTAGTTCATCTGATGTTTGATTTCCATGAATGAATAATCTGCTTGAATGAAGAAAAAGAATATCCTCATTTCCTAAATAATCCCTCAAAAGAAATCTTTTGTGACGCAAAATTTAAAAAAAAAATTCTTGTTTAGAATGAGTTTTCTCCGAAATACGAAAAATTTACAGTGAGAACAATTTCTGTACCAATTTTCACAAAATTAATTTCCCATCTGTTATATTATTTAAAATATTTATTTATTGTCACTTTTTCCTTCAAGTCAATATAACAATCTTAACCACTGTAAAAACCGCTGCTTGATCGGCTCATACGCAATTCTAAGTGGCTCATGTAAGATTACCTCTAAAGTTGATATAAAAAAAACAGACCAACCTCCATAAAACAATTGGAAAACAATCAATGCTGTCCATAAAATCATTAGTTGTTTATGTGGCAAGGCTTCCGGTTGACGAAGCGCTCTGCGGCTGTTAATGAGCCGTACCTTGATTGCCTTGTAAGAGCGTTTGATTTCGTTTGACTCACACAAGGAACGCTACCGTATTTTTTGTTCATTATTTTTCAATAAAAATTTTTTAAATAAGTAATTGACTTAGGAGCAAGGCATTTCAGGGTATTGTAACCAAAATGTATGGTTATTTAACAAAACCATTTTGTTAACTAGTATCCAAAGCCCATCAATGACAGTTCTTAACGAAATGAGACTTGATCTTCCAACAATGTTCTTAATAAAATAATAATTTTGCAAAAAGTTGTTGTTGTTGATCTCCAATTTGTATTTTAGTTCATTTATTTAGTGGTTGGCTTAAACGTTTAAGATCTGCATAAAAATAATAACATTATTTACATATCGTCGGCTGAAAAGAACAATGACGTAAATTCAAATTTTATAAAATATGGTTTATTGGGTAATTGATTTCCCCAATATCACTGGTAGATGGGAGAAAAACCACAGAACTGTAGTTTGTTCAGAGCCGCCACAGTACAGTTGTGTTCTTATTAAAATATTAGCTATTTGACGACTTCTTTGAAAAGAACAATGACGCAAAAGACAGTTCCGCATTAGACTTAGACAGAGAGATAACTATTTCGTTGCAAAAATGACGTCAGTGTGCTTTGTGGCATTGTTTATAAAATTAATAGATGCATACAACTGTACTCTGAAACCTGCCTACACCAGGGAATTGACCATTTATAAAAATAAATTAAGGGATTTAAATGCTTGCTTGACAGCCACATGATTCCACATTATTATAAAGGTTTTAACGAATTTCTAATTTTCTACATTTAATTTTTTTATGGTAACGAAACGAAATGAAATTTTAGGGAAACAGTGACGTAATTGTCTAAGGGGTGAAATTAAATGGAAAAAATTAAGGCAATGAAGTCCAAATAACTTGGGTCAAAGCTATAAGTAAGAGTTACACCAATATCCATTATTAAATTATTCTAGGTCAAATACTTTGTTTTTAATAAAATGTTTACGCAATTAAAGTTTGTTTTTTACATCTCCTGCAAAATTACGATTTTATCGACGATATGTTGGTTACGTTAACGGTCATCATAATGGCGTTTTCAGAAGCTTAACTGGTATTTGTTTTGAATACCATACCGAATACTATCATCCTTCTTAAGCTTAAAGTCTTTGGTTTTCCACATCTGTTTATGTCATGGATTAAATCTTATCTCGAAGAACGCAGTTATAATGTCATCTTTAGATTTTCCAATTTAAAATCTTTTACAGGTACGTCTGGTGCCCCACAAGGCAGTCACCTTGATCCTTTGCTATTCGTCTTAACATCTTGCTGATGTTGATGGTTGCTGATGATATGAAAATCTATCCGCGCAACGCCGATTCTCGCAATCTTCAAGACGATCTGGTAAGCTTTTCCACTTGGTGTCAAAAAAATCTTCTGGAGCTCAACGTCAGCAAATGTCAAGCTATAACATATTCTCGTAAGCGACTCCAACTTCCTCCGAGAACATATTACTTTCTCGGCAAGCCACTTCCTTCTGTAAGCTCTTACGCGACTTATGTGTTATTTGTGACAAGGAACTTAGCTTTAGGCCTCATATTGATAATATCATTAGTAGAACTAACTCTGCACTTGGTTTCTCACATCTACAACACCCATTCAATGCGAATCGAAGCCGTTCAATGACGATTCATTCGTTTCGTTCTTCGTGGTCTTCCCGGTTCTGACAGTTTCAACCTACCACCTAATGCCAACCGTCTTAAGTTGATTAACATGCAAACACTTGCAAAACGAAAGGAAGTGGCCCTTGTTCTCTTCATTTATTAACTTGTATGCGGAACCATTAACTGCCCAGAACTACTCCAATAATATCTTTTAATACCAATCCACGCAACCTTAGATCTACATATATCTCTCTTCCACCTTAACTTTCAGCGCACCGAATATGCATGCAGTGAACCCATAACCAGAATGCTTCGGGTAACTAATAATTTGATCAAAGAATTCGATTTACATCTGAGCAGACCACTACTCCGAAATATCCTCTTTAACTCTCCAACGCCACTTCATCCCCCTCTCTACTGTATTCTTCCAGTGAAGATATGATACAATTGTAAATTAAGATACTCCCTGTTAATTATAAATTTTAGTTTTTAAGTTTTTATTTTAAGTATTTTAAGTTAAAATTTTTAACTGCTTGTATTAAGCTTATCCAAATAAATAAATCAATTACATAAACAATAATAGAATAAAGAAACTCTTAACTATTTCTGTTGAATTTTACGACGACAATCGTCGGCAACGCTTTTCTGACTAAAAGTATCTAATGGCGTTTTCGTTTCTACCAAATAATGTTGCCTTGTCGCAGTGGAAAATGTTTTCAATGTTGCCCGCAACCCTGTAAAAGTGCATGTTTTTTAGTCTGTTCGAGTACTTATCCAGTGAAAAATATCCAACATCAACTTATAAGAGAGTAACGTACAATTTTCTCTCAAATAGAAAAATATCGAAAAAAGTACGCGAACGCAAAATTTGCAAAAACTTGCAAGCAGCGAGAACAGCTGATTAATACATGGCTAACATTTCAAGTGGAATGGAAAGCAACCTGTTTTTGCAAGGTTGAAAACAGTAGGATTTAACAAGTGTACCATATAGTTATGGTGACCAATCTGCCATGATATACATATCTGCAACGAAAGACAAAACGAATATTCTGAAGTATATTTATTCGATGGCCTTGAATCCTTATAACGGAGCCCTTAATGACCCCTATTAGAAACAGGATTTAAATTAAAGGTCACAAAAATTAATACAGAATCTTTAAACTTCAGTCCGAGAAAATACACTTTATAGATTTCTTTTGCTTAAAACGATGTCTTTATTTTAAAGTTGACCTCAACACTTTGATTAGCTGACAGATTAAATTAAGATTTTATGATATTTACGTTTTTTCATTCTGCCCAGTACCAAACTCTAAGAACTTAACACAAAATTCATAGAGTTATTTCTGCTGTTCTACTTTTCATCAGCACAAATATTGCATTCGGCATGCAGGCGACAAAAATTATTTGGCACTGCGTTGTTGTTTATTTTGAACAATATTGTGCCTCAAGTTGTGTTTGTCAGCAAATAAAAGCCATGCACCACACCATCTCGCACGTTTTAAGCATGCGTAGAAAATTAAAAAAATAAAAATTGTTCACAAAAACCCACCAACCAACCACATACGTTGAAATCACCCGAAATGGAAGCACTTAGCCACCAAAGAGCCTCAAATTTACGTAACACAAAGAAACGTAACGAGTGTGCCGACGACAGCGATGATCTACCTTCAGCGGACGACGATGTGTGTGGTCCGCTTTGCTTATGTCCAAGGAATAGACAATGTTAAGGAGTTATAGCTTTTTCCGTTGTTTTTGTTGTTGTGGCCCCTGTGTTTTCAGCGCTTTTTCCCAAATGGCAGGTGAACATGCGTAGAGTCTAGCAGTGAGTTGCTCTCTTAAGGGAGCCAGAGCAGCAGCAGCAGCGGCAGCAGTATAAGTTGCACAACCAGGACCAGCTCTTGGCCACAATTTTGCTGCAGGCAGCTTGGCGCACAAAGGTCTTTGATTCTTTGGTTTTGTTCGGTTGTTATTTTCTACTGTTTTCGCCTGTGGGAGCAGCAACTGACCGCCGTACCGTTTGTCATTGGGGACTGTTGTCAGCCGTTGCAAGAGTGGAGTAGCATGACACGAGCAACAACACGCTCACCAACAAACAGTCACTGGCAACAACATTTCGTTTATGCGTTGTTAACAGCATTGTAGCCCATAAATCGTGTGAAATATCGCATTTCTCGTTGTTGTTGTTGCTGTTGTTGTGCAGTTGGTATGAAACCGACAATATTTGCTGTTGCGACAACAAGTTTTCATTGTTTATTTATTGTTGTTTTTTTTTAACGCAATGTTGCACACGTTGTTATCTGAAGCGTTGATTGTGCATGTCTTTTGCGCAGTCTAGGTATGAATGACTCTGAGTATTGACAGTGTTGACTGGGGTGATAATGTTGCAGCAAGTGACAAGATGTTGCATAGTACGATCGTAGGTAGATGGCCAAATTTTATTAAATAATAAGCGAACAGAGGAATGAAAAAATTGTCAATTCAAGAATTTGTTGCTGTTTTAAAAGCAATTTATACCAAAAGAACCATGCTTGTCAATAATTAATAACTAGATAATTTATGCTAAAAAATTTAAGGCTTTGAGAGTCTTACGCACTCAAAATTCTAAAAATACAAAGCTACTTTGTGAGTTTTAGAAATAAAAAAAAACGTTTTAAAATTCAGTAAAAAGGGTTTTTTAAATGAAATAATTGAGCATAGTTTAAAAATGTTAACAGAGAGCTACTTTACGAAATGGTTTCTTTTCAATATATTTTTTATTTGATCATAAATCTGAAGTCAAAACTAATTAATTCAAAATGGCTGCTTAAAAATGGCGGCAATGAACATACAAGCTTTTAATAACTTCGATATTCAAATTATCGGACATGAACTAACTATTGAGCTAATTTTTATAAATCCTAAGTTTGTATAACTTTTTTAATTTCCTTCATAATAAATGTGAGGATCACACAAAAAAAAAGATATGCCAGCATAATTTTTTTTTGTTTATTATTAAACAAATCATACAGCAAATGTTCGAACTTACAATAAAACCAATTTTTATGAATTTTTGCCAAAATTTGGTGTCAAAAATTAATAAAAAAAATTTAAAACAAAAAATTGACAACACAATTTGTTCAATAATCTATCTAACTTAAATAGGTATTTGAAGTAAAAAGCGTTCTACAAACATCTTTAAACATGAAGTTTCAGCCGTTTTTTTCATGCTTAAAATTCTAGCTTTACAACATTTTTCCATTGCATAAAATTGTTCACGTAGTTTTTACATTATGCAACAATTTAATCAAACAAATTTTAAATTTACAGAAATTTCAAGAGTGCTTTACCCTCTTTAGAGCAGACCTTATGAAAAGAAATTTTATGCAAAAGACATGTCTCACATAAAGCTATAGCTTTATACATTTCTGTAAGGATATTTAGATTTTCAGAAATTTCTTTAATCAACAAAAGACTGTACAACTGTAAAATAGGTGAAGAAGTTTGATAGTCGATGGTACATCAATCAAAAATTATTAATTTATTATATTATTTTTCTTTTGAATAAAATTAGTTTCTTACTACTTATTAATTCTAAATATTTTATTACAGATGTTTATTTACAAAGATTTATAAAGTTTTTGTGAAAGACTCTCTATAGAGTTTTCACTATTACGGGCTTCACTTAGGAATAGCACAGAGAGAAAGGATCCACATAGGGGGTATTTTATTGGGCATTCATTTGGTATTTTAATAGTTTCTAATCATGTGTGTTTTTCAATTTTTGATATTAACCCGGCACGAACATTGTGTCATACTGACCAACCCCTATTTTTTTTATGGGTGAACAGTAAAATTGTTTTGTTGAAAATATATTATTTAATGATGTTTGCCTACTGATTTTGCGTATCCTTTACCCAGTGCGATTAATGGGTCATATATAACCCACCTATTTTTATACTCTAAACCTTAAAGTTCAGGGTTTATAAACTTTGTTCGAACGTTCGTAACGCATAGAAAAAAGCGAGCCCGGTATAAAAAAGTATTTATATTCTTGATCAAAGTCACTTCGTGAGTCAATTTAGCCATGTCCGTCTGTCCGTCTGTCCGTCCATCCGTTTATATATGACGTTAAAAAAGGTTTATATATGACCTACATAGGTTAAACTTGGTATGAGAGGATCTTATATCATAGCTAAGGTGTGCACAAAAATGGACGCCACCCGCCCACAAACTCACCCACCTCCCATACAACTCACAATATTTAAAATTCCATAAAAAGTCTTATATATGACGTACAGGTATTAAACTTGGTATGGGATAATTTAATGGGATAAGGTGTGCACACAAAATGGATATCACTCGCCCACATACACGCCCTCCTTCCAAACAAGTCACAATATTTAAAATACCATAAAAAGGTTTATAAATGACCTACAGGGATAAGAACTGGTTTTGAAGGATTTTGTATGAAAACTAAGGTGTGCACACAAAATGGGCGTCTGTCGCCCACGAACACGGGTGACTCCTTTACTAACCACATTATTGACACCTGTTAAAAACTATACAAGAATACATGCATTTTGAAAAGATAAGAAGCTATTTTTATTTATTTACGTAAATCAATATATATTTAAATATGATTAGAGGTTTAGGGTATTCCATAGTCGGGCTAGACCGACTTAAAAGTTTCCTTACTTGTTTTCTTAAGTAGATCTAAGATTTTTCATCCAAAACTAATGTCTGTTTTCTGAATTTTTGTTTTTTTAAACTTCTTTCGGACTTAGGTCACATATGACCCAAGTGTTATTTGTTTTTTGTGTCATACTCAACTCCGTATCCTTTGTAGTAAAATAATTATTATACCCTAAACCTGAAAGGTCAGGGTATATTAACTTTGTGCAAACGTTTGTAACGCATAGAACGAAGAGAGTCCGGTATAGAAAAGTATATATATTCTTGATCAGCGTCACTTCCTGAGTCGAGCTATCCATGTCCGTCCGTCTGTCTGTGTGTTGTCCGTAAACACAGGATAAGAAGAGGGAGTTGAATTAATTGGATTAAACTCGGTGCACATGGTCACAAAGACCCAAAAATCTGCACTATTGAATATTTTTAGAATCCTCTCACGGACACGCCTACCTCCCATACAACACAAAAATTGAAAACTGCATAAATAAGCTCGTAACTAACCTTCAACAATAAAATTTGGTCTGTATGTGTTATGTATTAACACAAAGATGTCATCGAAAAATGGGTATCATCCGCTCACGGACACGCCCACCTTCCATACAAGCCAAAAATTAAAAACGCAATAAATAAGCCTCTGTTTAACCTAAAAAAAACAAATTAAGTACGTATGTTTTTTATGACAAAATAAACACGATTTAGAAAAATGGACATCATTCGCTCACGGACACGCCTACCTCCCATACAACGCGAAAATTGAAAACTGCATAACTCAGCTCATAATTAGCCTACAACAATAAAATTTGATATGTATGTGTTTTATACAAACACAAAGATGTCTTCGAAAAATGGATGTTATCCGCTCACGGACACCAAAACCCAAAAATTGAAAACGCAAATAAGCCTCTGTCTGACCTATAGAGCTAAAATTTGGCACATATGTGTTTTATGACAAAATAAAGAGGGTTTTAAAAAATGGACATCATCCGCTCACGGACACGCCTACCTCAAACACAACCCAAAAAGTTTAAAACTCAATAATTAAGGTTATGTTTGTCATAGAGAGATCAAATTTGGTTTGTATGCATTTTATACCAAAACTAAGATGTGTTCAAAAATTAGGAGTAATCCGTCAATGAACACGCCCACTTCCCATAGCGAAAGCATAATAAAGGCATTAACTGTAAGCTACAGGAATTAAACTTGGTATGTTTAAAGGTAAATGCATATGAAATATAGGCTTCATCCGCCCACGGATACGCCCATTTTCAATAATATTATTTTATTTTTTGGAAAAGTGGGCTTAGGGTATTTCATTGATGGTCTAGACTGACTTTAGACTTGCTTTACTTGTTATTATAGTAAAAGCGTTTAATAGTTAAAAAAGATAATACAAATTAAATGAAAATTGATTTCAAAATGAAGTTATCCAGCCTGAGTTATTACAGCCTGACTTATTAATTTAGAATATATTAATTAGAATATAATAATAATAAGTAGTAATTCTTCCTCAGATGATGACCTCACTTTCAATGTTGTTATTTTGTGAGAGCTCCGCGGGCAAAAGCATTTCCAAAGTTTCCTTAGAAAATAGTCTTGTTTTTTTTCCTCGGCATGGTCCTCACTCCAATTAAAAAAGGTTCTGACGTTAATAGCTATCTATTAGGAACATCAATATTGCAATTTTTTGTTTGCTGTTTTTCTTGCAAAAGCTCTGACGATATTCTCAAATTTATATTTTCTTGCTTCAGCAGCTTCTTCTGAAAGCTGTCTAATAGAAAAGAATAGCATCGTCAATAACAATTGCGCAACGTTTTAAGATTTTATGCATTGTTTGTGTCAACGGGTACCATAAATATAAGCTTACGTATAATTTAGGAGTGTCCATAGCGTATTTATTACATTTTTCCTTATTCATTTTATGATCACTATTTATAACTAATAAAATAACTTTTAAGCGAAAAATTATATTTATATTCAGCCCAGTTATTTGAGCAGCTAATTTAAGATCCTCAAACCATCTCCGATTTGTGTTGCCGACATTTGAGTTACCTCGCCTTAGGGGTTATGACAATCAATCCCAATTTACTTCAAAACTCATTCTGAATCGCTTTAATAAAAAACAACCAAAAACAATTAAACAAGCAAAAACTTAACAAGTAAATCAAAATCTACTAACAATTCAAAGCAGCATATAACAAAATACATTAAATTCATTTTTGGGTTCACACAGTTTTTAGTAAAAAAGAGCACTTCATCAGAGAAAATCGGTCTACGAAATGATATTTTTTAAAAGACTTTCAAGTCTAGTGTTAAGTTTATGAAGAAAAATGTACATCCACGGACAGCCGCATATAAAAAAACTCTTGGGATATCCAAGCATTTTTTTATAAAAATCTACAACACGCATTTTTAAAAATACAATTACTAATTTTGAATAATACAACATTATCCAAACCACTTTTGATATATTTTCAGATACCCGCTTCAGAACAATCCATTTGTATTATTTTTTTAAAAAATGTGTGAAATAAAATAAGAGATCTTAAGAATGTACTTCGCTAATCAGCCATCAACTCAAACAAAAGTTCAACTAAAAATGGCAAAGTTAAGAGATTTTCTTTAAAATTTTTGAGCGAGACTAAGAGCAAAATTACTTTTGTCTATCATTCTTACACTATTTAGTAGTTTTTAGTAGTAGCATTTAGTTCAGTTTTTATAAAAGAAGCTTTTCTCCCCAATCTTTGATGATTTGGCAAACATATTTATGTTAATGTTAAACCGATATCAGTGAAACAATGCAACATAACAATGAAAATGCTGCTGAGCAGCTCACACCTACACATCATGGCGCAAATGTTGCACATGCATACAAGAATAACAACAGCAAAAACAGCAACAACAACAAAATGTTTCACCCAATTGCACTGCCGATATGCTGCTCATTCGATCCGTTCATGTTGCTCGCCCACAAAATCATGTTGCACGTCAATAAAACATTGTTAGAGTTGCAAGTTAGTGTGGCAACTCATTCAAGGCAGCCAGAACAAAGCGACATGTTTTTTTGTTTTGTTTTGTTATTTGTTGTATTTTATTGGTGTATTTTTAATGCTGTGTTTTTTTATAGCAGTATTTCAAGGACGTCCGATCGATTGCTAGGCTGCTACAACACATACCAACCAACCCACCAACGCATTAAAATATATCAACTTACATCCTCCGCTTCGTTGTTGTCGCCACAACGCGTCGGTGGAAGCAAGCGATGCAATTGATTGCCGCAAGCGGTTGACATTAACATGTTGCAGAAACATGTTGTTTCAATGGATATGCGCCTGCGCAACAGTTCTTGTCTGTGTATTTTCCTTGTTGGATTTTGTTGTTGTTGTTATTCTGTTGTTGCTGTTGCTGTTGCTGTTACTGTAGCTCTTTTGTATCCCTACAACAAGGTTTGACAAATTGTTACACGTTGTTGTAGCGGCCAGCATCGCTACCAGCGAAGCAATTATTTTAATTAGATATTTTTTTTTCTAGTTCTTGATGTAGGCATACGTTTGAAGCTACTCCAGGAATTTTATATAAAAATGTTTTAAGAACATGCATGTTTATCCTCTAAATGTTGATTTTTTTTTTTGGTATTTTAAATTTAATGCCATATTTAAACTTGGCGTGGGGGTTTCAGTTTGTTTAGTTGTTGTTGTTTTAGATTTTGAAACAATTTTAAAATCACCTCACGTGCCAGCGATTTCGTAATCCAGCAACAGCAGAAGCAGCAGCAGCAGCAGTTGGCGTCGCATCTAAATCTTTTGATTCTGCACAGAAGTTCAGTGCATCCATATGGCAGAGTAGCTGCTGAAAGGCATTCATTCGAGCGAAACAAACGATAAAAGTGGAGCATAAAGCGATAATGATGCGTCGAAGACACTGAGCAAAATAATCTAGTGACAATGGTATGAACAAATTATGCATCTTATTACACATTTTGTTTTCATATCGTTCTTACTTATAGGAATGAAAAATTGTTTATTTCAAACAAACAAACATTTTAACTTCCAGAAGGTTAAATTTTGAAATTTATAGAGGCTTAACCTCCATAGCGCTTCTAAAGCACTTGTGCATGGAGGTTAAGCGCTTTGTTCCTCGATAAGGCTTCCATGACAGGCTTCCACGGAAGCGTGAGCTTCTGTCGGTTTCTTCGATGAAGCTCTTACGAAGTACTTTATCGAGGATGACACATTTCCACGTTGGGAACTCATGTCGGTTGTTTCGAGGAAACTTTTTCGAAGGACTTTATCGAGGTTATTTGGCTAAGCAATTTAAACTTGTGACTGCAATTGTTATCGAAGCTATTTTTGCGAAACTAGAGACTGTATAACGCATAAAAAATGAATTTAACGCCGGCTTCATATGAGAGTAAATCGTCATCACGAGTTAATGTGAAATTAATTCGTTCATATGTTAAATAAACAATTAAAAAATTAAATAAAATATTATGATTTCTATGTGGAAAAAAGTACGACGATCGGGAAAGTTTCGTAGAAAAGTAAATAAAACGCGGATCGAAATATTGAAAAAAGCTCATGAAATTGCCAAGATGTTAAAAAAATAGGGAATCCAACATTGATTATGTCAGAACGTTTGGTAAGTGAGTGTAATTATTAATTTTCATATTTTGCCTTCGATTAAACAACTATTTGTGTGAAGAATTTTATTAATATGGATTACGTAATATTACTATAGCATAGTTCCGTAAAATGTGAGTGCGGATCGCTTGATTTTTTTGAAAAATTTCATAGCATATTTTTAAGGCATTTTTTTTTTGTGAATAACTGAATATTATTGATAAATTTCAAAAACTTTTTAAATTTTTTTTTTTCATTTTGAAATTTTCAGTTTTATATAAAATTTTTATTTATATTTCGTCGCACTTTCTATGGTTTCCGTTTTTACTTTAAGGTATTTTATAAATATTTAGATCTAAAAATTGGTATTTGCACAATTAAAAATCGAATGTGTGACCAACGCTGATTTCTAATTCAGCTTAAAGAAAGTGTTCTCCTTCCGGAAAACCGGGCCCGTCATTTTTGACGGGAAAGAACTAATAGATAACTTGCCACATAGATAATATTGCCACATATGGCAATAGAACAAAAGAATGTGTGAATGACGAAAAGTTATTGCACACAAGAGAAAAAAATCTTGAGAGGCACTCAAATTTCCATTCAAGTTTGAGGAAATTAAGATATCATCTGACATTGATGAACACAGAAAAATTATGCCACAAGATACCTGAACACTTTTGCAGACTCCACCAGAAGTTATCCTTACGAATATAGGTGAAGATGCTCAATATTAGCACCACGGTATTGGAAGCAAGGAAAGCAAGCTGAAAATAAATTCGAAGCAAGCTCGAAATAAATGCGAAGCAACCAAAGCAAGCTCAAAACAATGCGTAGCAAGCTATTCGAACATGTATACATATAAGGCTGGGTCGATTACATATGCACCAACGATAAGAATATACTTTGAATTTACACTCAGAAAAAAGTGTCTCGGAATATGATAAAAAAGGCATCATATTTAGAGAAAAATGGTATAGACTTTGCTCCAGAGAATGATATTCTCTAATTGCTATACTAAAAATTCTCTAAAAATGATAAAAAGCTTCCATGAAATAGAAAAATATATCGTTTTTAGAAAAAATACTATTCATTTTTGAGAAAATATTTGTTTTTATTGAAGAAAATACTTCTCATAGTGAATTTTTTATCAAAATATAAGAAAAGTTTTTCATTTTCAATAAAATTTCTCTATAAATGAGAAATTTTTTGTGCGAGAAAAATACTTATCATTATTAGAGACATTGAAATATTTCCATTTCCTAGAAGTAAAGAAATATTTCTTCGAAAATGTGAAAATTTATTCAAATTGAAGAAAATTTTATTTGAAAAAGAGAAAATTGCTGTTATCAATGATAGAGAAATTTTTTTACCGGAGCAAGGTATGTGTTTTTTTCTCAGTGTAGTGAAATTTTTTCTTTAGGAATTTGTTACGGTACATTTTTGTATGACAACGTATACATGTTAGACCGTTTTTTGAATAAATCGGGTGTGATGGTTTCATATCTGGCATCAGTTTTGCCCTAGCTGTGCATGTTTTTTAAAAAACAACATTTTAAATAAATTCTTATAGAAAAAATTCACAAAACTGAGGGTGCGATGGGTTAAAGTGTACCACAAATCCCCTTTCTTTTTTTTTTGTTTTTTTTTGTTTAATAACTTTTCATGCTCGAACCGAAAATCGCCCAAGCAACATCAGATTTTTTGCCTCCATACAAATCGACCCAGTCTAATACATATACGATATCGCATTAGGAGTCATTTCGTTTTCTTACATGTTGTTTACAAGACATATAACGATTGTTCAAAAATTAAATTTACCAGTACAAATACAATATTTCTGACCGAAAGTTCATGATACAAATAGTGTTGTATAAAAAAATTCATTATTTTGCAGATGGAAAACAGGAATTATTATTAAATAGTGCAAACAATTGAAAATAATGCTCCAGTCCTGTCTGTGCAGGATGCGTTATGCGAAAATGCTGGTAAGTTTTAAAGTGGCCGCTTGGGTCATGCTTGATTGTGTACTGAAAAGATCGTTCATTCCTACATGAGTGGTGCTTTGGCGAAAAGTAAGCGAGGCTAAGATAGTTTAGAGTAGATGCTTCTAAATAGCTTCGCAAAGTTTTGGTAAGTTGGTTCGAATGTGCTTCGATAAGTTGCTTTTGAGGTGCTTCCTGCAAGCTTCCATAAGTTGCTTTTTGCTTGCTTCTGACGAGCTTCGTTAATTTGATTCTGATATGCTTCTGCGAAGAAACATGTCATTGCTGCCCTCAGCCTCCATAAGTGCGCCAAATCACCTTCCAGAAAGCTTCGCATTGCTGTTTAAGAGGGAGGGGAAATGCCTTATGGAAGCTCAACTATTTGTTGTGATATACTCGGATCAAAATCTTGCCGCAGCCAAGAACTGCAGACGTCTAGCGCAGCTAAAAATGCTCGCAATACTACACAGAGAAAGGTAGACGTCGACAAGCTGCAGTCGAAATGGGCAGTCAAAGCCTTCGCTGCTCGACTTTCACACCCGCTTCAAGAAAGCACTCCTCCGATCAACAATATATGCCCAAAGTGAACGCACATGTCACACTCTATGCGTACAGCAGCCAAAGAGTTGGTAAGATATGAATGCCCTCGTCGAAACAAGTGGTACGACTGCAGTCGGTTGTAAAGTGTGCTGGTAAAGAGCGATACCGCAAGAAGGGGAAGGAAGGAGATGCCTATTCAGATGGAAAAAATGAGAAATATAAATGCGTGATTGCAAAAAAATTAAGATGCATGGCGACAGAATGAGACTCGAAAAGATAAGACGCCTGGCCGATGGCTTTAAAACAGGAGCCTCTTCCTGCAAGGATGAAAATGGGAATCTAGTGACAGATATTCAGAGTACACTGATGTTATGGAGGTAACACTTCTGTGGTCTTTTAAGTGGTGACGCCGACAACAATCCCGGCAATGGAGATGATATCCCGGAAAGCCCAAAAATGGATGACAGCATTGAAGTTCCGCTGCCTGACTATAACGAGGTCTTAACAGCTATAATTCGGTTTAAAAATAACAAAGTCGCAGTAGCCGATGGCCTACCGGCGGAGCTGTATAAGACCGGTGGCTAAGCTCTATTTAAATGCATTCATAGTCTTCTATGCAGAATATGGTTGGAAGAATGCATTTCAAGTCATTGGAACCTCAGTGTGCTCTGCCCAATCCACAAGAAAGGCGATCCAACCATTTGTGTCAACTTCTTAATAAGCCTTCCTAATATCGCATACAAGGTCCTGTCGGGCATATTTTGTAAGACTGAAGTCCATCGTCACTGGGCGTTTGAGGACCTTATCAGCGTGGCTTCAAACCTGAAAAGTCCGCCATAAACCAGATATATCCTCTATGACAAATTTTCGACAAGACCTGTGAAAATCGGGAAGGACCTCTTCCCTCCGTTCGATACCAAGCGAGGTTTGAAGCAAGATGATTTCTTATCGTGTGGCTTTTTTAATATAGTTATGGAGAAGATCATCCAATCTGCTGATTTGAGACGCAGTGGTACAATTTTCTACGACGGATAACTCTTGCCAAGTGGTCCTACTTTGGGCTCAGTAAGCAATTGAGAAGCAGAGCTCTCTCTCGACAAACAAAACTGACGCTTTATAAGTCAATAATCATGCCCGTTTTACTATACGCATCATAAACCTGGACCTTGAACTGCACTGATGAAAGGAGTTTGGAATCGTTCGAGCGCAAAATCTTGGCAAAAAAATGGCGAGTAACTAAATTCGATGGAATCACGGACTATATGCCGACATCGCTATAGTTATGCGTATTTAAACTGAGGGGCTTCGATTGCGTTCATGATGTCCAAGAATGAACGAGAACGCTCCAGCAAAACAAGTATCCGATTCGGTACCCAGCAGCGTTCAACGCAGACAAAGAAGACCAAGCATTGAATAACCTAACGAAGCATGGAGTTCAAAATTGCAACAGCAAGCGCACGACTAGAGAGGCTTACGCAAAGCCCAAAGCCGATTTCTAAAAACACTTTAATAAACTTAATATTAAAATGTTCACCAAAATTTCTCAAACAAGCATAGCTATTTTTATAAGTGTAACTTACGCATTATATATTAAAGTTTGCATTTAAAATAAAAGTATTCTATATCTAAGCCCTAGCTGAAGGCCTTTGCTGCTAGTGCTGATTAGTTGTAAAAAAAATTAATTCATTATATATTTTTCAAATAAATAAAAAAAAATAATAATTTACAAGAAAATTCTGCATTCGCCAGCTACTTACTAAGTTTTTCCATTCGGCTGTTGAAGTTAAGGTCGAATTATGTTTGGAAAATACGCTGACGGTGATACCGCCTTTGTGGATTCGCCTAGTTTCTTTGAATCAACTTGCAAACTAAGATAAAGCCATAAATTAATTTTTTTCTCTGTGTACTTTCATCAACTGCAGCAGCACGGCAGCAGCTAACAAAATCAAAATCAAAAACAAAAAAATGGGAGCTCATTGAATTCATTAAGGACGTTGGTCAGTCAGAGAAATGTTCAAACCGGCCACAACGACGACGACTGACAGCCGGAAGAGGAGGTGGAATCCTTTGAATAGCAAAAAAAATTAAGCAAGATTTTTTTATTTTGCACCAAAAGCACGTAAATCAACTTCAGTGCTGCAGGAGCAAGCATCTCCCGCGCATAAGAAGATGTGCACAACCACACACACACACACACACACAGATGTTCATGTCGTGTTGCTATCAAACAGGGAGCACATAATAATTGCAACAATAATAATAACAACAACAACAGAACTAATAACAGCCAAGCCAAGCAGTCGACGTAAAAAGTGGGAGGATGCACTGAATTTTCGATATTTTTTTACCAGCCACACACTCCCTTTGCTTCCTTCTGCGCTTTGGCCCAAAGGGGATTCTTTTTACTCTACTGCGTTTTTTGGACTTCAAACCGAAAGCCATGGACTGCATCATCGGTAGTCTCTGTTCGTCAGCCCAGAGGCGAGCTGGTCGCGTATCAATGATGTTGCAGTCGCTTCTTACGCCTAAGTGCTGCCTGCAACAGCAGCAACAACAACAACAACAACAACAACAACAACAACAAACAACAGAGCCACAATAGCTACAGCAGCCGCAGCAGCAAATCAAGTTAAGCGCTTTAGCCTCCGGCTAAATTTGTCCAATTTTTAAAAATTCTTGAATGAAACGAAAACTTTCAATTCAATATTTCATGCGGCATAAAAAAAAAACAAAACAAAAATATAAATACAACCGAGCAAAAAATAATAATTTGCTCCTTGCACAAAAAACAAAAAAATTATATCCTTGTTGTTCTGGTACAACGCCAACGTAATGCAGTTCAAAGCAATCTCGATGGACGACGGTAACGTAAAAAGGCTTCTGCAAAAACGGCAGCTAATTACGTTTCGCGGTGTGGCTCGGTGTGGCATCGTCATATCAACCGCCTCATCCTCATTCTCGTGTTCATCCTCTTTCTCATCACATGTAGCTGCATTCAGATGCGTTTTAGCGATAATAATTCGTTTAATGATCACATGTGCCTTATTGTTCTTGTTATTGTTGTTGTTGCTGTTGCTGTTATTGTTTGATTCTGTTGATCTGGTTTCTGTTTAAGTTGCACCATAGTACAATTTGAACAATTTGAACAATTTGCTGCTACCTTTATTTCAATTATATATAATCTGCAATATCCGCTGCATTTCCAGGGAAAACTTTTGGCTATCGAAACATGATAAAAATATTTTTAATTTCATTATGAATCCCTTGTCAAGTGCATTCAATACAAAGTCATATTTTTAAATTCGAAAATCATATTACAAAATTAATCATGGAAATGCTCAGAAGGACTTTAATCTTTAATCCAAAATATTTGCTTTAGATTTGAAAACAATTTAACTTAAATGAGTGCCGCATTAATAGTCGACTTTCCTTTCTTCAAATCCTTGAGGTTTTATTAAAGTCATTGAAGTCTTTATTTTTGAAACTCAGGCCTGATGTTAAAGGCGCTAAGCCGGGTAACTTTCCCGAGGCTGGTTTTAATTCAATGGACCCAAACTAAAATTCCGACGTACTTAACATTTCTTCTAATATAATACATACAAAATAATATTTTTGTATTCGAATGGGTGGAGCTATAACTTTATTCATAATTTTAATGTATATCGCTCGATCAGAGTTGAAGTTGAAACCTAGGTAGTCAACTTACAAATTTTTTACAAAACATAAAATAGCATTTATGTTTATTTCAATAATCTGTGTTTTCAACTTTGCTTTTTCTGACAGCAATAGAATTCAAGTTCCATTGGGCTGGCCACTCCAACTTTTGACTCTCACTGCTTTAAAAAAATGTCTTTGCTATGAGTGAGGTGTGCTTAGGATCGTGGTATTTTAGAAGACGAATGATCGATTTTCACAAGTTGCCGACACCATTCATAAGGGATCCTCCACCATGTTTTAGGGTATGTTGAATACATTTTAGTTTAAGGCAATCTGACTGCTTTCACCATACTATATATGTTTTCGTTTCTTCTCATTTTTTTGATTCAAGCTTGGACTCACCAGACCAAATTTTGGTGTCCCAGAACGAATTTGGCTTGCCAACATATTTCTTTGCAAAGGAAAGGAATGTTTTTTGTTCATCTTTGCTACCATTGCTCTTTTTTTAGCAGCCAAGTTTTTCAAACCTTTTGATCGAAGCTTTCTTTGAATCGTTCTTTCAGAAACGTTTAAATTGAGTTCGTCTTTCAACTCTCTAGGGGAAATAATTGACTTAAATGCCACTTTTTGTCCTAGTAATCGTGGTTGATGCGTCGTTATTTTTGATGTGACTGTTTTTTTAAGTTCAAAAAAATTTGTTGTAGTAGCATAAGTGACTCCACAAAAACTTTCTTACCTGATATACAAAAAAAATTTTTAGTATCTGTTTTATTTTCTGTTGAAATCGAAAAAAAACAAACAAAAATAAGAAAAGAAAGTCTAAAGTCGGTCTAGGCCGACTATGAAAAACCCTAAACCTACTTTTAAAAAACAAAAATATATATTATTGAAAATGGGCGTGCCCGTAGGCCAATATGAAGCCTATATTTTATATGCATTTAAATGTTGAACAAAAATTTGCACATACCATGTTTTATTCCTGTAGCTCACAGTTAATGCCTTTATCATGCGTTCACTATGGGAGGTGGGCGTGTTCATGGACGGATTACTCTCAATTTTTGAACACACCTAAATTTTGGTATAAAATACATACGTATAAAATTTGATCTCTCTATGACAAACATAATCTTATTTATTCAGTTTAAAACTTTTTGGGTTGTGTGGGATGTAGGCGTGTCCGTGATCGGATGATGTCAATTTTTCAAAACCATCTTTATTTTGTCATACAAAACATGCGTGCAAAATTTTATCTCTGTTGTTTAAACAGAGGCTTATTTATTGCGTTTTCAATTTTTGCGTTGTATGGGAGGTGGGCGTGTCCGTGAACGAATGACACCCATTTTTCGAAGACAACTTTATGTTGATACAAAACACGTACCCATAAAATTTTATTGTTGTAGGTAAATTATGAGCTTATTTATGCATTTTTCAATTTTTGCGTTGTATGGTAGGTAGGCGTGTTCGTGGGCGGATGATGTCCATTTTTCAAAACCATCTTTTTTTTTGTCATAAAAAACATACTTCCCAAATTTTTTCTCTGTAGCTTACACAGGGTCTTATTTATTCCGTTTTCAATTTTTGGGTTGTATGGGAGGTGGACGTGTCCGTGATCGGATTTCCATCCATTTCTCGAAGACGTTTTTTTGTTAATACAAAACACATACACACCAAGTTTTATTGTTGTAGGTTAATTATGAGCTTGTTTATGCAGTTTTCAATTTTTGTGTTGTTTGGTAGGTAGGCGTGTCCGTGAGCGGATGATGTCAATTTTTCAAAACCATCTTTGTTTTGTCATACAAAATACACGTGTCAAATTTTATGTCTGTAGGTTAAACATTGCATTTTCAGTTTTTGA
The DNA here is from genome assembly GCA_958299015.1 of Tetanocera ferruginea. Classification (NCBI taxonomy): domain Eukaryota; kingdom Metazoa; phylum Arthropoda; class Insecta; order Diptera; family Sciomyzidae; genus Tetanocera; species Tetanocera ferruginea. Next base: position 67,363,941 of record OY282644.1, read on the forward strand.
GTTGTATGGGAGGTAGGCGTGTCCGTGGGCGGATTCCAAAAATATTCAATAGAGGAGTTGGGTCCATGTAACCATGTGTACTAAGTTTCATCTAATTATCTCAACTCCTTCTTCTTATTCTGTGTATACGGACAACACACAGATCGACAGACGGACGGAAAGTCGGACATGGATAGCTCGACTTAGGTGGTGACGCTGATCAAGAACATATATACTTTTCTTTACCGAACTCGCTTCGTTCTATGCGTTACAAACGTTTGCACAAAGTTAATATACGTTGACTTTTCTGTTTTAGTGTATAATAGACCGGATCGAAATTTAGATTCCACCGGTCGGGGTCTCAAAAGTTAGAGGAACTCATTAAAATGATTTCTGCATACTTTTTTTTCAAATCGGAGAAAAACCGGCGAAGCAATTTTGATTCTCCTGAAGGTCCTTTTTGGTAAAAAAAACATGTTAAGTTCTTCTTTCTTTCTGTTTATCGCTTTAATCAAAGATGCGTGCGAAAACTGACAGAATGTGAGAAATCGACTTTAGAAATCTGATAAAATGAAACATTTCTTATTCATACAAACAATTAATTTCATTTGTTCATTGCTTTATCGTCCAGTTTTCGAAAAAAATTTTTTTAATCACATAGCTTTGATTAAAGCGATACACAGAACTAAAGAAGAACTTAATACCTTTCCAACAATAACAATTCCACACAGTAAAAAATATGAGGATAAATTTTATACTATTTGGTATAAATATAAATCAATTCCAAATATGTTATAAAATTTATACCATAACATCGTATACACCAAATTTATACAAAGTTGGTATAGATTTTATCCGAAAAGTGTATAAAATGTGTTAACACCAGGTTGGTATACATTTTTATAAGCAAAAGTATAAACTCTTTTTAAACCACATTTGGTTGTTAATACATGTTACATTTAAAGTTATAAATCAGGAATAATATTTAGGTTTCAATTGATATATTTCAGGATATATTGTTTTTTTATATGTTCAAAAACAATTTGAGAGGAAAAATAAAGAGTAAAAAATTGTACTCAGAAATTTTCATGTTCGATCATGTTGGCAGAGCTTCCAATTCAAGTGCAATATTTGTGTCTTAATCTGTGTGTACAAAAAAATATTCAACGGAACTATTTGTGCATAACATGATTACTGACTGAAGAAAAAACGCAAACTGATTTCCTGCTAGCATCGCTGAAGTTCGGTAGCTTCGAAAACTCGACTTATACGTGAAAGCCGAGTGGCTCCGTGAGGTTTTCGTGTGTATAACTAATATATACATAATTTTTATAAATTTCTGGTATAAAATTTATACTTTTTTGGAGTAAAATAGCAGTTTGAATTGAAAAGCAAGTTTTATAATATTGAGTGGGATAAAACTTATAATAAATTTGGAATAAAACGAGTTTATACAACAGAAATGTTATAAAAAAGATAAAATTTACCCTCAAACTTTTTACTGTGCACGTAAATCTAATAAAAAAATGTGTCTTTTACAGCGGTTTTAAAAAAATGCCTTTTTAAAAATAGCAACAAATTCAATTTTTGGTGGTCAATAAGAGTTATAATGAAACAAAATTTTAACAATTTTTTTATGTCAGAATGTTAGTATGAGTAAGAAATTTAACATTTAAGAAGATGTGGGTATGCGTTCTGTGAAAAATACAAAGTTACAAGCAAAAAACATGTTTTTTTACCAAAAAGGACCTTCAGGAGAATCAAAATTGCTTCGGCGGTTTTTCTCCGATTTGAAAAAAAAGTTTGCAGAAATCATTTTAAAGAGTTTTTCTAACTTTTGAGACCCCGACCGGTTGACATTTTTTTATCCCTATAAGAATGATCCGGCCTAGTGTATAATGAAAGTACTGACTTTGAAAGTGAATAACTCGGTCATGTTACAAAAGATTCCAATAATTTGTTTTTTGTTAAAAATATTGATTAATCGTCCGTCTAATCATCTGAAAATCCTTTTCGTTTTCCTCTAATATTTAGAACGTTTTGGGAATGTTTTGAGAAAATTTCGGTCACTCTTTGATTTTATAACAGTAGTTTTTTTTATGATTTTCTACTATGGCACGTGGCAAAGCGGTTGTAAAGAAATAAGAAAGTTAATTGTTAAAAACTTTTTTTTACACAAAAGTTATGGCAATATTGCATAGCCGCTAGGATTAGCAAAGTCAACTTTCCAATACGTCATCAAAAATCTTGTGAATATCGCTTCAATTGAGCCACAGCAGCATGAGCGAGGTAATCAATCAAAAGTTAATAATCGAAGAATACGAGTATTGGTGGCCATAATCATAGAAAAAAGACGGACTTCAGTGAGAAATTTAGCTAAAATGTGGTCGAATCGGGAGATTCGGATTCTGGAGAATGGATTCGGAAACATTTGCATAAATTTGCAGTAAACGGTGGTTCTTTCATTTCCTACAAAATTTCAAATTAATGCATTGGTACTCGGTTAATCAAAATTCACATTATTAAAGCTATATTTCAATTAATGCAAATTATTCCTAGTTTCCGAGTAAGCCATCTTCCATTGCACTTCTCCCGTTCAGATTTGACCACATTTTCGCTAAGTTTCTCATTGAAGTCCGTCTTTTTTCTATTATTATGGTCAGTAATGCTCGTGTGTCTTGATCATTTACTTTTGATTTATTACCTCGCTTATGCTGCTGTGGCTCAATTTAGACGATATTCACATAATTTTTGATGACGTATTGGACAGTTGACTTTGCTAATTCTAGGGGCTATGCAATATCGTCATAACTTTTGTGTTAAACAAAGTTTTTAACAGTTAACTTTCTGAATTCTTCACAAACCGCCATTGTAGAAAAGCATTCAAAAAAACTACTGGTATAAAATCAAAGAGTGACCGAAATTTTTTCAAAACATTCCCAATACATTCTCAATTGATATACAGAATCAGCAAAAAATAATTTGTCCCGTTATTCTTGTGCACACTCGCATTCTTTCTATCGTACGAATTGATTTTATCGTACATTTTATGACTGTGTTGGTTAATCTCGCTATTAACGTTGTTGTTTTTGTAATTTTTTTACTTTTGCTATTAATTCTAAAAAATTACATTTCAAGCTTTAAGGATACTACAAACTTTGTATCAGAAATATTGTTTTCTTATAATAAATAAAACTTGAAAGGGGTAGTATTATAAAAAATGCAGGAGTACGAACTGATTGTTGTCGGGGTAGTATTATTACAATATATTTTTTCGATATACATAAAATTATGTCAAACTTGTTGTATTATACTATAACCCTTATAACGGCTTCTGCCCATACAGAACTCTCTTTTTTAATGACAAAAGCTGATTTCCAGTTGAAAACCAAATTTGCATCACCGTTGACGGGTCAAAATAAGTTTGTTAAGATTATTTTACGAGGCTTAAAAATTGATTCATAGTAAGGTGATTCATGTCACTTCGTAAGATTTTGTATATCGTAAACCGTATTCTTCGTATTTGAAATTGACATGAACGAACTTTTTGAACGCTCGTATCTTTTTTTTGTAAACTTAAATTGATCGCATTCCGTATGATTGAGCGCTCAGATAGCGATGTAGCGCAATGCGCTTAGTTTAGTTAAATTTTTATCTAAAGCTAATTACATCCGAATATCATGTTATCAAGAATCACCCAAGAATCATATGACTGGGGGGGCCCCGGAGGAAACACGTTCAATTTTAGCTGATGCGTTGTCCGCAGATGGTTATTCAACTGCTACTCCTTGGAGCAAGCCATAGGGGAGTTCAGAGCTTCAAAGAGCTGCTACTGCTATAGGACAGTAGCCTAACCGGAAAGAATAGCTGTTCCATTGAAAAAAAGTATAGAAAGAAGACAAGGTTGGGTTAGGTAAGCTAATACAAGAAAGCTGCCATGGAACTGAAAAATTTTCCAATTTGCGAAAAAAATTCAGACGTTTCGTCGTTTAAAATAAATTGCTTTCTATCGATAACGTGCCTCCGCGAGATCAAGGCGAACAAGTACATACATCTTTCAATGGTAGAAACCTTCTTTAAATGAAATGAAGGTGGAGTTCGACACACCCATGACTTTTAGTGCCTGAGCCTAATAAATAAAACTATGGCAATTTCAAGATAACTACAAAAAGCACATTAAATAGAAGCGCTGCTTATAAGGAGCAAACAGTGGAGCTGTCCAGAAGCCAGCATAAAAGTGAAGAAAAAGAAAGCAAAACCGCAGATAGACTCTATATTGAAAACTTATTTCATGAACACTTGGAAGTGAGTACATATACGACTCATAATTTATGACAATAGTAAGCAAAATATGTTAAATAAACCGTCCGACGAGACACCTCGTCTAAAATGACTTGCATGCGAAAGCCCAGAGATCTGCCACGGTGCTTGAGAACAAGGAAAAAAACAAAATTGGTCATTTCAGCCCTTCAAAGGACTTTGGCCGAGCTTCACATGATCAATTAAACGGGATTAAACGGAAGGAGCAGCTTTGCTGAAACTGCAGCTATATAGATCTCTTGTGGTAACAATTTACGCCGACAAGAAATGTTGTGTTGTCTCTGGACCACAGCAGCTTTGTCGCGAAATTTTCCTGATCGCTTATCTATTTCGTCGGCTTTATATAGATTATCTTAATATGCACCAAATAACGAGGAAATGTTGTAAGACAATACGATTTTTAGCTGAATGCGTTCACTGATAACAACAAATTTTGAAGTCTAATTATTTTGTTTTTCATTTTGACAAATAAAACAAGTTTACGAAAACTTATTTACGACATAAGCATCAAATTTCTTGCGTATAGTTGAAAAATATTCGTATCTCAATATGCATAGAAATAAATATGACGTTTTGTAAATCTTTACGAAATACGAGCTTACGAAGCACTTACAAAGTGACATGAAGCACCTTAGTATTTCAGAAACCAACTTTTTTGTAAATAATGAAAAAAGTGGCTTTTAAAAACACTCCTTGTGGTTAATTTTTTAATGTTATCCTACCAGTAGTCACAAACCGGAAAATTTAAGTACTGACATCAAATATTCTTGGAAGTCTTTCTACATTTCATATTCTTAACATGTTACAAAACCGACTCCCACTAACTGTGGAGGCCCGACCCACCCATGCCAGTGGCACACCTCCTGGAATCCCCCTGGTGGTTCCCCATACAAACATTTTAAAAAATCGCCAGTTTTGGCATTTTATATGGAAACATCAGAGGTCATACATTTGGGCTCGATTGGAGCACTCTAAATGGGTCCAAGTGGGATTTTTCAAAATTTGCCCCTACCCAAAAGTTCGACCCAAATTGGGGGACATCAGAATTCGTTTTAGAGGTATGGTTCCTTCGGCAAAGTTTCCTATTTTGATCCCTAGAATACGATTTTCATAGAGCAATGGGCGATTTTTTTGCGTCCCCACAAATCGACCCGGCCTAATATATATCGTCGACGCGACTGCAATAGCGCGTAAGAGCAATTTGCAATACCGCGTATCAGTATTTTATCAATTTTACAGGAGGAAGAAATAATTGATTATCTTGGTCAATAGAGTAGATTTTTTTGACTGATCTTGTTTGTGGTTCCTTTGCATGATATTGCATAGGAATGTCATAAGATTTTACAAATATCTTTATTATAGATTGAGATATATCACATACGCGTTATTGCTGCTCAAGGATAAGTAAAAAATTGTCTATTTTAGTAGTTCAGCGGTTTTGAAATTAAACATTTTATTAGTTTATAATCATTTATTCCAAATTTTTTAATTCTTCCAAATTTTTATAGAGCAATAGAATTAGTAATCATTAATTAGTAATCATTGCTTTTAACAGAAAACAACAAAAAAGAAACTTTTAACTCAAACATAAATTGCCACTATGGTAGGTAGCTCAAAGAAATTTAATCACTTCTATATCTCGAACAAAACATTAACTTATTATAATTAAGTAGTCGAAACAAAATGTTAGTCTCTTTAGTTTTCCATTAAATAACAACACTAAAAATAAAATCATAGTTCTTAATTCAAACAAACATTAAACAAAATATAACCACTTTGGTAATTCGAAAAAAATAAAACTGTCAACCTAAATAAAAATAACCACTTGGTTTTAGCTTAAGCATAATGAGATCTATAATAGTAAATCCAGCTCTTTTTATTTGTATGGTAAATTATCAAAAAAGGCATGGCAATCTTTTGGAATTACACTCTTCAATTCTTGTAAATGATCAAACTTTGTTTTTGTAATTGCCTGCCTCGTTTGGTAAAGTGCAGGAACCACGTCGATTAAAGTCTATTGTACCGTTTGGATTATAACTTAGTGCTCTTATATCAACAACGCAGTGATCACCCGCCCCACGACCAGGTCGAATTGATTCATAGATATGGTAATCCTTGTTGCTGAAATCTTTGAAAAATGTGTGGTCTGGTGTAATTACTTCGTAAGGACATGGCTTGGTTCTAGCTTCTTTAGTGATGGTGACATATTGTGAGGGTAAAAAGAAAAAATTTCCTCTCAATTACTGAGTGAACAGAGTCGACTTCCATTTGGGTGTGCCCTTTTTCCAAATATTTCTGTGTAATGAATATGTTCTTTACCATAGCTAATCTCAGCAACGTATTTGACACAATATTGTTCCTATTTTGCGCAGTACAACCATCTGTATAAATTATCACATCTTTTGGACTATCATTAAGTAACTTAGTTACATAATCTTCGAAAAATGATGCGTATGTCGTAGATTTCAAATCACAGACTGTCTCGTCAAACCAGTAACATGTTACACCATTATTTCCCAGATTGTAGACTGAAAAATTGTGTACAGCAAGTTTGGTTTTGAAATAAAGTGCGCTCGCATTCAGAACAGGACATAGTTTTACAGCCTGAAGATCTGCCGTTAATGCATGTATAATTCCAATTTGTGCTGCTTCTGTGTCTCTTTTTTTTCAGCTCTTGCGGTATTTTTCAGTTCTATATGTTTTTTAAACTGTTCGTCCGATATATTACCTGCCTTATGAGCGCAGCAAACGTCACAAGCATCTTTTTTAGGTGAAAAAATGCCAATATTTTCTTCAAATAATATGCTTTCAAACAGCTTTCTTGAAACTCGAGGTTAATTTCTTGATTGTGAATAATCAGAGAAAAGTCGATACAATTGAGCTTTTGACTGTATTACACGTTCTAAATATAGCTTAGAAGTTGATTGCCTGCAATAGTGTGATGGCAGTTTCGGCAGTGCAGTTAAATATTTCTTAACCATTTCTTTTTTGTTTACTTTTGGTTGCGATTCATTTTCTGTTGCAGATATGTTGCTAGGAGCAAAACTTCTTTCTCCTAACCAATACCGAACCGTCCACTCTTTGATTCCCAATGTACCAAGGAAAGTTTTTAAACAAACTCTTTCTTTTTTATCTTGAACTTTCAAATAGTAAACTTTAGTGTCACTTCGCCTCGAATTTGAGGTTTTAGTTTTTCTTGCTGTTGCTTTTTTATCCACCATTGAAGCAACAAATATTTTCTTTTCTTTCCAATTCATTTTCCAAAACGCTTTAAAAATGCCTTATCTAACTTCTTCTGTTAATTTTGAACAATGCATAACTTTACTACTGAAACATCGCTCTGACTTACATGTTTGACCCATTGTTCTTGCTGGTTTAATTTCTTTTTGAGTATATTTAGATCCTTCCTTTTTAAATCCAACATACTCCTCTCCGTTCATCCTCTGACGCTTATTTTTTATTCTTTCCCAATTATCTTGATCTAGTTTTTTTCGCTTATTCTTCGATTCTTCTTCGATTTCTCTTTCAGGAAAAAACTCTACATTTTCTGCAGATAGTGGCCTCATATTTGTTATTTCTGAGACAGGGACAAAGGTAGAATCTACCAATGAATCATCAGATGAGAAATCAATGTCACTATGATGATGTATGGAAATATGATCATCAATATCTTGGTTTTCCATTCCATCTTCCATTTCTATCTGTAAAATAATTAAAAACTATTATAATAGACGTTTTCTACAACACCGCGTAAGTAATAACTTAGATAACGAGAACAGCAATGCCATAACCGCGTTACTACAGTTGGTTATGAAATGGACTCAAAAATATATATTCCCGAGTAAAATTTGAATATTTACAAAACACGCAAAAAACATTATTAACAGCATGTAATACAAATATAATAAATATATTTACACACTGGTTATTGACAAAATAACAATCATAAATCAGGAGGACGCACCATTCGTATCGAGACTTCCACTACAATGCGGTAAATACGCGGCTTTGCCGCCGAATACTTTTCGAGAACTAATACGCGGTATTGATATAACGGCGAAATGGGCGTTTCTTATTGGCTAATTCAAAAGGCGTGAGTTCCATTAGGTGCCAACAGACACTCAGAAGTCGATGGCGTAATAACGCATTTTTGCGACTTTTGTAAATACGCGGTATTGCAAATTGCTCTTACGCGCTATTGCAGTCGCGTCGACGATATATATATATCCTTTGTAGTCAACAGTGAAATACATCTTTTTAGCCGATGTGTTATAAAGATATGTTTGAAAACAAAAAGTGATTTTTCGCCCTATTTTCAAAGTTTTTAATTTTTTAAAAATAATAAAAAAACAAAATATTTACATAATCATACTTCCAAACAAAGAAAAATATACAAAGAAGGTCCACACCAAATTTTAAAGTAAAAGGTTCATTAGAACTTGAGAAAGCACGTCAGACGTATAAGAAAAAGTTGTTCCGAGAAAAACGGGCTTAAAGATTTAAAATTTCAAAAATTTTTATTTTTAAATATAGTTGAGTATCAGCTATTTTTAGTTTTCAAAAAGTTTAGGGGAGAGTGGGGTGTTGTAAGACATGGGGTGTTGTGAGACACGTCAATATCTGACATAGTGGTAATGTTATGAATGCTCACAACAACTGTAAGATATTTTCTCAATGGGACGTGTTCCTAGTGTCTGTAACAATTATGAGTTTTGATCGCGCTCTTAAAAGTTTTTTGTACAGTTTGCCTTGTGGAATTTCCAGAAACATTGCCAATTAAACGTGAAGGTAAATATTTATTAAAATGATATCTTTTCCATTGCCTTCAAGCACACCAAAGTGATTTTGCAAAAAAAATTGCGGGTGATGATGACGCAGTGGCCATTTGAAAATGTCGAATATGGGGTGTCGTGAGACAGTAAATATGGGGTGTTGTGAGACAGTCATTTTTGTTTTTATTTCATTATTTTTATAGCCATCATGCCACTAAATGCATATAAAGTATCGCCAAATCCAAAAGGAATTGTTGCATCCATCCACTAGTGGCAGCCATCAAAGAAATTGCCATAAAAAATAATTGTTTTCGAGTTGTCTGCAAATCATATAATTTTGATAAATCTAGAATGTATAGAACCCGTTATATGGAAAAGTTGAAGACACAATTTTTTCCGCATCGGCTTCAAATGATAAATTAGTCGATTTTGTTGCATATCAAAGTGTCAAAACTGGCAGGAAACCAGTTTTTCTAATATTTTACAAATTAAATTGGTTTTTCAAGGCGTCTGAGCTGAGCAGTGCACTAGAGAAGGTTAGTCCTCTGAAGTTTGATCCCCTATTCCAAAAATCAAAACGCGGCCAGAAGGCTATTTTTGCAACCGTATTTACAACATCCAAGAATGTGGCATTATTGAGGAAAAAATCCGACCAAAAGACTGAAAAAACAACTAAAACAAAAAAATCGATGAAGGATCCAGCAAAGCGTAGTCATCATACAAAATACGTACCGGAAAGAGTTTTCTCATTAGATGATGAAGATTTATACTTTTGCATCTTTTGTAGGGTAAACGTGCCAAAGAGTCTTTTTTTTTTTTTGGATTCGCCAAGGGAGTGTGAAATCTCATGAATACGTATAGCCCGTACTATACACATGCACGACTTACATTCTAAAATCAGTCCGGACGAAAACAATTTTATTAGTTGCAATAAATGTGATCGAACTGTTCATCTGCAGTGTGCCAAAATGAAAACTGGATATTTTAACTGTTAGCCGAATCAGATTAACGCGAACAATTTCTCTTATCTGTATTTTAATTTTTTCCTTAAATTTTGTCCTATTTCAATAAGGACTTTAAGCAAAAAATTCCATTTTGTTATATTTATAGTAGTGTCTCACAACACCCCATAATTTTTTAAAATCAAAAATTCCAATCTTTTTTTCAGGCTTCAAGAAAATTCTTAAATGTTTTAAATTTCAAAAAAATGTCATCGGAGGTTGTTAGGTAATTGAATAAGCTATCCAAAAAATGTTCCCAGAAAAAAAAATATTAACTTTTAAAGAAGTTATCGTCCAAAAACTAAACCTGTCTCACAACACCCCACTCTCCCCTACGTATTAATTATTATGTCGTTCCATAAAAAATAAGTCAACATATAAAAATTTTAGTTTTTATGAACACTTGACTGGTACTACAAAATACAATTGTCAGCCACTTGAACAAGGCTCTTTATCTCATTTTGTGTGTCACACATTTTCATATATTTTCCTCTCTAGCAGCAGCTCATGAGTCAATCTTTAAGCGTTTTCAAACAAGCTATTTAAATGACGTTAAGTTAGTCGTTCAAAAAAAATTATTAAATAATAATTATTAGTCTCAAAATATTACTTGTTTTTTAGCTATACCACATCTAAGAATTAAAATATATGATAGTCAAAAAAAAAACACATTTCATGTCCACTCCAAAATGAGCCACACAAAACCACAGCTATAATTAAGCAAATCCATGCCAGACATTGTATTGTTGATACATTTTTGAATCGAACCAAATTATTATAATTTATATGTTAAGTCGTCCAAAATGATTTGCTTAACCTCAAATCTTCTGCTTATCCGCTCACATATAATGATCCACAGCAACTGAATAAAAATATGCAAATACAAAATACAAATCCACCCCCGGCTAAACTTCTTTCTTTCAAAAACCTGAACTTTATTTAAATTTAATTATTTTTGGAAACATTGCCACAGGCCCTTCTTGGAACAACATCAATGTACGGATGAAAGTATTAAACGAACTAAAAGAATCGCCAACGATCGAGACTAATACGCGCGAAGATCGTGTAAATATAGTTTTAATAACGTCCAAGATTGTGTGGGCGTTGATGCATGAAACTCAACTAAGGCTCCCTGACCATCAGTAGAGCAACCACAGCAGCAGAGACAGTAGAGCAAAGCTTCTTGACTGAAGATACACAAAGTTATTCAGTTGGCCGCTAGGCTTTAGGGGGCGCAACCGACAGACAATGATCCATTTAGGTAAGGTCGGTATAGGATGAAGCTAAGCTGTAGAGCATTTTCGAGCACAGCACTAAGAATAACAACAAAATAATTAGAAACTATCTTTTAATAACTTGGTGGCTTGTTTTGATTTTGTTGTTGCTGCTGCTTTGGTTACCTTGGAAGCACATGTTTTTCAGTGGCATTTTTCAGGAGGGAGTGGAAAATCATTTCAAGCTTACTTTATATATGGTTGCCAACGCCAACTTCCAGTGTGGTCATTTAAGGAACAAAAACCGGCACGGTAAGTTCAACAGAATTGAATACTCTTTACTTGAATTCTTTTGATTCATATTTTCAAGTATTGTCATATTTAATTCATATACTTGGTAATACTTTATTACATATTTGAAGTATATTTACGCAAAATATATAATTTATTTAATGACTCTTCTTAACAATTCTTAATAAAATTGTCGCCTTATGCCACATGTTGTTCATTTTAGGAATACAATTTGTTCCCAAACCAATTTTAAGACGCTTTCTTTTCATTTAAGACGCAAACGCTGAATTAGTTGAAGCTCTGGCACATTTGATGGGATCATATCCTTTGTTATATTTTAAATATTATGATCACTATACCACTTATACTTTGATGTAATGTGCTGGTGCTAAATCTGACAAAACCAATGATTAGAAACAGCTTATTGGCGTAACAGGCCTTATTTGGCATAAATTTCCGAGGATGCACCACCGAGTGTACATTTTTTCCATGCCTGCCAAATGAATATTTTTCCAAATGCCATGGTAGAAATTCTAAGAGCAATGCCACAATATTATGTACTAATATTGTTCCGATTTTATGACATCATTATGGTTTATTTTATTGTAAGTACTATTGTAAGTAATATATTTTACCATTAGATCTTTAACAAAAATATAAAGGAATTTAAAATATTAAACAAGAAAAATATGTGCACTAAATAAAATCATTAAAAATTATTTTCCTCTGCTATATTCAGATGGCAACAACGGTGTTTGTTGTATGCACATAAATGAGCAAAAGGTAAAAACGTCATCAAAGCGGAGGAGATGCTGCTCTATAGGCTGTTGAGCAAACCACAATAAGTTGGAACACCGCCTTCTTTGAACTATGCTCAAAACTCATGAGATTTAATTTTGAAATGAAAAATTATTAACATAATTTGTTTTTACTTTGAACCACTTTATTTAATTAAATGGCACAATGGTCAGAAATTATTTTACTCCATTCATAACAATACGGAGTTATTATTATAAATGATCTCCTTCCTTGAGTATAGAAAAAGTATAAAAAAAATAGATGTTACCTTAAGTAATCAGCAATATACGATGTGTGGTTTAATCAACTGGAGGCAAGTACGATCGAATCTTTAAATAGTGATCGCAAGTTCTCGGGCCTCTACGGGATAGTTATATGAATTGTCTGTTTTTTTTCAAATTCACTTGCGCCGTCCCAGTCAGGAAAATGATTGAGGAGAAATATGGTCTCCCAGTGAATTAACAATTTTTTAATAATAATACAAAAAAACAAAAAAAAATCAATTTGGCAATTATAATGCAAGCCCCTTGAAAGGACTTCGACCAACTGTTTCGATGATCAATTATGTTGTGTGTGTTATAAACTGTTGGCACACAATTCGCCAAGAACTGGACCTACATGTCTTATGCCGACTCCGAACGGCTCATGTTCATGTTCTCAAGTAACTTTACAAGGCATTGTTTACTCTCTGAGGTTTTCCATTGTGGGCCGTCACCCTTCACAATAATTTATTTCTTTTGAAGAAATGTTCTGGATCAGATGGTGATTCGAACCCGGGAATCGTCATGTCTTGTAATTTTTTACTTAAATTTAATGTATTACAAAAAAAAACTTTCAAAAATTCTATAAATAAACGGTTTTTGCTCTGAGCGATATTAAATTCGAAATTTAACATTTCTTGTCCTCGTCATGCCTTTCCTAACATTAACCCTCTAGTGCACCGAAAATAACTCATCTACTATAAGCACCAGTTTTGGAATTTTTTTAAAAAAACCGTTTATATTATAATAAAAGAGAAACTTTTGTAGATCAAACTACATATTATTAACGATGTCTTCGACCTTACAACGTTACTTGGCCGTCTTCATTGGACGATATCTTACTAACTTACTTACTTAGATGGCGCTAACAACCGTTGCTCGGTTTTGGCCTCGTCTAAAAATTTTCGCCAGCCTCGTTTCTCGTACGGATGCTGGCGCCAGCTAAAGATTGTTTTTTTTAAGATCTTGCTGATTTGAAATTTAAATAAAACACATGCCAAATTATGAAATGGCCAAAAAAAATTTGAAAAGTGGTACCACCCTGTTGAAACCACATTTCGTCCACATCCATATCTTGAAGATTTGGCAAAAAAAATTCATTGATCATGGTTCTATATCGATTTCCATTCACGGTAACCCGTCGTCATTCCTCATTTTTTTTTTCTTCAACACTGACCTCAACGAAAGAAATATTTTCTTCTGTACGCACTCTTCTCATTCTTCTCGGTGGCTTGGCATTCAAAAGAGTGAATGTAGACCAAAATTTGGTAATTACGTTCTTTATGGTGGTCTCAGACGGACGATTATGTGCACCATAAAATTCGCGAAGTGCTCTATAAACATTTTTAACTAAACACTGTTTTTAAAAATAAATTTCCACGATTTGGAAGCGTTATTCTGGAGTTAACCTATTCATGATGATTTGCCAAGCAATACTAAGTAGAGACGTCACTCTTAACTGTCAAAACAACTGTGAGACAAAAGAGTAGTCCATAATGAAAAAAGACCTCATAAAAAAACACCCTTTAAAAACTCCAAGCATCGTCAGGTTATCAAATGCCTGATCTTTCCAACGGAGATGCGGTCTTCCTGGTTGGTCTTCGCTGGATACCGAATCGAATAATTTTTTGGCTGAAGCGTCGTCGTTCATTCTCTCGACATGACCTAGCCAGCGAAGCCGCTTGACTATATCGATGTCAGCATATAGCTCATACAGCTCGTGGTTCCTTCGTATTCGGTACTCGCCATTGCCGCAGATTGGACCATAGATCTTGCGAAGGATTTTTCTCTCAATCGCTCCCAAAGTCCTTTCATCAGAGCTGCTCAACGTCCAGATTTGTGATGCGTATATTAGGACGGGCATGATTATTGACTTATAGAGCATCAGTTTTGTTCGTCGAGAGAGAGCTATGCTTCTTAATTGCTTGTCGAGCCCAAAGTAACACCCGTTGGCAAGAGTTAACCTTCGTTTTATCTCAATACTGATATCGTTGGAGGAGTTAATGATGGATCTCAGGTAAACACAGCCCTTCACTACCTCAAAGGAGGTGTTGTCAATAGTGTCGTGGTTTCCAAGACGCTGGCACTGTTTGTTTGTTGACACAAGATACTTCGTTTTGTCTGCGTTCACTGTAAGACCCATTCGAGTCGACTCTTTTTCTAACCTGGAAAATGCTGCACTGACTTCGCGCGTTTTATGGCTAATGATATCAATATCATCAGCATAACACTATTATAGAAAATTGTGCCTCTGCGCCTCAGATCAGCAGCTCGGATGATCTTTTCCATGAATATATTAAAGAAATCGCACGGAAAGAAATAACCTTATCTGAAACCTCGCTTTGTAGCGAACAGAGTGTCCTTTCCGGGAGAGGTCCTTCCCGATTTCCACTGATTTCCACCGATTTCCGCTGATGTTGCTCAGTTTCATCCTGCATATTGAATTTGCAGTAACACCTAATTAAGACATGTTGGAATATAGATGACTCCTTATAGAACTGTCGAATGCGGCTTTGTAATTAACAAAAAAATGGTGTTTGTGGATTTGTTTCTCTAGGGTCTTCTCCAAGATTTGTCGTAGCGTAATTATCTGTCCAAATGTTGGACTTTCCCAATCTGAAGCCACACTGATAATGTCCAATAAGTTGTTTGACGATTGGCTTCAGTCTTTCACACAATACGCTCGACAGGACCTAATATGCGATATTAAGAAGGCTTATCGCACGGTAGATGGCGCAAATGGTGGGATCGCTTTTCTTGTGGATTGGGCAGAGCACATTGAGATTCCAATCATCTGGAATGCATTCTTCCGACCACATTCTCCATATAAGTCTGTGAATGCATTTAAACAGAGCTTCGCTACCGGTTTTTAACAGCTCAGCCAGTAGGCTATCGCCTCCTGCGGCTTTGTTGTTCTTATGCCGCGCTATAGCTGTTAAAACCTCGTTATAGTCGGGCAGCGAAATTTCAACGCTTTACTTAGATATTTAATTACTTTAGATATCTGTCACTAGATTCCCATTTTCATCCTTGTAGGTAGAGGCTCCAGTCTTAAAACCATCGGCCATTTTTTTAAGTCTCATTCCTGTCGCCATGCACCTCAATTTTCTCGCTCTCACACAATACTGCCTCTCATTTTTTTCGCCTGAAAATGCGTCTCTATTCCCTCCTCTTCTCTTGATATCGCTCCGGACCAGCACGCGGTACAAATGACTGCATGGTGGCTCTGTAGGCGGTGTCCTTCTCTGTGGTGGCGTCGCGACACTCCTGGTCGTGCCACTAGTTTTGGCGATGGCGGTGGTAGCCTATCACCTCTTCGGCAACCGTACCCATAGAGTGGGATATGTGCGCATATATCGTCGATCGGAGGAGTTCTTTCTTGAGCACGAGTGAGAGTCGAGTAGAGAAAGTTTCGGGTGTCCGTTTTCGACGTCTAGCTTTTTTTGTGTAGGATTGCGAGTGTTCTTAGCTGCGCACACACGCGAACGCATCTTGGCTGCGACAAGATAATGATCCGAGTCTATGTTAGCACCACGGATCGTGCGTACGTCTAGTACACTGGAAAATTGCCTTCCGTCAATCAAAACGTGATCAATATGGTTGCGTGATTTTTGATCAGGGGACAGCCAGGTGGCCTTATGAATATGGAGATGCTTGAATATAGTGCTACTAACGATTACAATAATTGCATTTCTTGGATTGCAGTGATATCAGAATTATATATTTCCAAGATATCAATCAGTTGGATAGAGGCACCATCCCAATTTAAAGTTCAGACATTCCAGGTGCATATCCGTAAATCATTATCAGTTTTTCGTTATCGGTAGTCGTCATCAGATTTAGAGATAGTTTTTATCATATTTCTTAGTTGTTTCATTGAAATACTTTTTTTATTTTTGGGCTTCAAACCCAACGCACAACCTTTGCTTGAAGGCCAAAGGTGCCCGCAGCTCAAATTATCCGTCAACTAACGGGTGTTAAGTTGCCGTTTTCAGAAGACACCACGTGTAGGTTTTGAGTCGATTTCGGCATGTATAATGCTGGCCTCGCCAAGTTGAGGCAGTCCCATAATAGTGAAAACTCTTTTTCTACATCTTCGAAAAGATACGTCGAAATTAACATTTCTTCTTCCGTTTTAATAAAATTTCATTGAAAATTACAAACTATATAACAAGAATGTATTTTGAAAAAGTTTGGTTTCACAACATGACAATATTTTTTACAAAAACTTCGAAAGGTATCACTACAATTGCAGTCCACACTGACATCAATAAGACGTCAAGAGCTAAAATATGTCACTCACCCCCAAGTATTTGATTTTACATTGGATAACAAAAAGAAGCCCGACAGCATAAAATGCAATATTTTCACTGGGAATATTTTATGCAAATTTTAAAAGTCGTCGCTATCGACGTCGACTTGACATCAAAGGTGACAAAACAAATGTTGCCGTTACACGTTTAACGCCAGTGCTACTCCAATTTCTTCCCCCATTATATGCGGAGGAGCCATATTCAATGCAAAGCGATCCCAATCAAAGTGTCTAGTTGTGCGTTTAGTGTGGATAATCGAAGCAACACAATCGCGTACAACTCCAACGCAATGCATACCATTCGACAACTGACTGCAATACGCAGCTGATGGGGCACCAGTTGGTATTGTTTGTAAAAACGCAATAAAAAAACAGCTAGCTATTTCTATAAGGTTCATGCGGCTTTCAGCCATTTGCATAAGTTGCACAAAGGTCATCACGAAGACTCGATGGGTTGTTTGTTATGCACAAACTTATAAATGTTAAAACAGTTTGATTCTGAGCAGTACTTCCGCATACGAGTACTATGTATGAATATAAAAATATATTTCATATTTTCATGTCACGGACTTTGTACTAATGCGTTTAATGTTAGGTGCGTTAAGTAATTTAACTTCTTTGTTGTACTTAAAAAGAACGTAGGGTGAAAAGCATAAAATTGTTTTGTTTTGATTCATACATTTCTACACATCATTTCCTATTTTAGCAAACATAAGAACTCTCCATTACTTGTGGCCATACCAGGCATCGGTTGCTTGCGAAAAGTCAACACGACAATCACGTTATATATTCTCATACCGCTTATTCTATACCTTCAAGCAAATATGTATTTAATTTAACAGACCAATATTCAAAAGCTCTTTAGACTTCGAGTTTCGTTTGCTTTAATCCTTAAGTTCCTACAAGTAATTAAGGATGAAAAATAAAATTCAAAAAGGTTTCAGAAATTTTATTGAGTCTTTCATATATTGGACGGTATGTTTCATTTACGTAAACTATAATTACACTATGGAACAAATTCTGGTAAGCAAAAGTTGAAAAGTGTGAGGGGTGAAAATAGAGGCTAACTTAGAAGACCTGTATCGCGGCGTTTGTTTATGTTAGTTCGAATTATTTTTTAATCGATCAATCTTACTTTTCTGTATCCTCAAAACAAAACAAAAATTCTTATCATCAATGTTCTAACTTCACATTTTCAAATATAAAGTTATTAACTTATGCGTTGGACGTAGAGATATTTTTTTTTTTTTTTTTTTGGTCTCATTCTAAGACGATATTTCTGAATTCATAAGTCACAAGCGAGTAGATTGACCTTGCTCTTGTCAATATGAACGGCGTAGATCCCGTGGATTCAGCAACTCTTGACATTCAGTGCATATCGATCCAATCTAATATTTGTTGAAATGACCATAAATTGTATGTGCCAAAAGCAGTGGCCAAATGCCCAGGTTTTTTAGAACTGTGCAAGAAATACTTGCACTTGTATAACTTGATCGTTATACTATCCCAAAAATGGCGTATAATTCGCACATTTGGGCAGAGTCTTCAGGATCTTATTTGGTACTTCTGGGCCGAGTTCAAGTATCGAGTCGTGCGATAGATTTGTTGATAAGAGATGAAACCATTTTTTTCTCTCCCAACTCTCTTGGGCATTGACGCAATGTTGATTACCTAGGCCTTCTGTACAGGTACTATAATGGGATGTGCTCAAGAGAAATTCATGGTTTAACGAAACCAGCTCGTTTGTTTTCTACATCCACTCTGCCATCTCTTAAGGCTCATCTCTATACTATTATTAACTTGATATCCAATATAAAATCCCTTTACTGACACAATTCGTTCTTCAATTGCTAGTAAATTGTGGAATAATCTCTCTGCGAGTATCTTCCCCGGTAGTTCCGCGCTGCACAAATTTAAAACACACCTTCACCGACACTACTCTACTTTCCCAACATCCCACTAACTAAATTACTCTTCTCCTGAACTATCACAATGTTTACTCATTTATACGAGGCATTCTCTGAGCGTTGGTTAAGCCTAAAAATAAACTTTTTTATCAATTTCCTACTTGTCTGAAGTTTTTTTGTTTTTTTCGAAAAGCGATAAAAAATCATTTGTTGTTCCATGAGATCTGACAGTGTTCTCTTGTTTTTCAAACATTCGTATTTTACCAAAATAATGCTTGACTCGTTTTTTATTCGTAGCAAACAAAAAATGTGGAGCTTTAAAAAAGTAGTCAGTTTTTAGTAGTGTCCGACCGAATGTTAATTTTTGCCGAAGCTGAAGCCGAAGCCGTTTCTTCGGCAAAATGATGTCGAATGTTCGGCAAGGATGTTACCGTAATTGATTTATTGACGTCAGGATAACGTAGAAAAAATATTTTATCAATTTTCGACCCAGTCGAGAAAAGCTACTAACTGATACTAACTGGGTCATTCCGCTGAGATTGATCACAAAATAGCAAATTCGGTCGGTCAACCATTTTAAAAAATTCTTAATGTTTCAGCACCTTAGAACTGCTTTAAAAAAAATGTTTTTGTTGTATTTACAAAATGGCGACCATGTTTTTCATGCAACCACGAGCGATTTTCGTATTTTATAGAGTTTGCGGTAATGATCATATCTCAGCTCCTATTAATCATACAGTAATTAAGGAATAAATATAATATTAAATATACCTTAGGGTATTATCTTGCATATCAGAAAAATTAATTGGGATGTTACTTAATTTAAAAAAAAAAAGTTAAAGTTTCTGAAAATAATCGTAATTTCTGGTAACTTTGAAAAAAAATTTTAATATAAAGAAGTTAGTGGCAGACCTATTTTTTTGGTATAAGCGCGCTTAAAATAATAAAATATATATGGCTCAATAACGCCTGAACGACTGGACCGAATGTAAGCAAATTTGGTCTGAAAAACGAACCAATTCATAAGAAATCATTTATCATTTGAATAAAGTTTTCAACAAGTGAACATCAACTTATGAAAGAACAGAAAAGGAGAGAAAAACAAAACAAACAATAGAAAATGTTCCAAATGTGGAATTATGAACGGAGTTCACTGAATAATTCAAAAAAATTCTAAAAACTTATAAAAAAACTGTTTAGCAAAGCAAAAACATTCGGCAAAAATAATCGGCTATCTCGGCCGAAGCCGAAGCCGAAATCCACCAAAGAAATTTCGATTCTCCTGAAGGTCCTTTTTAGTAAAAAAATTTTTTTTTTGCATTTAACTTTTTATTTTTACAGAACTCATATCCAAATCCGCAAAAATGTTAAATTTATTACTCATACCAACGTTTTGACATAAAAAAATTTTAAAATTTTAAAATTTAAAAATGAAAACTTGCTTGGACTTATCTGGTTTTGATTGAAAACTTACAGTGGACATGTCTTCTTTTAATTAAAAAGGAGATTGTTGAATGCATTCTTGTCTAGGATTTTTATCAAAGAGAATTTTATGGATCGATGAATTGTAACATTAGCTATACAATGGCATTTCTAACAAAATTTTTTTTTTTGCTGTGACTTATCTGGATTTGAATGTAAACTCCTCATTTGTGCTCAGATGAGAGTAAAAATTTTAAAAATGATTTATCAAGGATTTATTGAAGGTTTCTCATTTATAAAGCCTTTGTAAGAGGTTTTTGTCAGTATTGAACGTTTAAGAATTATTGTTTTTGATATTTTTCTTATAAAATCTTTATAAGAGCTTCTTCTGAAATTCTTATGAATACAGCCGATAGATTTTATTGTATTGAGATAAGAAAATATACTATTGGGGCAATCGGTTTCTCGCCGTTAAATTTAAATTGAAATTAAAAAAAAGCACATTCTGCACTTTCCGAATGATATCATATTAACATTGCCTATAATTTTTCTGGGGTCGTTCACTTAAACGTGTCTGATATTATTTCTAGATTCGAAAACTGAGAGTTTGTTTTACATCATTTACCTCAGAGTAGCATAACCACAGCCATAACCGCCCGCAGGATTTTTTACGGGAAGTGGGGTTGAGCGCAAAGTGTGCAAGTGTATAATGAAACTTTGTTGGCTAAGATTTTCGGTGAAAATGTTGTTGTAAAAAACTTTATTTTGATGTTTAAAAATAAAGTTTCTTTCCGTTGAATGAAAAATATTGTTATAAATCATATACATATATACATATATAAACAAACAACAACAAACAAAATTGGCCATTTCAGCCCTTGAAAGGACTATGACCGAGCTTCTTATGATCAATTGTGTTGTGTGTGTTATTAAATGTTTGCACACAATTGACCGAGAACTGGACCTACATGTTTTATGCACAGTGCCAAATAAATATATCTCTTCAAAATGAAAACCAAACATATAGCAAATATTTCATGATATCGATTACCCGACTTAATAATTTCAACAAACATTTATGTGAAAGCTTTACAATTACAATTACAACCACCTGAATCTTTAAACCAATCGCTATACCAATCCTATCTGCCTCTCTACTTGATCATGCTATCGAGCGGCTAACAGTTTTGAAATGTATCGCGGTATTCGTGGCGCATGTCAATTCGCCGCAATTGCAGCAGCCACAGCAAATGCGGTATATGTTGGAATTTCGCGTATGTTGCCAGATTGTCGCACAGAATGCAATTCACTGCACAAAATCAAGCAGTTAGTAACTGTTTCTGTTGTACTCGTGAATTTTTTGTTTGAATTAGTTTTCTTCTTTCTCATTTTTCAAATGCTAGAGACACACATAGTTGCGCATAATTATGCTGCACTGCAGCAACGTCTACGTCGCAATCGTCAAAATGATTTTGAATCAAGTTGACAATGACGAACGATTTAAGTTTATTGTTTGATTGTTTTTAAACTGTGCAACATTTTCAGCTTGATGTAACAACTTAACAACAACAATAATAGCAACAAAAAATGTAAACTTACAACAACAGTAGCAGCAACAAGTATAGCTGTCAGTGGTTAAGAGATGGATCTGGAAAATGACAGCAAGACAGGAAAGAGTATCTTTAAATCGGCACGTTTGTGACTGAAGACGTTAATGAAAATTCCACGACTTTCAGAATGAATAAATGTTTAAATGAGTGTGCGTATGACGGTGCGTGTGAGTGTGTGGATTCATTCAATACTATGCAATTCATTTGCTGACATTTGTGCAGCCAATACATCATAGCGACACAGTCAAGATAACAACTTTTATCCACATGACAGACGCATACGCGGCAGGCTTCACTCACGTCCATCAGTTTGATCAAATCACGATGCTTTTTGCGTAAAAAGTGCCTCAGTCAGATTCATTGATAATTCCATCAACAGGACTTTTGCCGATCTGCATAACTTCGACAAGTTTTTGATAACACCATCTGATGAATTGAAACAGTAGCACGACTTGTGTTGCTTCCGGCCATTCTAACAATTTTGCAAAAAAAAAACATATCGGTTTTAATATTAAAGATATGTTTATTTGTACCTATACACTTTCTATCTTAGCAATAAGTGTGGAAAGAGATTTACTGCTATTTTTTAAACCTCTATTTCGCACACTTGTTATGTATACAGTATTCCCCGTTTATATGCACCCCGCAAAAAAAGAATTTCCCGCTTAGTAGTGCTTAAAGTAGTGCCAATTTTTTCAGGCTTTAAATGTATACAATTTATTTCTAGACATGCGTCCCGCTTATAAACACTCCCCGGTTTAAAGTATTAAAAATCTAAATGCCAATTTTGATTTTCCATACAAAAATTTTGTTTATAACCACCGACATAAATAATAACTACGAAAATGTAAAACGTCTTAAAACTTATACAATCGCACTTCTTTACTCTTGATAGAGTTCTTGATACCACTTTGAAAAACACAAACACAGTTTGATGTTATTTCCACTTTAAATTTAATTTTTAAGCACGTTGGAATTAAAAGCATTCCACTTCAATTTAACGAGTTCCAAACGATAACTTTGTACTTTGAATATTAATAGAATGTCGTCGTGTTTCCTCAATAAAACAACTTCTCTCTGAATTCAGTCCATAGTCCAATGTTAACAATTGCTTCTTTAATATCGTCTTTATTTTCTCTTTCATCTTTTATTTTTACACATGAACTTAAACAGGATTTACTTTCCAGCTTCCACACTTTATTTCAGAAAATTGAAACTAGTTTTATATTTTATTTTGACACATGAAAGAATGCAACTTCAAATTGAAGTGTCTTTCCTTTTAAGACAAATATACTTAACTACGTTTACACTTTTGATGACTTCATCTCTAAACAATATAATTTTTCAACTCACTTTCGAAGTGGATATACTTCATTGAAAATAAGAATAAGTCCATTCAACATTATTTTTAAGTTTTTTGACTTCTTTTTGAATATCAAAATATTTTTAAATTTTATTTTAAATTAAATTATGGTGAATTTAAAGACGATTTTTTAAAAATGTTACTACGTAAAATTGATTTAATTTTAAGGTGACGTGACACCTTTAAACATTTTTTTATTTTAATGTTTTAAAATGCGTATAAGTTGAATAAAAAATAAGATATCATTTTGAAAAATTATATATATATTCTAGAAATGATGGTACACCTTCCTCACTTACCTTACACCAAACTGGAGAACGGAACAGGATCAGATGTGTACTGCGAAATGCTGCACAGTGCAGTGATTGATCAATTTAGCAGGAAAAAGCCTAAATCGAATTTTGATTTATGTTAAATAGGAATGTGTTAAAAAATGTCCATGGGCTTCAAAAAACAATTTTGTTTTTTGTTATGTTACCCACTCTAGGCAAACTTATGACGGGTCAAAGTTACCCAAAAAAATAAGTTTTTGAGAGAAAAACTTTTAAAATGTATTCTTTTACAAATATGAAAGATTAAAATTGTTACCTTTTTAAAATTGTTACCTAGATTAAAATTGTCTTTTACAAATATGAAAGATTAAAATTATTACCAATGACTTCGAAATGAAAAAAAAATATGAAAGTAGCCAAAACCATGTTCTTCTGAACCAAATAAAACAAATCTATGAAATTCTAATATCGACTTAACAAATGTTTGCAAAACTTAAGGTTTTTTAATACAAACAATAAAAACAATACGAACTTTTTGGAAAATAATATACTCGGTATGATACCGTATGAAAACCAAATAAAGGTTTTCTGAAGAATTATAATGTCTTTACTAGTAATACGAAAAGATTATACATCACACGAGCTTCTAAAGCTCGTAAGACGCCTGGCCGATGATTTTAAGGCCGGAGCTTCTTTGTGCTAAGATTAAAATGGGAATCTAGTGACAAATATCCAGAGTACACTAATGTTATGGAGGAATCACTTTTCTAGTCTTCTAAATCGCAATGCTAACAACAATCTCGCCAAAATATATTATCTCCTGTAAACCTCAATTATGGATAACAGTGTTGAAGTTCCGTTGCCAGACTATAACGAGGTCGTAACAGCTATAGCTTGGCTTAAAAAGAACAAGGCCGCAAGAGCCGATGCCCTACCAGCTGAGCTGTTTAAAAACGGAGGAGAAGCTCTGTTGAAGAATACATTCCAGAAGCTTAGTGTACTCTCCCCAATCTACAAGAAAGTCGATCAAACCATTTCCGCCAACTAGCGTGGGTCTTCTTTATATCGCATGTAAGGTCCTGTCGAGCATATTTTGTGAAAGACTGAGGCCCATCGCCAATCAACTGATTGGACCAACGACCAGATATTTATATTACGACAAATTTTGCCAAAAAACACTAGAAAATCAAATCGACACGCACCTTTTCTTTGTCGATTCCAAAGTCGCCTTCAACAGTCCAAAAAGGAACTGCCTACACTCCATCACACTCGGAAAGGACCTCTCCCCTCCGTTCGAAAGTACTTAAACAGATCATTCCAGCTGCTGATCTTAAGCACAGTGGTACAATATGATACTCACATCATTTTCGATAATATTCGCGAAGCCAGTGCAACATTTTCCAGGCTAAAAAATGTTATTAACAGGAAAAATGGAAAATCGTGATGTTGGGAAGTGAAATGGCAAATTTGCCCATTCAAATTTTTGTAACTTTGGTACCATATGGAATATCTATATGAAATTTAAGTGTTACGAAGATGTTTAAATTTCAAATTTCAAATTATTCCGTGCACTCAAACTCGAGGTTCAGGTTTTATTCCGTCTAAACAGGCTAAACAGTCCACTGTGCAGCGCAAGCATTTTAAAGTTTTAAGTGTTGATGCTTATCTATTTAAATCATGAAATTAAGAATTCTTACAGCTTAATTTATAATCAATAAATTATTTGATATTACTTATTAAAACCAATTTAAAAACAAATTAAAAAAAAATTAAAAAAAAATAAAAAGTATTTTAAGTATTTTAATTTTTAAAGTTTTAAGTGTTGATGCTTATCTATTTAAATCAAGAAATTAAGAATTCTTACAGCTTAATTTAAAATCAATATATTATTTAATATTACTTATTAAAACCAATTTAAAAACAAATTAAAAAAAAATTAAAAAAAATAAAAAGTATTTTAAGGCTTTTTATATTTACAGAAAAACAAACAAGGTTGCAACAAGTAGCAAACAGATTTTGTACTAATTTTGTACTTTTTGTAATTAAGCCTTTTTCCCTATCTTTCTGATGCTGTATTCCTGACTCTAAGCGTAACTTATCCCTGCAAATATTTTACGAGGCTCTCCCAAAAATGACACTAAAAAGAGTATTTTTTATGCAGGTTGTATGATGACTCATTAAAAGGACTCATGAAAGAGTTTCTAAGACATAAGACTCATAACAGAGACATTATTGTATCTGCTTTATAAGTACTCATAAAAGACATTCATTAAAGAGTCATAAATATGACGGTAATATGATTGTTTTTAAAAAAGACTCATAAAAGAGCCTTATGAGTGTTTCATGATAGAATAGAATCGGATTATTACAAAAGCACTAATAAATAATTAAGAACTTAATCAAGCATATTTTTTTTAACTGTTTAAAACTTTGTAACTGTCCGTTCTGGGCACATGCTATCCTGGCATTGCTTTCCGGAGAATTATTTGTTTGTGGCGGTATACATGAATTGAAAATGAACTACAACAAATGTTCGTTGCAAAAGGACTTCTTATGTGAGTTTTAATTGAGTATTAAATATGATTTTTAAAAGAGTACTAAACATGACTCTTAAAGTAGTACTTAATATGAGTCTTAAAAGGGTATGAAATATGAGTCTTAAAACCGTCATTACTACAAGTCAAAAAAAACTCATAGAAAAGGCGCTCATTAAAGACACTCTTTTGAGCGCATTAGACGATAAAACCTTATTTATATGAGTGTTGAAAGAATATTTTTAGAGTCATAGTGTTTGCTGGGATATATCACTAAATATCAATACTTGTTTCAATAAAATATTTTTTCTCAATGACATTTCGAAGTAAAATTATTTCTGAATTTGCATTTTATTATATTTCACATTCTCTTATAAACATATTCAATTATTGCTAAGCCTCGTTCAAGTATGTGCATTTGTGCCTCAAGAATCGAGAAGTAAGTAAGAAAGAAGAAAAACGACACAATATTTTATAACTTTTACATATTTGACAGGAAACCCGATCCGTATGATCCGTACCTTTGTCGGAATGTTGAGAATGCAATGACGTAAGTTAAGCATGGAAACAATGCAAAACTACGATATGAAGACTTCCAAATTCATTTCAGTAATAATGAAGCGATAATAAGTGTGATGAAATGTGCTCTTGGTACCGGTTGTCTAGCTATGCCTTTAGCATTCTACAATTCGGGTTACATCAATGGAATAATCGGGACTGTGACCTTGGGAGCCATTCTCATATCTGCAATCCACATACTGGTGCGTTTTTGGTCAATTCTTTTATCCATTTATACATATAGATTTGTATCAAACGCGTTTCAGATGAATGCCACGTATGAGCTATGCAAGCGTAACCGGGTACCATCACTAACCTACAGCGAGTCCATGCAAATGGCTCTTCTGGAAGGACCCAAATATCTTTGTCGGTTTAATTGGCTTGCTGGGTAATATTAGACCATATTTTGCGCCAGTGGCTGTGATAAAAAAATTTTGTTTTTTTAAATAGACTCGTGGTCGATATCTTTCAGGCTATATATCACTTTGGCATTTGTTGTGTCTATGTTCTTTTCATCGGTGAAACTTTGAAGCAGTTAATCCACTTTAATTCGATAGAACTTCCCCTTAGGATATTTCTGATTTTGACAATTTTACCGTTGATTTTAATTTTTTCCATACAGGACTTCAAACACTTGGTGCCATATTCATTTGCCGCAAATATCATGTTAGTTATTGGCAAGTATTTTGAAATTTTTTTTTATATGAGAAGCACTGATCTTGTCATTCTATAGGTTTAAGCGTCATTTTTGTGCACTTATGCTATGATCTACCAAATCTGTCGGAACGTAAAGCTTTTCAAAACTTCAAACAACTTCCACTATTCTATGGTACTATAGTCTTTGCATTGGAATCCGTTGGAGTGGTAAGTGGTTGTAAATCCGTTTCTTATAAAGTATTTTAAGAGTTGAGCTAACAAGAGACTGTCATTATTTGAAAAGCTTATTGCTATTGAGGCTAACATGAAATCACCAAAGGACTTTCTGGGCGTTTTTGGAATACTGAACCAAGGCATGTTTGTTGTGCTTATTATATATATGATGATGGGATTTTACGGTTATTGGCATTACGGTGAGGAAACCAGAGGCAATATAATTTTAAATTTACCCAACATTTTGTAAGTTAAATAGATAACAATTATTTTGAATTAAATAACTTCTGAAAACTACTTTGTTTTCAGCATTAACCAAGTAGTTCAAATAATTTATGCATTAGGAATTTATTTTTCATATGCCTTGCAAGGATACGTCACTGTCGTGGTCGTTTGGAGGCAATACATGTCCAAAAATGTTTCTGAAAACATGCACGTTCCTTTGGAGAAAGTTGTTCGTTTAATTGTTGTGCTGAGTTCGGGTGAATATGACATCGAATACAATATGAAAATTTCATAAACATTATATTTCGTAGTTTTAGTGTGCATTGTCTTCCCAGACTTTGATCTTATTCTTCCATTGGTGGGCTCTTCTTGTATCTCCTTTCTGGGTCTTATATTTCCGGCGATTATTGATATGTGCACAAGGTACCAGGATGGATATGGAACCCAAAACATCTACATGATCTTTGATATTTTCTTAATTTTATTGGGTACAGTCGGTGGAGTGACAGGAACTTTCACCGGCATTGTGGGAATGTATTACAGACCACGGGAAGAATAGTTTTAATATGATATGAAATTGACACATATTTGAGATATACATATATTAAACTATGGTTTTGCTTATGACTAATAATTTTAATCTTATCACTATTGGAAATAACTAATTTTGGATGTTTTTAACATGCATCGAAATAAATGCTGGCATATCAAATCGAAAAAAGTATCATTTTTAGTACAGCCAAAATTTTTATTTGTAGAGATATGTCTATGTTTACAAAAGTAAAGTTTACAATGTAAACTTTATTTACAATAGGGTCAAACTTTTACAAAATGGATGCGCACCGGAGTATTTTAACATTTCTGTAATGTGAACCGGTCTAGTGAAGATCTTCCATTGCTTTTAATTTCGTCCGGATTTCCACTTCACTTTTAAAGCTATCATTTAAGCTTAAACTTTTAACGTTACGAATTAACATTGTCTGTCCGTATGTCTGTGACTTGTTTAAGTTCTGTTTGTTTGGTCCTTTAAAAACAATCTGCATTAACATTTTTTTTTTTTCAACTGATGCTGTCAAGTCGGGACGGAGCCGCCTAAAAAGTTCCATGTCCGGAACTTCCTGTCACCTCTCGACTGTTAGTTAACTTGAGGGTTTGGGTCCCATGACTTTACGGAGAGTGGTTCCCGTTGTCTCAAGTACTAGTTGCTACAACGCCGATATCTTTTGATTCGACACGTTATCGAGTTGAATATCAATGCCATCTAGTATACACTATTGCAATGTCTACCATCCAAATTAAGTTTAAGTTCCGTTAATTTTGTTTTGCAAAAATTAAAAGAGATTTAAGAAACAAAGTTGGACTTGTGTATTTTTATATTTTTTAAAAATTTGTGTTTAGACAAAAGGAAGGATGTTATATTCAACTTTAACCATACATCACTTACCTTAGGGTGGAATCCACCCAGTCACACTTTCTATATAAGATTTCTAATGCAATACTTGCGTGATGACCTAACAGTCAAAATCTAATCTCTCTTTAATATTTTTATTTTAATCATTTTCAGTTTCTAGTGGTCCCCGAGATATAAGCGTGTCACCGCTATTAAAATAAGAAGTATTTGGGTGCTTTACACCCAGGTTAGTTATAAAATATTTTATTTGTCGGTGAATTACACCCTGGAAGCTTAGTAACAAAACTCATAAGAACACATATATCCAATTAGCACTAACAACAGTATGTCCTTCAAAGCAACACCTTCACAAGAAAAAATCTCATACCGCCACTAGGTTTTCTTCTTGATTTTGTTTAAGAATAAATCTCATACAGCTACTAGGATTTTTTCTTAATTTTTTTTTTTTTTTTTTAAGAAATCTCAGAAAGTTACAAAGTTTTCTACATGATTTGCTTTTCTTCTCAAAATAAAATTAGCAAATAAGAAATAACGAATAAACGATGCACGAAGTGTTGGCTAGGACTTGAAAAAAAGTCTTGAAAAAATGTAGACTTTAGAAGAAATTAAGAAGATATCTTATTAAATAAATTTAAGAAGATTTTTACTGAAAAACAAGAAGATTTCTTTTTTAAAAATACCTCTCCTATTTCGTCTTTCATGTCCCTTGTTCTAAATACGTTTTAAGGAGGGACATAACATTCGCGCCAGAAAAAACAGACCTTTTTATAAAAATTCATAACTCAGCTGTAACTTTTGAATCCGTAAGAATTCTTCCATGAAATTTTTTCATTAGAATCTTAAGAGTAATTACTAATATACAAAATTATACAAAAATAAGTAAAGAAAGTCTAAAGTCGGTCTGGGCCGACTATGAAATACCCTAAACCTATTTTTCCAAAAAAAAATAATATTATTGAAAATGGGCGTGTCCGTGGGCGGATGAAGCCTCTATTTTATATGCGTTTAAATGTTGAAGAAAAATTTACACATACCAAGTTTTATTCCTGTAGCTCACAGTTAATGCCTTTATTGTGCTTTTGCTAAGGGAGGTGGGTGTGTTCATGGACGGATTACTCCCAATTTTTGAACACACCGTAGTTTTGGTATAAAATACATACATACCAAATTTAATTTCTCTACACAAACATAACCTTATTTATTGAGTTTTAAACTTTTTGGGTTGTATCGGAGGTAGGCGTGTCCGTATGCGGATGACGTCCATTTTTCAAAACCATATTTTTCTTGTCATAAAAAACATTCGTGCCTAATTTTAGCTCTGTAGGTTAAACAGAGGCTTATTTATTGCGTTTTTTATTTTTGGGTTGTATGGGAGGTGGGCGTGTCCGTGAGCGGATGATGTCAATTTTTCAAAGACATCTTTGTGTTGGTATAAAACACATACATATCAAATTTTATTGTTGTAGGCTTATTATGAGCTGAGTTATGCAATTTTAAATTTTTGCGTTGTATGGGAGGTAGGCGTGTCCGTGGGCGGATTCCAAAAATATTCAATAGTGCAGATCCTTGGATGCATGTGACCATGAGTACTATGTTTCATCCAATTATCTCTACTCCCTCTTATCCTGTGTTTACGGACAACGCACAGACGGATGGACGGACTTACGGACATGAACCTCGACTCTCGAGGTGACGCTGATCAAGAATATATATACTTTTCTATACCGGACTCGCTTCGTTTTATGCGTTACAAACGTTTGCACAAAGTTAATATACCCTCACCTTTCAGGTTTAGGGTATAAAAATCGATTTAAAAAAACGGCCAATGTCATGTGCCCCGTTAAGAAGAAATCTTATAGATTTTATGTTTCACTATTTTTCTCTGTGTATGTTTAAAAGTTCTGCAGAGCCATTATTGCATGTTTTGTGGGAATTACAGAGGTTCATTAAAATTTTGTGAAAACTAGTACCACTCTCCCCAATAGCCGCCCGTTGAAAACCAAACCAGCCTCGGATGTGAACGTAGTAGGTGTTGACGACCACCGCAACCAAAAAACGATAAATGATTTAAGGATGGGCACCAATGTTACAGCCAAGATCCGCTTATGATTCTGAAATACGAAGGAATCTACGCACAGGTATACAACGAAAGCTAAATGTCGATAAACTGCTATCACAACGGACTGCTGAGGCCTACTCCCTTCAACTCTCGATTAAGTTCAACCACTCTACCTCTGAACTCGATGACCCTGGCGGACTTTGGACGCATATATCCCATTCCATGCACACTAGACTGGGTCAAACGCTAAAGTAGTTGCGATTCTGCGTGCCCCCCAGATTTATAAACGATGGTTGCGTATGAAATAATTTGAGCTATTAAAAGTTCAAGAATTTTCGAAACCGGCCCGTTTTTGCTAAAAAAACCGGTTTTTTGGCAATTTTTTATAAGACATTTTTAAAAATTAAATTATGCATTTGACATTTGCGAAAAAAATTACAAAACCCATATATTTTGATGTAAAATTTGGTGAAAAGTCTGATTCTGAACTTGGAATTACCGAATAATTTAGTCCGGTGCCGCCAAACTTGCTCAAAGCAGAGATTAAAAATTTTCTTCATACATTTTTTTTTTCATGCTTACCCCTTAGGGTGATCCTGATGATTTTTTCAAAACTTTTTTATGCGCTATTGAAGGTCACTTTGTGAAGACAGTTAATTAGGAAAAACATGCAAATTTTACCATTTTTTGAAAAGTTAAAATTTTTTTTATTAAGTGACTTTTGAAAGAAGCACAGTAAAAAGCGTTGTTTCACACTTGCTAGAAACTAAATCGCTTTCGAATTGCCAATTCAATCAAAATAAACAAGTGAAGTGATCAGCTTGTTTGAAAATACGTTTAAAAATATAAAAACCATTTAAACCATGAAAAATAAGTTTTGCCCGAAATAAAGCACCCACTGCGCTCTCTGTACGCAAGTTTGTGCAAAAAGTTCGCGAGACTGGTATGCTAGTGGACAACACTAATCTGCCCAAAGAAACAAAAAACAGTTAATGGACGTTACTTGTTTTTTGCTTTGTACGTGTTTTTGAGTTCTCCAGGCTTTGTTTCATAATAATACTCTTGTCCCTTTGTAATTACGTGTGTGTGTGTTCGTTATTTGAACGGTTGTACATTTTGAACATATTTGAAGAATCTGCAGAAAATGTTATAAATGCAATGTAAAAAACGGTAAACCGCCATTACACGTTTTTACTCATGCAAATTCAAAGTAAAATTAAATGAGAGAACAAAATTATGCAAAGCAAAAGCCATGTTAAAATTAACACCGAACACAAAAGCCTAATATCTCAAAACTAGAAAAATGCAGTTAACTGTTTTTTGTTTTGTACGGCAGTAATGGTCCCCGTCGTCGTTCTCGCTTAGCAGTTTGGGCCATAAGGCAGCTTGAATTGGACGACAATTTTGGGCAAAAAATCATATTTTCTGACGAGGCGCATTTTTATATCGGCGGCTACGTTAAAACCCGCACGTTATTATCGAGAAGCCGATCCATCCACAGAGAGGGACAGTTTGGTGCGGATTGTGGAGTGGTGTCATCATTGGGCCATTTTTTTTTTTCAAAAAAAGAGGCTGGGAACAACGTTTCGATCAGCGGTGGGCATTGCAGAGCCATGTTAACCGATTTTTTTTTACTGAAATTGGAGACATGAATTTGGACGACCTTGGTTCATGAAGGACGGCACGTCATGCCACACAGCCCATGTCAATCGATATTTTGAGTATCAAATTTCCAAATCGTGTTATCAGCCGCCATGGCGATATCAATTGGCCACCTCGTAGCAGCGAGTTGACCCCTTTGGACCTTTTTTCTGGTGAACCGTGAAGGACCCAAGGAAGCCCTAACCGCGTTTGATGAAAAAAATTGGTGAAGACCATAGGCCGACTACGGGTTTTCATGGCCACCTAAGTATATTTTTAAAATGTTCTTATTTTCTGCTACTTTCGCTAGAAGTATACTTCCACAACAGCTTAAAGATAACAAATGCATAAATTTGGTGGGCTTTAAAGAAATAATTATCGACGTAAGAGACAAAATGTATACAATACCAGCATACATGGTATTCCAATTAATATATTAGAAATATAACTCACTTAAATATCACAAAAATACTTGTTACAATTCTATGTTTTTTTCTTTTTGACATTTTATAATGAAATTATTTTCTGATATAATCAAATCGTCTACCTTTATATTACATTTTCCCTTATCCGTATTAGATTATTTTCAAACTTCAGTGAAATATGTGCATTTGTTCCACAAGAAATGTCAAAAAGAGAGTGAGACATGAGAAGAAATTAAAAGTCACCAAATTTTAAATCTTATTTCTTTGACAGTAGACCAGATTATGATCCGTTCGCTAGCCGAAATGTTGAGAATGCAATGACGTAAGTTTAAAATAACCATAGAAAGTTCAGAAGTAATGAGTTGTAAACAAATTTTGTACAGAAATACTGAAGCGCTAATAAGTGTAATGAAATGTGCTCTTGGCACCGGTTGTCTAGCTATGCCTTTGGCGTTCTACAATTCAGGCTACATCAATGGCATAATAGGGACACTGACCTTAGGAAGCATTCTTGTTTATGCTATTCATATACTGGTGGGTTGTTGCTCAATGCAGTCCATGTTAATTTTTATAAACTTTATGTCAACCTTATTCTAGATGAATGCCACACATGTATTGTGTAAGCGTAACCAAGTACCGTCACTAACCTACCGTGAGTCAATGGAAATTGCACTTTTGAATGGCCCACCATACTTTTCTCGGTTCAATCAGCTCGCTGGGTAATATTAAAATAAATAATCTTTTAATAACAAGCTATTGTGTGCTTAAAAAAGTTCTCTGGTCGATATATTTCAAGCTTTGTACCACTTTGGAATTTGTTGCGTCTATATTCTATTCATCGGTGATACTGTAAAGCAGCTAATACAATCGATCGCAAATACTTCTGTAGAAATTCCCTTAAAGCTGTACTTAATTTTGATGATTTTGCCTTTGATTTTTATTTTTTCCATACAGGACTTTCTGCTTTTAGTACCTTATTCATTTGCTGCAACAATTATGTTAGTTTTATGCAAGTATTTTGGAATAAATACCAGAAGAGGATGCATCGATCTTAACCATCTTTCCATAGGTTTAGGCATAATCTTTGTTTACTTATGCTATGATCTTCCAAGTCTGTCGGAACGTCAAGCTTTTCAAAACATCAAACAACTTCCATTGCTCTATGGTACTGTCATTTTCGCATTGGAATCCATTGGAGTGGTAAGTGGTTGTATATTCGTTTTTAATAACGTATCTATCAGAAAATTTGAGCTAACAAGAGATAATTACCAATTTTAAAGCTTTTTGCTATTGAGGCTAAAATGGAATCACCAAAAGACTTCCTTGGCATTTTTGGAATATTGAACCAGGGTATGTTTGGAGTGCTTTTAATTTATGTGATAGTGGGATTTTACGGCTACTGGCATTATGGCGATGAAATAAGAGGCAATATTATCCTTAATTTGCCAAACGTTTTGTATGACTTCGAATATTTTGAATTAATTAATTTCTTGCAACTACTTCTACTCCTCAGCATTAACCAAATGGTTCAAATAATGTATGCCATTGGTGTGTATTTCTCATATGCGTTACAAGGATATATTACTGTCGATGTCGTTTGGAGACAATTCATGTCCAAAAATATATGTGACAACTGGCAAATTCCTTTGGAGAAAGTGGTTCGTATAATTATTGTGTTGAGTTCAGGTAATTATGACATACAAGTAGAATTTCAAAATCTCATAATAAAGGTTTTTTATAGTTTTAGTATGTGTTGCCTTTCCCGAATTTGATCTATTTCTTCCATTGGTGGGCTCCTCTTGTATTTCCTTTCTGGGCCTTATATTTCCGGCAGTTATTGACATATGCACAATGTACAAGGATGGCTATGGAACCCAAACCAATCACTTGATTTTTGATATCTTCTTAATAATATTGGGAACAGTAGGTGGAGTGTCAGGCACTTTCATCGGCATTATGGGAATATATTACCGGATCACATCGCCAACATAACATCAACAGTTTTTATATCTTATGTACTTGCTATATTATTATTATTATTATTACTAGCAACCCTCCGCGGCCTTGCTCGCGATATGTTTTATTATAAAAAACAATGTCTTATGTAATTTGTAGTATTATTGTTTAAGTATCGTCATATGTATTCAAAATTGACATTATTTTGAATCTAATATAAATTCATTATTTTCGGTTGTTTTCTGATATCAGGTAGAATAAATCTATTGGATGGATTTCCTATCCTAAAAAGACCAAAATATTACGGAAAAACAGTTCTGCATTAGATAATCACAGACATTTAAAAGGATGGACCTTGTGCTTGGTTTATTGTCAAAGTAAAACTCGTTGGTGCAGAATTATAAACTTATATCCCCTTAAATATGAGGGAATCAAAGGGATTCGAGGCATTAAAATATTTTCTCCTCTGCTGGACCAGTCAGAATAATACCCTTAACACGTAACCGAACTCCATTGCATACAAATTCGAAAGTAAGTCATATTTTGTTTTCAGTGCATTGCTCAAGCATGAAGTAAACTTTATGCCAATATCCAACTGTCAGAACTGTTGAAGCAAACGTACCAGTTTTAAGTTACCGCGAAGTTGCACTCGAATATTCGTGCACAATTGTACAACTTGCTCTTTATGCCAAAATAATGACTTTTAAAGAAGCTTCTTTAAAATCGCCAGAAATCACCTGAAAAAAACAAAATTATCCGAGCTTCATGAAATGAACGAATATCTCTTTCGTTTAGGATATTAATTCGTTCTTATTATTCTCGATTTACATATGTAAGTAATGTTACTGTAGAAACCTTAAAAATAACATACATAGCTTTTTAAAATAACTATTACCGACCCTATGTAAAAAAGTTATTGTGTGTTTGCGATTAGAAATTTGCTCATAAAATCCGCATGTCTTTGATTAATTATAACTTTTATACTCTTCTAACCCCACTTCTATGGAAACATATTTTATTTTATCACGAAATAGCCGCGAAAAATTAAGGGACTCTGTTTTATTTTTAAATATCACTGAAAACCAAATAGAGCAATTTTGAAAAACTTTACCCTTTTTTATTTTATACCTCAGCCTTTGAAATAAAACTCGTTGTAGTGGTTTTTTACAAAATGAATGACAATATCGATAATTTATTCTTTCAATAAAAATTATTTCTTAATCGTTTCTGATTTAGCAAAAACCGTACAAAATTTTAACCGTTAGACTAAGTCGACTTTGATAAGTATCGAATCATTTATTTAAGAAGTATGACTTTATTTCTGACTTATTTTTATAGTACGAAAAGATCTTCAGTTTGTTCATATATATTGTATTGACTACCTATATATCAATTCAAATAAAGAGAATCCTAATGAAAAATAAAGCAATTTA
Organism: Tetanocera ferruginea; assembly: GCA_958299015.1. Classification (NCBI taxonomy): domain Eukaryota; kingdom Metazoa; phylum Arthropoda; class Insecta; order Diptera; family Sciomyzidae; genus Tetanocera; species Tetanocera ferruginea. Next base: position 67,400,574 of record OY282644.1, read on the forward strand.
TGAGATATCATGTTAAATGTTCAACTATTGTTTAAAATCGTAGATAGAAGATATTTTCACTTTTTAATAATTTAAAATTCAAAGTGAAAATTTTATTTAAATCAATGATATAGTTCATGAGTTATTAAACAAACAAAAAAAAAAACGAATCTTTGAGATTAATTTTTATGTAATTCCATAGATATATTCAAGCTCTTTTATACTGCAAGTTGAAACCATTTTTATACCATAAAAATATAAGGTGATGTGATTAAATTTCTGCAAACGCTTGTAATGCATAGAAATAAGCGATTCCGGTAAAGAAAATTATATATATTCTTGATCAGGTGTCATCTCATGAGTCAATTTATCTATGTCTGTTTATCCGTCCGTCTGTGTGTTGTCCATAAGCATAGGATAAGAAGCAGTTGAGTTAACTCCATTTTGGTAGACATATTGAAATGGATCCAAGATCTGCACTTTTGAATATTTTTGGAATTCACCCATGGACACGCTTACCTCCCCTACAACCCAAATATTTAAAACTCCATACATAAGCTTATGTTTGGCCAAAGAAGACACAATTTGGTTTATATTTTATATCAAAACTAAGATGTGTTAAAAATAATGTGTGTAATACGAATAAACTCATACCTTTTTAAAATATTAAACTTTTGGGAAATAAATACAAAAATAATTCTTTATCCCTTAAAATACTTACAAATAAACATATAAAAAACCCATGAAAGGCTTGTGAATATACATAGTACAAAAAACCTAAGTGAATCTTTGTATTGTATCCTTTTAGGGCAAATGGTCTTCAAAACGTCATGCTCTTTAATTTAAGCCTTAAATTTTAACAAAAATTTCGATTCCCCTTTTTCTGTAGCTTTTCTATTCTGCACACAGTAGAGAGCGAGTAACAATTCTACTGTTTTTATTTGTACAGAAAAAATTCCCACTGGAAATAATTATTACGTTGAGACAGCAACAAACGAAAAACTCATAAGAATTTCTAAAATAAGAAATTCCAATTGAAAAAAATAAAGCAAAGACACAAATGCAAATATCTAAATAAAGCAAATATTAATGTTTAACACATAACCATGTTGCTCTATTTATTTTTAAAACAGCGCGCAGCCGCAAATCAACACAACATAACCAGTCGATTACGCAGTCGCCAGTGTTGCCAGAAAACCAATGCGCCATATCGGGATTTTTTCTATCCCATATCGTATTTCGTCGTGTACAACTACAAAGTACAATTTTGAAGTTTCTATAGTACGGTACTGCCCTGTAGTACTGTACAAGGTTCAACTAATATTATATGTAAATACCCCATCTATAGGGCGATAGAAGAGATTGTTAGTAGATATATTTGAAATCAGTTCGTTTATTCCTAACTATTGGTTTAAATACGACAAAGGAAAACTAATTTTTTGGATTGGTATATATAGCTATATTTTTTATGATTGCATATAAATCTTTTTATATATATTATATTAAAAATTAACAAAAATAATATCCATTTTGTACGTATGTAACCTTATTATATAAAGTAGGAATTAAAAATAACAAAAACTCGAAATGTTTGAACTCGGCAACATCTTCCCACGAATTGCAATATTTTTGCAGCTTCCTTTTCTGTAAATAAGTAATATTGCACAATAAATTAAACAAACTGAAACCTGCCATTGAGAATTATTAGAATTAACCTTGGCTGTTGGCGTTGCACATTCCAAGTCTTTATCTGAATCTTCATCCAAATTAATTTTTTCTTCTGGTTGAATTTGAATGTTCGCTTCAGAATCAAACTGGCTATCGAGTTCGAGTACTGAACTTGAGGTTGAAGCTGCATTTGTTGATGTTTTCGCTTAATATATAGTAGGTAATTATATATTTTACAGATGAACATTGAAAAATATGTAAGAAGTTACAAATATCATTTACTTACGTTTTCTAATAACAAATCGGTCCATTTTTTTATTTAGCAATAGCGAATATTAATTGTAGCACATTCAGTCACAGAAAGAAACAGAAAAATAAATTTACTTGACACGATACAGCAACAGCTGACTTTAAGCTTTGACATTTCAGCATCCCTGTAGAGAAAAGTGAACATAACCCAGTTAAAAAAAAATGCCCAACTAAACCCAGCCATAAAAATGAAATGTGTATAAAAGCTTTCGCATTTTAGTTAAACTTATTCCGTTATAATGAATTTAGTATTTTAGATCGTGTGTCGTAATTGCTTTTTTGCAGATCGTGTTTTTATCTCATATATCGGGACATCGTCCACAGAGACTCAGATCGGGGAAAATACGATATATCGTGTAATTTGGCAACACTGGCAGTCGCAACTAAATTGTCTCCTTCTCGTTCATCGACTTGGCTTAAATTTCTGCACGAAGCATGTTGCAGCATTTTGCAGCGAAAACAACAATGTGTGCGCTGCAAACAACGATAGCCATCGAAGCTATCAACAATCGACCTGCTTGCAAGAAATTTGTAGGAAAATTGGTAAATTTTTAACTAAAATATCAATTTTACGGAAAAACTATTGATCTGAGATACATGTCACCACTGACTTTTTTGTTGGAAACGGCAAGATCTTTCATTTGCTCATACATCATACCCACCTAACTGTTAAGGTGTAGGCAGCATATGGAAAATAAGCGATTAATTTGATGAAAAATATTGACTTAAGTAAGATTATTGGCCTATAACTTTTTAGCTTTTTTATAACTTAAAATTCTGAGTATACAAAGACCGTCTTGAATAATTTATTGTTCGATTAGTGAAAATTTCATTCAAATCAGTACAGTGGTTCCGGAGATCCTGAATTACATACATGAAAAAAGCGAATCTTGGAGTTTCATTTTTATATAATAGTATAGATTATTATTATTATTATTATTATTATTATTATTATTTTATTATTACTATAACATAATTCCGTAAAATGTGAGTGCGGGACGTTAGATTTTTTTTTTTAAATCTCATAGCATATTTTTAGGCATTTTTGTTTTGAGAATTATTGAAACTTCAAAAACTTTTTATATATTTTTCATTTTGAAATTTTCAGTTTTATGAAAATTTTTCAAACATATTTCGTCGCACCTACTATGGTTGCCGTTTTTACTTTAAGGTATTTTATAAATATTTAAAACTAAAAATTGGTTCTACAATTTAAATTCGAATATGTAACCATCGGTGATTTCTAATTCAGCTTAAAGAAAGTCAAAATTCCATGTTTTTTCTTCCGTAAAACCGGCCCGTCATTTTTGACGGGAAAGAACTATTACTTATACAGTAAAACCTCGTTTAACGTTGTCTCTATTTACGTCTTTTCGATTTACGTCGTGCAAAAAATTGTTCCTTTACGTCGTCATTCGATTTACGTTGTCTCTGTAGAGGAACGAATAGTGAAATAAAAACGGGGAAATCCTTTTTCAATTTGATTGGCATGTTTATTTTAATGTTGTATGTAATATGTATGTGTTTGTGCTCATTCACTTTCTTTATGAAATTTGTGATGAAATAAAGTGTAATATGAATAAAAATAGGGAATTCCCTTTTAAAATAGATGGTAACATGGTATGGTTGGTAACATGTATAATGTAATATGTTTATACTCGTTCAGTTTTAATACGAAATTTGTGCTTACATAAAGTGAAGTATGAGCTCGAAAAGAAAAATAAGTAAAGTTGGACCTCAGTTAAAAAAAAAAGCGAAATGCTATATCATTAAAAACGAAACTCGAAGTTATACGACGTCATGAGCGTGGAGAAAAGGCTTCTGAAATTCTGAAATTGCTAGCGTGATGGGTCTGTCTCCGACTACAGCAAGAACCATTATAAAAATTGGTCGCCATATCCGTTCGAGAAGGCCCTAACTATGTGGATAAAAGAATTAAATGATAAAAATATTCCTCTTACTTCTGTTGTTATTCGAAAAAAGGCCATCAGCTTATTCAACGATCTAAAATCTGCTGAAGCTAACGATTTTTCAATACCAGCAGTGGATGGCTGGAGAAATTTAAGAAAAGAGCACACCTTCATAACATAAAAGCCGTCGGTGAGTCTGCAAGTGCTGACAGTGAAGCAGCTAAGATTTTTCCACAAAAGTTGAAGCAACTGATTAATGAAGGAGAATACACTCCCGAGCAAGTTTTTAATATCGATGAGACTGGGCTTGTCTGGAAGCGAATACCGGTAAGAACATTTAAATCGCAAGAATAAAAATTAGCACCCGGACACAAAATTGCAAAAGAAAGACTTACGCTTCTTCTTGGAGGTAACGCTGCCGGCGATTTTAAGCTTTTATTGACGAATCTGATATTAATGATGTCTTGGATTATGGTGACAAACCGTTAGCAAACGCAGCTATTTACATTGACAAATGTTTCAACACAAGATGATTTTAAACAAGAGGATGCGGAAACCGAAACTTGGGAAGATGGATCACAGTTTCCAGGGCGAAAATTAGCAGAGGCTTTCACCTACATAAAACAAAACTACCGATATTCTCGAAGAATTTGCCAACGATGAAGAACGAGTTGAGTCAACAAAGAGATCTATTAACATCAGTTTGCAATATTACAAGGACATATATGCAGAAAACACTATGTCTTTGCCTCAAAAGCGAATATATTAATTTTTTAAACCAATTTCATCAGAGTCTCATTTATCAAGTAAAAGTCAGGCCAGGCCGCAATCTCATTCAGATGATGATATGGAAACGCTTATGTCTACAATTCTAACATCAAGCGAGTATTCTGATAATTAATTATAATAAAATATATTTCTTGAAATTTCCTTCTAATGTGTATGTTTTGTTAATTTTATTGATTTTTAAAAAATAGTTCTGAATTACTTTGTATTTTCTTGTTCTGATTTGATATTAAATAAACTTTGTTATATTAAATAAATTTCCTTTTAATGTATATGCTTTGTTTATTTTATTAATTTTTAAAAATAATTCTGAATTACTTTGATTTTTTTGTTCTGATTTTATATTAAATAAACAGAGTTTCAAACCCGTATGGAAGAATTGAATTTCGATTTAGGTCGTTTCGATTTACGTCGACTTTTTTTGGAACGAATTAAAACGTAAATCGAGGTATTACTGTATAATATTATATAGAAATATATATGTTTGTAAGAAACGCTGGGTTGATTTATATGAACCACTGAACCACTGCAATTATCCACTTTATATTCTCTCTTTTAAAGTTTTACCAGTCTTAGTCCAAATAGTACGCGAACAGACCTTATGTAAAAAAACTTGCAATTTTTTTTTTTCTTTAACATTTATTCGAAAACCTCTCATAAAAAAAACTCGTTAATATTTCACCAAAAATGGATATCAGTCCTCTTAAATCACGAGGACATGAACTGGGAATATCTGATTATTTGAAATTCGCTTTACTAACTGCTTGAGCAAGCAATTTAAATCGATGCTGATCTCTGATATTGTGTGCAAAAAACTAGCACAAAAACAAAACAAAAAAATTTATTTGGAATAGAGATAATCATGTTCGGATGTAAGATTATAATGTTTCAAGCTTACGGATAAGGCAAGATTCCGAGACTAATTAGGCGATAGCTCAATTAAGCTAACAAGGCATTGAATTTATGTGCTGAGCAGATCTTGCAACACGCTGCAAGCAGCATGACGCAGAGAGCACAGACTGGAGTTAGGTCCTGTCTGAAGTGCAGCTAAAAGTGTTAACTTCCGCCTTTTAAGGCGTGCTCGTTACATTATCTATGCACATCGGTGGTTTGCTTAAATGTGGCAGAGCAAAGTGCATGCATGTGTGTGTGTGTGTTTGCTAGCGTCCAAGTGCAAACAAGCTGAACTGAAGCAACTCCAAGAACTTTCAGCAGCATTAAGATTCGGTTGTACACAAATTTTTGAGTTTTGTAACTGGATTAAAACTTTATCTTTTAGTGGTTTGTTGACATTCTTATTGACTCTTGCTTGGCCTGCGAACGTTATACAATTAATTGATTTTATTGAATTTAATGTTTGTTAAAAATATCTCTCAAATATTTGCACAATTCAACGACGGTCAACAAAGTGCGGTTCCCAGCGCTGGCACTGGCTTGGAATGATTTACTGGGAATGGGCTTCATTAGCTCTGTCTTATTTATCAGCACGTTTGAGCAACTAATCGACAGACAATACGAACATTTTTTCACGCCTAAGTCCAATAAATTCAATATTTAAGACATATTGTAAGAATTGTAAGCAATAAAAAGAAGTAAAAAGGCAAATATTTGTTTTTTTACAAATATGAAAAAATATTTATAATTTGGCCATTGCAATCATTGGATGAAACCCACGCAAACAAACTGCTTATCATTGAGGTGACAAACATTTCGGAATGCCGTTAAACCGATAATAAGAAACTTGTCCACGTTGCAGAGTCAAGCACTTGGATCACGAGATTAAACCATCAGAAAAAAAAACCCAAAAAGCAACGAATCGACGGAACACAGGGCTGAACTTTTTGTTATTTTTAAATAACATATAAAATTTAATGAATACTTTTTGAATTTGAAAAATTTTTGTAACTACTTAGTTAAATTAATATGATAATATGATAAAAAAAGTAAAGAATGTTGTGTAAATAGGTGGCTCTCCGCCATGAAAAATATTAATAAAGTAAAGATGCAGTAAAGATTCACAAAAGTTTACACTCGGAAATGTTAAATAAACATAGATTTAATACTCAAAACATTTTGAAATAACAACATATAAAAACTTTTTTGACGATTGGCATTTTAAAAAACACAAAAAATAGTGTTCAATACATTTTAGTCGTTTCCATGATTGAATAATTCTAAAGTTATTCGCATGATATAATTACTCCAAGGTAGTATTGACGTTTCTGTTGGAAACGAACAAAGAGGGAAAAACATTGCTCTCATTCTGCTCTCATTTGAAAATAAGCATACCAAATAGAGAAGACGTCAAAAATATGAATAACTTTTTTTCATTGAATCATGGTCGTTTCAACAAACAATTAGTATTTATTTATAAAAAAACCTATAACATTAGACTAGATGATTTCAGAGCTGATTTTCGTTGTTTTAGTTTCAATAAAGAAATAAATACACATCATTGAGCAAACTTTTAAGAAAATTAGAGAATTTTTTTTATTTTTTTAAAAAAAGTTGCTCCTCGAGACCGCACCACCACGTCATCGGCGGAAAATCTACTGGCCTGAATTTAACATAAAAAACAACATTTTAAAAATATGCCTTAAATTAGAACAAAAATAAAAATGGAAATAAGAAAATAATGATTTCTGACAAATTACGTGTTTTTTTTAAATCAACTTTTTTGACCAAAAAATTGACAGAAGAAGCTACACCTAAATTCGAAACTAAGAGATATTGAAAAAATCCTCTGAACTTTCAAAGAAATAACACTGACACTCAAGTTAAGGCATGAGAGAACGAAATTGAAATTGTTCCCAGCAAACATTATGACGCTTAAAAGACTCTTTCAAGACTCATATAAATGAGGATTTATCATCATAATGCGCTCAAAAAAGACTCTTTTATGAGTACATTTACGTATGTTGTGGGCTCCAAAATATGATTCATAAAAATGATTGTTTTATGAGTCTTTTTGGACTCATAGTAATGAAGGTTTTAAGACTCATATTTTATACTCTTGTAAGACTCATATTACGTACTCTTTTAAGACTCATATTTAGTACGCTTTTAATACTCATATTTAATACTCTTTTAAGACTCATATAAGAAGTCTTTTCGCAATGAACATTTGTTGTAGTTGAATTTTAATGCATGTTTATCGCCATAAACAAACAATTCTCCGAAAAACGACGCCTGGATAGGATGTGCACATCACGAACAGTTACAAAGCCTTATAAAATTAAAAAAGAATATACTCGAATAAGTTCTTATTTATTTATTAGTTATGGTGCTTTTTCAATAATCCAATTCTATTTTCTCATGAAACATTCGTATATAAGACTCTTTTATGAGTTCTTACGATTACGCATATATCAATGATCTTTTTATGAGTCTTTTTTTATGAACAATCATATCACTATCTTATTTAGGACTCTTCATTGAGTCTCTTTTGTGAGAACTCATAAATCAGTTACAATAATGACTCTTGTATGAGTCTTATTTTTGAGTAATCACTCTTTCATGAGTCAATTTAATGAGTCATCATAAAACACGCATAGACAACACTATTTTTATAGTCATTTTTGGGAGAGCCTCATACAATGTTTGTAGGGTTATTTCTCACAACAATATTAAAAATGTTGTTTTGAGAAAAACGCATTTAAAATTTTCAAAAACAAAACCTAAATCACGTTTCTAACATCAATATAAAGTTCACATGATGACATCTTGAAAATAGACTCCTAAGGAATATTAAAAACAAAAAAATACAAATTGTCCATTACGGTCCTTGAGAGGACTTTGCCCAAGCTTCTTATGATCAATTGACCGAGAGATCTTGACTGATTGACTGAGAGATCTAAACACTCTCAAGTTTGTCATAGTCTGCAGAAAGATGATGGCAGTTCAGAAAAAGTGATTTCTTTTGAAAAAATGTCGAATACGAACCAGACGGACATAGCTAAATCAACTCAGGTGGTTATGCTGGTCAAGAATAAGTATACTTTTATACATCTACTAAATTAGTCATATTTTATTCCTTCAGACTGCACATTAAGCCGGATCGATTTTGTATGGAGAAAAAAAAGTGAGCCGGACACCGGCTTAAAAGTAAGAAGTATTCTTAAAAACTAGAAAATATTTTTTTTAAACACCTATAAAAAATTTATTTTTCTTGATATTCAAATGCATTTAAGATTATTGGAATAGTACTGAGCTCTTCTTTTTTTTTGTGTATCGTATGGTGTTGTTTAATCAAAACTGAGTACTATGAAAAATGCGTTTTTATAAGTGTTAAAAAATATAAATATTCGAAAATCATGAATTTTGTACTGGAGCGCTATCTGGCGCACATTTAACTAAAAACTGGTTAAAAGAAATCGATTTGCATACCTAAAAACTCATATGTACCCACTAATAATATATATACCCACCAAAATTTGCAAAATCAAACAGTAATTATGGCAATTAAATAATAATTGAGCTGAAGGAAGCTTTTGAATATCGATTTCTCACATTTTATATAATTGTGGCACTTAGTTTTGGTTAAACCGCACCATACGATATATCAATGGAAAGAAGAGCTCAATAATTTTCCAATAAATTTAAATTCATGTGAATATCATGAAAAATACATATTGTACACGTATAAAACAACCTCTTTTCGAAGATGACAAAATATGGATTTTTTGGGGTCTCAATAGAGTTTGTAAACACAAAAAATTTTCAAAATTTTGTTAGTGTACCATGAAAATCTTTAGTTTTTTGCTTATCTTGGGTATGCATTCTGAAGAAAAAAGTTTATAATTAAAAAGATTCTGACCACTTGAATAGTTGTTGGCAATACTTCGATTTGAGTTATCTTTTCAACTTCTAGCATGGAGGAAACTTGAAATATTTGGAAACAAATTAATTCAAAAGTAAGACATAGTAAAAAAGCCAAAATTTGAGAAAAATCGGTTGAATCACTCGCCACTGAAAAAAATCAAAGAAATTTCCCGTTAAATTGTTATTTTTCGTCCTTTTTTAAATTCATTTTTTAAACATCGATAAATGTTTACAAACTCTACAGAATTAAGTTTATAGTGAAGTCATGTGATTTATTATAAAAATAATTCCGATTGACTTCCGAAAGTGGAGAAAAAAATTTACAATTTCTAATTTTCCACTGTTGTTTCCAAAATCCGTTTCATAAAATTTCTCTAAATTTTTAAATATTATCCGATATTAAGGAATTATGGCTTATTAGGTAAAAATATGTTGGCTTAATTTTTCTTCTGTTCGCCCATCCAGTGACATAATATAGTTATACGCTTTATTCATAATCTTCCATTGGATTTTCAAAATAAATTTCATGAAAATCCCTCAAACTTGCGCAAATATTAACCAATTTTGGAAAAGTTTAGGATAGACCTATCATTAAAAATATATTATTTCAATTTCGTCAGCATTTGCGCATTGGACAAGTAATACCAAACGATTTTTTCAAATTCAGACTCTTTGTTTTTCATCCCAAGGTGTCAGAAATTTAGCGGTTTTTACTTTCGGGATTGAGCATAATTACTGCTCTCTAAAGGACGAATTTTAAAGCTAGTGCCAGCTAATTGGGTATTTTTACAACGAAGTGATGTGTGGATGAAAAATTTTCACTGCACTCAAATATGTTATAGAGTTTGCTTCAGAGAATGCTTTTCTCTAAATGTGGTACTAAAAAATCCCGTAAAATGATAAAAAGCTTCTATGAAAAAGCGAAATATATAAAAATATATCGTTTTTAGAGAATAAGACTTTTTTATTTTGAAAAAAGATTTCATTTTATTGATTTTATTGAAGAAAATACTTCCCACAATGAATTTTTTATCAAAATTTAGTAAAAATTTTTCATTTTCCTTAAATTTTTCTCTATAAATAAGAATTTTTTGTGCGAGAAAAATACTTATCATTATAAGAGACATTGAAATATTTCCATTTCCCATAAGTGAAGAAATATTTATTTGAAAATGTGAAAATTTATTCTAATTGAATTATCGAAAATAGAGACATTTTTTTATCGGAGGTAGGCAGGTATTTGTTTCTGAATGTGTGGGGAGAAAAATATTTAATATTTGCTGACCTTATTGGGACCCGAGTTGAAATGAAAATATTTTAGCTCAAGCCTTATAACTTTCGTACAACTACCAAACAAGAAAAAAATCCATTAAATGGCCTACAACTGGTGCTTTCAAAATATTTTGGCCGAACAGGTCCTAAACAACGTTGAAGCCAGTTTATTTTAAAACGACCGCTACCACTGATGTTCACCTTCTGTACGGATAGAATGTCCTGACAGTGACCGTTTTAATTAAAAAAAAAAAAGATGGTGCTGGTCATGCCTGTAGTTTGAACAAGGAACTATTAGTGCAAAAATCGAACGCACTAACCGCTACAACTCAGCCGCTATAATTACGTAAAATTGTTTTTATATACAAGTTCTATATTTGATAAAATCCCCCCAAAAAAAATTCCTGGTTGCGCCCCTGCATCTATCACGTCTACTTATGTACGTTACACACGTCCTACAGCGTTTTGTTTCATACAAGTTAGACGGAGAAAATTATTTTGCGGATTTTTTTAGTAATTTTCAATGTCTTTGATATAAGAAAGTTAAAAAAAAGTATTTCAGCAATTTTGGACAAGTGGGCGTACCAGCTGCCATACAATTTAAACACATTTTGCGTTATATCTTAGAAATTAAAAAAGCTACAATAACAAAATCAAAGGCAGATGATTAATGCATATTAATTGTAAAGGACATATTAATGAATATATCCTCCCTTGGCTTTTATAGCTCCTTCAACACGTTTTGACTTAGAATTTATAAGTTTTTTTACAGTTTTCTTATATTTGTTGGTTCTGAAACTACACTCAGGGAAAAAAAACTGTAAATCCAATAGTTTTTGACGTTTAAAAGGTTGTAACACTCAGACCTTTGAACAAAATTAATATTTCTTTTAAGCAATGTTGATGCTTTTGAATTGTAATTTTCTTGCATTAAAGCAACAATGTTACCTTTGATTCTAATACCGTAAAGCTTTTAATTAATCAAATGCCGAAAGTAAGTAATTAAAGCTAGATTTTTTGAATTAAAACGCTTCTTTTTTATAAAAATCAAAAGTTTTGACTTTTGCTGTAAAAAATTTGCGTTTGTAGAAAAGGTTTTGCCTGAAACGGAAGTATTTTTATGTACAAACCTGTTCTGTCACATGTTAATTGACCAGTTCTGATAACAAATACAAAATTGGATTTAATTAACGCTAAACTAAAATTAACACAATGGAAATCAGAGGAACTTAGTTCATTTTTACAAAGCGTCAAGCGAAATTACAAAAGATGTTTTCAGTTAATGATGCAAAAACATACTCGTACTGCGATGATGAAAATTCTTTAATGACTTCAATGAGAATACATCATAAGCCAGAAGATTGGAGATTATTTCAAGACAGTTCTCCAAAAAGTTTTCTTCCTTCTTCATAAATATAATTTACTGCCTTCCATCCGAATTACTTTTTCTACCGGAACAAAGGAAACATATGACATATAAAAACTTTTTTTAATAATATAATTGAAATAGATGTCGATGTTGAAATATCCGTTCTTACTTACTTTGATAGTGATAATGATAATGATATTGCAATATCGAACAATGCAATATATGTGTCATATCACATTTATTCTCATTTCCTTTCGTTTTTTACGTGTAACCTTTAACTCGTAGAGGTAACTTGTCTTCGGTGAAATTGACCCTTCATGAAATTTTTCGGAGAACATTTTTGTGGAAAACTTAAACCCTTGACCTTTCTTCAAAGTTGAACTTTAGGTATTTAAAAAAAAATAGACCTATATGGGTAAGAGGCTAGAGGTTTAATATGTAGCGAGAAAATATTCCACGGAAAATTTTATAAAAGGTTCCCCAAGACAAGAAACATCTTGAATAAATTTTTACCCATGATTTTTCATATTTTTAATTTTATTTTTGAGCTAAATTTTCAAAATCAAAAACCCTGTAAAAAAAATTGGAGCAAAAAAGGATATGAACTTTCGTTACTGATGTCAAAAGAATCGTTTGCGGTTGGTTTGGTTCACCCCCGAAAATGTCTGTTGCACTGTGTAATTTACCTTTATTTTGAAGTTCAGAAGTTTTTGATATTTCAAAAAAAATTTCTTTGACTTAAATTATTCGCCTTTGATTTTAACAGTGGGGTGGCTTTTGTCATTATATCAAAAGCCTTTATATTTGAGTAAAAAGTAATAGATTATTTAAATGCCTCACAGCTTTAAAAGCAAAATCTCAAAACCTTTGTGGACGATTTAAAGGCCAAAATTCTTTGAAAATACGTGTAAGATCTTTAGATTTTATCTGAGTGCATGTAAGCTAAATACAAAGAATCCAATTCTCTGCTAGTTTCTTTGATGCTGTATTTGATCTTCCCTAAAAAGATTTGATTGCTTGTTGCCATAATCATTGTTTTTTTACTTTATTCTCACTGCTTTAGCCAACCGATGTAAACTCTGCAATGCAATGTAGGTATTTTTTTACAAAATTTAATTCTAAGTCGCAAAACTTTATTGAATCTTCTCCTTATATAGTGGGAGTAGGCAGCTGCAATTTGGAGAAGCATCACTCAAGTTTTGCTAAATTTAGCCTTCGGTACTGCAATTACATATTGTCAACAATTGAAAGCGGCAGTTCGGAATGTCGCACAGCCAAGGCTAGGTTTCTAGCCATGAAAGTGCTGTAGGGGAATTCCTATCGGTCAAAATCGTCGAGTATCCTTCGCAGCACTTAACTTCAATGCATACCGAAGCGAAGGCTGTTTTTTAGACATTCATACCGATCACCAACCAACCGCTCCACCAAGTTTGCAATTCAATGACAAAAATTGAAGAACTGATGCGCGGGAACGCGCGCGTCTGTTTCTCTTTGAACTTGCCGCGTCACAGACAATTCGAATCCAATTGCACTTGATGCAGCGCGGCATTACTAGCCAAACATGTAACGAGTTGCTTTCATTGCCAATGTTTGGCAATCGAATAATTCTTGTTGGCGGAGTTGGAGTTCGATTTGGAGTTGTAGTTGAAGGAGAGGCGGCTGCAGCAAAATATGTCATACGTTGACATTTTCAGTGCTCGGTGTAAAGTGGCAGCATTTCCTACTGTAAACGGGGCGTAGGTAGAGAACTTGAAAACTTTTTGGCTGCTGTTTTTTTTTTTTTGTCGTTTGGGATGAGCTCACTTCATTTTCGTCTATTTGGGCGGCAAGGATGTTACGGTAGTCAAGCAACAGCAGCATTGGCGGTATTCAACAGTCGATCAACAAAGGAAGCCGCAAACAAAATAAGTTTGTAAAGATAATTTTACGATCAGTTTGGGTGATCGGCTTCTCCAATCAATTATTGGATGGTTGAACCAAGAGTTGTCACAATGTCTGTAAAAGTCTCCTGTAATGATGCATCAATTCAATGCAACTTAAATATGCTATGGCGGCACAACAGAGACACTTTACATGTTTTGGTTTCGGATTAAGCCATGATATGTTTTGTTGGTAATAGGAAATTATTATTATATTCGGCATAAACTTCTTCTGGTCCCCTTGATGACATGGTGTCTGTGTCACATTTTTGGAAATGAGTTAATTTGTTTTTCGTCCATTGACATAAAATCCTGTCTAAACAAAAACAATTGAACAATTCAATTGGTTTTAAGATATTTTTAAATGTAGTTTTTGGATTTACGAATAATTACGCTTATTAAAAAATTATTAGCCACCGCTCTGCCATGTAATGCTGTCGTTTTGCTTTTTTTTTTTTAAATAGTATTAGAGTGGCCTTATTGTTAATTATTTATGAAAGAGAAATGAGCAAAAAATATGTCTTTTTTCATTAACAACAAAAAAAATTATGTATTTCAGTACACACGGAAAACATTCCGTGCCAGAACAACGTCTGCCGGAGTCAACTAGCTATTCCACATAATTATTGAAAAGGTCACATCTCTCAGAGATGAATTGGGAATTTCCCAGAATTTCGACCAATTCATTCAAGTAAAAAGATAACACTTTAAATGATAAGTGCCTAAAGTATTTTATGAAAGAAATAATATATTTTTAAATCTAATTTAAGGAACTTTATAATACTTTTATTAAGTAATTTCATCTACAAGATGAAATTACAAGACGTTTATGCGTTACAAACGTTTGCCATGTAAAGCTTCTTGAAAACATGAACTCTAGCCGTTAAGAGTCGGCATAAAACATGAAGGTCCAGTTCTCGGTCAATTGTTCTCGGTCAAACACACACAATACAATTAATCATAAGAAGCTCGGTCAAAGTCCTTTCAAGGATTGAAATGGCCAATTTGTTTTTTTTTAGGTTTAGGGTATTTCATAGTCGGCCTCGACCGACTTTAGACTTTCTTTACTTGTTTATATGTAAAACAGCCTTAACTTATAACATTTCCATTAATTATAGAAAATACAGGATTTCTTCTGAAGAAACATTTTTGGGAAGTTGAGTGGTTAGCGTGCTTGACTGCCAACCCAGAGGTTCCGGGTTCGAATTCCCGTCTGGCCATGATCCTACGATTTTACCTGACTTTAATTCTTTCCTCATTTCTAATCAACTGAAATTAAAAATTCATCAATATATGTTTACTGCTTTGGAAGTTGTAGTTGGTGGTAGAGATGTTTGTGGAATGAGATTGCTAAAGATATCGAATCTTGCTTTTTTTATAATTTTGTATTTTAGTAAATATTCTTAAGATTCTAAGAAAAAATTTTATGGAAAACACCCACCTTAATAACTCGAATTGACTGAAGTACGGGCATAACAATTGTCTCAGGTTCAAATTTACATGATGATATGGCGCTCAGCAACATATACAACATTCTACACTTGTATCTCTTGGTTTCATTTTCTCTCCTACTCATCTATCTCCCCATTTCCGAACTAAGGCCTCCTTGCTTCAAAGCTAAAAAAAATCTCTTGAATGAATGCCTCAAAAATGCACAAATCATCAGTTAAACTAGTAAGGTATATCTTCGACTTGGGCAAAGTTAAAATATCCCCACGGCCGATTCGTAATGATACAAAATCTTAAATTGTAACATTTTTTGTATGAAATTTCAAAACATTTCACTATTTTGATGACGTCAAAAATACATTCATATCAAATTGTTTTCCTGCAAAGTAAAGACATGCCTCTTTATAAAGTTTACAATTAGGGCTTGTATGGGAGGTGGGCGTCTTCTTGAGTGGTTGATACCAATTTTTCTAACACGCATCAGTTTTGATATAAGATACACAAATACCCAATTTCAGTTCTGTAGCTTAAATATTAGCCTATTTATAGAGTTTTCACTATTATGGGTTGTATGGGAGGTGGGTGTGTTCGTCGGCGGATGACACCCAATTCTCTTGCACAAATTAGTTTTGATATAAAAAACAAACGTATCAAATTCTTTTCCTGTAGCTTAAAGAGAAGACTTTTTTTAAAGTTTTAAATTTTGGGGTTAGATGAAAGGTGGGCGTTTTCGTGGGTGGATGAAACCTATTTTTCTAACACGTAATTTTTTTATAAAATGAATAAATATCTAATTTTATTTATGTAGCTTTGGCACAAGCCTCTTTATATAGTTTTCAATATTGGAGTTGTATGGGAGGCAATTTTGCGTGTTAGTAAGTGGATGAGGCCCATTTTTCTAACACGTTTTAATTTTTATATAAAATGAATAAATATCTACTTTTATTTTTGCAGCTTCGACATAGGCCTATTTATATAGTTTTCAATTTTGGGTTTGTATGGGAGGTGGGCGTGTTCGTGGGTATATCAGGCCCTTTTTTCGAACACGCCTTCGAACTGACACCAATAGTCTAATAATAGTTTAAATTTTTGTATCTCCTGAACATTTTCAAGTTTCAAAGTTGTGTCCTTTTCGAAATTCACGATTTAAATATATTTTCATATTCAAATTGAACATTATAAATAGTATAGTCCTGTGTCAAAGTGCGAAATTCAAATGCGAAAATGATTTCATTTCAATTTTATCCATTTAAAAAATCTTAAATTAAATTTTGAATTTTATTACGAACGTTTTTAAATTATTTTCAATTTGATAAAAAGTACCTACTTTTCTTCATACACAAATTTTGACTTTAGTTAAGAAACATTAATGAGCGTATATAATTGAAAACTTTTTTTATTATTGATTAAATGAAAACTTGAAAAATCTTGTGTTCCACAGACTTTGTGGAAACGAAAGCCTGTCTAATGCCGGCCACTATCTATTAGTTTTTGTTTGTGTACAAAAATAGGTTGGCAGAGATAGATCCTTATTCGTACTTTGTACAACAGCATTCTTTGCAGCATGCTAAACGTTGTTATTCATATAACTAAACACTACGTTTAACTGTTTATTCTTTTTAGTTCTGAGTTACTTCCTGCTTTTTTCCCTTGAGGTTTCAGAAGCTTTTTTATTGCAGGTTTTAAGCAATATTATAGCTTTCAGTATTAATAACATCGGCGTGCCCTACAATTTACAGTCCATGCAAGTGTCTAATTTGCACCTCCTAAAAACGTCTTCACTTCAACACTTTTACCTATTCCGAAATCAATTACCAACATTTCGTTTTTATTGTTTTTGCTGTTATTGCAACAGCAACAACTGCAGCAACAACATGGGAAAATGCATGTAATTTTACGCCTTTATTACAACAACGTACGTGAATTCTCAGGAAAACATAGAACGAACGCATCTATTGGCATCCTATGGAGAAACAAATCATTGCGAACGATAGATGATAGTACTGAGTAAGTGCGTTTCCAACATGTTGACCCAAACACATACAAACACACACACACACACACACACACACTAGTACACAAACACATATCATTCTCACTTTAAACATGAACTGTTAGCCGTATTTTAGCACTGAGGAGACTGAGAAATTACAGCTCATAAGTTAAAAGTCCGTTCAATGGTCAAAACCAAGTCGTAAATTATGCGAACATACGCCGTCATGGAAACTTAGCGTCGAAAGCAACCAAGTGTTATTCGCTAAGCGCACCCGCGCTGGGCAACAAAGCACCTGAGCAAAAAGCTTCAGCATAAAAACAAAAATGAAAAACAACTACTCTCATAAAGCTATGAAATTTATTATGGGAACAGCAACAGGTTCCGAAGTGGTCATGAAAAACGGTCTATTGGAATGAATGACTGACTATATGAATGACGGTCGGTCGGCAGGCAAAAGAACGCAAAATACTCAAAATTTTGCAAAAGCGGCAACACGGTGAACGAGTTTCAACAAGTTTGTCAGATTTAATGCTGGGAACTGTGTGGTTCGGGTTGATTTGGTGAGTTAAACGCAGTTAATTGTTTCTTTTACGTGGCGGACAAGGAGTGGGGGACAACAATTGCAGGTGTTTTTGGGGCAACTTTTAAGTAAGGTTAAGGTTCTTTAGATGTAATGTCGTCATTTGACGATATCATGCTTTTCCAACGAATTGAATTAACATTTTGAATGTTTTAAAATATTTCAATACACAGTGATGAAAATTATATGATTTTGTATTCAAGTCTCGTCATCTATCACCTACAAATCTTTCGAAAACTAATCGATCTTGCGAATCTATGCTGTGCCACACCGCAATTCTATGGTGTGAGTGGATATTTCGCAGTCATAAAAATGTACATGACCATGTCACACACACTAAACCAATCGTGGACTAACTTATTGGACACGCGCAGCAGGAACTCAAATCGATCGCAGTCGTTTGATGGTTTGCAACAAAAACAACAACCACAACGACAATAATAATATAAACTGCAAGCTTTTGACTGGCCTTAACTTGCAAGTCAAACAGTGCCTCAAACAAGCGTTTAACCTTTTGACCCTCAATGTGGTTGTTAGCTGTTTGGCAAATAGCGCAGCACTGGTCATGGCAATAAAAATACGTACGTAGAACACGTGTTTGATTATTTTTTCAATAAATTTAAAAAGCCTCTCCTTCATTCAATTGAAAAATAATAGAAAAGAAAAAAAAAAGAATTCTTTAATTCTTGGAAAATGTTAGATTTTGCTTTTTATTTTAAAATTTATTATGTTGAGGACGCACCTGTCGCTTGGCAAAAATAATCAAAGGCCAAAGTCCTCAACGCTTGCTTTTTAAGGGATAAGAATTCATGCTTTAGCTGTTTTTTTTCATAAAACTGGACCAACTTTTAGAAAATTTAACCTATAAATGCGTTCCTGTTATGTTGACTCTTAGGAAGGGTCAAAATTTAAGAGGAGTGTGAACGGCTTGAACAGAAGCATTAAATATATTTAAATGTTTATTTCAAATGTAAATTAAGAATGTTAAAAAAAAACAATTGTAGAAACTCAAGTTTATGGTGCCTTCTTCAATTTTGTATGTACTGGGCGTCAAGTGGCCTCGATGGTCAGCACCGTCATTGCGTAGTGTTGACACTGATTACTATCTGAAACAATCCATAAATAGCATTGGTAATTCTGATCTTCAGAACGCACATTTATTCGATGCGTCCAAAACTAGACGAATTTTTCCTGGTTTTTTTGCGTTTAATACGGGAAAAATGGGCAGGCACCACCACGTTTTACTGCAAGACTCTTTCGACTCGAACGAAATCGCACGTATTGTGGTCAATAATATCGGTATCATCAGCATACCCATGCAGTGATGCCATTCTTTCAAAATATCTTGACGCTACGTTTCAGATGAACACTTGGATGATCTTCTCCACCATTGAATCGAAAAAGTCGAACGATAAGAATAACCTTGTCTGAAACCTCACAATTCTTACTGTTCCGCTGATGTGGCTTAGTGCCATCGCTATGAAGAAAGCAGAGTCAATTACTCTTACGAGACCGGTGTAGTAACAGTTCTTATCACAGAAACTTATCACAAGACTTGTTTTTAAATGCGTTTTGCTATATTTATCTCATTGGTACCAATATCTTAGTGGAAGTATGCTAGACTGTCATGCGGAGGGGGTGGGTTGGTATCCTGGCTGTGCAAGTATCAAACATTTTAATTAAATAATTGAAATTCTATTACATTTACTGCTTGGTCAAAAATAAGATTGCTCACAATCTTGAAAAATTGATGCATTACATTTTTTATAAAAAAAAAAATTATTTTAAATAAAACAAAATCGTTTGTGTTCTTATTAGTGATTGAACCTAGGTCAGTCGAGTTCTAGACGCGAACACACCCGGCTGAGCTTGAACTTACAAAACAATAATAAAATTTCAAAAAGTTTATACTATAAGTGTATCGTGTTCTATAGACCGCTACCGGCAGGTGCGGTTTCAGGGGGTTTAGCGTGTTCAAACCTCCCGAAAATCTAGAGCAAAGCTGTATTTAAATGTGATTCACTGGTGTTTATTATCTTGACATGGCAACGTGTCTGACTGCCTCAACTTGGAGAGACCAGCATTATCCATGTCGAAATCGTCTCACGTCTACACAAAACCTCCACGTGATGTCCCCTGGAAACGCAAAACTAACACCCGTTAGTTGACGGCTAATTTGAGTTGCGGGCACCTTTGGCTTTCAAGCAAAGGTTGTGCGTTGGGTTTGAAGCCCACAATTAAAAAAACATTTCAATCAAACTATTAAGAATATGAGAAAAATTATCCCCAAATCTGATGACGACTACCGCAAACGAAATCTGATAATGATTTACTGATATGCACCTGAAATGTCCTGAATTAGAATGATGCCTCTATCCAACTGATTGATATCATGGAAATATATAAATCTGATATCACTGCAATCCAACAAATGCGATGGTAGGACAGAGATGCTTATGACAAGCATCCTATGACTACAGCGGGCATGCGAAGTAGTACGAGTTTGGATGCGGATTTGTAGTTGGCAAGAGAATACGGCATTATGTCCTGCGATTCGCTCCTGTGAACGAACGACTTGCCAAAGTCCGCTTCAAGGCTACATTTTTCAACATCAGCCTCATATGTGCGCATGCTCCGTCAGAAGAAAAAGATGACGGGACCAAAGAAAGTTTTTACGAGCACCTCTTGAAGACGCATAGAAGCGCTGCCCCCGTCATCGCATTCAAATCGTGCTTGGTCGGAATCGTGGTCCAACAGTCAGAAAGTTCAGCCTCCACGACAACACATCCGATTATTGAATGAGGTTGATTGACTTCGCCGCAGCACGAAACATGGTCGTTAGTAGCACTAGATTTAAGCACCTCAATATTCATAAGGCCACCTGGCTGTCCCCTGATCAAAACACATGCTACCAAATTGATGTCGCTTTGATTGACGAAAGAGACTCCTCCAGTGTACTAGACGTACGCACGATTCGTGGTGCTAACATAGACTTGGATCATTATTTTGTCGCAGCCAAGATCCGCACACGTTTGTGCGCAGCTAAGAATGCTTGCAATCATACACAAAGACAGGTAGACGTCAATGCAGTCAAAAGGATTGACGAAGCCTTAGCTACTCGACTTTCACTCCTGCTTCAAGAAAGCACTCCTCCGATCGACGATATATGCGGACAGTGGACGCACATATCCCACTTTAAACGTGAGGCTGCCGAAGAGGTGATAGTAGCTGGCACCGCCCTCGCCGAAATCAGTGGCACGACCAAGAGTGTCGCGACGCCACTGCAGAGTAGGACACTGCCTACAAAGCCAACCAGCAGTCGGATGTAACGCGTACTGTTAAGTAGCGATACCGAGAAAAGTAGAAGGAAGGCAGACGCATTTTCATACGAAAAAACCAGAGGCGGAAATGTGTGAGCGCGAGAAAATTGAGGTGTATGACGACAGGAATGATGGTTTCAAGACCGGAGCCTCTTCTTGCAAGGCTAAGAATGGGAATCTAGTGACAGATATCAAGAATACACTGATGTTATAGAAGGAACACTTCTTCAGTCTTCTAAATGACAACGCTAACAATAATCCCGCCAATAGAGATGATATCCCGGAAACCTCAATTTTGGATGACAGCGATGAAGTTCCGCTGCCCGACTTTAACGAGATATTAACAGCTTTAGCTCGCCTTAAACAACAAAGCCGCAGGAACCGATGACGCAGCATTCTCCAGGCTAGAAAAATAGTCGATTCGAATGCGTCTTGCAGTGATCGCAGATAAAACGAAGTATCTTGTGTCAACAAACAAACAGACCAAACGTCTTGGAAACCACGTCACTGTTGACAACACCTCCTTTGAGGTAGTGAAGAACTTTGTTTACCTGGGATCTAGCATTAATTCCTCCAACGATATCAGTATTGACATTAAACGAAGGATAACTCTTGCCAACAGGTGTTACTTTGGACTCAGTAGCCAATTAAAAAGCAGAGCTCTCTCTCGATGAACAAAATTGACGCTTTTTAAGTCAATAATCATGCCCGTCTTACTATATGCATCACAAATCTGGACGTTGAGCAGCTCTGATGAAAGGACTGTGGGAGCTTTCGAGAGAAAAATCCTTCGCAAGATCTATGGTCCAATCTACGTCAATGGCAAGTACCGAACACGATGGAGCCACGAGCTGTATAAGATATCGATATAGTCAAGCGTATTAAAATAGAGCGGCTTCGCTGGCTAGGTCATGTCGAGAGAATGAACGACGAAGCTCCAGCGAAAAAATTATTCGATTAGGTACCCAGCGGTGCCCAACGCAGACGAGAAAGACCACATCTTCGTTGGAAAGACCAGGGATTGGATAACCTGACAATGCTTGGTGTTTCTAACGGGCGCCAGCAAGCGCACGGCAAAAGAGGCTGGTGCAAATTCTTAGACGAGGCCAAAACCGACCAACGGTTGTAAGCGCCACTAAGTAAGTAAGAAAGAGTTTATTAAAGTAGACGTTTAAACACTTTGCTTTAGCATACATGTTCGTTATTGGTTGCAGAATATATATCAAACTAGCTCTGATTTTTTTGTATGATTAGTTTTTTGTTGTTTTGCCAAAGATGTTGTGGGAGAGTTTTGATAAAAATACTAGCGAATGTAGCCCAGTGTTACACGGGGTTGTGCCTCAAACACAGAAAAAGGACGATTTTTAAAACTGCTATCTTTTTAACATTTTTTTACATTGTCAATTAAATATTTAAAATTTTTAAATTATTGTTTTTAGGAGTTGTGTCCCCTTACTTCGTCGAAAGGGTTTAGTCAAATTTTCGTAAAAATGTACCTACCGAACATGATTACAACAAAAATGACATCTTCAACGTTTCGATCTGACGTCTGGTTTCTGAGGAAAATGGTCATCCAGTTTGAAAGAAGTTATTTCGAGAAAAATGCATTTAAGTTTTTCTCAGCATGCATTTCACATGCATTTTTATCTCAAAAAAATTCCAATTTTAAAAAATCCTTTTGACACCGACTTGATTTTTGGATTGTTTTCGTTCAAGAACAAACAAACAAACAAATTTTAATTTTTATATGTAAGATAAATACTTTTTTTAAATACATCCATTAGTTTTATGTTAATAAATTTTAGCAATTCTGCACCAACGTTAGGAGCAACGGAATCTTGAGAAAAGTGAATCGCATTTAAAAATAATTAAGTTTTTTAAATTTTTGTGAAAATAATATAAAAAAAATTATGAAAATCCTCATTATCTTCGATCCCACGGAAAAAAACATAAACCAATGTATTTTTTGAGGTGCCTTAATATATATAACGCATATAAATATTTATTACCCCCCTCCCCTCAGCGAAATATTTTCCTGGATCCGCCCCTGGCTACCGGTTAGATCCGAACGCATCTATCAGGTGTCAATTGACCGCTTCAAATAACAACTTTATGGTAAAGTGACCTGGTGGTTTCAAATATTGGTGGTAGAATTGGGAAGAGTAATTTTTTCTTTGGAACCTATCACGTGATAGGTTATGAACCATTTCTTTTCTAAGCAGGGATGCAACAGCGATGGATTATACTGGTTAAGCTAAGCGAAAACAAAAGCGTCATCGGTCTATTAAGTTATAATTGAAACTACTTTCGTGTTTTTATTAACAACTACCCACAAGTCCTGTTTAGTTTGGAAGTGCTAATTCTAAATACCCCTCGATCCGAAAATTTTACACAGATATTGCTGATTTACTAAATAGTCGACAAAAGATGGTGAATGTCGATTTGTTTCTCTTAGCTCTTCTCCAAGATTTGGTGTAGAATGTTTATTAAATCAAACAGTTTATTTCCAAAAATTCAATTGACCTTCAGATTTCTATTAAGCTGATTATTCTCTCATAAAATCGATCTTTTACAATAACACAAACATCTTAATTCTAACGTCAACAAAATATTTGTGTCAATTGTGCTTCTAACATGCTTCAACTACCTACTATAAACATTAAGTCTGATATCTGCCATTTGAATAAATCACACATTAACATGCAGCTCACGTAGCTAATTAAGCAATCTTCTGTAATCATAGACGTGTAGGTACTCGTCTAAGCCGTGCTGCACTTGATGGCCTTTTATAAAACCATCAATCCAATCCCCAAGGAAAACAGTTGGCAAAAACACTGTTGCAAAATAGGCGCGTAATCAGAAAAGTATGAAGTAAGTACAGTAGGTATAAAAAGCAACTTATTCCTAATTTAAAAATTTTCTTTACTAAAATGCTTTCCTTCTCTTCATTGCTGTCATTTTAAACCAAGACATTGTAAATGGTGACGAGCACTTCTTCTCACTTTGTTTTTTTTTTTTTTTTATTTTATAAAGACCTGCTACGCAAATCCCAACTGGGATCATATTAAGGCATGCCATACCATGCCGCATCGAATATGCGTCAATATCGCACACCAACACCACTTCATCAAGTGAGCGCAAACAATAAATTACGCAATCTGAGCTGTCCATCTGCAGTCCATCAATGGTGTGTAGTGTACAGGCACCAGCAACAACAACAATAACAACAAGCTAACAACAACATAATGAGGCACCTCACTGTCAGACAGACGTTCAAACATGGCAGTCGACTGTGCGCCCGGGCATGCAAACGATGTACTCTGCACACACAAACACACATACACTCATGTACACACTGACACGCACTCCATTTCTGAATAAATTCTAGGTGATCGTTAAGTGGGGAGTCAAGCTCATCAATTGTTGTTCACCTCCTAATGAGGGAATTACCGCAGCCACAATGGTACTCTAACCTGGTCCACATTGGCACCCAGAATGAGCTAAAACTATTGAACATCAATTTAACTCAAATGATTTTCGCACCTACTTCGCAAATTCCTGCATCCTACAAGTAGGTACCAGCCATGCAGTCGACACTCAGACACTCAACCAGCCAGTGTAAAAACCAATGTTGCTGCACACAAATTGCCAACACATGTTGTTGCTAGGTAGCACTTGCCATCAACAGGAATGGCCTGATGTGGTATGCGTTACCTCATGGTCCGAGACAGACTATCAGCACGATGCGGTAGGAGAATAGGTTGGTCTAACCTTTCACCTTGCATTTAATTTACGACACTGTGCCAACAGATCTTAATTAGACACAAGATATGCGCGAGAAACAAAACAACAACAGTAATAACAGCAACACCAACAATAGCAACATCAGCCTAACACAGTAGAGCATTCAGTGCAAGACCCTGCCTGTCTTCCAGGCTCCGGGCAGAGCAAGAACAAACGTAAGTAGTTGTGCAGGAGGTGGCGAAGGAGGAGGAGAGTTCATGCACGCCACCACAAAGCATTGCGAGCACAAGAGAACAATAACAACAACAAACGAAGCTATCGTCTTCAGCATAGAATGAATAAATTTTCACTTAAGATAAGATCGTGCCAACAAGGTGAGGTGTACGAGCTCAGCGCGTGCGCAAAAGCTGCAATTTTGCGAATCTAGTTGAGCACTTTGGGAAATAATATTAACAGTAAGTCAGTCAGTCAGTCAGTTTGACTGTCAGCCAGCCATCTAGACGATTGAAGAAGGAGCAGAAAAACAAGTGTAACACTTCACTTAGACAATAGAATGATTTCTAGTTGAATTTTGATGCTGATGAATGGGAGTTACAGAAATTGATTGAGATTAACAAAATACAAAATTTAAATACATTTTTAGGTGAAGAACTTTGGCAATATTTGCCAATGTCTACCAAATGCTGTGATATTTGGCACTGCAGTGGGTGGCCAAATTAAGGACAGCCAGTTAATTGTTAAGGACTGGAACACATATTTTTGTTTCTTTTTAGTATACTGCATTTTTCAAAGAAATCATTTGTTATTCATCTCAAATGATTGTTTTATTTTGAAAAGTATGTTATACAATTATTGAATTTTGGAATTTTTAAAAAAATTGAGGTGTACCAGGCTGATCAAAAATTCTACCAATCGGTTAAGCGTCTATCCCAAGGTTTCAAGCCCGAAGCATCGACTTGTAGAGATGAAAATGGTGATCTGGTTACAGATGCGCAGAGAGCATTGAGATAATGGCATTTTTCCAATCTGATTGCTAGCGCTGATTCCAACAATTCCGCCCTTGAAGAATGCAGTACGACACCACCAATCCACGATGATGGAATGGATTTTTCACCACCTGGCCATGACAATGTTAAAGTTTATATCCAGCCACTCAAAAACAACAAAGCAGCAGGTGCTAACGGCCTGGCTGCTAAATTGCTTAAAGCAGGCGGCGGTGAATTAATATGGTGCATGCATCAACTCATCAGCAAAATATGGCTAGCGGAAAGCATGCTTTATCCTATGCTTTGTCTAATACTTAAAAAGGAGACTAGATAATCTGCTCCAACTACCGAGGTATCAGTGATGTTTCTGATCTGTCGGATCCTGATCAATACATGCAGCTCCGTCTTTGAAACCTTTAATACCGAACAAGGTTTCAGACAAGGTTTCGCTGATCCATATAGATGAAAGTTCCTGTAGTTTGTCGAAGAAGGCAAGCGCATAGAGAGTGTATCACTGTTTTCTTTTTGTTCGGGTCGTTACAGCCACGACAGTGGGAGTTGAAGGGAATACCAAGTCTTTCCGCGTAAACACCAATACACCAATGACCCGTACTGACTGCCGTTACTCTAGCTATATCAGCCCGTGATCTCGATAACAGCTCACGTGTTCTACTCAGGTTGTATGAAGGCCACATTTTTCTGGCTGTAGCACAGGTCATCAGATTTCTCCATCTTCTATTAGCTATGTCCCTTGACTTAGTACTAAGGTAGTACAGGCAAATTTTTCCCTTAACCACGTTCAGAGGAACTAGAACTGGTTCCGCTGTTAGCACAACAAGGGAAGAGCATAGCCTGGCTAGTTCAGCCGCTTTCTCATTACCATAAATGTTTCTGTGGCCGGGAACACAAATAAGTTCCACCTTACACTGCTTAACTAGCTCCCCCCTTCAGTGGCTTATTGTAGTTGACAACATCCTTTCCAAACTTAAATTTTGGAACAAAAGTGGTAGTATAGGCCGACGACGTTGCTGAAACGAACGGCCTGGGTATGAATCCAATCAAATCCGAACTCGTTCTGTTCACAAGAAAAAGAAAAGTAGACACCATCATACTGCTGAAACTAAATGGAGTTACTCTAACGCTTTCTACTGAAGCTAAATATCTTGCAACTATCCTTGACAACAAGCTCAACTTGAAACGCAACACAGAGGAAAGAAGGAAAAAAGCACTATGTGTCCTTTATATATGCCAGAGGACCTACGGTAAGAAGTGGGGCCTGCTAGCGTACATCATCAATTGGTGTACAGCGATCGTCAGACTTATTCGCACCTACGGCTCTCTGGTGTGGTGGACATTTGTGCATAAAAGAGCTACTTGACTCTCTAACAAGAGTGCAAAGGTTAGCTTGCATAGGAGTAACAGGAGCCATGAGATCTACGCCACAGGCGAGTCTAGAAAAGATGCTACATCTTCTTCCCATAGAAGAGTTCCTTAGGTGTTCGTCAACCAAGAGCGTGATTCGTCTTAGAGAGTCACAAGCCTAGAAAAACAATACCTTCGGTTATGCATCTCTTCTGAATCTCTATGGAAGTGAGGGATCAAAAATAACAACCGACTTCATCACACCTAAGGTGAGATTCGGTACTAAATACACTACATCCATTTTCAGCTGCAAGAATGGGAAGATACGACCATAGAACCTTATGGTAATCTCCAATTCTACACGGATGGCTTCAAAATGGAGAAAGGAACAGGATCAGGAGTGTACTGTAAAACGCTGGAGTGTTTTTCAGTAAGGAATTTATGCAATGAAAAAGCAAGACAGGTTATTCACAGCAAAAATCTAACCCCCACAAGGATAGTTATTTTTGTAGATAGCCAAGCGGCCATAAAAGCGCTAGAAAGCAAAACGACAATAGCCCGAACGGTCCTAATTTGTAAACAAGTCATCAACAGTGTCTGTAATACCCACAATGTCACTCTCTGCTGGTCCCCAGACACAGCAATATAGAAGGGAATGATAAAGCAGATGAGCTGGCAAGAAGTGGAGTAACAATAGATACAAACAGAACCATTACAGATGTTTACATTCCAATAGGCGTCGTAAAAAGGAACATAGACCTCAAATCCAGAGATAATTACATAGTTACATAGATAATTACAGAGATAATTACACTGACTTTAGTAAAGCGCTTGATAAATTACCACATAATTTAATTTTATTTAAACTCAAGTTATTGGGATTTCCACAATATTTTGTTAGCTGGATTAAATCGTATTTGACAGAACGATCTTATCAAATATGATTCCGAGGAGTTCTGTCTCCTGAATTTATTGCGGAATCAGGTGTTCCTCAAGGCAGTCACTTAGGTCCACTTCTGTTTATTTTAGCCATTAATGATGTTACCCACTTTATTAAACACTCTCATTTGTTAATTTATACAGATGATATGAAAATATACAGAACAATAAATACTAAAGACGACTCCAACCTACTCCAGGCTGACCTGAAATCTTTTGAAGTTTGGTGCTTTAAAAATAATATGTTTCTAAATCCTGTTAAGTGTCAAACTATGACCTTTTCGTGCAAAAGGAATAATTTAATTTTTGACTACAATATTAAAAATACTGCTTTAAGTCGTGTTGAGGCCGTCAAAGACCTTGGTATATGCATGGATTCTAAGCTATCGTTCAACAATCATATCGATTACATTTGTAAAAAAGCATCTTCAATGCTTGGATTTATAAAACGCTGGGCCAAAGAATTCAATAGCATGATTACAACTACAACGTTGTATTATGCAATAGTGCGCCCTCACTTGGAGTACGCAAGTCAAGTTTGGTCCCCAAGTTATAGTGTGCATGTTGAACGTATAGAGAGAATCCAAAAACGTTTTGTTCGGTTTGCTCTTAGGGGCTTAGGTGGGATTGATTTTTTGAACCTTCCTCCTTACTAGGATCGTTTAAAATTTTTAAAAATGCAATCTTTAAGTGAACGAAGGAAGTCTGCGGATATCGTCTATTTACACCAACTCATAACCGGTGTATTCGATTGTCCGGAATTACCTTCTCTTATAAACTTTAACTCTAACCGTAGAAGTAGTAGAAATGCTAACAACTTAATTTATCTACCATTTAGTAGAACAAATTACATGGCTACTGCTCCCTTGAACCGCATGAGTACCTATGTTAACAACTGTACATTTTTTGATGTTGGTTTGTCAAAAGGTCAACTCAAAAGTAGATTGAAAGCTATTGTGTAATTAGATCTGTGTTTGTGTATGCGTGGTTAGTTGTTATGTCCTGTGTTGTCCCTGAGCCCAATCCATTCTGTGGTGGGTAAATTTTTCTCACATTAATTTTTTTGGAGCCACTGGAATTCATGACATTGAAATATCTCAATGAGAACTGGATTGTGGCTTCAAATATATTAATGCTGAGAATGTGCGAAAAAGCTGTAGTAGCTGAACTCTATTGTTATTGCATGAAAATAATGAAAACACAAACTGGGCCCCCAGAAGTGACAGAACTAAGAGTCTTCTGCTCTTATCTAAACTGTATATCCGGATACTGGTACGAATCTTAACAGGCCACTGCCACATCTGGGTGATGGCAATAGGATTGGCATTGCAGCACCAGACTTTTAATAAAAAGGAACTTGATTTATTGGGTACCACAGCCTAAATGGGTTAAATATAACAAATAAGGGATTCATAATGGACCATCCGTAATAGGCCCCCACGAAAGCACCTCATAGTTGCACGACCCTTCTAATCTAACCTAGATTTTTCGGCAGCTAAAGCTCTGATGGCCGCTTGACTATCTGACAGTATCGCTGCATTTAAATTGTTTGTGTTGGCTGCACTTATGGTCCGACAAGACTCTCTTATCGTTAGAAGTTCTGCCTGAAAGACACTGGCTGAGTCTGGTAGGCGAAATAAGTTGGCAACATCCAGTTTATCTGAGTATATACCGGGTCCAACTGCGCATTTCATCTTAAACCCATCGGTGTAGAAGATTAAATCGAAGACAGAAGCTGGGCCCCCATTGCGCCATTTCGCTCTGGCTGAGAACCTGCTAGTGAATGTTTTTTCAAAGTCGAAGTTGGGAATGTAGTAGTCTTAATTTTTCCATGCCCATATGGTTCGTCCCTCCAGTTGCAAGACTCCTTTTGTCTGATCGCACTGTTCGATGCAGTTTGTTTAATTTGCAGGGCAATAGGAAGCAAGTGAATCAGGAACGCAGGAAAGTTCTTTGCGAAATCGTTGGTCCTGTTTGAATTGGCGACAATTATCGCATTCGAAGGAACCACGAACTGTACGAGCTCTACGACGATATTGACTTAGTTCAGCGTAAACCTATCAGCGACCACGCTAGCTGGGTCATATTTTTCGTATGAATGAAGAAACTCTATCGAAATAGGCAAGGTGTTTTAGGCAAAAGCCGAAGGTCGATCACGAAGAAAATGACCATGCCAGCGATTGTTGGACCAGGCCGAGGGAGCCCTAACCGCGCTTGGTGAAAGAAATTAGTGAAGGCGTTCGCGAAGCAGAGTCACCTGGCGAAAGTTGTTTAAGGAACGACCACGAACCACGGGTTGTCATGGCCACCTAAGTAAGTACATAAGTAAGTAAGTTAATATAAATATGAGTTTTCATATATATTATTTTGCTTGTCTCTAATGAAAGCTTCCATTTCCGAGAAGCGTGGAACTTCAGAAATCAAACCTTTATCGCTGGATGAATCGTTGAAAATTGACTTATTGGAAGTCCGGAGCTACATATCATATGAGCCTTAGTCCAACATTTAAACTGATTTATTTTAAATTCAAGAAGGTTTTCTTTTACAAATCTTTTTTGTTATGTGATGAACAGATATGTTGCAACGTATGTTAATTTATTTTAAAAAAAAATAATGCAGCGTATTTGCAAAAAAGCAAAATCTTCCAAACGATATTCCAGAAGCCATTCAAACTTTCAGAAGTTACGCCGCATAAACGGTTTTTTCCACTTTCGATTTTGTTTTTGGACTAACATTCCAGCCGTTAAAATTTTTACTTCAGTTGGAGACGACCTTAAGGGGAGACATGACATTAGCCGTTTTTTTAAATCGACTTTTTTATAATTTTGTCCTTTAGTAAATATTCTTAAGATTCTAAGAAAAACAATTTCATGGAAAAATTCCTACGGGTTCAAAAGTTACATCCGGATTAGTGAGAGCGCATTTTTAATTTTCGTCTTTTATTTCTTTGTTCACAAACTTTGAACGCGTTTATTTCGAAACCATGTTTTTTGTACTGGTTGCGGCACTAGCGGGTTCATTTTTTGACGAAATTTTTTTTATTTTTTTTTATTTTTAAACTTGATTCGTTATCGTATGACACGAGCTTTTTTAAATTTTTTTTCGATTTTTTAAGAATTTTTAAAGTCAATATTTTTTTCGCAAAAACACACTTTCAAATTTGGAACATCACCAAAAATTGAAAAATTTTTTAAAAAATGCTCCTGTCATACGATAACCAATTTTGTTAAAATTTAAAAAGGTCATTTTTTTTCCAGATCGGACAATTTTTGTTACTCCCAGCGCTGCAACCACGAGGCACCATTTTTTTCTCTGCCGCCAGTTCGGAGCTCTATAAAACCATGTTGGAGTGAAAAATATATTTTTTTTTAATTTTTTTTCTTGTAATTTGTTCAATTCTCTACAATAATAGTAATAAGTTTTGGAAAAATTTTTGTTTTTAACTGAGTTATGAATTTTTCAAAAAAAGGTCTGTTTTCTCTGCCGCGAATGTCATGTCCCACCTTAATGCTTTTTGGTAGAGATTTCCACAGTCTATTTGCACTGGCGAAAAACAGCCTTTATGAAGGGTGTTCTAGAGATCTGTAGCCATTTAGCTACAGTATCTAAATCTACATTTAATCATACACACAAATCTTCAATAAGCCCGCTAGGTCTGATTCTTTGGGTACTCCAGTATTAGTAGTCATAAATGTACTTATACCCTACTTTTACTCTCTGTAACCTTTCGCTTAGAAAACATTTCAATAGACGAACTAAAGTATGGAAGAATCCAAAATTAAACTTTAGTTTTTTACACAAAATACTATGGTTTCCTGTATCAAACGCTTTTGAGAATTTCAGCAAGCATAGTAAGGTAAAATGTCCCAAATGGTATTCTTACATTATCTATTACTTTAACGTTGGCAGATGAGCGGCTTTGGCCAGGCCGGGACCAAGATTAAAGATCTGAAAAAGGATATGAAAGTGTGTTTGCATGGCTTGAGGTTTGCTCAGCGATTAAATATTCGCACACCTTCGATATTAAAGATAGCAAGTTTTTAGGTCTAAAGTCAGATTTTATCGCGCATTTGATTTTCGCTATTGTTGCTACCTTCCAGATCGCAGGGAAACACGAGGTTGTAAGAATGTGGTGCTCGAGAGGGCTGATTAAAAATCATTAAACATATAAATTATTAACCCATCCCCAATGAAATATCCATCTAATACTTTTAATTTTTGTTAGTTTTGTTTTACTTTATCTAATCAATAAAACCATCAACTTTTATTTTCGCATAAATTCATCAGCCTCAACATTTGACCCGCCACACATGATATAATCAGCACATCACATACTCTACAGCGAGTTGATGTGTCCAAGAGAATGTGAATAACGCACCTCATCACACCCGGAGGACTCATGCGGAAAGGCGTTCTCAAATGCGTTGGAACATTTCATCTCCCATTAGGCCTAAAGTGTGCTAGAATATGACCAACACACAAATGTACACACAATCTTTTTTCCCCGACAATGGATGCTGCACTGCCGCCGTTTGCAACTCGAATGTCGGCATGTTGTGATGCAAAGGTTATTGCTGCGAATGTTGTTAAAGTTGCAGTCAGTTCAGCAGCCAAACATTACTATAGATGCAACAACAAGAACGTTCAACGAAATGATGTCAATTACAATGGATAAGTATTTTACGACCTTGCTTTACGCAAATGCGTCCTCAAGCAAACAACCGAGTGATACCAACATCAGCATCAACAACACCGACACCGACTTATCGCCAACCACTGCAAGCGTTGTACTTATTTGATGTTGCTGCAACAACATTTGATGCATTCGCAGCAACGAGTGTTGCAGTAATTAACATCGAGCAGATAATTGAGATTAATCGTGCTTGAAGTTAGGTAATAAATTCGTGGTGACTGCGTTTTGACTCCTGGACAAGGATATGTTGGGAACTTAATGTTAATCGATGCTGACCATTGAGAAAATTCTCCACTAAAATAAGTTGGTCTTGCTTTGGTGATATTTCTGAATTTGTATATTTTTTCAACTATTATGGAAAAGAATAAAAAGTTAAGTTAAGAACTCATTTGCATGGATATCAATCAAATATAACTGATGTCATTCCTTGCTTTGTTCTAATTTTTAATTCATTATTTTATTTGTAAAGAACCAACTCAAAAGTAGTTGTTCCAAAATATAAATAACAAATTTTGGGTTATTTTTATCAACTTTGCCACAACAATTTCAACTCATTGAAAACTTTAAATAGCTTGTTATCAACTATATTGAAAATAAAACTGAACAATAATATATTTTTCAATATTTTTTTTTTGCATTTGACCAATTATGTGAGACTGAAGGATTCTCTATTCCAAGCCATTTAATAGCAGCCATCTATAGCTCATCAACGTTTCGTTGATGAATTCCTCAATATAAATTTCTTTGTTCTATATGTTCCACAAGTTCTACATCGGATTGAGGTCGAGCGACTGTGGTGGATAATAATTAATTTTGTGGTTATTTTTCCACAAATTCCCCTCCCCTCATTCGACATCAAATGAGTTTCAGTCAAAGAAGATTATGCGAGCTGTTGATCTGACAATACAGTATTCTGATGATATTGATATCAATTTTTGTTTTAACTCAGAGGATGCCCTCTATTAATGCGAAAGCATTGTGTTGATTCGGAAGATGGGTAGTAGACTAGTTGGAGGGTGGAAAAAAGTTAAAGTTTTTATTAAGTTCTTTTAGTTTGGATGTAGCATTATCTCCATTAATTATATATATATGAAACGAAGTAAATCTTAGCAAGAAGTATTTCTGGTAAGCATTTATTTTTAAGGACTCAATAAAAAGAAGCATTCAAAATAATTTTTCACCCTTTCATCAATGGTGGTTCATCATCAAACCCACTTTGGTTGATTAATTTTCGATAGCGGCGAACGCAGCAGTAACATCTCTCTTGGTCCGATAATATCAATATCGTCAGACTTCACAAGGATATCCACACTTGTTTTTCGTAGGAATTCGCTTTAATACCATCGAAGAGATTGCATGATTGCGGGACGCCTTTTCTAAAACCTTGTTCAGTATTGAAGGTTTCGGAGAGGTTATTTCCTACTTTGACGGAATGAAGGGATGATCCAATAAGAGCTTTCTACTTTGTTTTTTAAATAAAATACATTAAAATTATGAATTTCTGCAAATCTTTATTTGGAAAGATAGTTCGATTCATATTCCAATTTGCCCAAAGCCAGATACGGCGACGAAAAGACTGTTCATGGTTTTCACAAACACTCTCTGCTACTGCAGCAATCTTCTCCAAATTACGGGCTCTATGCACTCTGGTTGAATGATGAAAGTCCAATGGTGAAAATTGGTTCGAAATTTGGTGATGGTGTTACGAATTGCTCAGTTGGACGCTCATAACGACAAAAATTATGTTGAAGATAAAATTCTCTAACTGATGACTGATTTTGGTAGTAAGTTTCCACAATAAATAAACGTTGTTTAGGAATCAGTTTATTTACGATTGAGTCGTTATGAATACTGAATACAAACGTCATGTGGACAAGCTATGTATTTGGCACAAAACAGCTGTCAAAACAATACAGTTAATAAAGAACCGCATATTGGCTCACCCTTTACATGGATTGCTGAATGTCATCCTGCAGAGTATAATTAACTTGACGCGAATACCAAACTCAGACACTGTTGCGTACAGGCAATCCTGAATCGGGCTATCGAACGCATTTTTATAAGCAACAAAAAGATGGTGCATACGAAGAAATATATTCATGTAATTAAAAAACGATTGCTTAATTCTAAAATAGTGTTTGTATATTTTTTTTTAAATTCGTCACAGTTGGAACTTAAGGCAAAGAATAAACAAGTAAAGAAAGTCTAAAGTCGGTCTAGGCCGACTATGAAATACCCTAAACCCACTTTTCAAAAATAAAAAAATTTTTATTGTAAATGGGCGTCTCCGTGGGCGTGTAAATGAAGCCTATATTTTAATTGGGGGTATTTTAACCGCTGATGTTACCATATAAAATGCCAAAACTGGCGATTTTTTAAAATGTTTGTATGGGGAACCCCCAGGGGGATTCCAGGGGGTGTGCCACTGACATGGGTGGGTCGGGCCTCCACAGTTAGTGGGAGTCGGTCATACATTTGGACTCGATTGGAGCACTCTAAATGGGTCCAAGTGGGATTTTTCAAAATTTGCCCCTACCCAAAAGTTCGACCCAAATTGGGGAACATCAGAATTCGTTTTAGAGGTATGGTTCCTTCGGCAAAGTTTCTTATTTTGATCCCTAGAATACGATTTTCACAGAGCAATGGGCGCTTTTTAAATCGACCCGCCCTAATATATATACAAATTATGTATGCATTGAAAAAAGGGTTAGATTGTAATTCGGTAAATAAACTTTTCGATAATAGGAAATTCTTAAATTTTGTAACATGTTAAGAATATGAAATGTAGAAAGACTTCCAAGAATATTTTATGTCAGTACTTAAATTTTCCGGTTTGTGACAACTGGTAGGATAAAATTAAAAAATTAACCACAAGGAGTGTTTTTAAAAGCCACTTTTTTCATTATTTACAAAAAAGTTGGTTTCTGAAATACTATGAATCAATTTTTAAGCCTCGTAAAATAATCTTTAACTTATTTTCAACTGGAAATCAGCTTTTGACTTTAAAGAAGAGAGTTCTGTATGGGCAGAAGCCGTTATAAGGGTTATAGTATAATACAACAAGTTTGACATAATTTTATGTATATCGAAAAAATATATTGTAATAATACTACCCCGACAACAATCAGTTCGTACGCCTGCATTTTTTATAATACTACCCCTTTCAAGTTTTATTTATTATAAGAAAACAATATTTCTGATACAAAGTTTGTAGTATCCTTAAAGCTTGAAATGTAATTTTTTAGAATTAATAGCAAAAGGAAAAAAAATTACAAAAACAACAACGTTAATAGCGAGATTAACCAACACAGTCATATAATGTACGATAAAATCAATTCGTACGATAGAAAGAATGCGAGTGTGCACAAGAATAACGGGACAAATTATTTTTTGCTGATTCTGTATATCAATTGAGAATGTATTGGGAATGTTTTGAGACCAGTAGTTTTTTTGAATGATTTTCTACAATGGCGGTTTGTGAAGAATTCAGAAAGTTAACTGTTAAAAACTTTGTTTAACACAAAAGTTATGACGATATTGCATAGCCCCTAGAATTAGCAAAGTAAACTGTCCAATACGTCATCAAAAATAATGTGAATATCGTCTAAATTGAGCCACAGCAGCATAAGCGAGGTAATAAATCAAAAGTAAATGATCAAGACACACGAGCATTATTGACCATAATAATAGAAAAAAGACGGACTTCAATGAGAAACTTAGCGAAAATGTGGTCAAATCTGAACGGGAGAAGTGCAATGGAAGATGGCTTACAAGGAAACTAGGAATAATTTGCATTAATTGAAATATAGCTTTAATAATGTGAATTTTGATTAACCGAGTACCAATGCATTAATTTGAAATTTTGTAGGAAATGAAAGAACCACCGTTTACTGCAAATTTATGCAAATGTTTCCGAATCCATTCTCCCGAATCCGAATCTCCCGATCGTCTTCGACCACATTTTAGCTAAATTTCTCACTGAAGTCCGTCTTTTTTCTATGATTATGGCCACCAATACTCGTATTCTTCGATTATTAACTTTTGATTGATTACCTCGCTCATGCTGCTGTGGCTCAATTGAAGCGATATTCACATAATTTTTGATGACGTATTGGAAAGTTGACTTTGCTAATCCTAGCGGCTATGCAATATTGCCATAACTTTTGTGTAAAAAAAAGTTTTTAACAATTAACTTTCTTATTTCTTTACAACCGCTTTGCCACGTGCCATAGTAGAAAATCATAAAAAAAAACTACTGTTATAAAATCAAAGAGTGACCGAAATTTTCTCAAAACATTCCCAAAACGTTCTAAATATTAGAGGAAAACGAAAAGGATTTTCAGATGATTAGACGGACGATTAATCAAAATTTTAAACAAAAAACAAATTATTGGAATCCTTTGTAACATGACCGAGTTATTCACTTTCAAAGTCAGTACTTTCATTATACACTAGGCCGGATCATTCTTATAGGGATAAAAAAAATGTCAACCGGTCGGGGTCTCAAAAGTTAGAAGAACTCATTAAAATGATTTCTGCATACTTTTTTTTCAAATCGGAGAGAAACCGCCGAAGCAATTTTGATTCTCCTGAAGGTCCTTTTTGGTAAAAAAAACATGTTTTTTGCTTGTAACTTTGTATTTTTCACAGAACACATACCCACATCTTCTTAAATGTTAAATTTCTTACTCATACTAACATTCTGACATAAAAAAATTGTTAACATTTTGTTTCATTATAACTCTTATTGACCACCAAAAATTGAATTTGTTGCTATTTTTAAAAAGGCATTTTTTTAAAACCGCTGTAAAAGACACTTTTACTTTTTTATTAAATGGGATTTTCAGTAGGCGGCCATTCCACGAAAATATCAACCATGGGGTAAAAAAATAAAATTAAATTTATCTCGGGATTTAAACACTTTTTCGTTTTTAAAAACATACAGAATTCATAATATAATGCACTTTTAAATTTAAATTTTGTTTTTTTTTTCCTCCAATCAATCTTTATTTAAAATAAAGTCGCTACATTCTTTAGAGCGTTCAGACAAAAGCCATATAATCAGAAGAATAACGCCGTTGTCGGAACGTAAGGAGTTCTGCATAAAGAAATAAAAAGAAAAAAAAAAACAAGCACGTTGAAGGAGCCCAGGATATGCAGCAAATAAAAACTTAGTACACGTTTACTTCTATAAGTGGTGACAATCTTAAATAAAAGCAATAAATAAAAGGTATTTTTCATGTCCCACCCGTTACGCTGAATATATGTTTGCTTTAATTAAAATTAATAAAAAAAAATTTGATTTAAAAAACAAAAACAATGAAGACGGGTTTATTGTTATTTTGACTTTTCACATCAATAAATTTTTTTTTTCGAAAATATGCAGGAACTCACAGAAATGTAATCATCTTTGAATGAATCTCTTAAATAACATTTTGCGCGGTCCCACCCGTAACACTATAAAAAAAGGAACATAACTTTTTTATTAATAGTGTAAGGAAAAAATTTTGTTGTTTAATTAGTTCCTGCAATGGTGTATTTCTGTAAGTTTATCAAAATGCTTCAAATTAATTTTAGTTAAAAAGTTATTTACATTTTAAGTATTCAATTATCCCACCCGTAACATATGGAATGGCCGTAGGACAAAAATTATGTATCCAACGATTTCCAACACAATGATTATAACCATAAGAAATTTATATATATCGGGTTACTAATTATTTTTTGTTTAGCGCAGTGATCCCGTAGCGTGTTTCTCCTTCTAGGCATTTTTCATATCTCCTACAAAAATTATTTTTCTACATCAACTCATTATTCAGAGTCAACTAGTTTTTCAAAACACATATCAGCTACGATTTCACTCAAGTGTTTCTACTTGGCGTTAAATTAATAAATTCGTATTACGACACGGCCAACCTGACATATCACACGACCTCGTGTGGTAACACTCTGGCACTAGACTTTCAACCGAACATTGTTAAATAATTAATATTTTTTTTTTTTTTTTTTTTTTTTTTTTTTTTTATAATAATTTCGTGGTACTAGGAGAATATTTTTAATATTTTCCGCCACCTGTCTTGGTACTATACTAAGAACTAAATATTCTTAATATTCTCTGCCACCTCTCGTGGTACTAGACCTTGAACAGAATATCCTCAATATTCTCTACCACCTCTCGTGGTGCTAGACTTTCAATAGAATATTCTTAGTTTTCTTCACCACCTGTCGTGGTACTAGACTTTCAACAGAATATTCTTAGTTTTCTTCACCACCTGTCGTGGTACTAGACTTTCAACAGAACATTCGTAATAACCTTCACCACCTGTCGTGGTACTAGACTTTCAATAGAATATTGGTAATATCCTTCACCACCTGCCGTGGTACTAGACTTTGAACAGATTCTTTACTTTCTCCACTTCTTGGTGTGAAACAATAGCAAATATGGTCTCCACCACTCACTGTGGTACCAGAAAACCAACATTTCAAAATCCTCTCCATTATTTACTATGTACCACACATTTAGGACACCAATATGCTCTCCACCACCTACTGTGGAACTAGACCATCAACATTTCTTTTGCATTCATACATTTATTTATTAAGATAACAATATT
This sequence comes from Tetanocera ferruginea, assembly GCA_958299015.1. Lineage (NCBI taxonomy): Eukaryota > Metazoa > Arthropoda > Insecta > Diptera > Sciomyzidae > Tetanocera > Tetanocera ferruginea. Next base: position 67,440,290 of record OY282644.1, read on the forward strand.
AGCAGATATTAATTACTGAATATTTAACAAAAACGAAAATCAAAACTTATTCAATTGTTAACACAATTGTCATATAAAATAAAATTAATAATAGAATAACAGAATTAATACATTGTAACAAAAGAAAATCAAAACTTATTCGATTGTTAAAACAAATGTCATATACAATTATATTAATTATAGAATTTCAGAATAACATAACAATAACAATATAATAATAATACTGAATAATAATAATAATGAGAACAAAAGAAAATTAATAATAGGCAATTAAAAATCAATTATCCTTTTCTTGCTCATCATCATCATCATCATCATCATCACCCCCAACAGTGTTAGCAGGTACTCTTCTCAAATTATCATGCGAATATTTATATGTTCGTTGAGAATCAAGAGCCGCTAAGGTATATCTATCCCCATCTAAAACATTAATGACTTTAAAAGGACCTCTAAACTTGGGATCTAATTTTGTTTGATTTCGTTCATGGTTCCTTAATAAGACAAAATCACCTACTTCATACCGTTTCGGCTTTCTTTTAGTACTGTCAAAACGAATTTTGTCGTATTTAGCATTATTGTCCATATTAATAATGGCTTGTTTCCGCACTTCTTCCAGATTCACTTGCGGTTCCTCCTCCGTCACTAACATCAAATCTACAGGCCTTGAAACCTTTCCGATTAAAAGCTCAAGAGGACTACTTTTAGTGACGCGATTGCTTGTGCAATTCAAAGCCAACTGGACTTCAGGTAGTGCATCCTGCCATGAAATTTCTTTACTAGTCTCGGCAACTGTCAACATATTTTTTAAAGTACCCATAACGCGCTCTACCTGTCCATTTGCACGACTACTTCCAGTTGCAATTAAATGCAGACTTATATTATGAGACTTACAATATTCCCGAAACTCAATGCTAGAAAAACAACGCCCCTGGTCTGCAATTATTCGCGCTGGCGCACCAAATAAAGAGACACAAAAAGATAATGCTTTTATGCTACTATTACTGTCGATGTTTATGGTATGCTGCAATATAACGTATTTGGTAAAAGCATCGATCATAACAAAAACATATTCCTTTTTGTCACTCTTACCACTAAGCTTTCCAGTGGCATCAATGTGAATTGTGTGGGTACTGGTACTGGGACTTTAGGCAAAGATAACAAGATGGGAAACTTGAAAAACATAACCTCAAAAGAGGTTTGTATGTATTAGTGTGCCAAAAAAAGCAACCCTGAAATTCACTCTTGTTCTTCATCGGCCGCAAACTGCCCAAGAAATCACTTTGCACCCCCTTAAAATAATGCCTATTCCCAATTTATTATGATATAAATATTTAAGTTGAGTTGCAATAAGCTGTTTGCAACCTAAACTGTTTATTAAGTTCTTTTATTTTTGTTTATACAAGCTTGCAAAGTTTGCCAATTTCTTCAGTTGTTGTATTTGTCAACATTTTTAAAAATTTTGCTTTTACACAAACCCCCGCTATTTTACACAAACCCCCGCTACTTGAGGTGAAATTTTAAAAAGGAGCGCTCTTCTTCTTCTCCTGCATTTTTGAGCTAGAACATCGTTTGTACGCAAGTAAAATAAAGTATGGATTATGTGTTTTAATATGTTAATCTTTAAGTTGAGTTACAGGAATCTATTCTGCACTCAAATAATTGCATGCATTTTCTTATTTGACTCTTAATTGCCAAACAAAATTTGTAATTTTTGCCACTTGTTGTATTTGTCAAGGTGATTTTATATTCACCATAACCGATTTGTACAAGTCCTGTTATATTTCATGCCATCAGAGTTGTCAACTACTCATGTTTTCCTTAAAAATTTGCTTGGGTGGAATAAATATTTTTTTAGTGTTTTTTTTACTTTATTGGCATTTGTCTTGTCTCTAATGGTTAAAAAAAGTGAAAGCGAACGCACATCTACCATTGAAATATATGTACGAACCGAATTAGTAGTGTCCGATCAAATATTCGGTTTCGGTTTCGGCCATATTAATGCCGAATAGCCGAAACTGATAAAAAGGGCCGAAACTGGCCGAAACCGAAACCGAATATTCGGTCGGACACTAGTTGTGTTTATAAATAAACAGAAATGTTTTGATATGACAAAAAAATCTGCTTTGCACCTGCTGCGCCATTCTTCAGATTACTAACTTGTCCTTTTTGGATCATGAATTCCGCGAACAAACGCTTCCCATTCATGCACAATTCGTTAGCACAATGAAAGCATTCGCAAAGAAGTATGCAAGAAGCAAAACCTGCTTTATAACATTACATTTTTTAAAGCTTTTTTAATTAATGACATATTAAATTATTTATTTTCTAACAAATTGCAGTTAAGGACTTTAGTACGTGTTTAGTCATAGTTGCCAATCAAATTATCACAAAAAGTCTATTTTTCCCATATATGAATTTTAAAAAATACCCCACAAATTCCCACAGTAATGTAATTTTTTTAATATATGTACATATCCAAAAACAAAAACTTCACTGTCATTAACTATTAATCCTTGCACTTGTGGTCGCAGTTATGTTGTTTTTCATACTAAAAGCTATAGCCCGAAAAAAGATAAATTGGCAACACTACAATTGACAATAGAATGGAAAGAATTTATTTCATTCATAAATTCAACAGCTGACATTATTAACCTTTACACTTCATCTAATCATTTTGTACTTTTCGAAAGAAAACAATATGGTTTCTCATGAATAGAATTTAATTTAACATGAAGTTAAACTACAGCAGTAAATATTTTTACAATATTTGACAATATTTAGTGCACTTTACAGATTTTTGTTGTCCTTATGAAGTCAATCAGTATAAAATGTATTGGAAGGGTTAAGATTAAAATTAGTAACTGGCAAATTCACCTCACTTTCGAGGTGAACAAATTTTTCTCGTACGTGTGTTTACTTTTTGGTAATTTCGGATTCCCCACAGAAGTTTCCTATCTTGTTATCTTTGCTTTAGGTATTGAATGCAATTCTGCCTCAATTTTACCCACTCTCGATTTTGAAATTTTACAAGTTATACAATTATCAATAAATTTTCGAACATACTTTGCCATATTAAAGAACCAATACAAGTCATACAACTTATCAAGTGTTTTCTCATAACCTGAATGAAATAAAGCATCATGGACGGAATTGACAATAGACCACTTATACGCTTTCGGTACTATTGGTAAACATCTAGTTCTACCATTTCGTTGAATTTTTCGATGAAGTATACCCGAACGAATTTCGTATGTTTTCGTAAGATCGTTTCTTAGTTCATCTTCATTGAGATTGGTTATTATCTTGGATATTTCAAAATCTCGATGCTGCTCAGCACGCATCCAATTGTCAGTAACCTCTGCAATATTAATTTCTTTTTGCTTAATTGTAGTAGCAATAGCTAAGTCTTTTTCCGGCAAAGGATTTCTAGAGAAAAAATCGGCATGACACATTTTTTTTCCATCTTTATAAACAACATCAAAATCAAATGCTTGAAGAAATGCCCACCACCTATGTACACGTGGCATCAAATCTTTCTTTTTGCGTGAAGATTGCAGAGAATTGCAATCTGTTACTACAGTAAACCTGCGCCCATGTAAATAGTGCCTGAAATGTTTGACGGCATTCACCACTGCCAATGTTTCCAATTCATAGGAGTGATATCTAGATTCAGCACTTGTAGTACGCTTGCTAAAAAAAGCAATCACAAGTGGTTTGTTATTTTGTATTTGCATCAAAACAGCACCATAACCAATTGAGCTTGCATCTGTGTGTAATTCCGTATGAATGTCTGGGTTAAAAATAGCTAAAACTGGTGCATTTGTTAGAATTGCAATTACTTTTTGCCTGATGTCTTCATGCGAGGGTTGCCAATTTATATCACTCTTGTATGAATTGGTTAAGGCGTATAAGGGTGCCATAAATTGTGAAAATTTTGGCACGAATTGTCTAAAGTATGACGCCAAACCTATAAATTGACGTAACTGTGTTACAGTCTGAGGAGGTGGTAACGCGACTAAAGCCTCAATTTTCCTAGGGTTTGGACGAATTTCTCCATTAGATACCTCAAACCCAAGATACTCCACTTTCTGTTTCATAAACGAACACTTCTTCATGTTCAACGAAAAGCCCGCATCAGTTAATATTTTCAAAACTTTGTGAACCCTCTCCAATGTTTCATCAACATCGGCTGTTCCCATAATGAGTATGTCATCCATATATACCACTACATAGGTTCTAGTAAGATCCCCCAATACTTGCATAACAGCGCGTTGAAATACAGATGGTGCATTTCGCAACCCAAAAGGCATTGTTAGATATTCATAATGGCCGTCAGGTGTGACAAAAGCAGTTTTTTGAACAGAATCAGGATGAACTGGTACCTGATGATAGCCACTTACCATATCTAATGTAGTGAAATAATAACAACCATTAAGCCTATCAATCTGGTCTGTTATTAAAGGAAGAGGAAACCTGTCAGGTATTGTATTGTCGTTTAACTTTCTATAATCCACACACATTCTATCTGTCCCATCTTTCTTTTTAACCAGTAGAATGGGACTAGCAAAAGGAGAGAAACTTGCTTGAATAATACCTGCTTTGAGTAGTTCATCAATTTTGCTACGTACTACTTTTCGCTCGCTTTCACTTAAACGATAAGGACGCCTATAAGCAGTTTTATTGGGATCTTTCAAATTAATTTTCATTGGCTCTACTTTAGCTGAACTTTTCGGAGTGCCTTGAACAAAAAACTCTTTGAATTCATTTAAAATTGAACAAAGTTTTGACTTAAAGTTTAGTGGAATGTCAGTGTCAATTTCGTTTATATGATTTTGAAAATTTTCTGAATTACAAACATTCACATAGCTCACTCGATCAAATCTAACAGAATCAGACGTCATTTGTACTAAAATACCCTGGCTCAAGACTTCGCGGCCAATCATTATATCATAATGCAAGGTTGAATCTGGCAAAACATGAAAAGTTATTTCGAGATCAATGTTATCAATTTTTACAACAGATAAAATTTGAAGAGTGCTGTTAACACTGCTTTGACCTATACCCATCATTCTGACATTAGTACATATTCGTTTCCCCCTGAGTTTACTAGAAACAGATTCCTTAACGAGAGAACACTCTGCTCCTGAGTCAAAGTAAAATGTAGACTTCACACCTGAATGCTGCAAATAACCCATTGGTATGCTGACTGTACACAAATTGACACGTTTCACCACATTCTTGGCAGGCCCTGCAGAATCATCTTTTAAAGTTGTACAATTTGATGCGTAATGACCAATCTTGTGACATTTGTAACACATAATTGATGATGAGGTTTTCCTCTGGAAGTCAGTATGTGCTGATCCGCTATCAGTTTTCCTACATGATGCTGCCTTGTGTCCTAACCTCCCACATCGAAAACATTTAAGGGGTCCAGCACTTATTGACAATTTCGGCCGTTTGGCTTCAGATCCTGCGTCATTATGAAATACGGATGTTCCTCCCCTATCAACTACAATGGCCTGAAGCTCATTTAATAGTTGACTTCTAGTAGTTATGGCTGATGTGAATGCCAGACGACGTATACATGGTTGAAATTGAGCAATATGAGCCAATACAATTGAAACTAACAATTGCTCTACTGACAAGCCCTTACATCTTGTCATAAGTGACGTCAATAGAATTGCTGCGTAAGAACCTAAGCATTCACCTTGCTTTGGTCTGTTATTTTGTAAATTAATCAAAAATGTTGCTGCTGTCTCCGAACATTCGTATCGTGCCGCAAAAATTTTTTTAAATTCAGGCCAGGTCATACCCGGAAAACATACCTGTGATAACCAACCAGATGCTGTTCCTTTCAGTGAAGAACTAAGTGCCATCATAAGATTTGCACCTTCAAGCGGTTGATCTCCCATACATATGTCTACAGTTGAAATCCAAGCTGAGACATCTATTGTTATCACATCTGGATTAAATTCAGGCAACTTCACATTTTGATTCCCTCTTGATTTATCCAGTGCGTTTAATAAAGCCATAAAATTCTGATTTTGCTGCTCAAACAGACTCCGCCATCGTCTTTCTTCGACGCCACCAGAATTTTCTGATGGTGCTGCAACCACTCCAATATCGCCTCCATCACTTTCATTTGTCGCCATAATTCCTTCGTCAACTAGAAAGAGAGGTAATCCCACTTCTGATATCGGGTTACTAATTATTTTTTGTTTAGCGCAGTGATCCCGTAGCGTGTTTCTCCTTCTAGGCATTTTTCATATCTCCTACAAAAATTATTTTTCTACATCAACTCATTATTCAGAGTCAACTAGTTTTTCAAAACACATATCAGCTACGATTTCACTCAAGTGTTTCTACTTGGCGTTAAATTAATAAATTCGTATTACGACATATATTTGTTCTTAACGTTTATGAAAAAATTACTTGCTAATAGTGGTGAAAACGAAAAAAGTCTTAATTTTACAATTGCCTCAAAAATGATCAAATTCATATAAAATGTTAAGGACTTTCACAGTGAAACACTGATAATAATTCTTATATACCACTATATACTGGTGAAAGTTCTAGCCCATTAGAGAAACCCTAGCGGAGTTTTGCAAACTTAGGCGCGGAACATTTTTTTTTTAGATATTTTGTTAGGGCGTACAGTGGATTTTTTGCAACTGAACGCATAAGTTTTTGGGCTCTAACTTGTCCAGTATTGGAATTAAGACGTTAAACAATAATTTTGCAAACATTTCCTACCAGAAAATCATACCGTTCAATCATAAATCCGAGTTAAGGGAAGAAACACTCAAAAAAAGTTTTAAGATATTTGTGTTTTTTGTTGTGTTCCCTTCTTTTTAAGTTTAGCCAGACCAATTATTGACAAACTGTTGTGAATTTTTGGTAAAAACTGTTTGAAAAACTATTTAAATCTTTTTACCCCAACACTGGAAAAGTTGGAGATTCGAAAATGGTGCGTTGAAAATGGTGTCAAAAAAAAAAAAATGTTCCGCGCCTAAGTTTGAAGAACTTCGCTAGGGTTTTGCTCTCATGTGGTAGTATTCAATTTTGACTTTTAGTAAAATTTGTTTCACTGTTTTCAAACATATTCAGTACTATCATGAATAATTTTCCAGCTCTATTATGAATTGAAATAGCAGATAAAGACATCACAATCTTTTTATTTCTTTCCCAATTTCGAGGGAAAATTTATTCATGATTGGTCTGATTCAGAAAAATTGTGTAAATGAAATATTGAGTTTGGTTTTTGCAGGAATAATAAATATCGTAAATATAATCAGATCAGTCTGTATGGGAGGTAGGCTTGGCAGTTGACCGATTACTCCCATTTTTTGTAAGAGTTTTTTTTGCCTTATACAGCTATTAGCCATTTCATGTCTCTTCCTTTAATTCTTTTTGAGTTTTGACTTTTGGCACGTTAGAATTCAAAATTTCGCCTTACTGTGCGTTCGTTTTAAGCAATGCTGCAAGTCCGTCAGCACCTCCGCGTACCTTTATTAACAACTATAGCGCTTTATATGTTAACTTGTCAAAAGTTCAACTCGAAAGTAGACTAAAAGCAAGGTTGCTGCAAAACTGACTGTGCTCTCTTTCGCATATCCGAAAGTGTCAAAACAACAACAGCAGAAGCAGTTCGCTTTGACATTTGCGGCAGTCGTGCTCTCCGTGTTGCGGCTACCTTATTCAGTGTACTCTGACTAAAAGCTATTATGTAATTAGATCTATCACATGGTTAATTGTTACGTCTTGTGTTACCCCTAAGCCTAACACAAACTTTGGTGGGTACATTTTTCCCACATTAACCTTTTTAAAGCCATAACCCATATCATCAAATTAATTAAATGATAAAAATAGCAGTGGCATATTATTCTGCATAAATATTGACATCGACCAATTTTGAAAAAAAAAGAAAATTTTCTAAAATATTAAAAAAGCATTAAAGTAATCAAAATGTTCTAATTTTTTGGTTTGGCCGGTGACCAGGCTTCTAATAAAGTTACCGCATTTTTAACCGACTTCAAAAAGGAGGAGGTTCGCAAGTTGGTTGGTTTCTCTGTTTTTTTTTTTTTTTAAATTTTGCTTTATAATTTTCAGTTTTTCCGGAAAATCATGGATGACCTAAAAATCAACTTTTAGAAGACGCCCTCTTGTGACGACAGGAAACCAAAAGTAGCTAAACTTTATTTTTTTATTTTTAAAAGCCAGACTTCAAAAAGTTAATTGCAAAGCCAAAAGAAACTTATTGAGATTGAAATTCATATATTAATACAAGACCAGCAACTATCAGAAAACTGTAAAAAAACGTATTGATTTATGCCAAAACGTGTTGAAGAAGTATTTTAAGCCAAGGGAGGACATATTTCATTTTTAATGTATTTTTTTATCTCTTTTCTTTGTCTAGAACTGAAAAATGTTGATTTTTCAAACTATCCTTTTTTCACATTAATTCGCACAGTTCTGATATGCATGAAAAACCAAATACTCTAATTCGTTGTTGGGTTATTGTTTTTTAATAGTTGAAAAATTGTTTATTGAATTTCGCAGCGCACACAAATGTTAGATATGCAACAGCTCCCGTTACTAAGGGAAGCTAAGACATTTTAATAATGACTTCATCTTCCACTCACGAAACAGCATCAAAATCACTTTTCTTCCCTTCCCGCTTGTAAGTTAATGAGTTTTTATTGATGTTTGTGAGCAGCTCGCAACTCGGCTCTTAGCTTGCTTGCGGTTTGGCTTGTGCATCGCAGCTCATAATTAGAGGCGAGAGTCATGGAAATTAAAAACGACGACTTAAGTGAGACAAAGGGGCGATCTTCACATGGCAACTTGCCTGACTGCCTCCACTTGGTGAGGCCAGCATTACCCATGTTGAAATCGTCTGAAGTCGACTCAAACCTCCGCGTGGTGTCTCCTGGAAAAGTCAAAACTCTCGCCCGACAGTCTTGGTGGCTAATTTGAGTGGCGGGCTACCTTTGGCCATCAAGCAAAGCACCACGTAATAAAATATTTCAATGAAACGTAAAAGAATAAATGAAAGAATGATCCCCAAATCTGATGATTACCGCAAACGAAAAACTGACAATAGTTTACGGATATGTACCTGGAATATCCGCACCTTAAATTGGGATTGATATCTCCCAGCTGATCCCTCTATCCAACTGATTGTTATATTTGAAATTTATAAAGCTGATATCACTGCAATTCAAAAAATGCGATGGAGGGAACAGGGTTGCTTAAGGCCAACAGAGAAGCACGAGCCATCGAGTTAGGATGGTGACTTTTAGTTGAAAAGAGAATACGGCATCATGTCCTGCGATTCACTCCTGTGAATCGCTTGCCATAATCCGCTTCAAGGCTAAATTTTTCAACATCAGCCTAATATGTGCGCATGCTCCGACAGAAGAAAAGGATGAAGAGACCAAAGAAAGTTTTTATGAGCGCCTTGGAGATGCATACAAGCGCTGCCCCCGTCCTGACATTAAAATCGTGCTTAGTGAATTCAACGCCAAGGTGGGCAAGGAAAACATATTTGGTCTTCAAGAAAGCACTCCACGGATTGACGATATATCCGCACAGTGGACGCACATATCCCGCTCTATACGTACGGCTGCCTAAGAGGTTATCACTACCAGTGGCACGACCAGGAGTGTCACGACGCCACTGCAGAGAAGGACATTGCTTACAAATCCACCCTGCTGTCGGTTGTAACGCGTGCTGTTATCGAGTGATACCGAGAGAAGAGGAGGGAAGTGAGACTCATTTTCAGGCGAAAAAAAAGAGAGGCGGAAATGTGTGAGTGCTAGAAATTGAGATGCATGGCGACAGGAACGAGACTCGAAAATTTTTTGAAAAAATAAGAGGCCTGGCCGATGGTTTTAAGACCAGAGCCTATTCCTGCAAGGATGAAAATGGGAATTTAGTTAATGGAAATCCAGAGCACACTGATGTTATGGAGGTAAAACTTCTGTAGTCTTTTAAATGGTGACGCTGGCAATAATTCCGCCAATGGAGTTGATATCCCGGAAACCCCAATTTGGATGACAGCGTTAAAGTTCCGCTGCCCGACTATAACGAGGTCTTAACAGCTTTAGCAGCTTTACCAGCTTAACTGTTTCAGAATTGAGGCGAAACTCTGTTTAAATGCGTTTACAATCTTCTATGAAGTATATGGTCGGAAAAATTTAGTTCAGATGATTGGAACCTCAGTGTGCTCTTCCATATCGACAAGAAAGGCGATCCCTTCATTTGCGCCAACTACCGTAGGATAAGCGTTGCTAATATCGCATACAAGGTCCTGTCGAGCGTATTATGTGAAAGACTGAAGCCCATCGCCAACCAACTGATTGGACCTTATCAGTGTGGTTTCAGACCTGGAAAGTCCACCATCGACCAGATCTTCACGCTCCGACAAATCTTGGAGAAAACCCTTGAGAAACAAATCGACACACACCATCTTTTTATCGATTTCAAATCCGCCTTCGACAGTCCAATAAGCAGTCATCTATACACCATCGTGTCTGAATTTCGTATTCCTGCAAAGCTACTACGCCTTTGCAAGATGACGATGAGCAACACCAGCAGCGCAGTGAAAATCGGGAAGAACCTCTCCCTTCCGTTTGATACCAAGCGAGGTTTCAGACAAGGTGATTCCTTATCGTGCGACTTCTTTAATATAGTAATGGAGAAGATCATCCAAGCTGCTGACCTGAGACGCAGCGGCACAATTTTCTATAAGAGCGTTATGCTGCTGGCGTATGCTGATGATATTGACATCATTGGCCAAAATACGCGCGAAGTCAGTGCAGCATTCTCCAGGCTAGAAAAAGAGTCGAGTCGAATGGGTCTTGCAGTGAACGCAGATAAAACGAAGTATCTCGTGTCAACAAACAAACAGTCCCAGCGTCTTGGAAACCACGTCACTGTTGACAACACCTCCTTTGAGGTAGTGAAGGACTTTGTTTACTTGGGATCCAGTATTAACTCCTCCAACGATATCAGTATTGAGATTAAACGAAGGATAACTCTTGCCAACAGGTGTTACTTTGGGCTCAGTAGGCAATTGAGAAGCAGAGCTCTCTCTCGACGAACAAAACTGACGCTCTATAAGTCAATAATCATGCCCGTCCTACTATACGCATCACAAACCTGGACGTTGAGCAGCTCTGATGAAAGGACTTTGGGAGCGTTCGAGAGAAAAATCCTTCGCAAGATCTATGGTCCAATCTGCGTCAATGGCGAGTACCGAATACGATGGAACCACGAGTTGTATGAGCTATATGCCGACATCGATATAGTCAAGCGTATTAAAATAGAGCGGCTTCGCTGGCTAGGTCATGTCGAGAGAATGAACGACGAAGCTCCAGCGAAAAAAATATTGGATTCGGTACCCAGCGGTGGCCAACGCAGACGAGGAAGACCGCATCTCCGTTGGAAAGACCAGGCATTGGATAACCTGACGACGCTTGGAATTTCCAACTGGCGCCAGCAAGCGCACGACAAAAGAGGCTGGCGCAAATTCTTAGACCAGGCCAAAACCGACCAACGGTTGTAAGCGCCATCTAAGTAAGTAAGTAAGTAACAAATTTACCACAAAAAATTTTTGGTACCACCCTCCTTTTACACATAATCAACCTCCATTTAAAATTTTTAAGTGCACAGCACATTGTTTCTCGAGCTTTACTTCTGTAACGATTTTTTGTCACGCTTACTACTTCTTATAATTCCGCTTATGTTTTGCGAAAATCATGTTTACTAGCTTTTCAAATTTTGTCAACTGCAGAATTCATAGAAAGGTTACTGTTGAGATGGTGTAGTGACTAAAGAAACTATTGTCTAGACTGCTTTTGGTTAGTTTTGTAAAGAACGTTATTGTAGTTCTAATTTTGTGTTCATGAACAACTTGAAATATAGCTCAATATTATGAAGAATAGGCAAAGTTGATTTACATAATATTTCTTTCGACTGATACCACATAAACTTCATAAAAATTCAAGAGAAAGTCTAACATTAAATCTTTCTTAGCACATGTAACCATCTCTTTGCAATACAGTTCCTTGCTAGTTTTTGTCCAAGTAAATATCTCGAACCGATGCATTGATTTATATTTCATTGATTTATGCCAAATAAAATTGTGTGTCTTAAACTAAATAAGACATGAAATTTATACAAATTGTAAGACGAATGAAAAAACTACCATCATAAATAATCATCACATACCAAAAACATAATTGCAGAGATACTTTTTGGAAAATGTTTTGACTACAAAATGAATAAAATAAATTTATAGGATTTTCTTAAAATTTGTCAATATTTCTTAATTTCTTCGAATTTATGGCTTAACGCCTAAGGGTGTTCTTAATAAAGATAAGTAAAGTTCAAACTCAAGTGTACACAAAGTGCCAAGAGTAAGTGTTGGTAATAAAATTGTTTCGATGTGTGTAAGGGTGTCCTTCGTCTTCTCTATCGGTCGATGCGGAACTTCTTTGGCATTCTGCGCAACTTTAATGCACACTGAATCGATTTGAATTAATTATGAATTTATCGATTGGCTGCTATCATCGATTTGACGCGTCTTGAGAACAAGTGTTCAACGATTTCTCTTTGACGCGCATCTTAAACTTATGCATTTCTTTTGGTTGGTACAAGTGCGCCATGAATGCACACTGCCAGCTGCATAAAATGACAAATCATTGATTAATGATAGTTGTGTGGAGAATGGCTAAAATGTTTTTTATGCCAACTTTTTAAATAATTCAAATGTCGACCAAGAGCTTCCTGGCACAGCAACAAAAACAACAACAAACATAGGCAAACTATTTCGAAATTTTACTCAATTCTTTATAAATTTGAGGTAAACTGAGATGTAATGAGGCGTTTGAGTATCTTAAGTTTTACGCAATATGAAAATATTACACAGCTGAAAAATCTCACGTGAGGTCTTCGCGGGTTCCAACTGCTCATTTTGGTGCCTAATGGTCACATACAAAAAAGCTAAAATTTTAAAAATTTGCCACACGTTCCGCAAAAGCTCGAATCATTTGTCCACCGCTGCTATGACTTAAGATTCCTGTCACACATCGTGTAATTGTTGTGTCGGCTGCGCAGTGCGACTTCAACTCAACGCATTGACATAGATTCGCTGTAGTTGATAAATAACTCGAATGGCTTATGAAATTTCATTAAGCGCAGATACAAACATGACGTTTTAAGAGATTTTGCAAAAAGCAGCAGAAATAAAATGCTTTTAATTAATATTAATGAAAATTGTCGGTTAGTAGTCTGCAGCACCTTATAAGCCAACGCGTGGCGCCCAGAATGGCCAACATGCACACAGGCACAAGCGCACAAAGCTCTGGTTCAAAGTAAGCCTCAAAAAGGAATACAGCAAGATTTAAGAGACCGTTTTGGTAGTATAAGTAGAAAATAATAGTAAAATAAAGAAAAATGGTTTCTTTGGGTTTCATTAGATTAATTTTGCAATTAGTACGCAATGAAACGAGATCGCATCGGTTGTAAAGCGCTTTTAGAACAATCCGTTTAATATGGTTTTATATATGCAGGCCGGAGTATGAGTGAAGAATATTTAATACGACTAATCAAATTGTACCGCATACATCTAAGGCGAGACGAACCAGAGGTGATGTGTTATAAAGCGGATTACCTTTGATTTCTTCAGATCAAAGAACAAGGAAAAGATCATCTGATGAACTTATACGGATTTTTTTCCATGGAAATCATGTCTTATTACGTTGTCAGGAGCTGACATTTGAAATGAAGATAGAATGTGTCTTACAATTGTGTTCATCACAAGAACCGTTTCTGTTCGCGTACTTCAAGTAACTTGAAGTTGTTTGAAAACGTTGCTTAACTGATCTTTTGAGCTTCAGAAAACGGGAGAACCAGCAAAATTGGATCTTGAAGCGTGCTTAAATCTTTCTTGAAAAATTTCTGCGAGCACGAATCAAAATTTCTAATATTTTTTGAAAATGAAACAACGTATTGACTAAAAATATAAATGCAAGTGCTTTTTATGTGACGACAAAAATTTTGTTTATAAAAATAACTCAATTATTACAAGCATCATCACAAAGGTGCATAAGATTTTGGACCAGAGAGAAGGAAAATGGTATCATATGTATTTTTGGGCGCTAATTTCAAATCTGCAGTTCGATTTTTTTATTCAGGTCAAGTTTTTGAAACATAAAAATTTATCATATATTCATCATAGACATAGGCAGATGAAACGATAATTTTATTAGAGGCAGTGGAGTAGGTATGGGGTAGATCCACGGGTTTAGACCCGCTCCAGAGCCATCAGCCAAACATGAAAGTTGTTGTCAATTGAATCTATTAAGTTAAAAGTTAATTACAATTATCGAAAAAATTTTATGATTAGAAAATATTTGTATGTTTTTATGATAACTTTGACAACAAAAAAATTTCAGATTTTTTATAAAATTTTTTAATGGAATCATCTTAACAAATATGAGTTTTAAAAGTTTAAGGACATTCGTCGGAGATTTTGGTGAAACTGGACAGAAAAACCAGTGCTTTAAATATACGCTAAATCATGTCAACTTCAAATATTTTTCATGAACTTATCTGAAATGAAATTCAAAATACTTACTTACTTAGATGACGCTTACAACCGTTGGTCGGTTTTGGCCTCGTCTAAGAATTTGCGCCAGCCTCTTTTGTCGTGCGCTTGCTGGCGCCAGTTGGAAACTCCAAGCGTTGTCTGGTTATCAAATACGGTCTTCCTCGTCTGCGTTGGCCACCGCTGGGTACCGAATCCAATATTTCTTTCGCTGGAGCTTCGTCGTTCATTCTCTCGACATGACCTAGCCAGCGAAGCCGCTCTATTTTAATACGCTTGACTATATCGATGTTGGCATATAGCTCATACAGCTCGTGGTTTCATCGTATTCGGTATTCGCCATTGACGCAGATTGGACCATAGATCTTGCGAAGGATTTTTCTCTCGAACGCTCCCAAAGTCCTTTCATCAGAGCTGCTCAACGTCCAGGTTTGTGATGCGTATAGTAGGACGAGCATGATTATTGACTTATAGAGCGTCAGTTTTGTTCATCGAGAGAGAGCTCTGCTTCTCAATTGCCTACTGAGCCCAAAGTAACACCTGTTGGCAAGAGTTATCCTTCGTTTAATCTCAATACTGATATCGTTAGAGGGGTTAATGCTGGATCCCAGGTAAACAAAGTCCTTCACTACCTCAAAGGAGGTGTTGTCAACAGTGACGTGGTTTCCAGTGACTGTTTGTTTGTTGACACAAGATACTTCGTTTTATCTGCGTTCACTGCAAGACCCATTCGACTCGACTCTTTTTCTAGCCTGGAGAATGCTGCACTGACTTTGCGCGTATTATGGCCAATGATGTCAATATCATCTGCATACGCCAGCAGCATAACACTCTTATAGAAAATTGTGCCGCTTCGTCTCAGGTCAGCAGCTCGGATGATCTTCTCCATGACTATATTAAAGAAGTCGCACGATAAGGAATCACCTTGTCTGAAACCTCACTTGGTATTGAACGGAAGGGAGAGGTCCTTCCCGATTTTCACTGCGCTGCTGGTGTTCTTCAGCGTCATCCTGCAAAGACGTATTAGCTTCGCAGGAATACCAAATTCAGACATGATGGAGTAGAGGTGCCACTTATTGGACTGTCGAAGGCGACTTTGAAATCGACAAAGAGATGGTGTGTGTCGATTTGTTTTGCGAGGGCCTTTTCCAAGATTTGTCGGAGCGTGAAGATCTGGTCGATGGTGGACTTTCCAGGTCTTAAACCACACTGATAAGGTCCAATCAGTTGGTTATCGATGGGCTTCAGTCTTTCACACAATACGCTCGACAGGACCTTATATGCGATATAAAGAAGGCTAATCCCACGTTAGTTGACGCAAATGGTGGGATCACCTTTCTTGTGGATTGGGCAGAGCACACTGAGGTTCATTCCAATCATCTGGAATGCATTCTTCCGACCATATTCTGCATAGAAGTCTGTGAATGCATTTAAACAGAGCTTCGCCACCGGTCTTAAACAGCTCAGCCGGTAGGCCATCGGCTCCTGCGGCTTTGTTGTTTTGAAGCCGAACTATAGCTGTTAAGACCTCGTTATAGTCGGGCAGCGGAACTTCAACGCTGTCATCTATAATTGGGGTTTCCGGGATATTATCTCCACTGGTGGGATTGTTGTCAGCGTCGCCATTTAGAAGACTAGAGAAGTGTTCCCTCCATAGCATCAGTGTACTCTGGATATCTGTCACTAAATTCCCATTCTCATCCTTGCAGGAAGAGGCTTCGGTCTTAAAACCATCAGCCAGGCGTCTTATTTTTTCAAAAAATTTTCGAGTCTCATTCCTGTCACCATGCATCTCAATTTTCTCGCACTCACGCATTTCCGCCTCTCGTTTTTTTCGCCTGAAAATGCGTCTCTCTTCCCTCCTCTTCTCACGGTATCGCTCCATAACAGCACGCGTTACAACCGACTGCAGGGTGGCTTTGTAGGCGGCGTCCTTTTCTGCAGTGGCGTCGCGACACTCCAGGTCGTGCCACTGGTTTCGGCGAGGGCGGTGGTAGCTACTATCACCTCTTCGGCATCCATACGCATAGATTGGGATATGTGCGTCCACTGTCCGCATATATCGTCGTTCAGAGGAGTGCTTTCTTGATGCTGGAGTGAGAGTCGAGTAGCGAAGGCTTCCGCCGTCCGTTTTGACTGCAGCTTGTCGACGTCTAGCTTTCTTTGTGTAGGATTGCGAGCATTCTTAGCTGCGTACAGACGTGTGCGGACCTTGGCTGCGACAAGATAATGATCCGAGTCTATGTTAGCACCACGGATCGTGCGTACGTCTAGTACACTGGAAGAGTGTCTTCCGTCAATCAAAACGTGATCAATTCGGTTGCATGTTTTTTGATCAGGGGACAACCAGGTGGCCTTATGAATATTGAGATGCTTGAATCTAGTGCTACTAACGACCATGTTTCTTGCTGCGGCGAAGTCAACCAACCTCATTCCGTTATCGGATGTGTTGTCGTGGAGGCTGAACTTTCCGACTGTAGGACCAAATATGTTTTCCTTACCCATCTTTCCGCGTTGAAGTCACCAAGCACAATTTTTAAGTCATGACGGGGGCAGCGCTCGTATGCATCTTCAAGGCGCTCGTAAAAACTTTCTTTGGTCTCGTCATCTTTTTCTTCTGTCGGAGCGTGCGCACATATTAGGCTTATGTTAAAATATGTTGCCTTGAAGCGGATTATGGCAAGTCGTTCGTTCACAGGAGTGAATCGCGGGACATGATGCCGAATTCTCTTGCCAACTACAAATCCGCGTCCAAACTCGTGCTTCTCCGCATGGCAGCTGTAGTAGATATCACAGGATGCTTGCCGTAAGCAACCCTGTCCCTTCCATCGCATTTCTTGGATTGCAGTGATATCAGCATTATATCTTTCCAAGATATCAATCAGTTGGATAGAGGCACCATCCCAATTTTGGGTTCGGACATTCCAGGTGCATCCGTATCCGTAAATCATTATCAGTTTTTCGTTTGCGGTCATCAGATTTGGGGATCATTCCAAGATTTTATTCATTCTTAAACTTTTCATTGAAATATTTTTATTACATGGTGGGCTTCAAACCCAACGCACAACCTTTGCTTGATGGCCAAAGGAAGCCCGCCGCTCAGATTCGCCGTCAAAGTATATCGCTGTGATAGTTTTTTGACGTTTCCAGGAGACACCACGCGGAGGTTTGAGTCAACTTGAGACGATTTCGACATGGATAATGCTGGCCTCGCCAAGTTGAGGCAGTCAGACACGTTGCCATGTGAAGATCGCCCCCTTATCTCCCAAATAGGGAGATAGGTAAAAATTCAAAATACACTGAGAAGTAAAACATGCTTTAAAAATAAAAATTTAATGCATTTGCGTTTCTACAAAACAAAATTTATGATAACCGTGTTGCATATTCTTTTTTTATAATTTTCTCTTATTAATTCTTTGCAATAACCAAAAAAAAATCTCTACCTGAGATTGAATTAAAAAATTATATAACAGACAATTTTTGTATTTATTTTTTAAATTTGTTTTGCAAATAACGATCATTAGATGAAAATAAAACTAACTATTCTTTCAATATTTAAAATATTATTAAATGCAAACTGCATCGAATTGAGTTAAAATTTGGTATTCGGTATTATATAATCTGATTTCGACAACTCGGGAAATATTTAAAATGGCATCGAAAAATTATGATTTTAAATATTTTTTTTTAAATTTTTAAATTTTTTTTTCAAATTTGTTTTTAAAAAAATGTTTTTAAACTTAAGATTGTCTTACAAACAAAAACTTGTGTTCTAAATTTAACTTTAAAAACAGTGGTGTGTGACTGAAATTAAATTTTTTAATATACTTTAAAACGTTTCTGTTAATACAAAGAAATAATTAGAGAAAATTATGAAAAAATAAGAAGTTTTGAAGTTGAAAATTAAACACGCATGTCTTAAATTTTCTTTTAGAGAAACGCAAATACCTTAAATTTGTATTTATAAAATGTTTTGTTTCATTTCAAAGTGTGTTTTTTTTTTCTCAGTGTACCTCAATAGCTTTCAGGAAAAATATTATATTACATTAACGTTTAACTAACAAAATTGACTTAAATTTTTGAAAAAATGTTAGTTTGAACTTTTAAAAACCCATAACCAACATGATAAAGAGGATAAGTGAGTACCATTTTGCAGGAAAACTTGTCTGTTCGATATTCTTTTTACTTAAAAGGTATTTGAAAAGTTATAAGGCAATTATTCCATGAGAGATTTTAAGATTATTAATGAGTAATTTTTAGAGCAAAACTCAAAAGCGACCAGTTCAAGTTTATTTTTGCAGATCTTTTTTTTAGCAGCCATTCTCTAGGGAAGTTTGCGGGAAGCGAAACAAATTGTCGCTTTTTAAAATTCCATACACTTCATGGGTACTTTAGCCAGTATGTATGTATATACTTAACGTATCATATGACAAGTCATTACTTTTTTGCAGAACCCTCCAAGAACCAAAAGCTATCTACGCCACTGATTAAAGGGTATAATTAAATTCTGAATTTTCAACCATATCCCTTTTGAATTTGATTGTTTCCCTTGTGAATAAGACATCAAACATTGTCATCAAGAACTTTTAATTTTTTCGTCTCGGTTGACTTTTTGGTGGAAATACCCATATGTATTAAAAAATTCAGATGTATGTACAATATAACAGCTCTTCGAAACTGGTCATGCGCCAATATCTCCGCTCTTCTTTTGTCGGACAGAAAATATATTTTAAACAAAAATTTATGTCGCAGAAAAAAACTTAAGATGCAGAAAATATTCTTTCAATGAGGACTTTCCCAAAATGCATGAAGGCCTTGAGGTTAAAAATTCGTTCCACTCTATATATCGTATGCGTTTCGGATACTTGTTTTTAGCCATGCGTTAATACTTATCGTTACTTATCGGTACCGCATATAGACCCAATCGCAATATTGATACAAATGTCTCTCTCGATATACTCTGTGATTTCAACAGTTACCTCTTGGAATAGGTTCATTTTTTCAATGATATATAGTCTATAGGACTTTTTTATCAAATACCATTTCATCGACACACTTTTATATTAAAAAAGAATACCTTATCTCGTTTAAGAAAGGTGAGGTAATCCTATTTTAAGAAATGAGACTCAAATGATTTCTAAAAATCATCTTATTTTTTTTATATCATTTTATAAACCATTTTTAAACGATATTAAAATGATTCCACAAGAAAAACATGTAAATTTTCGAGACTTCCAAAAAGTTGATTATTCGTCTTTGTTTGCTAAAGTCGACAATACAAATTGGTATGTTCTCTTCTCTATCCCACAAGTAAATGACCAAATGGGGGTTAAATGAGAGTAAAATAAAATATCTTAAATAAATATATTTCCATAAATAATAAAAAAGTTTAACACAGCCACAGTGGTGACCGTGGCATGCAGGTTAAGTGTGTGGCTTAGCATGCTCGTAGCCCGAGTTCGATCCCCAGTCGCGGCGAAAGGTTTTTAAAATAAAAAAATTTTTCTCTTCGGTCACCACCTCTCTGCAGACAATGGCATCCTCAGAGAGTAAATAATGCCACGTAAAGCTTCTTGAGAACATGAACTTTAGCCATTCGGAGTCGGCATAAAACATGAAGGTTCAGTTCTCGGGCAATTGTGTGCAAACATTTAATAACACACACAACACAATTGATCATAAGAAGCTCGGTCAAAGTCCTTTCAAGGGCTGAAATGGCCAATTTGTTTTGTTTTTTTTTTTTTTAACACAGCCACCCACCTTGGTTTTCAAATAAAATTGAATCCTTAATCGGAAAAAGTAACTCGGCTTTTAATAGGTACACATGTTTCAAGATGCCTGAATTGTATGAGTACTTTAAATGTTTGACAAGGGACGTTGTTCGAGAGATATCAACTGCCAAGCTGTCAAATTACGAAGATCAATTTTCTTATGCCCTAAATAGTATTCTTACGCCCTTAACTCGAAATTGGCATGACCAAAAGTGTACCTCGTGCTTATAGAAATGTTGTTGTTAATGAACTTAACAAAAAATTTCCGAAACACATATGCCTACCTCAAGTCAAGAATTTTATAACCAAGTAAGTTAACTCCATGCAATTCCTAGTTTTAGTTTTTTTGCTTTAACAATACCGAAGTTCTATAGAAGTCGAAGTCGAGTACAATGGGTATTGATGAAGTGCACCCAATTTTTATCAAATTTTTTCTACCAAAGCTGAGTTTTCAATACAATTTTAACCACGTCTGAGCATCTCTTAATTTTGTGCTAATTGTGTGCTCTTTTGTTGCAACCTTGCCAAACTATTAAAATAAATATAAGTTCTACTCGGATGTACTCATAATTGATCACAAGAAGCTCCACCAAAACTCATACAAGTGCTAAAGAAGACAATTCACTTTTCGTTTCAAAATAACAAATGAATTTATTTTATTCATTAGTTAATTTGCCATTCATTTCATGCATTCTAATAACTGTTCTGTTCCATGTACATACATACATACATAGAATTATGTCAAAAGTGATGTACTTAGAATGCATGCAATTTTCAGGCGCTGTTCTTATGTGTCATAATTTGGAAAGCAGCTTAAACAAGAGCAGATAACAAGTTACTAGTAAACCTGTTGCCCGAATTCGAGCAATTCAATACATTCTAGACGTTTAATATATGATATTCTATTCAATAAGTTATTATACTCAATAACGATATATTCAGTCTCAATAATGATATAAAAGATCATTATCTGAATGGTTTGACTTGAAACGCACGATCTGACACTAAATTTTTAATGTAGCTGTCAAAATACGCAGATGGACTTACACTTATATTACTAATGAGACAAACATTATTACTATTCGAAAACATCACAGCTTAACTCTTCCAGCTATAAAACATAACTAATTTAAAAAAAAAACGCAGTAAAAAATAGATTTAAGACATAATACTACGATATATTTCAAAAATTAATAAAAGGTTCTTACAGAACACCTACAACATTGATTTATAACACATTTAGATGAAAAAACACCAAAAAACACCAAAAACAAATATAAGAACAACATTTAAAAAAAAAAAAATTTCGAGCAAAAAACCATAGGGGTAGCCTTGTTTTTTCGATGACACATAGTATTTATTAATTTTTCTGTCAAACAAAAACAAATTCGTCTTAAATAAACAATACTAGTAAACCTGTTGCCCGAATTCGAGCAATTCAATAAAAATTAACTGTTAGAAACATTATATACGTTTAATATATGATATTCTATTCAAGAAGTTATTATACTCAATAACGACATATTCAGTCTCAATAATGATATAAAAGATCATTATCTGAATGGTTTGACTTGAAACGTATGATCTGACACTAAATTTTTTAATGTTATATTCAAAATACGAAAATGGACTTACACTTATATTACTACTGAGACAACATTATAATGATTCGAAAACATCGCAGCTTAACTCTTCCAGCTATAAAACTCACTAATTTAAAAAAAAACGCAGTGAAAAATAAATTTAAGACATAATACTAAGAGATATTTCAGAAATTAATAAAAGGTACTTACAGAACTCTTACAACATCGATTTATGACACCTTTAGATGAAAAAACGCCAAAAAACCCAAAAAAAAATTTTTTTTTGAAAACCGTTGAAATTTGACTGAGTTGTTTGCTCGGAAAGTGGAATTTTTTATTTTGGAACTGCATTTTTCGGACAATTGACATTTGAGGAATGCATAAAAGATAATTTTGGTTAAAAATTTTTAGTTTTGAAAAAAATTCAAATTCGATCAATTCATAAGCTCTTCTCAAACTAAATTTCAAATCGATAAAATAACGGATTTTTGTACAAAAATTTTATTTCTGTTTTAAAAGGTTGGGAACCCCCTGAAGTGAAATCACAATTTTTAAAAGTGGTTTGCACATATACAGCCTAAACCTGATTTAATGACATCTAAATCAATAGAATCGGTCCATTGGTCTGGGAGGAGTTGAAGTCACAAAAAAAACCTTAGCCTATTAATTATATAGATAAGCAGGATGATTAAAACAGATTCGTGGCTATAACTTTTAATTGGTTGTAGCTATAATGAAATTTTTTTTCAAATATATTGTTTTTGAAGCTTGTTGAAGATTTAAAAATTATAAGAACAACATTTAAAAAAAAAAAAAAAATCGAGCAAAAAACCATAGGGGGTAGCCTTGTTTTTTCGATGACACATAGTATTTATTAATTTTTCTGTCAAACAAAAACAAATTCGTCTTAAATAAACTATATAAAATGAAAGAAAATCAGAAATGAAAATTTTAAATTTTTTTATTTTTACAACAAAAACAATTTTTAATACATTTTTTGAGGAAACATTCATTTTATTGGACTCTTTTTAAAGGCAATGATTAAAATATAAATAATAAAGTAACGGTAAAAACTTTGTTATTTTTTTAAAGTCAATTAATTGCAATTAAATACAAAAAAGAAATAAATTAAATTTTTTAAAAAGTGGCAGAGATATTCGCTTCCAAATAGAGAACTTTAAATTTCAGAGAGTTTTTTTCTCCGTCTTGGCGTTTGATAAAAATACACGTTAAACAACTAAAGAAAATATTAAGAAAATTCATTAAAAATACATTTGGTAAGATAATTACTGTAATTGTCAACACATTTCAAAGAAAATTGAACAAAAATTTAGAAAAACAAAAAAATTTTGAAAACCGTTGAAATTTGACTGAGTTGTTTTCTCGGAAAGTGGAATTTTTTATTTTGGAACTGCATTTTTCGGACAATTGACATTTGAGGAATGCATAAAAGATAATTTTGGTTAAAAATTTTTAGTTTTGAAAAAAATTCAAATTCGATCAATTCATAAGCTCTTCTCAAACTAAATTTCAAATCGATAAAATAACGGATTTTTGTACAAAAATTTTATTTCTGTTTTAAAAGGTTGGGAACCCCCTGAAGTGAAATCACAATTTTTAAAAGTGGTTTGCACATATACAGCCTAAACCTGATTTAATGACATCTAAATCAATAGAATCGGTCCATTGGTCTGGGAGGAGTTGAAGTCACAAAAAAAACCTTAGCCTATTAATTATATAGATAAGCAGGATGATTAAAACAGATTCGTGGCTATAACTTTTAATTGGTTGTAGCTATAATGAAATTTTTTTTCAAATATATTGTTTTTGAAGCTTGTTGAAGATTTAAAAATTATAAGAACAACATTTAAAAAAAAAAAAAAAATCGAGCAAAAAACCATAGGGGGTAGCCTTGTTTTTTCGATGACACATAGTATTTATTAATTTTTCTGTCAAACAAAAACAAATTCGTCTTAAATAAACTATATAAAATGAAAGAAAATCAGAAATGAAAATTTTAAATTTTTTTATTTTTACAACAAAAACAATTTTTAATACATTTTTTGAGGAAACATTCATTTTATTGGACTCTTTTTAAAGGCAATGATTAAAATATAAATAATAAAGTAACGGTAAAAACTTTGTTATTTTTTTAAAGTCAATTAATTGCAATTAAATACAAAAAAGAAATAAATTAAATTTTTTAAAAAGTGGCAGAGATATTCGCTTCCAAATAGAGAACTTTAAATTTCAGAGAGTTTTTTTCTCCGTCTTGGCGTTTGATAAAAATACACGTTAAACAACTAAAGAAAATATTAAGAAAATTCATTAAAAATACATTTGGTAAGATAATTACTGTAATTGTCAACACATTTCAAAGAAAATTGAACAAAAATTTAGAAAAACAAAAAAATTTTGAAAACCGTTGAAATTTGACTGAGTTGTTTTCTCGGAAAGTGGAATTTTTTATTTTGGAACTGCATTTTTCGGACAATTGACATTTGAGGAATGCATAAAAGATAATTTTGGTTAAAAATTTTTAGTTTTGAAAAAAATTCAAATTCGATCAATTCATAAGCTCTTCTCAAACTAAATTTCAAATCGATAAAATAACGGATTTTTGTACAAAAATTTTATTTCTGTTTTAAAAGGTTGGGAACCCCCTGAAGTGAAATCACAATTTTTAAAAGTGGTTTGCACATATACAGCCTAAACCTGATTTAATGACATCTAAATCAATAGAATCGGTCCATTGGTCTGGGAGGAGTTGAAGTCACAAAAAAAACCTTAGCCTATTAATTATATAGATAAGCAGGATGATTAAAACAGATTCGTGGCTATAACTTTTAATTGGTTGTAGCTATAATGAAATTTTTTTTCAAATATATTGTTTTTGAAGCTTGTTGAAGATTTAAAAATTATAAGAACAACATTTAAAAAAAAAAAAAAAATCGAGCAAAAAACCATAGGGGGTAGCCTTGTTTTTTCGATGACACATAGTATTTATTAATTTTTCTGTCAAACAAAAACAAATTCATCTTAAATAAACTATATAAAATGAAAGAAAATCAGAAATGAAAATTTTAAATTTTTTTATTTTTACAACAAAAACAATTTTTAATACATTTTTTGAGGAAACATTCATTTTATTGGACTCTTTTTAAAGGCAATGATTAAAATATAAATAATAAAGTAACGGTAAAAACTTTGTTATTTTTTTAAAGTCAATTAATTGCAATTAAATACAAAAAAGAAATAAATTAAATTTTTTAAAAAGTGGCAGAGATATTCGCTTCCAAATAGAGAACTTTAAATTTCAGAGAGTTTTTTTCTCCGTCTTGGCGTTTGATAAAAATACACGTTAAACAACTAAAGAAAATATTAAGAAAATTCATTAAAAATACATTTGGTAAGATAATTACTGTAATTGTCAACACATTTCAAAGAAAATTGAACAAAAATTTAGAAAAACAAAAAAATTTTGAAAACCGTTGAAATTTGACTGAGTTGTTTTCTCGGAAAGTGGAATTTTTTATTTTGGAACTGCATTTTTCGGACAATTGACATTTGAGGAATGCATAAAAGATAATTTTGGTTAAAAATTTTTAGTTTTGAAAAAAATTCAAATTCGATCAATTCATAAGCTCTTCTCAAACTAAATTTCAAATCGATAAAATAACGGATTTTTGTACAAAAATTTTATTTCTGTTTTAAAAGGTTGGGAACCCCCTGAAGTGAAATCACAATTTTTAAAAGTGGTTTGCACATATACAGCCTAAACCTGATTTAATGACATCTAAATCAATAGAATCGGTCCATTGGTCTGGGAGGAGTTGAAGTCACAAAAAAAACCTTAGCCTATTAATTATATAGATAAGCAGGATGATTAAAACAGATTCGTGGCTATAACTTTTAATTGGTTGTAGCTATAATGAAATTTTTTTTCAAATATATTGTTTTTGAAGCTTGTTGAAGATTTAAAAATTATAAGAACAACATTTAAAAAAAAAAAAAAAATCGAGCAAAAAACCATAGGGGGTAGCCTTGTTTTTTCGATGACACATAGTATTTATTAATTTTTCTGTCAAACAAAAACAAATTCATCTTAAATAAACTATATAAAATGAAAGAAAATCAGAAATGAAAATTTTAAATTTTTTTATTTTTACAACAAAAACAATTTTTAATACATTTTTTGAGGAAACATTCATTTTATTGGACTCTTTTTAAAGGCAATGATTAAAATATAAATAATAAAGTAACGGTAAAAACTTTGTTATTTTTTTAAAGTCAATTAATTGCAATTAAATACAAAAAAGAAATAAATTAAATTTTTTAAAAAGTGGCAGAGATATTCGCTTCCAAATAGAGAACTTTAAATTTCAGAGAGTTTTTTTCTCCGTCTTGGCGTTTGATAAAAATACACGTTAAACAACTAAAGAAAATATTAAGAAAATTCATTAAAAATACATTTGGTAAGATAATTACTGTAATTGTCAACACATTTCAAAGAAAATTGAACAAAAATTTAGAAAAACAAAAAAATTTTGAAAACCGTTGAAATTTGACTGAGTTGTTTTCTCGGAAAGTGGAATTTTTTATTTTGGAACTGCATTTTTCGGACAATTGACATTTGAGGAATGCATAAAAGATAATTTTGGTTAAAAATTTTTAGTTTTGAAAAAAATTCAAATTCGATCAATTCATAAGCTCTTCTCAAACTAAATTTCAAATCGATAAAATAACGGATTTTTGTACAAAAATTTTATTTCTGTTTTAAAAGGTTGGGAACCCCCTGAAGTGAAATCACAATTTTTAAAAGTGGTTTGCACATATACAGCCTAAACCTGATTTAATGACATCTAAATCAATAGAATCGGTCCATTGGTCTGGGAGGAGTTGAAGTCACAAAAAAAACCTTAGCCTATTAATTATATAGATAAGCAGGATGATTAAAACAGATTCGTGGCTATAACTTTTAATTGGTTGTAGCTATAATGAAATTTTTTTTCAAATATATTGTTTTTGAAGCTTGTTGAAGATTTAAAAATTATAAGAACAACATTTAAAAAAAAAAAAAAAATCGAGCAAAAAACCATAGGGGGTAGCCTTGTTTTTTCGATGACACATAGTATTTATTAATTTTTCTGTCAAACAAAAACAAATTCGTCTTAAATAAACTATATAAAATGAAAGAAAATCAGAAATGAAAATTTTAAATTTTTTTATTTTTACAACAAAAACAATTTTTAATACATTTTTTGAGGAAACATTCATTTTATTGGACTCTTTTTAAAGGCAATGATTAAAATATAAATAATAAAGTAACGGTAAAAACTTTGTTATTTTTTTAAAGTCAATTAATTGCAATTAAATACAAAAAAGAAATAAATTAAATTTTTTAAAAAGTGGCAGAGATATTCGCTTCCAAATAGAGAACTTTAAATTTCAGAGAGTTTTTTTCTCCGTCTTGGCGTTTGATAAAAATACACGTTAAACAACTAAAGAAAATATTAAGAAAATTCATTAAAAATACATTTGGTAAGATAATTACTGTAATTGTCAACACATTTCAAAGAAAATTGAACAAAAATTTAGAAAAACAAAAAAATTTTGAAAACCGTTGAAATTTGACTGAGTTGTTTTCTCGGAAAGTGGAATTTTTTATTTTGGAACTGCATTTTTCGGACAATTGACATTTGAGGAATGCATAAAAGATAATTTTGGTTAAAAATTTTTAGTTTTGAAAAAAATTCAAATTCGATCAATTCATAAGCTCTTCTCAAACTAAATTTCAAATCGATAAAATAACGGATTTTTGTACAAAAATTTTATTTCTGTTTTAAAAGGTTGGGAACCCCCTGAAGTGAAATCACAATTTTTAAAAGTGGTTTGCACATATACAGCCTAAACCTGATTTAATGACATCTAAATCAATAGAATCGGTCCATTGGTCTGGGAGGAGTTGAAGTCACAAAAAAAACCTTAGCCTATTAATTATATAGATAAGCAGGATGATTAAAACAGATTCGTGGCTATAACTTTTAATTGGTTGTAGCTATAATGAAATTTTTTTTCAAATATATTGTTTTTGAAGCTTGTTGAAGATTTAAAAATTATAAGAACAACATTTAAAAAAAAAAAAAAAATCGAGCAAAAAACCATAGGGGGTAGCCTTGTTTTTTCGATGACACATAGTATTTATTAATTTTTCTGTCAAACAAAAACAAATTCGTCTTAAATAAACTATATAAAATGAAAGAAAATCAGAAATGAAAATTTTAAATTTTTTTATTTTTACAACAAAAACAATTTTTAATACATTTTTTGAGGAAACATTCATTTTATTGGACTCTTTTTAAAGGCAATGATTAAAATATAAATAATAAAGTAACGGTAAAAACTTTGTTATTTTTTTAAAGTCAATTAATTGCAATTAAATACAAAAAAGAAATAAATTAAATTTTTTAAAAAGTGGCAGAGATATTCGCTTCCAAATAGAGAACTTTAAATTTCAGAGAGTTTTTTTCTCCGTCTTGGCGTTTGATAAAAATACACGTTAAACAACTAAAGAAAATATTAAGAAAATTCATTAAAAATACATTTGGTAAGATAATTACTGTAATTGTCAACACATTTCAAAGAAAATTGAACAAAAATTTAGAAAAACAAAAAAATTTTGAAAACCGTTGAAATTTGACTGAGTTGTTTTCTCGGAAAGTGGAATTTTTTATTTTGGAACTGCATTTTTCGGACAATTGACATTTGAGGAATGCATAAAAGATAATTTTGGTTAAAAATTTTTAGTTTTGAAAAAAATTCAAATTCGATCAATTCATAAGCTCTTCTCAAACTAAATTTCAAATCGATAAAATAACGGATTTTTGTACAAAAATTTTATTTCTGTTTTAAAAGGTTGGGAACCCCCTGAAGTGAAATCACAATTTTTAAAAGTGGTTTGCACATATACAGCCTAAACCTGATTTAATGACATCTAAATCAATAGAATCGGTCCATTGGTCTGGGAGGAGTTGAAGTCACAAAAAAAACCTTAGCCTATTAATTATATAGATAAGCAGGATGATTAAAACAGATTCGTGGCTATAACTTTTAATTGGTTGTAGCTATAATGAAATTTTTTTTCAAATATATTGTTTTTGAAGCTTGTTGAAGATTTAAAAATTATAAGAACAACATTTAAAAAAAAAAAAAAAATCGAGCAAAAAACCATAGGGGGTAGCCTTGTTTTTTCGATGACACATAGTATTTATTAATTTTTCTGTCAAACAAAAACAAATTCGTCTTAAATAAACTATATAAAATGAAAGAAAATCAGAAATGAAAATTTTAAATTTTTTTATTTTTACAACAAAAACAATTTTTAATACATTTTTTGAGGAAACATTCATTTTATTGGACTCTTTTTAAAGGCAATGATTAAAATATAAATAATAAAGTAACGGTAAAAACTTTGTTATTTTTTTAAAGTCAATTAATTGCAATTAAATACAAAAAAGAAATAAATTAAATTTTTTAAAAAGTGGCAGAGATATTCGCTTCCAAATAGAGAACTTTAAATTTCAGAGAGTTTTTTTCTCCGTCTTGGCGTTTGATAAAAATACACGTTAAACAACTAAAGAAAATATTAAGAAAATTCATTAAAAATACATTTGGTAAGATAATTACTGTAATTGTCAACACATTTCAAAGAAAATTGAACAAAAATTTAGAAAAACAAAAAAATTTTGAAAACCGTTGAAATTTGACTGAGTTGTTTTCTCGGAAAGTGGAATTTTTTATTTTGGAACTGCATTTTTCGGACAATTGACATTTGAGGAATGCATAAAAGATAATTTTGGTTAAAAATTTTTAGTTTTGAAAAAAATTCAAATTCGATCAATTCATAAGCTCTTCTCAAACTAAATTTCAAATCGATAAAATAACGGATTTTTGTACAAAAATTTTATTTCTGTTTTAAAAGGTTGGGAACCCCCTGAAGTGAAATCACAATTTTTAAAAGTGGTTTGCACATATACAGCCTAAACCTGATTTAATGACATCTAAATCAATAGAATCGGTCCATTGGTCTGGGAGGAGTTGAAGTCACAAAAAAAACCTTAGCCTATTAATTATATAGATAAGCAGGATGATTAAAACAGATTCGTGGCTATAACTTTTAATTGGTTGTAGCTATAATGAAATTTTTTTTCAAATATATTGTTTTTGAAGCTTGTTGAAGATTTAAAAATTATAAGAACAACATTTAAAAAAAAAAAAAAAATCGAGCAAAAAACCATAGGGGGTAGCCTTGTTTTTTCGATGACACATAGTATTTATTAATTTTTCTGTCAAACAAAAACAAATTCGTCTTAAATAAACTATATAAAATGAAAGAAAATCAGAAATGAAAATTTTAAATTTTTTTATTTTTACAACAAAAACAATTTTTAATACATTTTTTGAGGAAACATTCATTTTATTGGACTCTTTTTAAAGGCAATGATTAAAATATAAATAATAAAGTAACGGTAAAAACTTTGTTATTTTTTTAAAGTCAATTAATTGCAATTAAATACAAAAAAGAAATAAATTAAATTTTTTAAAAAGTGGCAGAGATATTCGCTTCCAAATAGAGAACTTTAAATTTCAGAGAGTTTTTTTCTCCGTCTTGGCGTTTGATAAA
This sequence comes from Tetanocera ferruginea, assembly GCA_958299015.1. Lineage (NCBI taxonomy): Eukaryota > Metazoa > Arthropoda > Insecta > Diptera > Sciomyzidae > Tetanocera > Tetanocera ferruginea. Next base: position 67,470,941 of record OY282644.1, read on the forward strand.
AATACACGTTAAACAACTAAAGAAAATATTAAGAAAATTCATTAAAAATACATTTGGTAAGATAATTACTGTAATTGTCAACACATTTCAAAGAAAATTGAACAAAAATTTAGAAAAACAAAAAAATTTTGAAAACCGTTGAAATTTGACTGAGTTGTTTTCTCGGAAAGTGGAATTTTTTATTTTGGAACTGCATTTTTCGGACAATTGACATTTGAGGAATGCATAAAAGATAATTTTGGTTAAAAATTTTTAGTTTTGAAAAAAATTCAAATTCGATCAATTCATAAGCTCTTCTCAAACTAAATTTCAAATCGATAAAATAACGGATTTTTGTACAAAAATTGTATTTCTGTTTTAAAAGGTTGGGAACCCCCTGAAGTGAAATCACAATTTTTAAAAGTGGTTTGCACATATACAGCCTTAACCTGATTTAATGTTGTAATAATGAGTTGAAGTCACAAAAAAAACCTTAGCCTATTAATTATATAGATATGAAATATTTAAAACTTAATTTATATCTTGATTTGTTGTAAATTTCGAGAATCCTTAAAGTATATCCATTTTGAATTTTATATTGATTTCTTTCTCTTCAACCTTAAGTATCCTATTTCTATGATGATTTATTCACACTTCCGTTTAGCATATTTTCAACCACTTCAGCCAAAACCCATAAAAATGCCATAAATTATTACTCACTTGTTGCAGATACGACAAACATCCGAAAATACCTTTTAGACTGCCAGAGAAAGAATCACCACATTAGTGGGTCTTATATCAGCTCTATGAATGTACATAACGACAGACAAATCTGAGTGAATGTGTGATTATATGCAGATTTGAAATGAACAAATTGTGGCAAATTTGGACATAATCGTTTATGCCAACATCAGTTGCTTGAATCCACCCAACGCACGCTGCAAACAGCCTGTTGCTATTTAAATACCAGCATTTTTATGGCAAACAACAATTGAATCGGATTCTTGAGTCCTTCTTGGTCAACGATTTCAATGCAAATGCAAAATATTTTGGCGCTCAACGCACTCGCTGCACCTAGTTCAATTGGGTTCAATTGCAGCTCAGCTTTATAGTGAAAATAGTCAGAATGTGGTCTTAGCACGTATTTGGTATTAAGTCGATACCAATGAGATTAACATTAATTTTTCTTTTTTTATTTAAGTTCTCTTATTTGCATTGAATAAGCGTTACAAAATATTCTAAATTAAAAATAAAATAAGTTTTTGCTAGCAGTTTTCTTTTGTTCACTGCCTTCAGAATTTAAGATAAATTTATAAATAACTTCTTCAAGACACACACTTACATACACCCACCTTTGTGATTGTGTTCGTGTATTGGTTCGTGCTGGAGTGGCTTCTTCCTACCACTTTGTCTCCTGAACATAAATCATTAAAAAGCAGTCTCCATTGAATCTCGTTTGTGTTGGGATGAAGTCTTAATAACGTGCATTGCAATGTTATGGAAACAAATTGTAGGATCGCTGGATATCACTTTGATGCTGTATTATTTGCACTGTAATTTATTGCTATTCTTTGTGTGATGAAATAAGGTAAATGTTAGGTTCAGTTTTAGTGGTATTTTTATAAAAGATTTTAACGACTGGTTCACTAACTTTAAATTCTTTTATTTTATATACTATGGTTGCTTAATATTTCAATTTAAATCAAAATTTAAGTTTTTTATAACAACGTTTATAAATCCACATGTTAGGTACATCAATACGAAAAATAAAACGCGCTTGAAGCTAAGCACGTAGTTCAAATTTAAGAAACCAAAAGTATCCCCCGTTTATAAAGGGATTTGAAATAGCATTACATCACCTACCATATATTTGATACAGATAACACTTTGCTACAGTTTAAAGATCAACCAAAAATGCCTCTTTGACTCCACCGCCAAATGAAAGTAAGTAGGTTAACATATAAACAAAACCACCGAGGGATTTTTCAATATTAGCTCGCGTTTATATATTATAACTCGGCATATTTGGTGTGAAATTTTGTATTTTTTCAACATATCTTTGAAAGCAATATTATTCACAAATAAACAAAGGTTTAACCAGGAAAATTTAAATATTTCTGAAGAGTTCTTAATATTTAATAATAATAATATATGTATTATTATTTAAATATTACAACACCTTTTGGGCTGACAAAGCACTTTTTCGTAGTTAGAAAGAAAACATGAATATTGATGAGAAAACATATATTGGAGTAAAAGTTATTCGACTTTACAAGTGTTCACAGAACGAATTCACTTTTCATCAATTTAAAAAAAACTCCGAACAGTTTTTACATAGAAGCAACTAACATTATTTTAACGCTATAAAACAAGATGTGTATTTTCTTTTTTGGTTGCATGCGACCAATCCTGTGAACTTACATAAGCAATGGTGTGTTCTCTAGCCACTTGACTATCAACAAAAAGTACTACCCTTGTGGGGATTGGATTTCTGCTCTGAATGACCTGTGCTTTATTAATTGTCAAAATTTCGTATAAATCTCTGCATGAAAAACAATACAGTGATCAAAGCCTCTTTGACCTGATGATGACTGATGATTGATCGGGGTCACCTCGTGAGTCGAGCTATCCATATCCGTCCTTCCGTCTGTCCGTCCGTCCGTCTGTGTGTTGTCCGTAAACACAGGATAAAATAAAGGATTTGAGATAATTGGATGGAAACTTGGTACACATAGTCACATTGGTCCAAGGATCTGCACTATTGAATATTTTTGGAATCCGTCGAAGGGCACGCCTACCTCACATACACCTAAAAATTGAAAACTGCATTACTAAGTAAGCTCATAATTAACTTATAGCAATAAAATTTGGTATGTATAAACTTTATATCAAAATAAACATATTTTCGAAAAATCCGCCTACGGACAGGCCTATCTCCCATAAAACCCAAAAGTTGAGAACTCAATATACTATAAGTTTCTGTTCAACCTACAGGTATAAAATTTGGTACGCATGTTTATACCCCCACGCGTACTGCATAAGGGGTATATTAATTTTGTCACGACGTTTACGCACATAAAGAGGCGTGGTAGGTATAGAAAAGTATATATATTCTTGATCAGCATCACCACCTGAGTTGATTTAGCCATGTCCGTCTGTCTGTCTGTCCGTCTGTCTGTCTGTGGACACGATTACAGTCGTAATTTTAAAGCTATTGTGCTGAAATTCGATATTTAAGCTTTTTTCTAAAAAACTAAGATCAAGTTCTAGAATGGGCTAAGTCCGCTGAAAATCACGCCTACCTCCCATACAACCCAAATAATGAAAACTCTATAAAGAGGCTAATATTAAAGTAACAAAACTGAAACACAGTATTTGTGTGTTTTATGTCAAAACTGAGATGTGTTATATAGATGGGCGTCATCCATCTACAAACACGCCCACCTTCGTTACAATCCCAAAATTGAAAACTCTTTAAAGAGACTAATATTAAAGTTACAAAACGGAAAGTCGGTATTTGTATATTCTATGCCAAAACTAAGATGTGTTAGAAAAATGGGCCACCCACTAACACGCCAATCTCCCATATAACCCCAAAATTGCAAATTTTATAAAAAGGCTTATATTTAAGCTTCAGGAAAACAATTTGATATGTTTGCATTTTAGACACATAAAAATAACAAAATCTTCTAAAATCTCATACAAAAAGCTCTCCAATTCAAGATTCTTTAACCCTTAAGAATCGGTCGTGGGGGTGTTTTAACTTCGGCCAAGTCGAAGATATACCTTACTAGTTTTTTTTAACAAAACAAAAATGTTTTTGAAAAATGGACGTCATCCGCCTACGGACACGCCCACCTCCCATACAAACCAAAAAATTGAAAACTGCATAAATAAGCTTATGTTTGTCTTACAGAGATCAAATTTGGTTTGTATGTATTTTATATAAAAGCTAATGTGTGTTCAAAAATTGGACGTAGTCCGTTCACAAACACGCCCACCTCCCATACAACCCACAAAAGTGAAAGCACTTTAAGGGTATTAACATGTGAGCTACAGGAATAAAACTTGGTATCTGTAAATTTTTCATCAAAATTTAAATACATATAAATATGGGGGATGGGCTTCATCCGCCCACGGATACACCCATTTTCAATACTATTGTATTTTGGAGAAGTAGGCTTTAGACTTTCTTTACTTATTTTAATTTTAGTTTTTTATGAACGCTTTCACAAAGTATTTCACTTAATTTTAAAATTTCCTCAGCACTCCGTTGTTTAGTTAAAAAGGAAGGTTCTATGGAAGTTTGCAATATTGGGATTATGTGATTTTACAAAATGTTTTTTTTATATATTAAGGAAGAGAGTTCTTACGGCAGGAGAACATTTCGACACTCATTGTGGCAGTTGTAGTCGGGAATGTATTAAATCTAAAAGTTTTCTGAAATCAGTTTGACGTCTGCCAATGGCTTCAATTTAAAAAAAATCGTAGATTTTTTTTGCCTAAAATTCTTATCAAGGCGAAATATCTCGGAAGCACCAAGCTTGGAATTCACACCTTCGGAGTTTTGGAGACATTTAGTTTTCAACCAAGCTTTGAGTAGGTATTTAACATGTGAAGTTACGAAGAAAGAGGGATGATTTTTGACAATTATGATTTTGAAATATAATTATACGGTTTAGTTTTGCCAAATTCATTATAATAAATCTAAAATTATATTTTGAATTTTTACGCTGTTAGGACTTTTTGGATTTTAGGTGACAATATACTAAATAAATCCCGTGATTCTACATTTTTTTCTGTATTGAGCACCTGTTAAACAGCCATTTTACGGCTTTTTGCTTACACAGTTTCTTGTTTGCCTGTTGCACGAACGTTGTAGAGCTTTAGCTAAAAATTTTCATTTTTACTCGTGTATACTTTCGAAGTAGAGTATAACGGTTTCCCTTGCTTCTCTTCAGGTTTCGGAGCACGGCAACCAATGAAGACTTTCTGAAGACAAGCTATGATAATACGAATTTCTATATCAATCAAAGATAACTATTCATAGAATATTTTATATTTGTTCAATTGAATTGTTCACGTTAATAAAGAAAGACGCATACAAAATCTCTGATGTGGGGTTGCACTCGCTTCATCAAACCTTTCAATTGTGTGATCCATTTCTTGAGCAAGATTTTGCAAAAAATTTATAATGACAAGTCGTTTGTCGTAACAGCAATTGTTAGATGCACTGCATTGCGCTGGCATAGATGCACTAGTGTGCGCAGGTGTTGCCCGTTTGCGGGAAATGTACAAAGAATCAATCGCTAAAGCTAGTGGTGATTGTGCTGATGGATGTCATAGTGATGCAAGTAAGAACCTCGGGGGCGCCAATAATCGCAACGATGGTACTTGTTCTGTGGAAGATCATGGAAGAACTAGGACCGATGCGGTATGTGCCTCTGCTACAGGAAGTGATACCGCATCAGGTGTTGTAAATAGAAATCCCGTTGGAGCTGCTGCTGGAATAAACACATTGGGACAGCATAACATTGATAACAGTGCTATCGAAAATACTGGTCAAGAAGATATTCATATTGTGGGTGTCGAAGAGGAGGTAGAACTAGAGCGAGTGTTGGCTTTCGCTATAGGATCCTTTCAAATGCCATTATCTTTTTCTGCTTCAACAAGTCGTATGACATTAAGAGATATTGAACATTCAATAATGAAGTTTGACGGAGATGATACAACATTTAGTGTCACAGATTTCTTGCGTAGCTTTGAACGGGTCATGGATATGGTTGCTGCTAGTGAAATATTTTGCTATACGTCATTATGTAATTCTCTTGCTGGCACAGCTCAACTGCTTCTCAGCAGAGATGTGCTTAACTATCAAGACCTCAAGTCCTTATTACTCAGAGAATTCGGTCGTGCAGTTAGTCGACAAGAGATTTACCACATCCTATCCAATTGCAAATGGAAGAAGAAAGAAAGCATTCGCCGTTACGTAATCCAGATGGAGAACATCGCTGCACGTTGTGACTACGTTGACGAATTTGCAAGACAACTAGAATGCACTGAGAAAAAACACAAACCTTGCTCAGGTAAAAAATTTCTCTATTTTCGATATAGAAATTTTCTCTTTTTCAAATAAAATTTTCTTAAATTAGAATAAATTTTCACATTTTCGAAGAAATATTTCTTTACTTCTAGGAAATGGAAATATTTCAATGTCTCTAATAATGATAAGTATTTTTCTCGCACATAAATTTCTCATTTATAGAGAAAAAAACTTTTCTTATATTTTGATAAAAAATCACTAAGAGAAGTATTTTCTTCAATAAAAACAAATCTTTTCTCAAAAATAAAAAGTTTTTTCTCAAAAAACGATATATTTTTCTTTTTCATGGAAGCTTTTTACCATTTTTAGACAATTTTTAGTATCGAAATTAGAGAATAGCATTCTCTGGAGCAAAGTCTATACCATTTTTCTCTTAATATGATGCCCTTTTTTATCATAAGACAACTCGCCTGAAACTTTTCTCAGAAGTATTTGGAAGGAAAGTGCGGTCAAAATAAAAGATTCGATTAAAATACAACTCGAGCACTTGCTTCTAATGCCAAAAAAAGATGACAAGAATATAGCTTAAAGTATTTCTTTGAACGCAGTAAAACTGCAAAAACTTTCTTAGGGGGAGATTTTGTTGTCATAATAAACGCAGACACAGTAGTTGGAACAAACAAAAAGTTGGTGCCAAAATTTCGTGGGCCGTATATTATCCATAAAGTTGATATGATAGGTATGTGATAAGAGATATTGATAATTGCCAGCTCACACAGTTGCCTTATAATAGTATAGTTGAAGCTACTCGAATAAGAATGTGGCTAAAACCTAATGAAAAAAAGAATGATCCAAAGCTTCTTATATAGATAACACTTCTTTCACACATAATATCTTAAATTTAATTAAACTTATTTTTAATCGAGGTCGATTTGTGTCAGATTGGTCGAGTTATAATATACTTGTTTATGAAACTACTTGTATAATAAGAATTATTATAATAATATACGAATTTCTATATTATTGAATATTTTATATTTGTTCAATTGAATTTTTCACCTTAATAAAGAAAGACGCATACAAAAATTTGCAGGTTATTTTGGCAGCTTCGTTTTGATCCGGATCTTCGTAACCCTGAAAAAAGGGAAGTTCCTGAAAAATTTTTGGATAGTATCATTTGCGGGTTATTTTCGCAGGTTCGTCTTGATCCGGATCTTTGCAACCCAGAAAATAGGTTTCCATAAATAACGATAGCATTTCTTGGATGGGTTCTGTGCATAATTAGTCAAGGCGACAGGTCTTTGTAAAGCGTCTTTCCAAGTCTGGCAGCTACAAATTTGTCCTCCATGGTTCATTTTGCTATTTTTACTTCTCTAGTCTACGAAGTCTTTGTCTAGCTTGCTTAAAATGGCCCTCTGGTCAGGTTTTCTGACCTCCGTTTGTCTCTTCATAAAAATAATTTTAAAGTGATCGGAAAACCATTCCTTTGCTGGCGCCTCCCAGTTATCAAATATGACCTTTATCTCATTCCTGATTCTATTTTGAAAAGTTGACTTATTGTATAGAAAAAGATCTGCAGAAATGATAAATTAAAAAAATTGGCTCACCGCTTTTATTAATGGTGGCACGACACCATAGTAAGTGATGAACATAAGAGTAGCACTAGATGGCCAAGAATTTTCTGCTCGTGTCAGCGTAATTTTCCAACTCACTGACTGTTTGAGCTGATGGGTTCGCATCTTCATAGGGCATGTATGCGGAGCAAAGGATAAGACGTGTCTTGCCTGATTCCACGCTGGTAAGCACTATGTTGCCATTGCTGGATTAAGGATGAAAAACCTATTAACAGATTTTTCAATATTATTCAGCTCCTTATCTTACCTTTACTTCTAGAGTGAAACAGGTTGAACTGTTTCGACTCCAGGCCTTGAATTTAGTTGTTGACGCTCCAGGGTATCTGTATTAGAGACACGTCTACGTTACCCTCTGACACGGACAGTATCAAGTCATCGGCCACTGCTTTGCAGTGATGTAAGTTGATTTGGACTACTGCCAGGATTCTGCTTCTATCCGCTATTGCAAGTCCAGCATTTGCATCATAATGATTTCGGGGCCGAATTTGAGCATGTGCGATAGATAGTTATGCCAATTAGTGGTCACAGCGTCCACACTGAAGAGAAGGATCTTCTCCTCACTTCCGTGGATTTTCCGCATCTATCTAGTTTCTAGTTCTGAATGCTAACGGGTTCATTCTGCACTGCCAAAATATTATGAACGCATACATTCTCATGCAGATCAATAGGTAATATGCATACACAAACCTTGTGAGATACCCTGTGACTTAGAGATTACTTTAAATGGAATTCCCTTCCAATTTTCACAAAGGCTAGCTATGTTTTGGGTCAGGAACTCTTGTAACTTCATCGTTTCACATCCAACGATTTTGATACCTGGATGCAAATCGGCAGCATCGAGTTCTAATTTTCGTGATCACCGTGCTCGACGCTGGCTTTAAGGATCTCTTGGCTATGGATCCAGAGGTAATCGGAGCTTCAAGCGAAACTATGGCCGTGCATCAGTTATTCTCTATTTGAGGCAACCGTTGACCTTGTCTCGCCCTACCTTCTCTTGGGATTACTGGCTTCACCTTTCCCACAATCCTGTTTGCCATCTTTGACAACATTGGAGTAGATGCATGTTCACATCATGATTCACACTCCCGTTTGTCGCTTTTGTCTTATCTACATTTCCGTTTCTGCCTTGTCTTATTTTTGCTTCAATTACACACTACTGTGCATCACTTTTGGCAACATCAGACCCTCATCATTGGAATCAGGTAGAACAGCGGCACCTTTAATCGTCCACCCTTAAAAGGATCATAACGGCTCTTGAAGTTTGCAATAGAACCCTTGAAGAATTCTTGTTTCCATACATTTCGTTCCACTCGAATGTACAACTAATAAAAATTACCTACTTATAGAACATTTTAGACATTATATTTTCTGTGGGAGTTCGGCTTAGTGCTTTTGGTAAGTAGGTTTGGTCAAATAACAAAAACAAAAACACCACATCCATCTCCGTTAGACACGAGTTTTTCAAAAAATCTGTAAAATAGTGTGGTTAAGAGTAGTTTTTATAAAAATTCTACAGGTTTTCCACCACACAAAATATTTTTTTTTCAATTCAAGATAGAATAAAAAAGTTGCAGGGTCCCAAAAATGTCTTTTACATATTTACATTTACATACATTTTGAGCATTGTGGTGACCGTGGCGTGCAGGTTAAGTGTGTGGCTAAGCACGCTCGGAGCCCGAGTTCGATCCCCAGTCGCGGCGAAAATTGTTTCAATAACAAAATTTTTCTGATCGGTCACCACCTCTCTGCAGACAATGGCAAAACTCAGAGAGTAAATAATGCCATGTAAAGCTTCTTGAGAACATGAGCCGTTCGGAGTCGGCATAAAACATTTAGGTCCAGGTCTCGGTTAATTGTGTGCAAACATTTAATATCACACACAACACAATTGATCATAAGAAGCTCGGTCAAAGTCCTTTCAAGGGCTGAAATGGCCAATTTGTGTTTGTGTTACATTTTGAGGGTTACTCAGCTTTGAAGAATTAATTTTAATTTTAATTTATTTGCTTAACATTTTAAATTAAAGAAGTTCAAATACTTTCAAAATAGACCAACGCATTTAAAGGATGTGACAACTTATTGAAAAAATTACCGTTTTTCAGAAAACAAGTTCTTTTGTTTGCTTGTAGTTCTTAGATTTAAGCTAATGACGAAAAACAGACACCATTTTTAATATTTGCGCCTATAACTCATCAAGAATTAATTACCGTTTATACTGCAACTTTTTTAATGTTCCCCTGTATAATTTGAGCCAACTTAGAATTGCTTCAGTAGTCACAAACTGCTTATTTACCCTATAATACCACGCAATAGCAAACATATAATATGAATGCAAAACTCCAAGCAAACATTATTCACTGCCGATCGCACAACTTATTCACTCCAGAATAATGCATGCCGCCACAACTCATTGCAGCCCATGATGATTTACGGCATGTAGCGCCCAAAAGTCCCTTTTTACTATATTTACCATACCACGCAACCATAACCTGCACCTTCCGAAAAAACACACAAAACAAGCACACGCACAAAAACGATCAGCCTCTGCTCAGAATTAAATTGGAACCTTAGTGTCCACCTTCATTCGATGCAAAAATCCCAACAAAGATCCAAGCAAGTGAGTCGAAAGATCGACGAAGAAAATTGAATGAATTGAAATTGTAACAAAGTTGAAAATATTTAAAACAAATCATGATGGTTGGGGCTTGCATGAAAGATGAATGCATGCAGCATGTTGCAGCTACATTTCAAGTCATGTTAAACGCCCGTACGTGCCACCACGCGAGGACACAGGAAACTTCAGTAGGAGTTGCACCCCGCAGGATACTCGCTTGTCTAATTCTATGTAGAGTAGATGAACGCCAGTTGCAGGAACAGCCACTACACTGTGTTCCTGTTGTTGTTGTTGTCCATTGATGCCATTCGATGATTTATGTGCGTATGTTGCTGTTGCTGTTTCAGAAGCTGTTGCCTTCGGTTGAACTGATGAACATGTTTCAAGCAATGCAAACTGATGATCGTGATAATTGTTTGCAGTGTTTGAACCGATTGATGCAACAAAAAAACAGCGGGTGAAAATAATCAAAGATTAGCAAATGAATCAAGAAATGGTAATAAAGTGTGCTGTATAGAGGTAGCAACTTAAGAACCTTTCTGACAATTCTTAAAATTGATTTCACTATTTATCTCTATTTTAAGGCATCTGCCAAAAGCAGCGCGATCTTCGAACTCCAGCAGCTTCACCTGCAACTTATAATTCCATTTGGCGCTTCCAAATAATAATCTGCTAATAAATTGAATATCGCCAACATAAAGTCATCGACATAAATTTTCCAACATAGCCCAACGACTAAGCAGCCCAGCAAATTGGTAACAAATTTATTATAGCTTCATATCGCTAAACAAACCGTACCTTGAGTCAAGCTTGCCAGTCTACCAGTTAATACAGCTAGCCAAGAGCTATGAGTCAACTGCAACTCCTAATCGGCGGCTTTTGACTACGACTTTGGCTCTGCTTTGGCAAATTGGTAATAATTTTTCAGTTAAATCCATAAACATTAACCGCTTAGGATGACGTTAACCAGGCTATAATTCCATATAAACTACGTATATCAGTTGGAGTTGGAAAGCAAGTCACAGTGAAGATTCCATCAGCGAATCAATGATGTTGTTCCATTCATTAAAAACGCATTCAATTAATTTATTGTTGTTGTTGTGTCTCTGTTGTTGTCGTCAAATGTTGGTAAGATGAAAATAAATCTTATTGTGTCTTGAACTTGGATCAGATACAATAGATAGATAAGCAAATTAAGGGCTACCACATTAATTCGATTGTTTTATGAGTACTCAGTGTGAAATGTGGAGACAATTATCTTATTCTACTTGTTCATTGATTCTTGGAAACTATTGATATATACAAAAAATTTATGATGTACATGCTGATTTAAGTTCGAGATAAATATCCGTATTCCACAGATATGCATTTCGAAACAGGTGATTCCTGCACCGTTATCACACATGCTGTTTCATCCTTCGAAAATTACACCCGGTATACAGATTTAACATTGGCCTTTCATTACAATTCAGATCCATAGACAGGATTTACTTTAGGACGGGAGTGAGGGTTTGATATAAACAAATATCGATAGATTTTGGCATCGTAATTCAAAAGATATTTTTTATACAATAAATAAACATTAATTTTTAATTAATAAAAAATGTCGAAGTTTAAAAATTATAACTTCATTACTTTAATTCCGGTTTTTAACAAAAAAACACATCATTTGAAAATTCAATTGAAAGCCAAAAACAATACATAATATGTTGCTGAACAATTTGTTTTATACATACACCCTTTTATCTATTTTATTTATTTTATTTATTTTATTTATTTTATTTATTTTATTTATTTTATTTATTTTATTTATTTTATTTATTTTATTTATTTTATTTATTTTATTTATTTTATTTATTTTATTTATTTTATTTATTTTATTTATTTTATTTATTTTATTTATTTTATTTATTTTATTTATTTTATTTATTTTATTTATTTTATTTATTTTATTTATTTTATTTATTTTATTTATTTTATTTATTTTATTTATTTTATTTATTTTATTTATTTTATTTATTTTATTTATTTTATTTATTTTATTTATTTTATTTATTTTATTTATTTTATTTATTTTATTTATTTTATTTATTTTATTTATTTTATTTATTTTATTTATTTTATTTATTTTATTTATTTTATTTATTTTATTTATTTTATTTATTTTATTTATTTTATTTATTTTATTTATTTTATTTATTTTATTTATTTTATTTATTTTATTTATTTTATTTATTTTATTTATTTTATTTATTTTATTTATTTTATTTATTTTATTTATTTTATTTATTTTATTTATTTTATTTATTTTATTTATTTTATTTATTTTATTTATTTTATTTATTTTATTTATTTTATTTATTTTATTTATTTTATTTATTTTATTTATTTAATTTATTTTATTTATTTTATTTATTTTATTTATTTTATTTATTTTATTTATTTTATTTATTTTATTTATTTTATTTATTTTATTTATTTTATTTATTTTATTTATTTTATTTATTTTATTTATTTTATTTATTTTATGTATTTTATTTATTTTATTTATTTTATTTATTTTATTTATTTTATTTATTTTATTTATTTTATTTATTTTATTTATTTTATTTATTTTATTTATTTTATTTATTTTATTTATTTTATTTATTTTATTTATTTTATTTATTTTATTTATTTAATTTATTTTATTTATTTTATTTATTTTATTTATTTTATTTATTTTATTTATTTTATTTATTTTATTTGTTTTATTTATTTTATTTATTTTATTTATTTTATTTATTTTATTTATTTTATTTATTTTATTTATTTTATTTATTTTATTTATTTTATTTATTTTATTTATTTTATTTATTTTATTTATTTTATTTATTTTATTTATTTTATTTATTTTATTTATTTTATTTATTTTATTTATTTTATTTATTTTATTTATTTTATTTATTTTATTTATTTTATTTATTTTATTTATTTTATTTATTTTATTTATTTTATTTATTTTATTTATTTTATTTATTTTATTTATTTTATTTATTTTATTTATTTTATTTATTTTATTTATTTTATTTATTTTATTTATTTTATTTATTTTATTTATTTTATTTATTTTATTTATTTTATTTATTTTATTTATTTTATTTATTTTATTTATTTTATTTATTTTATTTATTTTATTTATTTTATTTATTTTATTTATTTTATTTATTTTATTTATTTTATTTATTTTATTTATTTTATTTATTTTATTTATTTTATTTATTTTATTTATTTTATTTATTTTATTTATTTTATTTATTTTATTTATTTTATTTATTTTATTTATTTTATTTATTTTATTTATTTTATTTATTTTATTTATTTTATTTATTTTATTTATTTTATTTATTTTATTTATTTTATTTATTTTATTTATTTTATTTATTTTATTTATTTTATTTATTTTATTTATTTTATTTATTTTATTTATTTTATTTATTTTATTTATTTTATTTATTTTATTTATTTTATTTATTTTATTTATTTTATTTATTTTATTTATTTTATTTATTTTATTTATTTTATTTATTTTATTTATTTTATTTATTTTATTTATTTTATTTATTTTATTTATTTTATTTATTTTATTTATTTTATTTATTTTATTTATTTTATTTATTTTATTTATTTTATTTATTTTATTTATTTTATTTATTTTATTTATTTTATTTATTTTATTTATTTTATTTATTTTATTTATTTTATTTATTTTATTTATTTTATTTATTTTATTTATTTTATTTATTTTATTTATTTTATTTATTTTATTTATTTTATTTATTTTATTTATTTTATTTATTTTATTTATTTTATTTATTTTATTTATTTTATTTATTTTATTTATTTTATTTATTTTATTTATTTTATTTATTTTATTTATTTTATTTATTTTATTTATTTTATTTATTTTATTTATTTTATTTATTTTATTTATTTTATTTATTTTATTTATTTTATTTATTTTATTTATTTTATTTATTTTATTTATTTTATTTATTTTATTTATTTTATTTATTTTATTTATTTTATTTATTTTATTTATTTTATTTATTTTATTTATTTTATTTATTTTATTTATTTTATTTATTTTATTTATTTTATTTATTTTATTTATTTTATTTATTTTATTTATTTTATTTATTTTATTTATTTTATTTATTTTATTTATTTTATTTATTTTATTTATTTTATTTATTTTATTTATTTTATTTATTTTATTTATTTTATTTATTTTATTTATTTTATTTATTTTATTTATTTTATTTATTTTATTTATTTTATTTATTTTATTTATTTTATTTATTTTATTTATTTTATTTATTTTATTTATTTTATTTATTTTATTTATTTTATTTATTTTATTTATTTTATTTATTTTATTTATTTTATTTATTTTATTTATTTTATTTATTTTATTTATTTTATTTATTTTATTTATTTTATTTATTTTATTTATTTTATTTATTTTATTTATTTTATTTATTTTATTTATTTTATTTATTTTATTTATTTTATTTATTTTATTTATTTTATTTATTTTATTTATTTTATTTATTTTATTTATTTTATTTATTTTATTTATTTTATTTATTTTATTTATTTTATTTATTTTATTTATTTTATTTATTTTATTTATTTTATTTATTTTATTTATTTTATTTATTTTATTTATTTTATTAATTTTATTTATATTATTTATTTTATTAAATATGTATTTTTTGTATACATTTTTTAGGTTTTTGTGTATTTGTTATGTTTCACTTCGTTGTCATACATTTTTTTTTCTGAAGTTATTAAATAATCTACCGAAACTTCATCAATAGTGGAAGCAGCCTTAAAACTTGCTGTACTGTTGAAATATACTGTGTTTATTAAATAATCAAAATATTGATTGAAACCAACCGAGGGGTTAATCAAAAAGGTCACGTTTGCTCCTACTCACCAAGCCAGCCTGTTTGTATTAATTTTTATCGTATTTGACACGATACATGGCTTCCTACATGGTATGTGAACGTTTTGTATCTCTTGTGTATCTACAGTTATATGATGAAATGTAATTGTGTATTTGTAGATGCGTTCGCAAATTATGAGAGAATCATACTTTATGGCGATAATTTAATTTTCGCCAGCGTCAATTTCATCGATCGATCGATTCTGAACAAATAAAATTTTGTTTATTTACTGAATATATTTTTTGTTGTTATTGTAGTTGGTGGTTTTGCTTCTTTATCTCGTTGATACATTCGATTCGCATATGAAAAATTATTCACACGCTGAGAATGAACGATTGCGTTTGTATTCTGCTATTGTAAATGTAATTTTTCAATAAAGCATAACTTGTTATTACGTCATACATGCTGATTACGTTTGCTTATCCTTATCTCAGGTGTGTTCAACACAAGTTTAGCGCTTTTCCATGCCGGGATCTGCGGATTTTATCGTTTTTATCGCAATCAAAGAAGTCTTTGCTGTTCGCAGACCGTGGGAGTTTTTTCGACAAAGTTCAGTTTTGTTTGCGTTCTTTGAAGTTTATTTTCAAGAAGCTTCTTTCTTAGTGGGTGATTGTGGGCTAAAATACTGCAAACACCTGAGCAAATAGCTTATCTTAATGTGGGTAAGATTTTCGGGTATATGCACCGTGAGAATGTTAACAATATAAGATTGTCAATGCGATTGATATTTACTGATTTTTTTCAAATTGCGAACTTTTTATCAGAGTTTAAAGTCTTTGAAAAAAATAAAAAAAAATCATAATCACATATGATTGTGCTTAAATTATCTCAGTGGATTTCATTGCAAAGTTCAAGAGAATTCACACGCAATATATATAAAAGAATGCTTGTTTATCAAACCCAAAACACTACCCTCACAGAACAATACCATTTTTTATGTAAAGGACATTTTACCTAATTTTGATAACATTGTGAATTGTGCAAATAGGGTTAAAGATATTTTGGAAAAATATTTTTTTATTGTTTAACACAAGTATTAAAATAAACAAAAGAAATTGTTTTTGTTTTATCGTGATGTCACTTCCGCGTCACACGTGTATAAATGAAGAAATTTCGAGTTTAGTTTTATAATTTGGTATATATTTAAACCTAATGTGAGGGGCTGACTTCGGGATTTTGTTTAAAAAGCTTACAAAAAATGTGTGTGGCTACTTTTTTTTTTTAAATTTTAGGCTTTTTTTTAATTTTAACTTCGCCATTTTTTTCTATATATATATTTTTTTTTGAAAAAACTCTTAGTTAGCCCCTCACATAAGGTTTAAACTCTTATCAAATTTTTTTTGGTTTCATCTCGTGATAACCTGCACACTGTTTTTTCTACTTGTTTATTACTGCTTAATTTATGCACGTGCATCGCGGAGAGGAAGTGACGTCACTAACAAAAGAAAATATTTTTTTTTTTTTGTAAATTTTAATACTTATATGAAACAATAAAGAAATATTTTCTCAAATATCATTAACCGTGTTAGCACAATCCTTACCTTAAAACACTCCTAAAACTTCGACAAAATAAGGTTAAGTGTTCCTTAAGGAGATCTATATTAAGATTTAAACAAGAGTACTAACGACCATATTACCTAAATTCATATATGAACATTAAGGGGCGGGGCATCCATCAATTACGTGAGGTGATTTTGGCAATTTTTTGACCCCTACCGCCCCCTAGTGAGATATCGTTAGATTTGGGTAGATCCCCTCCATTGTTTTCAGTGTTTATATGTTAATCTATGCTTCATTGTATTGGATTTTCTAAAAAACCAGTTTTTATTTATTTATTTACTTTTATTCAGAACTTGTTGAGACTAGAATTTAAGACTACTGAGATCGGGATCTAAAACCACCATGAAAAAATCGAACAATATTTACTTAAATTAGAGTTTCTTAAATTTATGAAGGAATATTCATTCTAACGCAGTCCATAGGGTCTCAAGAGTGGCTTCTGGTACCAGCGAGAATTTCTGAGTAAGAAAATAAAACTAAAAAAATAAGTTTTATTTCAGAGTAAAAAAAATAAAACTCAAAAATAAGTGTTATTTTCACAGTAAATAAAGTAAACTAAAAAATTAATTTTAGTTCAGGGTGAAAAAATAAAACTCAAAAATAAGTTTAATAATTTAAGTAACAGCCCGGGCTACTCCCCAATATAAATTTATATATTATAAATATGATATTTTCTTTAACCAGTGGCGTACCTACCGGGGGTCTGGGTTGCTAGATTATGCTGGGCCCAAAGACAGACGGGCGCCAAAAAGCCTATATAATTTACATTATTTTTTTAAAAATATAAATGCTTAAATAAATTTCTGTTTTTAAATAATAAAAAAAAATTATTTAATTACCCTATTCAAAACGCAAAAATTGTAAGCCGGATCGATATTTAGATATCGCCGGACACCGACTCAATAGTTAGGGGGACTCTTAAAAACTTTTTCTGCATAATTTTTTTTTTTTGATCGGAGAAATCCCCATGGAGCGGTTTTGGTTCTCCTGAACCACTTTTTAGTTCAAAAAATCAAGTTTTTGCCTATAACTTCTTTTTTTCTTCAAAATACATATCCAAGATAAGCAAAAAAGTGAATATTGTGATAGCACACATATATATTGGCAAATAAAAATGTTGAAATTCGTTCTCCATGCAAACTCTTTTGAGATATCATTTTCGGAAAAAATGTTTCTTGTAAATACCTATCAAATATGTATTTTTCATGGTATCCACATGCGTTGATACTTACTGGAAAAGTATTGAGCTCTTCTTTCCATTGATATATCTTATGGTGTGGTTTAACCAAAACTAAGTGCCACAATTAAATAAAACGTGAAAAATTGATTTTCAGAAGGCTTTTTCTATTTAATTATTATTTAATTGCCATAATTACCTTTCGATTTTGACAAATCTTGGTAATGATGGGTTTTTAAGTACGTAAAATCGTATTTTAAGAACCATTCTTTAGAAAAGTGCACGCCAGGTTGCGAAGAACAAAATTTGTGGCAGCACTGCCTGCAACACAGTCAGCACATTCAGCAAGCAAACAAACAAAGCAATAACGTTCAACAAACTGTAAGCAACAGATGCAGAAAATTCATTCAATTCGTCAAATTGTTTAACACGAGTAGCAGCAAGTTTTCTACAACGATCTTATTTTTAACAATAAGTATTATATCCATTTTTTATTAATAAATAAATATTGCATAGTTAATTGTGACGGCTTTTTATTGCAACGGAGTTGAAGTCGGCACGGTTTGATATACTGGTGACCCCGACGTGATTAAGCAAGAAATCCCAATTGTTTTGACTGCTGCAGGGCGGCGAGACACATGGCGTGAAACCTACCGAGATTTTGGCACACATGAAGCGACTAGCTCCAGGCCCAGGCAATGAGGCAATTGTTCAAACATTATTTTCAATGCCCAAATGCCCAAAACTATTCGTCCACTTCTAACTGCTTGGGAAGAAGATGACCCCGACAAGCTGGCAAAATTGGCTGACAAAATGTTGGATGTTAATGGCACAAACATGGTATCGATAGTTTCTCCAGCTTCCAACCCTGCAATGCAGCCAATACAGCCTGTGCTAGCAGTCTCACAGTCAGATACCATATCAATGGCAGATATGTGACAGGTCATAAAAGTTCTCACTACTAAAATTGACAAGACTCAGACCGAACTCAACAAAAATACGACCAACAACAACAAACAGAGGAGGATCCCAATCTCGTAGTCGGACTCAAAGCAGTGGAGGAACTCATAGTACATCAGGTACCTTGTGCTATTTTCATTCCAGATTTGGTGACTCAGCACGAAAATGTCATCCTGAATGTCAGCGCTGGAAGCCAAACCCGGAAAACTACCCGGGCTGCCGTCTGCATGTGTAGCTCTCGACAGCAACCAACATGAAACAAACTCACAAGCAACAAACAATTTTAATAAGAACAACAACTGCACAAGTAATATCAAATTCCAAGAGACTCGGTTGCATATCTTTGACAAATATTCTGGCATACATTTTTTGATTGACTCTGGATCGGTGGTCTCAGTCATTCCACGATCTATAGTTAAACATCGGGTCGATGCAGGGGGGCCCAAACTTTTTGCGGCCAACCAAACTGAAATTCAAACATTTGGACATCATATTGTTCAGCTTTGGAGATCATATTGGCTTGCGGCGAGCTCTAAAATGGTCTTTTATCATCGCAAGCGTGCAAACAGCAATAATTGGCGCAGATTTCTTAAGCCATTTCATCTGCTCATTGATTTAAAAAAAAAGCGTCTCATTGATTCAACAACTCGATTCACCACGCGCCGTGAAATGTTAGAAGCTTCTGAGTTTGGCATTTCAACCGTAAACTTATCAGAATCTTACAGCGACTTGCTTCAAGAATTTGTTGAGGTGACCACAAATTTACCAAAACAAAAAAAACCATTCTGAAACGTCAGTAATGCATCACATCGAAACAGTTGGCCAGCCAGTAGCTGATCGACCAAGATGCCTTGCTGGCGATAGGCTTTTATGTGCAAAGGCCGAAATCGACTTTCTCATGGAGCAAGAAATATGTCGCCCTTCTAAAAGTCAATGGGCAAGCCCTCTCCATATGGCTGCTAAAAATACAGGGGGCTGGCGTGCCTGCGGCGACTATAGAAAGCTCAATTCGCAAACAGTTCCGGTCCGTTACCCGATTTCTCATATCTACGATTTTTCTGATAAGCTTTTTGGTCTTCCCATGGCTGAGGAAGACATAAAAAAAACAGCAGTTTGCACACCTTTCGGATTAGTAGAATTTTTGTTTATGCCTTTTGGTCTTCGAAACGCTACACAAACGTTCCAAAGGTTTATGGACCAAATTTTCAGAGGCATCGACTTGGCGTTTTACTACATCGATGACATCATCATCATGTCTGAATCTCCTGAACAACACCGTGAACACCTTCATATTGTTTTTTCAAAATTAAAAGAACATGGGCTTACAATCAACGTCAGCAAGTGCCACTTTGGCCAACCAGAGGTACTTTTCCTTGGATACACGATTAACAAAAATGGTTGCAAGCCACCAAGCGATCGAGTTTCTGCAATTTTAAACTATACGAAGCCTCAAACAATATGCGAGCTACGCAGATTTTTAAGGCGTCGTAAATTACTATCGGCGATGAATTCCACGCGCTGCACAACTGCAGGCGCCTCCTAATGAATTTTTACGCGACTCTAAAAAAAACGACAAACGCAAGGTTCCATGGACACCTGAAGCAGATGAAGCTTTCGAAGCGTATAAAAAAGTATTGGCGAAGCTGCACTACTAGCGCATCCTGTATCCAATGCACCACTTGCTCTCATTACGGATGCATCTGACACTTCCATCGGAGCAGCTCTCGAGCAAAAAACAGACAACTGGAAGCCGCTCGGTTATTTTTCGCGTAAGCTGTCATCTGCTGAAAAAAACTATAGCACATATGATAGGGAGTTGATAGTCATCTATGAAGCAACAAAGTTCTTCAGGCACATGCTCGAGGCGCGAGTCTTCATCATAAAAACGGACCACAAACCTCTGGTGTATGCTTTTTCGCAAAAACCAGACAAGGCTTCTCCGAGACAACTCAGGCATTTAGATTATATATCCCAATTTAGTACTGAAATTGTTTACTTAGCAGATCCTGAAAACACCGTAGCTGATGCTCTATCAAGGGTGAATCAAATTTCTATGCCAACCAACATCGATATGAAAGAGATACAAGCAGAACAGGAGAATGACAGCGAATTGAAAACCATGATTGAGGGTAACAATTCTCTGAAACTTCAAATTGTGCACGTCACACCTGATGCAGCTGTCTATTGTGATGTTTCGTCCGGATATGTGCGGCCATACTTGCCTGAAAAATTTTGCAAGCAAGTTTTTGCTTCAATCCATGGTCTTTCTCATCACAGTGGACGTGCCACGCTTCACCAGATTCGGCATCGGTACGTATGGTCTGCAATAAAAAAAGATGTAACTACTTGGGCGCGAAATTGTTTACCATGCCAAAGATCCAAGATTCATCGACACAACAAGTTGGCACCAAACAAGATCGACATGCCTGACAACCCTTTCGACCATATTCATTTAGATCTTGTTGTAATGCCACTCGACCAAGGTTACCGCTACTGTCTCACCATGATTGATCGGTTTTCTCGCTGGCCGGAGGCAGTACCACTAAAAGACATGTCAGCTGATACAGTTGCAACTGCGTTTTAGTCAAATTGGGTCGCCCGTTTTGGATGCCCCAAGACAATAACAACTGATCAAGGCACACAATTTGAGTCATCACTTTTTAAAGCACTCGCTTATCTTGTTGGAACAAAACGCATTAGAACGACGGCATATCACCCGCAGGGCAATGGGGTGGTAGAGCGCTAGCATCGTTCTTTCAAAGCAGCATTGATGTGCCATCCGGACGAATCTTGGACAAGCTTACTGCCAACAGTTATGCTGGGACTACGTACTTGTTTCAAAGAGGATCTGAAAGCATCAGCGGCAGATATGCTCTATGGTGGTTCTCTACGACTGCCAAATGCATTTTTTGTCAACGAAGAGATGTCCGCAGACTCACAAATTTTTGTCGAAAAGTTCAGGGAGCACATGCGGTTGCTACGACCGACCCCAGCTGCTCATCACATTAAGAACAGCGTTTTTATTTTAAAAAATCTTTATGATTGTTCTCACGTACTACTTCGAACGGATGCCGTAAAACAGCCACTAGAACCTCCGTACCAAGGCCCTTACGAAGTTATCGAAAGGTCAACTGATCGTATTTTTACGATCAAAATCAACGACAGGAACAGATAGACTCAAGCCAGCTTTCATTGCTAGAGAGGATCATCAGACGCAGACTCTGAGCGAACAAACGAACGCAAGAGGAATGTTAGCTTTGCAAATCATCAGTGCTGCTTTGCTTTGAGCAGCACTGCCTGCAACACAGTCAGCACATTCAGCAAGCTAAACAAACAAAGCAATAACGTTTAACAAGCTGTAAGCAACAGATACAGAAAATTCATTCACTTCGTCAAATTCTTTAACACGAGTAGCAGCAAGTTCTCTACAACGATCTTATTTTTAACAATAAGTATTATATCCATTTTTTTATTAATAAACATTTTATAGTTAATTGTGACGGCTTTTTATTGCAACGGAGTTGAAGTCGGCACGGTTTGCTATAAATTCATGAATTTCGAAAATATTTTATTTTAAACGCCTATAGATACATACATTTCATGGTACTCAATTTTCATAAGACCACACGATACCATATCATACGAGACACCAATGGAAAGAATATACTGAATACTTTTCCAATAAGCTTTAATAATATTGTAACCAATAAGCATGTAAATACCATGAAAACTACACATTTTATAGGGGTTTAATAAGAACACCTTTTCGAACATGACGAAATATCGACTTTTGGTTATCTTATTATTTATTTTGGTTAATTTTTTGCTTATCTTGAGTATGCATTCTGAAGAAAAAAAAACTCGCGTGTAGCAACGTACACGTGGCAGAAGTGAAACTTCTTTAACAGTAAGAAATAAGAGAGATTTTAGTGTGAAATAGAGAGAGAAAGTATCTGAAAAGAAATTCAATCAATACGAAATGGAATAATAATTTGTTGATTCAATATTTGCATCCAGGGACCGTACCGAATATGGTTTTTGTCGAAAGTGTCACATATTCACTTTTATCTCTTAATTTTTATTTTTTCCGACAAAAATAACAGTTTTTTGTGCCTTATAGTTTTTTTGGGCAAAAATAACAGTTATTTTCTGCCGTTTATTTTTCGGTCAAAAATATCAGGTAATTTATATTTGGTCATTTTACCGATAAAAAAATTTTGATATTATTATTTTCATCTCATCGTTGAGACATTTTACACATGGTGTCAACAGTTCAATCTGTCAAGCGGCCTTTAAGGAAACACCAATTGCTTGATATTTTTGACCGAAAAAATTAAAGTCACAAAATAACTGCTATTTTTGACTGATAAAATAAAAGTCAAAAGTAACTTTTATTTTTCCTCGAAATATACTAGGCAAGAAATTAACTTTTAAAAAATCAGTTTCAAATTTAAAAGCGACTTAATATTCGTGAGGCTGAGGACATTTGTAACATAATGGTATATTTGAAAAAGTCTTTCGATAATTTTTTTTATTTGAACATTGTAAAATAACAGTTATTTTCGGTACTTGTTTTAGTTCAGTTGGTGTTTAAGTTGCTGTCGAATATCTTCTCAACATTGTTACTTTTTGAATGCTGGATTGCATTTGCATAGTACTCGTTGAAGGAGCCTCCGAAAGCAGAGGCAAATCTTGTTCATTATTACCTCCTGCTTCCTGATCATAATAATTGCTATGTTGATAGAGGGCCTCATAAAGAAGCAAACGTTGATTGTTGAGTGTATCAACTTGGTTGGCTTTAAAATTTTGTTGAGATGATGGCTGAGTTCCAAAATACATTTTAACAAAGCATCAGTGTGTTTTTTGGGGATTGGTTCTTTGTAGATTCACCAAAATACGCTGATGTTTCGTAAAAATGCATTTTGAAACTAAGCCGTTGTTGCAATCACCTTACCTTCATCATTAGTTGCAGACCCAGCTGCGGCTGTATTCTTAAGAGCTCTAATTCGCTCTCTATATTCACGAACGCGTTCTGCTCCTGTTTTAGCTATTTTTCTATTTTTTTCCGTGCATACTTGTAGGATGAAAGTTAATGTTACGGTTATGTTAATAATGTAATGTTAATGTTAATGTAATGTTAATGTTAATTATGTTATTTTCAGTATGTTACGCGTTCAGTTTTAATTTTATTTTGTTTGGCTATATATCATGTGCCTATGTGGTGTAAAAGAATAGACTGCGGCTCAAAAGCAACGATGTTCGGGGTTCAATTCTCGACAGCGGCAATAATTTTTTTTTAATTTTCATATGAATTGAAAACGTTAGCCTAGCGTCACGAAAAAGGACCTTGAAATTTCACTCGCCGCCAAAGAAGTTTCACTTCAAAAAAGTTATATGCAAAAAACTTGATTTGTTGGCCAAAAAAGGGGTCAAGGAGAACCAAAACCGCTCCATGGGGATTTCTCCGACTCAAAAAAAAATGATTCAGAAATAGTTATTAAAAGTCCTTCTTACTTTTGAGTCGGAGTCCGGCTGACTTTTTTTTTCTCCATACAAAATCGATACGGCTTAAAAAATAGGCATTTAACATAAAGTTATTAAAAATATTTTCGTTTCGGATAACTTTTTAAGTGAGTTTTTTAAGACTTAAATGCAATGTTAATTAGTAAATTAGCCAAATTTTGAGGGATAATGGAAATGCTTTTTAATTGTAAACTTATAATTATTTTAATGTTCAAAAAATTTTATATGATAGGGCGGCTAACTCTGTACAAGTCCGCCAATTTAACTAGCGTTAAGACGATGCTTGAAATAGTAGGTTGCGTGATATTCAAGTATCGTCAAAACGATATAATCAAACGCTGAAGATTATTTATTGAATAAAATTATTTTTTATAAGTTTATAAATAAAATCATTAATGCCTCGAATAAACAGAATTTGTTCTAAAAACAATTTAATTTCCGGTAAGATGTCGATTGATGTCGTTCTGCACTGCATTACCGACTACAAAATAAATTCATCACAATATGCCTTCCATTTCAATGCATACTTTCAGGCTGCTATGAAAATTTGTGGTGATTGTCTGCAGCAATGATATTATTAATGTAAATGTTCTTTACAAAGTTAAAAAACGAATATGATTATTTTCTTTTTATTTTTCATAGCCGTGTTTCTACAACCGTAGGCTGCATGCAAAATAAAAAAATTAATTTGTTGTTCTTCACTCTAAACGTTTTATAATCTGGTGAACCTACAATACATTGACTTCATCATAGAATAATAGGGTTATTCTCGCAGTATAGCAGCGATGCAAAATTCGTGAAAATGCAACCTTGCAATACTGAAATATACAACACTGCGGGAGCGCACAAAAATACAAGTATGTATTACAAATATTGTTAAGAAATGCCGCGAACTGGCGAAAAAAAAAAAAAATTAAATTCTTACGGTAACGCACACCAATTAAAATGGACAAATTTGTCTTAATCAGAGTACACGGTTGCACGTCCACCTAAAACATGGGTATTACTGTTGCACAAATTGCACGAATTGTAAAACTCGCTTGTATTTTGTTGTTGTGTTGTTGCACGGGTTGCAAGATTTTGCAATTCTTACACTTTGCAAGGGTTTTGCAAGACAGCGAGAATACCCTAATGTAATCATTCAAATACTAGCACACCAGTACAAAGATATTAATAATGGTCTCTATTCTGAGCTGAAAATGTTTACTTAAATCGTAAACATGTGGTAGGTTAGTAACCAAAAAGCATGCTTGAGATTATTCATATTTCCAATTCAGGCCAAGACGCTAACTGAGTTATACAGTTTGAATACTACTCAATCATTTGAGAGACTAGACATCACTGGCATAATTTTTCCAGGAAAATGGAACAATTTAGATAATTTTTTTTATTGAGAAGATATCTTTTGATTTCTGAAATGCTTTTTACCAATAAGAATGCTTGCTATGCATTTTAGAACAATATATCGATGGTTAAGCTCACTAAAGTGATAAGTGAAAAATTTCAAATGTTCAGGAACATCGATTTTGTTATTAAATTTCAATACATCTCAATACAAAACACTTATTTTAACTGTATACTGAAATGCATTCTCTGGCTATGCATTTTCAATAAATTTACACAAGGTAGATATTATATTGATGCAGTAAACCTATTTTCGTCACAAGGTCACTTATCACTTTAGTGCGCTTAACCATCGATATGTTTTGAATCTTTTTGATAAGTGTTATATAAGTTGTATATGAGAGTTAATTGAAAAAGTGCAAGATTACACATTTAAAAAGCATTTCAAAGTTTCAGTCTGAAAAATGAAAAATCTAACTTGATCCCTAATTTGTCGTTCACAAAGTTATTCGCGTCGACTTTTCAATATTAAGAGGTTTAAAATAAAAAAAAATTGATTTCTTTGTTTGATCTTTAAATTTGTTAGATAGTCTTTTTTATATAAACTTAAGTACATAATTCCAGGCAGATTTTAACAAGCTTCTTTTAATGACGAGCGCAGAATTTTATTCCTAATAACGGGTTCCGAAAAACAGACAAAAATAAAAAGTAGGTACTGGTTTCTTACAACTAGGGTTACCAGATGGTATTCCAAAGGAGTACATGCCCTCGTTTTTCACTAAAATTGAAATATCCTCCTTTCGATACCAAATATCCTCCTTTTTACCAAAACCGAATTGACCATTTTGACCCTTGAAAAGACTTGGACTTCTTATGATCAATTGTGTAATGTGCGCTATTAAAAACTTCCCTCATACATTTGGAAGAGAAGTTGATTTTGTGATGCACTAGCGATTCGTCCAAGGGTTCCTTGAAAAATCGCTTTTCAATTGCGAATTCGAATCGTTCGAAGATTATGGCCAAAGCAATGAATTCGAGAAGCACGAACAATTTTTTAAATCATTCGCTCATTCCAGCGATCGTTGGAAGATGGCTTTATGAAGCATTTTCAAAATCTATCATGGGAATATGAAGAGGCTCGTAAAAATCCTTTAAATTAATCAAAAAGTCGAACTAGTAAAAATATATCTCATTTATTTTCTTATGGTTTAGAAGAAACGTCACGTTTAAGTGAAATAAAAACAAATTACAAAACAATCACAAAAATATTCATTGAATTCATAAGACCCCTCTTGGTGATTCATTGGTATTCTCTTTCGCTCATTCCGGCGAATCTTTCTGGAGTACCGCTTTTATGGCCTCAGCTACTCACAGTCGGCGATACCTGGATGACTCTCAAACGAGCTTGCCTGTTATTTCATCTTCCAAGCCATTCGCTGGCGATTCTGAGGCGAATGAAAATATTTTAAGGGTATTAAATAATTGATCAAAAACTAGACTTACATGTTTTATGCCGACTCAAAACTGCAAAAGTTCATGAGAGGTCGCTCAGAAATGTCAATTTTTCTTAAAACAAACCTTCTGTCCCAGTGGCGAACGAATCGATTCATCCTTAAAAACGTCTTTAAGACACTAACTCCTTCATAAACGACGGATCGATCCACTTCCATAGCTGTCCTCGAAGGCATTTTCAAACAAATTATCAAAACGTCTTGCAAGACAAGACTTTGCCTCGTCTCCGAGGACGGACGGGACCCTCGTCTAGTAAAGTGTACACTGTACACTAGAGTAGGTCGGCCTACATACAAAAAAAAAAAGTTTGAAAAAACCACCCCCTATTTTAAAGTTGACCTCAAGAGGATTCCGAAAACAAAAAAAAATTTTTTTGGACCACCGGAAAAACAGCCAAAATGGTATTTTTTGCATAACTTAAGCATTACATGTCAGATCTTAAAAAGTTATATGTCGTTGAAAAGGGCTTTACGAGCACTACAATGTCTTCTTAGAACATTTTTACTTTTGAGATCATATTCAATTAGTAAGCCCCATTAGCCCGATTTATCCCCCTTAAGATCTGACATGTAATGCTGAAGTTATGCAAAAAAGACCATTTTGGCTGTTTTTCCGGTGGTCCAAAAAAAAAATTTTTTTTGTTTTCGGAATGCTCTCGAGGTCAACTTTAAAATAGGGGGTGGTTTTTTCAAACTTTTTTTTTCGACCCACTCTACTGTACACGTTTGTTCAGAATATGCTCTCCTTGCGCATTCCGCTCTTTACCCCTTTTGCTATGCCTCTTCCCCCTCTCACTTTTTCTTGATTTTTCATTCTATAAGTTTTTTCTCCTTTAAAATGACATAAAAAATTAATATGGATTTTGAAAAAAATATATTTTATAAAGAGTAAATGTTCTCCTTTTTGTCATCCGTAGTCCACCTTAATAAAATTTTGATCTTATAACCCTACCTACAACTCATGTTAATTTTCTGGTTTCATCTCTTGTATTAAAATATATCACTACAAATTTTAAGTAATATTTTATTTTATTTGTATTCAATTTGTTTTTGTTTTATTTAATAATCATATAAATATAATTTATATATATATAATTTATACTTTTTATATCAATAAAAAAATACCATCTGAGGCAAGAAACAAAACAATAAATCCTGTACTAAATAACTAATTAATAAAACTAAAGACACAGTTTAAAGACTTGCACAGTTTTGACATGAAAATTTTAACTTATTTAATTTAGAAAAATAAACAACATGAATTTAATTTTCTCGTTTTTTTTTTTTTTTTGAAATGTCAATTCGAATGTGGAACACATAATAAACTGAACTTTAAAAAGGGTCTTTTTATTGGCATGAATAATGGTTTATTTTTAAAAAATAATCACAAATCTCTATGAAACAAAAAATGTATGCATGAAGTTAACATAAAATTGAATATTAACTAAATTCTTAATGTTATTTTTAGCTAAATTAAAAATAACATCATCACCGATTTAGGAACATTTCGATATTTGTATGCAACTTAAAAACAATATAAATTATAAAATGTGCTTTTGAATAGAATGTATGTATGACAGTTTTGAAAAGAAACGAAAATAGCTATTTCAATAATGATGAAAATAATTTGAAATAACAAAATGTAAGACACGGTTTTAAAAATAAAATTATTAATCTACCTGTTGGTAGATCTAATGTTGAAAGTGATTTTTAAGTTTCAAAATTCACAGCGATGTGAAAGATTTGTGCTAAAAGTAATGAAATAATAAACTATAACTATTCACAGTTAATCTTAAACTAACTAAACTTCTGATTATATTATAGTATATATTTAGCAAAAGGTACTTTTTTAAAATATATTTATAGTTATACATTGCAAATATATTACACTTAGAACTCTTCGTTATAAAATCTTACAATGCTAATAAAAATCATTGCTTTTTTGGGATTTTCTTTTTTCTAAGATTATCTAATGATTTGGTATAAATTTTGATCGTTCTTATGTTAATAGATTTATTTTGTTTTGTTCCTAAGAGTTAATATGTAGTATGTATGTATGTCTGTTTGTATAGCGAATACAAATTCTGTTATTTGTAGTTTTTGTAACTGATTATCTGTCTGTTGTATGTGTATTTATTTCCCTGTGTCATCAAACTAATTTAGCCTAAACTTTAGTTATATAACTTTAAAAGAGTCAAGTAGTTAAAAATAATGAAATATACTGTAATTAATAGCTTTTTTTCTTCTTCTTCTTCTGCTGCTGCTGCTGTTACTTCAACTGTGGTCACCCACATGGCCGCCGCTGAATTCAGCTTTGAACTCCAAAATACTGATATACGTGCCAGTAAAGAACCCAATAATGCCGAAGCAGATAAGTCCGAAATTCTTCCAGAAACGCCACTTAAACCGACCATAGCCAGGATCTTCATTGTACACAGCCAGTTCTATAACTGAGGGAATTATAAGGCCGAGCGTACTCAGGCAGACGGCACCAATCAACGAAATAAAAGGTCCCAAATTTGGCAGAGCCACAGCTATAGCACCGCATAAAATCTACAAATATAAGAAAAAGTAAGAATTTAAGATCGTATCAATCTTAGAATCGTAGCATCAACTCCTACTTACCACCAGAAAAACTCTCAAGGCATATTCGCTGATGTTCTGACGTTCCACAGAAATTTTGTGCTGAATACCTTTCCAGATAATACTGACTGGTACGTAGAACTGTAACGTGAAAGTGAAGAAGATTGCCAGTGCAATCATCAGTTTGACAGCTTGAGCCAATCTGTCAGAAGACAAAAGTAAATGAGTAACGCAAGAGTTAATCAGTCATCACAAAAAATATAACTTACATATCCTCAACCGGCAGATTCAACGTAATGCTACCCTCCGTTTTTGAGCCATACTTCCAGTAGCCAAAGAAACCAACCAAGGCATACAGCGAAATAACCAAACCCATGCCAAAGTTCAACACCGACGGGCAGCCAATAAAATGAGTTGGATTCTTCATGTCATTCTCCAGTGACATAACTACACCGATACCTTCCAGCGCAAAGATGACAGTGCCGAAGAATAATGGCCATTGAACGGGATCGGCCACAGATACGCGATCATCAATGCTTGGCATATCGGTAAAGATGTACTTGAACGTTATGATAATGCCAACAAACATCAAAATATTCGCAAACATAGAGAACGGAGTCAGGTACTTAAGGTTGCGCACCAGGCACATAAAGATCAATGGGCATGTAACTATAACAATCCACAATCGCACCGAGATATCATTTTCGCCATAAAAGTCCACCACTTGCTTCACATTCGTCGCCACAAAGACCAAATAGATGCAACAGCAACCGATCAAATCGATGACGAGAAAAACATTGACCATAAATCGTATAAAGCGTGACCAACGATTAAGACTGGGCGGCCCGTCAAGAAAGGCCTGCTCGGCAACATCGGCAAAACCCATCATCGGGATTTTACGTCGTCTACATAAGATGTGAGCGCATTTCACCAGAATGTGTACGCAATACGTGCAGATGCCGCCCACAATGAATGTGGCGACCAGACCAAACCACATGCCAGCATTGAGAAAGGCCATCGGCATGGCCAGAATGCCGGATCCGAGAGAACCCTTGAGCAGATGCACAAATGTTTCGATGTCGCTGTAAAGTAAAAGAGAATTGATCATGTGATTAATTTCAGTGTAATAATGTTGAATGTGTAGAATGTTATGGTTTCATAAATTGCTAACTTAAATTGTAATATTGTCATTTTTTTTAATGTTTGTTTGAAAAAATTCATCTCGAGATTTTCTTTTCAAAATATGATTCACAATTTTTTAAAGCTATTTAAGAAAATTGCTTGCTTAATTACTGTTATATAACTACACAGATATATTTGTTTTTCTACGATTTAAGTATATTCTATTAGATATTGTTTTTTGTATATCACGAGATATTATTTTCAATTATTATTTTAAGTGATATTTTGTCAGAAAGCTTTTTCTGTTTATTTACTTAATAAATTTTAAAAAGATTGTCTGTTAATAAACATTAATGCGTCTTTTACTTAAACTGAATATTTTGACAACTTGTTTTTGTCAAATTTTCCAGTTTTTATTTTTTTCTTTCTCTCGTGACAAAATCTCAAGAATCGATCATTAAAAATAAAAACAAAAAAAAAGAAAATGTCAAGTCTTGGTCAGTTGCCAACAGCAATAAATGTTTACAGTAATGAGTTGAAATTAAAAACAATCACCAAATAATTTGGCAACAGCACACTAGGTGCCAGCGATTATTTAATCACACGCCTGATCAGAGTGATTTGTGATAGTTAAGAATAGTTAAGAACTCCTTGCAAAACGCTGCTAACAGAATCAAAGTATGAAAGCCGTTACTCAGTACTTCAGGGCTTGGAGTTACACAAATTTCTAATTTTTAAAAAAATGGGCTCTTATATTCTGTATATGTTGTGTAATGGGTGAAACTTTAGGATTTTAAAGTCCGGTTCACCGTGATAAACTGAGTTAACTATTACTGCTAATTCCAACAGCACAATAATTCGACGCGCAAAAAATTGTAATGTCTGAATATTTTTTTACCCACAGCAAAGTCAACTCATTACCTATTGATGTACTTAGTTGACCGACGATCGAAAATGGTAAGTTCGAAACAAAACGAAATCCCATTCAAGCTAGGTGTCAAAATCAGCTGTTTAGTAATTTTAAGAAAATATTTTCAGACTTGGTGTGAAAAGTGTAATACAAAAAGTCTTAAATTCAAACTTTAATAAAATTTTTTAAACATTAATTAAATTTTTAGTGAATTCGATTTTATTGGCTCTAACTTTGTTAGAGATAGAAAACCATTCAGACGAGAAAATTTAACGGAGGACTCCGTGAGACCTAAAGAAATGTCTGATACGGGTTATTTTTAATAATTATTAAAGTAACAAAATAACACGTTTTAAACAGAAAAATTTAATTTTTTATATCAATGTGCAGAAACCATTCTAAAATAATATTTATATGTCAAATATATGATTTTTTAATTCATCTTTCTATACTTAATTGGAGCTACGATCTTAATTTTTCCGCAAACCTATAAATTACTATAGGTAGCAAGACAAAAATGACCGCCATTTAAAAATAGAACAACAAAAAATTTTTTAAAAAAAGTTCTGAGTTGCCAATATATTTAACAAATTTCAGTTAAAATATCAACTTTTTTAAAAATAGTCGAGCAACTGGTGTTTCATCACTTGATTTGGATTGACTTAACTGTGAATTTCTTATGTGGGTGGAAAACACCCAGAGTAAGTTATGGCTAATGTGACCAACCGTACTCCTTTTGGGAGTTTTTTACTTCTTTTTTTGCTGTACTTCTTTAAGCGAAGTCGCATAAATGTGTTTATTTTTACTTGTTTTACTTCTTTGTACTTGTTTTTAATATAAACAGATTAATTTAGCAAAAACAAAATTAAATCTTCAAAAAGAATGTATCAAAAGTAAGGAAAACGTATTAAAAATAATACACTTTATCGAAACCCAAAAACCAAGTTGCCGAACTGCATCCCATTACCTACTCAAAATGCAACACACCACTCATCGCTAGTCAGCGCCATTTTTGTTTTTACAAAAAAGTGAAATATCAATAAAACGAAGGAGCAATATTTTTTTATGAGGGCTTGCAAAATCAACATTCGTTTTTTTTTATTAATATATTTTCAACTAGATTCACAACTATTAGAGATTTTATTGTGCACTGGTCCAAATACAGGCATTCTTTTGAATCGTTGCTATTTTGACAATATCATTTTTTTCCCGCTCAAAAATATGTCTGTCAGAACGAAATGTGTCGCTTAATTCAGCGGCTTTATTGATTCCACGATATCTTTCACATGTATTTAGCGCATTCTGTCAATTAAATTTCGAAAACCTTGTTGATGGTTTGTGACTCAATCTCATAAAGGGCTTGGTCGGTATAAACCTAAGGGCGCGCTTATAGTGCCGACTGGTTGATTTACCGAGCCGAGCTGAAACTTAAAAACGCATTGTAGCAGTAGGGAACCAAGCCATGCATCTATCATGCCCAGGGTAATTTTATGACTTTTCATAATTTCTGTATGAATTGTTAGTCTCAACGAATTTGTTCGCTTTTGACGGGTTCTTTTGCTATCTACTCTGTATATTTTCAGTTCGGCGCTTTTTACACTTTTCTAAACAAATTATTTGTGACTCTTAAAAGTTTACTTTTACACGGTTTTCCAATTCGCAAAGTTGGTATTTTCTTTAAAAGACTAAATAGTAGAATTGTTCAATATTTGGTTGCAAATTAATACTGAATTGAAACACTTTACTTTATAGCTTAAGTAAAATATAAAACTACTCAGAATTATGAATATGTTACTTTAAACTTGCCATTATTTTTCAAACTTTCTACGTAAACTTAACCCAAAAAATGTATATCAAACTTTGTTATTTTAATGAATTGTATACATGAATTGTTTTTTTAATTAAATTTTACTTACAAATTAATTGCTGCTTAAGTATCTTAGTGCATTTCTTCTCTACTTTTTTTTTACTAAGTACTTAGGCAATATTCATCAAAGTTTTGTTTAACCCATTTATTCCCAAGCCATTTTAAAACCGAAAATATAAATGTTTTTCATTTTTTTGTATGTACAACGATTAAAGCAACACAAAAAAATAGAAAAAAAAATTTAAAATTTAAATAAAAATATAAAAATGCGATCGCAAATTACCGTTATCCATTTTTTTCCAAAGAAGTAGCTACAAGTATGTAAGCAATGTGTCAAAGAATACATACAAACAGAAGTTCAACGGATAAATGCGCAACAGTTAAACAGCAGTGCAAATAACTAAAACATTGTTCTGTACCTAAGCGAGTACAGTGAGGGTAAATGGGTTAAAGTATCATGACAGTTGTGAATATAAGAATTTTCGATTTTTTTTTTCATTTATTATATCTTTCTGTCCGCCGTCTTCTTTGGACGATGTCGTCTACAGTGACATTTGTGAAACGCTGTGTCTCGGAAAAGAGAGGGGGAAGCGAACAGGTATCAGTGTTGCCGTTTTGGCTATTTATAGCCAAAAGTGGCTATTTTTTTTGCTCGTATTGAATTTTGGCTATTTGGCAATTTTATTTTTCATTTGGCTATTTTTTTTTACTCGGCTATGTTTTTGCATTTCGGCGAAAATTAATTTTTTATTTCACATATAAAATTTTCAATTGCCAGAGAATCCCCAAAGAATTGCTGGGAAGATTCGCCAACGAACCGCCTAGAGGAGTAACAAGAAATTCGCCGAAAAGGGTGTCAAACGAAGTCCATTTAAGTGTCCTCAGC
Organism: Tetanocera ferruginea; assembly: GCA_958299015.1. Lineage (NCBI taxonomy): Eukaryota > Metazoa > Arthropoda > Insecta > Diptera > Sciomyzidae > Tetanocera > Tetanocera ferruginea. Next base: position 67,505,645 of record OY282644.1, read on the forward strand.
AATTTGTTCCAAAGCATCGTTGTTCTGTCCGATTTCAATGAATTTTTGTGAATTTGTTTTTATTTCTCTTCGATATAATGTGACGATGCTTCTAAACTATACTAGTTCAACTTTATAATTGATTTTACGATTTTTCAGAGCCTGCTTCATATTTCCATGATAAATTTTGAACATTTTTCAAAAATCTATCTTCCAACAATCGCTGAAATTAGTAAAGGAAGATTTTGAAAATTTTCGTGACTAGCGCATTCATTGCTTGAGCATTTGAAAAGCGATGCATTTTCCCAAAAAACATTTGGGCGAATTACTGGTGCATCGCAATATCCACTTCTCTGCCAATCGTCTTCCAAATGTTTGCAGGGAAATGATTTAAAATATTCACGTGAGGGTGAATTCTCTCTTCATTTGAACACGACCTGCCAGTGATGCGAATCGTGCAGCCGAGCGCAAGAATATCCAATAATTTGACATCTATAATCATGTGCCACATGAGAGTAGCAACAATGTATATAATTTTGATCATTGAAAGTAATTGTGGTTTGTTTTCAAAAGTAAAATTAAACAAGTCAGCATGGAAAAGTAAGTTGATGTTGCACTCCGCCACACATAAAACATTTTTCACTTGTTTCACTTGATTTCACTTTCTCACCTTCTTATCTATCTCCCATTTCTAAACCATGGCAGACTTGACTGAATAGGTTTGACACCTGAAATAGTTGGTTCGAAGATAAAAAAAAAATGTAATACTTTTCTTACTTCCGAAAATGCAAACCTTATTTTTATAAAGTTTTTTCTACTTTTATCAAGTAAAAAATAAATGAGCTAACGTCCTTCTATATTAAAGGTCCGTCTATTTAAAGGATATATGCCCTTAATATTTTTAAAATATGCTCTTATATTTTGAACATATAATTTTTTTAATATATTTTAAAACAACCATGTTTATAAATCTATTTCCAGTAAAAAATGGTACTATGTTGTATAAAAAACTAGTTAGTAAAAAAGCTATGAATGTTAGTCCTGTTTCTTTTTTCTAATACAATTAATTAATCTTTTGGCTATTTTTTTTACATTTTGGCTATTTTTATTTTGTATTTTGGATATAAAAATAAATTTACTCCGGCAACACTGATAGGTATCCCTACTAAAAGGAACTCTGTCATGTAAACGACGTCGTAGTAAATTTTTTCAGTTTTTAAAAGTAGTTAAAAAGCATTACTTTTTGTTAAAAATGCAATTTTATTGCTGTATGCAATTATTTTTATCGACAGATTTAAAAAATAAGTAGTTTCTTCATATATAAAGTATATTATTTATTATTTATATTTCTTCTTAATATTTCTTCTTAATATCTATTTGTTCCCGATATATAAATTTTGAAATTTTAAGTCCTTAAATGCTCGTTTTTCGGTGTTCTAATATTGCTAGCGAATCGCTGTTTAAATATTTTTGAACAAAACCTTATTTATAATATTTTCTTAAATAGTTTCACTAAATCCCCAAAAAAAAATTTAGACTGGTGTGATACTTTTAAAAGGGTATAAAATAGTCAAAGACGATATCGTCTAACGAAGATGGCCGAGTAGTAACAATAGTAATGTAACAATAGTATTAAAGGATACAAATCGTACGCGCGTATTGAGTCAGCTTAAATGCGTTTTTAACTTTAAGCGCGTTTTTCTCGAAACAACATTTTTTCATCTGCCGGACAGTTAATATCAGGATTGGCTGGTCCGTTTTTGAAAAACTTTGTTTTATTTTCTTTATTAGCATATTTTCTTTTTTACCAGTTTAAGTGCATATAAGTGTCATGGGAAGTGTCAATGCGCTGTCGAACGTCACTTTGGAAAAAAAAGTACCCAAACTGTTTCCGTCACACAGCATGTTCATGTCATCCGAAATTGAAAAACTTTTATAAAATATATGATATTTAGTAGAGCTGAACCTCCAATGTCGAAAATGACAATAAACGTGCAGGTGAATTATTTTCTGAATCTGATTTTAGGTTAAGGATCCAATGCATTTTAAACTTTAAAAAAAAACCTCAAGTCAATCAATGCATCAAGAAGTTCTTGAGATATTGTGATTGATATGTTTTTGCGAGTTATATATTTAAAAGATATGTTTCATTCCTATGTGATAACTTTTTTTTGAAAATTTTTATCGGCCAAACCTCTTTGGAGAAATACTCTACACATCATGAACTATCGAAAAAAACAGTAAATTGTTTCAATTTATGCGCAAATAAATAATAAAATTACATAAGAAGCCCCTTTAACTATCGCTTTGATCTCTTGTGGAAAATTAAAACCAAACTACAAACTGCATAAGTAAAAAAAAAAAATTGAAAATTAAAAGTTCTCGTTGAACACGTACCGATATAGGTAGAGGTAGACAAATAGTACTTTTTCGCAAACTTGCATTTTTTAACATTTAGCATTTTTTAAACAAATTGACAAATAATATTTGAAATTTCAAAAACGCTGTTAAACTAGAATTTTTACAACAGCAAAGGCCGAAATTTATACAAGTTGTACTGGCGCATATTAAATGGGCGTCGTACATGAGGAGTTAAGCAAACTGTTAATATTGACGTTAATATTATGACGTTAATATTTTTAGTTTTTAAGCGAGAGTGAGAGCATCTCTGAACATAAATCAGTTTTAAATGCAATGTTTTGGTCTTAATATTTTACAAAATATGGTTTACCCTCTGCTTAATTAGACTTTCTTTTATTCTTCTTTCAATAAAAAAATAATATTTAACTTTAAAGCTTATAAAAGCTAAACTCTTACATTTAATCTTTAATTTTTAAAAATAGCTCTATAAATATTTCTTAATTATATTAGTTTTCTTTGGTACTTACGATGTAGGATGTTCGACCTTGCGGTGCGCAAAAGGATTATAGTTTCCATCCTCGTCGTCGCCGCCTCTCTTCCTTGTTATAACTA